>JBCNJP010000007.1:36709167-36762218 GCA_039602395.1 Deinandra increscens subsp. villosa | reverse complement strand
GTCCCGTACCCAGAAATCAATTCTGCATATGACCAGCTTAAGCCAGTTCAGCGGGAGTACATTTTAACCACAAAGCCCCATGGTAAAACCCATTGGATCCACAAAAATTGTTCAAAACCAACTTGGATTTCCACTGGGCGTAACCAACCACAGGCTCCCGTTTACCCAAAGAAACAATCTTGCCATGTCTGTGGTAGACCAGGACACGTGGCAAGAAACTGTTTATACCGGCCTTATGAACCCTATTATCCCAAAAGGGTTCATCAGAAACCCAGTCCAAGGACCCAGAAACAAAGTGACCCAACTCCAAGGCCCGGTCCATCAAAACCCAAGGTGCAGAAACAAGCACCTCAGAGTCACAAAGTTCAGCAGAAACCCAAGGCTCCTAAGCAACGGCCAAAGACCATTTTTGAAGAAAACAAAACATCTCAGAAATCTGTCAAAACAGCTTGGAGACCAAAATCTGTTGAATCCCCAAAACCTGTTTTCAAAACTGTTTCAAAATCACCCATCCATCCAAATCCAGTTGGTTCAGCTAAATCAAATGGTTGGAGGAAGGATGACAGGTGGAATGTTTCAAAAGTTGTGAACTTGTCTTTCAAGCCTACTGGAGTGTACAAGAAACACTCCAAACAATTTCAAGAAATAAGAGTTCAAAATTCTAATAAGAATCCACCGAGAAAACCACAGGTTTTTGGGAAAGAAAATCACAAACCCAGAGATGTCAACAAAAAGGACATTCTCGGTCCAACCAAGGCAGCCACACCCCCAATCCCTGATGTTACCAAGGGAATGTTTTTAAAAGAAATTTCTTTCACTGACTCTTCAGGTATACCCAGAACCACAATGGCCTGGGTACTTATGGCTAACTGATCTCTCACCTTGTGCAGGAACAGTCAAGGAGGACTTTCATTAACCTTGTTTGTTTGTGATAGTGATTGTTCCAGGCACTGGATAGGAGGCATCTCTCTACCACATGACATGAAGATTTCAATGGAGGGTATGTTTCCTTGTGAGAGGTAAATCTGAGAAAATCAGCAGTAAAGGTAACACTGTCTGAATTGTTTATTTCTTGGCTGATTTGATGTGAAGTATGGTTGTGCATGAAACAAAACCCATTTCTGAAAAGTTTCAAAAGATAAACTTTGAAGGTTAGCTTGGCCAGTTTTTAGTACATATTAAGTATTGTGTCAGTGAGTGTTAAAAAAAAAAAAAAAAAAAAATGTGTGTTGTTATTAAAAATCAAAAAGCAAGGGGAAGAATAGAAACGATGAAATTGTTGACCCCTCAAAATTAAATTGTGCTTTTTAATTTTTAATCTTTTGTTTCCTTTAGAAGGTGGGAAGTGAAATATTTCCGTTCTCAAAATGACTGACACACGTAAGGCAAAAGTGAAAGACATGATCCAAGGTGATGTGCTCGGTAGGCTCAGTTCCAAAAATAAAGGTATGGGTCACAACACTTAAAGATAAAGTATGTCATTTGATGGGAAACACACACTTAGGTTAAGTGCTTGTTCTATTTGACTGCGAAATTGTTCCCGATACACACGCCGGACTCCAAAGTGTTGAATCGAAAATCTCAAAAAGTCGGCGTCCCCTCTGTTTTGTGTGAGCAAAGATCTGGGGATGTCAAAGCCGTCAGTCAAGTCTTGCCTCTGCTTTGCGTGAGCAATGACCTGGTGTAGAATGATTGACGTGTTAATCAGATTTTCCTCTGTTTTGCGTGAGCAAAGACCTGGTTAGTCTAGATTAACGTGCTTGCAGATCACTGTATATAACTTACACCCCAAAAGATGCCAATGTGCACAACAAAAGAGACCCTCTAGCGTCCAAAACCCTTTAGCCCTGACTTTGTGACTAGGCTTATGTGTTTGATGAAAGGTTACCACCTGACTGATAAACGCTTCTGAGTTGAAATCATACAAGTCGTTGTATATTATCCCTATCTCTTTTATGATCTGTTCTTTCTTTTCTCAACCAAGTCTCGAGAAAAGATTCAAAACTCTGGATATGGGAATGTGAAAATATGTGGTAGGGAATGATCAAGCTTGATAGACTGCACATATTAATTACCTAGGATTTTGTGTGTGACTGTCGGATGTTCATAATTAATGCACCTAAAAGATAAATAAGTGACAAACAGCCGGGAAAATGAGGAACATGGGTTTAAGAAGGACCAATATACTGGCAATCGCCTGGACGTGTTCGAGTAACAGATGCTAAAAAGGGTTCCTCAGTTCAGACAAAGACGGTTTGATCCCAAAATAAAACCTTCTCGTTTAGTAATTTGGTATGCTTGTTTTTATTTTTCTTTTGTGTTATCTTAAGTTTATGAATTGGCCAGGTTGATTTGAGAAGTTTAAATAATTTTTTTATGGGTTATATGCAAGAAAGTATCACCCCTCCAGAATCTCAGGGGGAGATAATGTGAAGAGTTCTCGGGTTCAGGGGAAGTATTTGGTAAAATAATTCTAACCCGATAACCAGTCATCATGTCTGGTTAGTGTTTGTTTCATGTTGTGCTTGACAGGATAAGTCAGAAAAAGAAAACTCATGGACAAGATGGTCAAGGACTCAGTTGACCGATGCACTGATGCTCTTACTGTTCGTGTTGAAGAACCAGCCGGAAAAGGACTTACCTTATGCTTAGGGGAAGTTTGTTGGTTGTTCAAGAAAAGCTTTCAAAGACTCAAAAGACACTGTTCACGAGTTGAGGGGAAGCTAAATGCCGTCAGTTCAAAGAAATTCAAGAATGTCAAGACAGGGGTTTTCAACATTTTTACCCTCTAAAGTTACATGCTGGTCAAGACAGTTACTGATGATCCAGCAAGGACTCGACATGTTTCAAGAAGGAGCAAGTACTTGAGAATCCTCCTCTCATTACTTGTTTGTCATTTGAAGTCCAAGCTGATGCTGATTGAGAGAAAACTCCCAGAATTCGACCGTTGCTGCCCATTGAAGATTGTTAAAGAAAAGTATCTTCATCAACCCATGCTCAAGCCAAGGAGAAGACTGCAAGTCTGAAGATTGAAATAGAAGACATTTAATATCACAAGCCAAGGGGAAGATTGTAAGGGAATAATTTGTGGCTTGTGTATTAAATCACCTATTGGCGGACTATTTTGAAGGCCTATGTGTTAGAATAGGTGAAAAATAGTTGGTTTATTATTGTATTGGGTCATTGGGCCATTTTAGATAGGTTTAGGCTCAATTTAAAAGAGTTTAGATGGGTTTTAGTGGGCCTGGAAAGTCAAATACGGAAATTAGGAGGTAATTAGGGGATTTAGTTACCGAAAATAGGCTAGCTTGTTTTCCAAGCTAGAATCCTCCTATAAATAGGTCCCTTATTCATTGTTTAAGGGTGGTTGATTCTAGAGACAAGGTTTAAGGGTGTAATCGAAATTCTCTAGAGGAGAATTTCGAATCTCTCAAGGTGTATTGCAACCGATTAATCAAGGAAGTTCAATTCTCATTCGGTTTGTTATTTGATTTCAATTGTTCTTTAATTATTTCTTTCGATTATACTTGAATCATCTCTAACCTTCGGATTCCGCACGTTGGTTAGTAGATTTGATATCGCGTTTGGATCATTTTTGGGACTTACAAAAACCACTTTTTGCCCTTGGAACATGTTTCATTGGATGGCTGAGATCTTACAAAATTATGCCTCGTCTGCTCCGTGAATCGCGATCTTCCCCTCATTCACTTGATGATCAAAGTGAAAGGCAGTGATGTTCTCATTTCATCATTTGAACTCACCCCTATCTATACATGTATGTGTATATATATATATATATATATATATATATATATGCATGCGAATATATATACTTGTATATTTAATAAATATAAAACACCTAGAAGTCATAAATTTTGCTTGTTTCGTCGAACGCTAAAAACCATAAATATGTTTATAAAGTTATCTATTTTAGAATAACAATATTATCAAGCATTAATCATATGAAGCGTATAAAAATTATCATAAGGGAGGGAACTGGGAAGGATATTTATTATGAGGCTGAATGAATATCATGTATAGCCAAAACGTAGAGCATCCGGCTCATAGCAAAAGAGAAAATAAAGTAATGCATCATGCATGTAAGAAGGGAGAGATAACGTTAGCAATTCAAGTAGTGTGATAAAGTTTAATGACTACCTTTTTCCGGAAAGATTAAGATGCATTATGTTGTAGGCACATGATTCAATAGGTTTTCCTATAATCTACTATCCAATCTTTTAGAACCACTCAGATAGATAAATGACATGGGTAGATAAGTTAGACTAACTCCCAAGTATGGAAGAGAGAATTCATCCATAATAACAATCACTCTGAGCAAGCAAGTTAGCAGCTACCAAGATCAACATGTCTAATACTTCACTATCAACAACTTGAAATACTACCTTGGGCAATGTTTCCACGTAAGCACTTGGAATCTCCATTTCAGCAAGAACATTGTTATTTATTGCTAAGGCAGTCCCTACACTTCTCCAATTTCTTTCTAGCATCTTTGGATAACCCCTTTGGACGAACCTTAGGACAAGGTAACCACCACTTTTCTTCATGCCGAACTGAAGGCCTACCTATTGGATTATTCTGCACAAAATTTACAGAATGGTTACAGTTTGTTTATAGAGATAAAACTTAATTCCTAGCAGACACCGTAATAATATTTTATACTATTATATCATATAAACCTTATTGAGACATTGGATATGCAACAAATTATTAGAGGTGGCAGGTTGGCAGCTGATTATGTTCACAACTTCTTATGTCTGAACAGGTCATTGTTTTCGAGCGCAGGTTTGAGTGTGCGAGGTTGGGTGGGACATGCAAAACACCTATTTGGCATTTTTTAACATTATACAAATAATTACTAAGTTAATAATGATTATAGAAACAATGATACAAAACACATAACTTGAATCTATGAAGAAAAATAAGATTCTATAGGTTTTGTGCATTGAAGATGGACCTGAGCAACTTCAACCCATCTGACCATGGGATATAATTTGACCAAATCTTCATGGACAAAATCATGTAACTATGCTGAAAACTCTACTCCACCTCCAACTATTGAAAATGAATTCTGCTTAAACCTTTTTCAGATGCAGCTCTAAAGGCATTAATGTGTGCAATTCCATTGATCTTGTACATGTGGCATTGCAACCAAAACCACCAACACAAAAGATCTGAAAGATTTAAGCAGCAAATTTTTATGATGCTAAAGTCTATAACACAAAGAAACCAATGATAATTATCAACTATCTAATAGAAGTCAAGTTTTCTTACAATAATTCTGAGCAACCAAGATTATCTACAACTAATGAGCCACATGGTATAAAGACTATAAATAAGAACAAAAGAACCATATAAGGATGACAAGTAACTCACTCGAGATCAACATCCCATTTTTCCTTATATTGCTCGTATATAAATTTAATATGATTTTGCTTATTACTCTAACAAGGGTCAATAAGAGTGAATGCATGAGACAAAGTAATTCTTAATGCTATGTGGTATGATAATATGTATTTTCAATAAATGAAGCATTCTCACCATGAGCCGTGAAATAATCCTGATAAGATTCATTTAAAGCATGAGAGCAAGTAATATATAATGTTGTGTTTTATATCTGTGCTTAAGATGAAAGAGGAAAAGGATAGAAAAATCATTCTCACCATGAGCCGTGAAATAAGTTAAGTTTCAAAGCTGGCATAACAGAGGTTCTATCTTAATTTTAAATCGTCAATTTATATCTTATAACTAGACAAATATGCCATACCCATTTTAACTTTGTTGTCAAAACAAAAATCACAAATCTCTTTGCATTACAAATAATCCAAACATAAAAACAAATAATCCAAGTGTTACTGATAGATTATTGTACTTGCTAGAAATTCATAATCCAGCATACCACTCGTAGGCAGAAATGGGATTAGGAAGATGAACCATGGCTATAATATATGAAGTCAAACATTGTATCAAAGAGTTTTATGTACCAGTTGCATTTCAATTCAGGGAAACCTTCAGGTATAACTGGCTCAAAGTTCAACTCCTAGCAAGAAAATACAAATCAACATATGCAATCAAAGACACTAGTAATCAATTTAAAGTAAGAAGGACTATGCAAAACCAAACCTGAATCTTGATAGTCAATGGACGGGGACCAACTCTCCACATGTAGGGCCACTTTAGATCCGGACCTGTTGGAGTTAAACGTAGTATGTTCCCTTGTTTCCATTTCAGAAAGAACTTCATAAGCCTCAGTGAGATATTCCTTCTTCATACAGAGTTAGAAGTGTAATTCAAAGAAGCAGGACACAGTTTAGGACACAATGATACAGCAAGATGACCCATAATAGAATGGATTTCCCAAACAACTGTAAAATTGGTTGGAGGAAGAAAATACCTGAATGGAACACAAGAAAGGGAAACGAGCAGGAGACATATGAATTGCCAATGAATAGAGTCATTCTCTAGCAGAAGCAGATCCATACGAGCACCATCTGAATCACCCATGGAAGAACTTGAGAAATTAGGTTTTAGTGGCTTCCAAATTAAAGTTAATTATAATTTATAATCTTTGAAATGGTATTACAAGTTCTTGTATTACTACAAGAATAAAACCCCCGATTCAAACTTTTCCAACAATGCAATCACGATTCCTAACCCTAAATTGGTTAAAATTAAAGAACAGTGCAATCACGATACGTAACCCTAAAGCTTTGAATTCAAACTCCCAACAAAAAACGCCTCCAATCAACCACATAGTAATTTCCGTTGATAAAACCTAGCTACCAAATTATATAAAAATAAACACGACTTGATGCCACAAGTAGTTCAAAGTCGAAGAAATTAAACAAAAAAAAAAACCAACGTCTGCGTGAGTAAATTATGAGGAATCATATCGATTTGATTCGTCACCAAACAAATTTTAGCAGAAGTAGAGACTAAAGGCAAAATATTACCTCCACAATTTCTAAGATCGTCGACCAGAGCACAGATGGAGCAGAGCCCGTCACAGATTAGGGCTAATAACATAGCGTCGTCGTCTCACTTATTAGCTAGAAGGGGATGAGCGTGGTGGAGATTAGGGCTAAATGTCGGCCATAAGGGAATTTTGCGTGTGGAATGTGGTGGTGTGGAGGTGGATAATTTTTTTACACTAGGTAAGAATGAGCGGGAATAGAATTTTGTTGGAGGCGGGAACTGAAAATATAAAGTGACAGAAGGAATGACACGTAATTTTAAAAACTGTCATCCGTATTTTTTTCTTTTTTTTATGACAATTACTTTATGACACATAAAAATGGGGGTCATCTAATATTCATATTTTTTAATTTATAATGGCACTTACATTTGCACGTTATAAAACAAGTGTGTGTTATAATTCGCACGTCATTAAAGACCATTTTTCAAGTAGTGAGATAAGGTCTTATTACATTAATCTTTTATGACTTAAGAGTAAATTACGGATTTCGTCCTTGTGGTTTGCCGAAATTTCACCTATAGTCCTAAGTTTTTAAAAATTACGGATTTCGTCCCCAACGTTTGCCAAAACGTCACGGATATAGTCCCTGAGAAGGATGACAGTTAAAAATTTCCGTTAAGTTGATGTTAAATGACTAATATACCATTGTCTTTAATAATTAATTACATAAAAGAATAATAGGTGGGCCACTAGTTCATCTTCATCCCAATTTACATCCTTCAATGCCGGTCTTTAATAATCACCTTGTTGCCACCAATACCTTGCCGGTACTATCTCTGTCACCTCCATCTCCTCCGGCGAAACCCATCTCTACGAACCACCATTCATCTCCGGCAACACCTTCACTAATCAGCACCTGTACCTACCACAGTAATCCCCACCCCACCTCCTGTAGTTCCCCAACACCACCAACGATTAACTTTGAACCAGGAGAGAGAAATGGGATTATGAATCACCTACAGCACCACCAACGATTAACTGAACCAGGAGAGAGAAACGGGATTATGAATCAAACAAGATCCATATTAACACGTTTTCAAAGCGTATAACCTTGAACCAGTTTAATCCTTAAAAATCGATCGAATCAAGAAATTGAATACGCTACTGTGCTCGGAATCGAAAACTGAATCAAACAAGATCCATATTAACACGTTTTCGTGATGATTTGAATATCGACCATGAACACGTGAATCTCCAATTCTTTTCGGCGATGGCAATCTGGAACCAGAACGACGGCGATGAGAGGCGGCCTTGAATATCTCCGATGGATATCTGTGAGGGTGAGGGTGGTTGAAAAGAAGTGACTTCTCTGGCCACCCCCTTCGACCACCGTGCAACGATGAGCTCCAGAACCGGCGACCTGACGACCTCGCAGCGATATATGTTAATGGATTGAACGGATCTGGTGCTGGCTTTCGTGGTTGTACGTTCGTGGCCGGTCACCGGAGATGGCGTAGATGGTGGTGGTTCGTCCCTGAGACCGGTGATGAGAACGTGGTGGTGGTTTCCGTCGGATTTCTTCCCTCTGACCAGTGATGAGAACGTGGTCCTTTGTTTTTTTTTTCATTAATATTAAAGAAAAGGGTATAATGGTCAATTTATATCCATTTAACAGAAATTTTTAACGGCCATCTAATAAAAGGACGAAATCCGTAACGTTTTGACAAACGTTGGGGACGAAATCCGTAATTTTTGAAAACTTGGGACTATAGGTGAAATTTCGACAAACCACGGGGACGAAATCCGTAATTTACTCATGTCTTAAATACCAAAATTCCTATTAAGTTGTGTTAAAATACAACTCCAACAAATAAATGTCCTATTATACTGATCTATTATGACTAAAATAGTAAGTGTCCTATTAAGTTATGTTATAATACGACTCTAACAAATAAGGGTCCTATTACACTGAACTTTTATGACTTAATATCAAGTGTCCTATTAAGTTATGTTACCATACAACTCCGACAAATAAGGGTCCTAATACACTGATCTTTTATAACTGAAATTCCAAGTGTCATATAAGGTTATGATTTAGTAGAACCCTCAATGATCAAGTGTCCTATTATATTACAACATAATAAGACATTAACTACTAAACGTCCTATAATGTACTTTATTAGGACCCTAAATACTAAGCGTTCTATTAAGTTATATGATAATAGGACCCTAAATATTCAACCGTCTTATTACTTAGTTTTTTAGGACACCGGTTTAACTCCATATAGTATAATAGAACCCTTAACACTCATTTGTCCTATTAGATAGTTTTTTAAGACACTATTTTAACAGCGTCCCACACAAAAGGTCCTAAAAACCCCTTTTTGTTGTAGTGTGTGGGATACACTGGTCAAAGAAAACTTAATCAATACAATAACATATCCAGATGTTATGAGTATGATTGTGCCTGAGTTTAAGATGGACAAATTATACCAGTAATCGACATGACTTATGTGCTGAAATAATTGAAATTGAAGTGTTGTTCAGCATGTCATGTTCAATATGATCCCAAGTTGTGATCTTTCTCGCAAAAGACAAAAATAGTTTCTGATTCTGTATTGCATTTATGTTTCATATCTGAAAAGTTCATAAAGATTTTAGGTGTGTTTTAGCATAAACTTAGAAAAATCAAAAAGTTTTTGGTGTGTTTTGATTTATAGTTTCAAAAAGCCAAAAACATTTTGCTTCTTATTTGTTTTCGACCGATCGACATGTGATACGAAATCAAATTTCAAATCTATATCTTGGATTCTTGAAAAGAAGTTTTGCGCCAAGATTAAATTAATTTTCAAAAAGAAAAGGAAACCACATTTCTATCTTCTGAAATTGCAGGTTATATGTGTCAAGATTCAAGCATGGTGAAAGGGGAAGTTTGTTTTATTTTTACAAGTGCATCTTGAAGATTAAAGGTGATTCAAGAGTGATCCAGCCATGCAAGCTCTATTTCTGACAAGATTTCAAGTCAAAGATCGGATGCAGCAATGTTGAAGATTGAAGACTGAAGTTTAGTTAGAGAATAGATACACTACACGTTAAGGTGGAGTTTGTTAGAGCATATTCCTATGCTATGAGTGTCTCGTGTATTGTATCTATGTGAACGTGTCTTAGAATGTGTTGTAGTGACTATATCATAGGTGGCGTATCATATGGTCCGGCGGACCATATGATCCGGCGTACCAGTTGGTACGCTGGGTGCTAAGTCACTTAGTATAAATAGGTGTGTGTTAGAATGAGTTGGTACCAGTTCTGTCATTCTACACCTTTCTATGTGTGTTTCTAGAGAGAGAAACTAGAGAGCCTTCATTGTATCTTCAAGTGATTCAATACGAAATCTCTTATTTACATCTCGTGTTCATTACATTGATCAAAGCATGTTGTAGTAAGATCGTATCTTGGTTTTACAGTGCTAGATATCAGTCCTCACCAAAGGAGTCACATATGCTAGCTGTTAAGAGAATCTTCAAGTATTTGAAGGGTCAACCCAAGCTGGGGTTATGGTATCCTAAAAATTCTGATTTCTCTTTCAAGGCATTCACAGACAGTGACTATGGTGGTTGTGACATTGATAAGAAATCAATATCAGGTGGATGTCAATTTTTGGGTGAAAGACTTGTCTCTTGGCAATGCAAGAAACAAACTTCTATTTCCACTTCAACTGCAGAGGCTGAGTATATTGCTGCCTCAAGTTGTTGCAGTCAAGTTCTTTTGATCCCAAATCAAATGCTTGACTATGGGATCAAATTCATGGAAACTCCTATTCTTACTAACAACAACAGTGCCATCTCCATCGTCAACAATCCAGTAAAGCACTCCAAAACCAAACACATTGATATAAGGTATCATTTTATTAGAGATTGTGCAGAAAAGAATTTGATTAAATTATTCAAAGTTCATACTGATCACCAATTGGCAGATCTGTTTACAAAAGCTTTTGATGAGGCAAGATTTTTCTATCTCATCACAGCCATTGGGATGATGAATTTTGAATAAAACTTTTCACAATTTTCAAATAAAAGAGAGACATGTGCTTAAAAGCCCGTCTCTTGATACAAAAAGAAAAAGAAAAAGAAAATCTCTTGTGATAATTAGACATCATTTCAGTTCATAGTCAGTAACCTCTGTTACATTATGACAAAAAAATTATCTCAAATTTTCAAAAATAATGTGTTTTGTTGTTCAGTTTCAAGTTCCGGTTCAACCTGTGAGAAAAACAATTTTGAAAATCACCGGGTGAACTTCAACCGGAACAATGCTTTGTAACTTATGTGGAAAATGTTTTTGAAAACAATTCTTCCAAGCGGAAAAATCATCCGCTTGAAGTTCAAGCGGAAGAAATATGGTTTTTAAAAATAAAGGAGAAAATGGGTTCCGCTTGAACTTCCGAGTCAACAAAGTCAAAGTCTCATTTAATTACCCGGAAGGCACAACTTTCTAAGCGGATATACATTTATTTACCCATTAAGTTTTTAACTGTTTAAAATCCGAGGTTTCAGTAAATTTACTTTTGGATAAAGACATGCTTTACCAAGTTGTACCGTATAACCCATAAAGCACCTGTCCCATCAGTTACTGAACCGTCTGTTTAAAACCTCTCTCCTCCACGTCATCACCGAAAAAGGTAAAAAGCCCTAATTTACCATCACTTTCCCCATTTCTCTCAACCCCACTCAGAAATTACTCCCAAATTTCTCTCAAACCCTCTCCGTTCAACCTCCGAATAACCGTCAATATTTCTCAAATCTTGTATCAACAATGGCTCCAAAAGCGAAGGCAAGTGGCAAGAAGCCCGTCACTGACTCCAAGTTTCCTGTAGAACACAACTTGGTGGTGTACCTAGAACCACCAAGCAAGACAGATATCTACAACGGCATGATAGACTTCCTCAAAAGATCTCATCTTCATCACGCGCTCACTGTTGAGGCAGAAATATTTGAAGAAGTTATGGAAGACTTCTGGTCTCATGCTAGGGTTACTAAAGGCGACAATGGTAGTGACAAGATTGTGTCAAATATTCAGAGCACAGAAGTGGAAATTGATGAAGCCAAAGTGCGAAAGGTGTTGAAACTAAGGGATGACAGTGGATATGAAGTGGTCAATTCCAAAAAGTATCTACGGCTGTTCAGAGATATCGGATATGGTGGTTCCCTGCAAAGCAAAACTATCAAGAAAGGTCAATTACCATACAAATGGAGATTCTTGGCTCATACACTATTGGTATGCCTAACTCCAAAGAAGGGTGGATTTGACGAGCTTGCTAGTGAACATGCCTCTATCTTCTATGCTGTGGTAAAGGGTGAAAACTTCAATTTTTCTAACCTAATTTTTCAAGCCCTAAAATCAAACATCCAATCTGAATATGTCTATGTGTACCCTAGATTTTTGACATATATTCTCAAAGAAGAATACCCCCAAATTGTTTGGGTTGGTACAATTTTGCAACCTAAACTTCTAAATGAGAAAACTTTTTCAAACTTAGCTTTAAATAAGACTGCATTTCTTGGAAGGGACACTGACTATCCCTTACCAATTCCAAGGCAGTTTGCTGATGAACATGCTCCTGCTGAGGTTCAAACGGAAACAGTAGCAGCAACTGAGCATCATGCTCAAGATGACAGAACCACAAACCCAATGGTCTCTGATCCCACATCTGTCCCAGCTTCCTCTACTCTAAAAACCTTTCAATCCAAAAAGAGGAAAGCTTCCACAAAAACTACCACTGCCACTTCCTCAACCGAATCACTTCCTGTCACTTTTAAAAG
The DNA here is from genome assembly GCA_039602395.1 of Deinandra increscens subsp. villosa. Lineage (NCBI taxonomy): Eukaryota > Viridiplantae > Streptophyta > Magnoliopsida > Asterales > Asteraceae > Deinandra > Deinandra increscens. Next base: position 36,749,465 of record JBCNJP010000007.1, on the reverse strand, counting down.
ACAGAGAACTGTGGTTACTAGGTCTCCTCCACCTAGTACCACCAGCCAACCTGAAGCTTCTAACCCCGTTCAAGGCAAAAAGCCTAAACGGAAACTGGTAAAAGTGAGATTTTCTCTTAGGGATGAACCTTCATTTGAGGGGGAGTCATTAGAAGCAGATGTACCTTCCCCATCTGAACAATTTTCACCCCTACAACCCCTATCACCTAGGAGTGACAGTGCTCTCAATCTTGGCCTAAATGAAGGTGTTATTAACTCACCTACCTCATTACATGAGAACATACTGATAGGCCAAGACACTGTAGCATTGAGCCCCCACTCCTCACCGGAGGTGAATCTCAGGAGTTCGGGAGAGATTCATGCAGAAAGGGCTGCTGCTGCCCAAGGATCCCCACTGGATCTTGGTGTCAGCAGTAACATCAATAAGACCCAATCTGCGGCAATCTTCTCTGAATTAGCACCTAGAAGTCCTTCATTGGAACCAAGGGTTGCTGAAACAGATGAAGAAAATCCCAGGTGCCAAGAAGCCGTGGGTACCACTGCTGATCAATCTCGGATTGATAGCTTGGTTTTGTCCAGGGATACTGGTAAAAAGCCAGTTGAGGACAGCTTTACACTACCTGAATTGACGAAATTGTACCTGAACCTTCAAGCACATGTTGATCACTTAAACTGAAATGTTGCTACTTTGGTCAAAGCTTCTCCAACTGAAGCCGAGGCAGGTCCTTCAAACCCTAACATAGAAGCTGTTGAAACTCACACTGTCAAATTAGGGGAGAAGTTGACTTCTACACCCGCTATTATTGAAATAATAGCAACTGAAAGAATTCTGGCTGAAGTTAGAGCCACAGCCTGCAAGAGAGTTGGTATCAAACCCTTCACAGTTGAAGAGAGTGTAGGGATATGATCACGTATTAATAAGCATATGTCCGGAAAGTATTTAAGCCTACGGGGTTACACGTCTCAACACTAATGTATTTGTATTAATTAATTAGTTAATTAATATTTATCACGAACATTTAACGAGAAGTCGTTAAGGACTAATGGTTAATTGTTAACAGGGGTGTTAGTTGTAATTAGAGAGAGTTAGAATGGGATTATAGTTGAGAGAAGGATTGGGATAAGGCCTTAGGGCCGAATTCGTGGATGGTCCCCATCCCAATTCCTATCTTATTTTCCAAGTCTCCAAACACTATAAATAAACCTTATGGGTTTAAGGTTTAGGTGTTGCTTTTATCTGGAAAAGTGCAAAACCCTAATCTCTCTTTTCTCTCTAATTTTCGGCAACAAGAAAAGAACCTAAGGGGTTCGATTTCTTGAGTGGTTGACCTAAGCCTACATCAAGAGAAGTTCGTGATCAAGTACTAGCATACGTACATCGGTGTGTCGTGTGTGCGATCGTAGAGGGATTTGCTTCAAATCCTAGAAGATTTTCTCTTGCCGAGCTCAAAAGGTACACGTTGTCTATCCGGTTAGTTAGATTAATTCATAGGAAAATATCCGCTGCGTACTCATGTTTAAATCGATAAATTGTTATATAACCTAACAGAGAGTTGGTCAATATGAAGAGCATTCAGTTAAATGTGTTGATACATGGTCCTTGATCGTCATGTGAAGTATCGAATACAAGACGGATTCACACAAGGTTGCTGAGGTCCGAACTCAGGCCGAACCTGGAGTTCGGACATGGCCGAACCTTGGGCCGAACCTGAGGTTCGGACCAGCGGTTTCTCTAGTATATATATGTGAGTCTTGTGGTGTATTCAAGGGAGTTAAAAAAAACGGTCTAAGCTTTCGTGTCATCTATCTGATTGTACTCTGTGGTTATCTCTGTGGTTAATACAAGTCAATTGTATTTACTCTTTGTGTTTCATCTCGTATTACATTGATTTCATTACGACTAAGTAGAAGATCCGCACGCTCACGCACTTTCAAAATGCCATATCTCCATTAGAAGATCCCAACCTCACCGAACTGGTGCAATCTTCAATGCTATTTGCTGGTGCTCTCCCTGAGCACATCAACATGATCACAAGTCTGTTGACAAATGTCATATTTCCGGCTGAAAGAGCCAGTGATCATATGGAGAGGAAAAATGCCTCCACTAGCAATGTAGCTGAAGAAGTTGAAGGAAGCACTGCAACTGTTGCAGTGGCCACTACATCTGAAGGGGGTGATGAGAATTTAATCGGTGAAGATGAAGGTACGAAGGTGTTGGAAATTGCTGATAAAGAACCTGAAGTCACCAAACCTCAAGTGGTGACTGAAGGCTCCAACATTGTCCAAGCGAAAGTTCGAGAGGAAGTTCAAGTGGAAGCCCAACTGGTCGTTCAACCGGAAACCCAAATTGCAACCCAGATGGAAGCTTATGGCCCTGGAAATTCAATTTTTGGTATTGATGGGTCTAATCAGTTATCTGTGGATCAACCGGAAGAACTGGGAAGAAATGAAGCTGAAGACATAGCTGCAACCCTTATAGCTATGGGGAGTACCGAACCTGTTCAAACTGAAGCTCCTAGAACTATTCAACAGGTGGTTCAAACTCCTGAAGCTGAAGCTATGCTAAAGATGGTGGAAGATGCAAAAAGGGTAGCGGAGGATGAGAGGCTAGCCCAAGAACTTCAAGAGGAATTGGATATGTATTCTTAGGTGGAAGTTGTTGAAAGGTTGTTGGAAGAAGCAAAGACTAGTTCCTTCAATTGGAGATTGAAGGACTACAACTTGGAAGAAATGATTGAGGTTGATAGGCAAAGACTGATCTCCATTGCTTCTCAGATGCCTACCAAGCTAGTAAGGACTGATGAAAACTACTTGCTGCTGAAAAAGATAAAAAGGGCCCTTGTGGTTAAGAAACTGAAAGCAGAAGAAGAGATAGCTCAGTTAAAAGTCAGAGAACTTTGCAACTTGATTGATACAATCTTTTATGAGCTCAAAGAAGACATAGTTGCAGTCAATTCAAAGCTAGTGATGCCTGCACCTTCAAAATTCACTTCAGGTACATCATCAAACTTAAATGTTAAACCTGAATTTACAGATGATGCAGATATGCCACCTCCACCTTCTTTTACATATGACCCAAGTCCCATATCTACAATAACTTCATCACTTCCATAATCATTTGCCCTCATTCCATACAAACCACCTTCAATTTCCAAGAAGGTAGCAACCAAACTTGCCAACCCAAGATATAGGACTGACAATTTTACACCAATTGTCCCTCTTAAGAAGAAGCCTCCTCCTACCATGGATTTCTATGATATTTTCCCACCTTCTCTGCCTTCAAGCCCTACACCAGAAGCCATTAAACCACCAACACAAACTTCCCTACCTCCACTTACCATTAAAGAACCCTCTACAACCATCACCAAACCTACTGAAGTTCAATCTGGCCCTTCTTCATCATCTGCCAAAGGCAAAAGACCTGTTGTGCATGAATCAGCAAATGATTCTGATGAAGAAAGGATGATGAGAAAAAGGAAGATGATGCATGCCAAGAGCAAAAGAGATCAAAAGCAAAGAAGAAAAGCTCCACCCAGAAAGAACAAGATTCTGGGTTGGACAGTAGATGAAGTAACTTTTGATTTCACTTTCAATTTGGCAAATGGCACAACTCAGGTGGTAAATGCTCAAAAGGCCACTACATTTCTTTCTGTGCTACAAATGACTGACATCATTCTAAAGCTTAGAAAAATTCTAAGTCCCTCAAGAGCTAAGCACTTGTTAAGGCTTCACATAGAGCCAATGGTGCTAAACTATGGAATGCTCTACAGGAGTAATTTAGATGATGACTCAGCAGAAGAAGAAGAAGAGCCTGTAAGTGAGATAAAATTTATCATTTGGGAAGAGGAAGATAAGCTATTCTATGTTCACAGAGCCGATGGCACCTTCACAGTTCATGAGTCCATTTCTGTTCAAGAAGAATGGAGTGAAATGGATTGGGAATCTTTCAAGTATGTGAAGGTGACCAAAACAAATTCTAAAGAGCTTTCTCAAAATCTGGATGCCAACATCAGAACCACGGAAAAGTAGGTTAAGAAGAAGAAAATTTTTGGGTACAAGTCAATATTTGAAGATAAACATTGGAATTTGACAACATCAGCTTAGGGGGAGATTGTAAGGAATATTGTGCTTGGAAGATTTCCGGCTGAATGGCAATTTTGTTATGTTCCGGCTGAATTTGAAGTTGAAGCGGAATTCTCACTTCAAGCGGAACTGGCAGTTCAAGCAGAAAGAAGCAGTTTTGTCCTTTAGCTAATATTCCGGGTGAACTCGATTATCCACTAGATAATGAGTTCAACCGGACTTTTCCTGAGATGTCTTTTCAGCAAGTCCAATCCTGCAAAAGCTTCTCGTATGCTTCTATATCTTATTCAAGCCGCTCTCCTAAAGTAGTATGTTGCTGCCAACACGCAAGATATTCCAAATGCCGATGTTTATTCTTTTGATAGTTTGTATTTGACTTTACGTTTTACGGTCTAGATTAGATCGTATGAGATCAATGGCTGTCATTGATCTCATCTGCACTATATATATATATATATATATGTATATATATATATATAGCTTAGTTAGCTCATAGTTCAAGACATACGAACATCAGGAACATCATCTGTTCTTGAATAACTTGTAATAGTGTAGCTTTGAGTTAATGCAAATAGTGCCGAGTATTTGTTACTTCGTGTTTAAATCGATAAATATTTATATAACCCAATAGTGGTATCACGAGCCACCTATGATTTTAATTAATTACCGGGAACAAAAACTTGGAAGGGGGGGTAACAAAATCAAGATTCTAGCTTTTCGATTCACTTAAAATCGTGTTTTACAATTGGAAAAAGGTTTCGCAAATTGGTAAAAAAAAACGAAAAACACTAATCCTGATCGAAAACCGGTTCTCGACCCGTGGCTTGGTTCCCAAATCGAAAACTGCTTTTCGACCCGTTTTTTTCGATCGGAAACCCTTGTTTTCCGATCGTAAACCACACTTTTCGATCCAAAAACCTTGTTCTCGATCGTGAAACTGTTTCCGATCGAGTTCAAATCGTAAACTGTTTACGACCCGATCGAAAAGTACCCGATCGAAAACCCTAGTTCCGATCGAAAACCCCATTCTGATCGAAAACCCCATTCCGATCGGAAACCCTATCGTAGATCGTAAACCCCATTCCGATCGGAAACCCGATCGAAATCTATATTATAGATCGATAACCTCTAGCCGAATCGGAAACCCTAATTTTAGGTCTAAAATTCGATTTTTGTGATCTAAATTTAAGAACCCAAGTTTTTGTTATTTGATAAATTGTTTAAACAACATGTTGTACCTTAATTTTTAAATGTTAAAAAGAAGCAAAAACCATGAAGTTTCATGCAAATCGTTTATGGTTATTACTTATATCAAAGATGATTAAAATTAAAATTATGTTAGATAATTAGAAACCCTAAAATTATGTGATTATTTGTGATAATTGTGACATAATAAAAGGTTTTATTGCAAATTTGTTTTATGAAAATCGATATTTGCTTAAATATCTATTGAAATATGATTTTGTTTATAAAATAAAATTTGTGTCCTAAGACTCAAAAGAAACACCGGCTCACCCATTTGAACACACTCTAAGAGAGGTATAAGTCGGGTCGCCATGCTTCCCTAAAGTGGGTAGGTTTTTAATTAGAAAAGTGAAAACCTCACCCCTACGCTTCTTTGTGTGTTGCAAATGGAGCTACCGAGGTCTTTTGATTTGGAAGACAAACTAAGAATTTTTATAAACACATTATGTGGTGAAGATGTGCATGAATCTTCACACATAACATTTTTTATCACACATCAAAATTGTTTTGACCCAAACTAAACTTAAGTCTTTGCCATCCACCTTGAAAAGGACACTTGTGGATGTCGTCTTACTCATTGGTACACAATGGTAAAATGGCATTTACATGGCAAATTCCCACTCATTTGTGCACAATGGTGGACAATTTGTGCGTTCTTAGTTGGACGACTTAAAGCAAGCTAGGCGGTGAGACCCTTGGCCCGTGGCAAAAGATGGGATGAAACATGACTACAAATTACTTGGTGCAAGATTCACAAGTGTTATTTGTAGGTCCCATAAAATCTAGGAATTGTACTTGGAGTACAATTATTGATCGTCGCTTACCTTTTGAATGCATCATTTCTAGCAGATCAACTGATGAAATGATGGCATGTCAATTGGATCCTAGCCTTAATAAGCTTAATTGTTTAAAATGCTTAAACATTGTGTAATTAAATTTATTAAGGAAAAGATTATCGAAAATACTGATTTTTGAACTTAATCTGTTATGTAGATGGCAACAAACCCTCCTCAAAACAATGTTGGTCATGCTTTTCGTCAAATGTTTGAAAGAGAAAAGCTGAATGGATCTAACTTCAATGACTGGTATCGTCAACTGAGGATCGTCCTTATAGTTGAACGGAGAACCGATGTCCTTGAAAATCATTGGCCGACCGAGCCAGCTGCTAATGCTTCTGAACAAGAGAAAGCGTTCTACAATGCAGAGTATAGCAGATACGATGAGGTTGCTTGCATGATGATCTCGAGTATGACTCCCGATCTTCAGAAGCAATACAAATTTCATACACCTTGTGATATGATCAAAGAGCTAAAGAAGATGTATGAAAAACAAGCTGGTGTTGAATTGTTCGACCTAGTTGTGGAACTCCACGACTTGAAGCTTGAAACTGGTAAATCGGTCAGTAGTCATGTGCTCAAGATGAAGAGCTACTTTGACAAATTGGAATCGCTCAATTATGGGTATAATCAAGTTGTAGCAGTTGGCATGATCCTCAAATCTCTTACGAAGGATTTTGAGGGTTTTGTGCGCAACTACAACATGCATAGTATGACTAAAACTATACCTGAGCTTCATGCTATGCTTGTCGAGTATGAGAAAACGATTCCTAAGAAGGCAACTAAAACACCCCAAGTTCGTATGATCAAAGGGGGAAAGATCCAAAAGACTAAACGACCACAAAAGGCGAAGGGCAAGAATGATGGTAAGGGAAAAGGCAAGGCAATTGCGCTTGTTCCTAAAACCAAGCAAACCCCTCCGGCCGCAAAAGAGCATCCGGCTAAAGACCAGATCTGTCACCATTGTGGTGAAGTTGGACACTGGAAGAGGAACTGCCCTACCTATCTAGCTGAGTTGATGAAGAAGAGAAAGAATACTAGTGGGACTAGTACTTCAGGTATCTTCACAATTGAATTATTTTCTTTTTCTAAGTGTGATTCATGGGTGTATGACACTGGCTGTGGAACTCACATCTGTAATTGGTTACAGGGTCTTAGAAAGAGGAGGAAACTGAAGCCTGGAGCTTTGCAGTTGTTCATGGGAAATGGTTTGCCAGCAGTTGTGGAAGCTATAGGAGAATATCATTTAATTTTGCCTTCTGGATTAACTATTGTATTAGACAATTGTCATTATGCACCTTCTATTACTAGAGGTGTTATTTCAGTTTCTTTATTGAAAAACCAAGGATTTATTAATGCATTTAATAATATCGGTATTTCAGTTCCTAAAAATAATGTTCAATATTTTGATGCTATTCCTTGTGATGACATTTATGAAATTGATATGCGTGGTTGTGTTTCAAATAATTCAATGTACAATATTAGCAAACGAGCCAAAACTAGTTTGGACTCCACCTATCTATGGCACTGTCGTCTTGCCCATGTTGGCAAAAACTGCATTGAAAGACTTCAACGTGAAGGGATCTTACAATCAAATGATGAATCATTTGATAAATGCGTTTCCTGTATCTCAGGAAAGATGACAAGAAAACCCTTTCCGAACAAGCCGCAAAGGGCTAAATAGCTACTTGGACTCATTCATACTGATGTTTGTGGCCCATTTAGACATGTGTCAAGAAAAGGTGCTAGCTACTTCGTGACTTTCACGGATGATTTTAGTAGTTATGGTTATGTTTACTTGCTTAAACATAAACATGAAGTGTTTGAAACATTCAAAGAGTTCAAGAACGAAGTAGAAAATCAACTTGGAAAGACCATCAAAATCCTTCGATCGGATGGTGGTGGAGAATACTTAAGCCAAGAGTTTAAGGATTATCTTAAAGCGTGTGGAATTGTCCAACAGCTTACTCCTCCTTACACTCCTCAGCATAATGGAGTATCTGAGAGGAGGAATCGAACCTTACTAGAAATGGTGAGGTCGATGATGAACCTTACAACTCTCCCAATATCATTTTGGGATTTTGCTCTAGAAACCGTTGTACGCGTTCTAAATATGGTTCCAACCAAGAAGGTTGAAAAGACACCGCATCAATTGTGGCATGGAGAAGTCCCTGTGTTGTCTTACTTAAGAGTCTGGGGATGTGAGGCACTTGTGAAGCATGATACGCCTGACAAACTACAACCCAGGACTACTAAGTGCATCTTCGTAGGATACCCAAAGGAAACAATGGGTTACTACTTTTACAATCCTTCCGAAAATATTGTTCGTGTTACTCGATATGCTGAATTCTTTGAAAAGAATTTTATAGCTCAAGAGAACAGTGGGAGAATTGTAGAACTACTAGAAGATGTGCCACCTTATGAAACAACTAGCAATCATCAACTTGGGGGGGGGGGGATGTTCAAAGTGATGAACCTCAAGTCGATGATGTTGTGATTCCACTTCGTAGATCCGAAAAGGTCATACGTAGCCCGGATAGATGGATTGGTCTAGTCGAATCCGAGGAAAACGTATCAGGAGATCTCAATGAGCCTCCAAACTTCAAAGCTGCATTATCAGATCCGGAATCTGACAAATGGCTTGAAGCTGCGAACGTGGAAATGAAATCCATGAGAGATAATCAAGTTTGGAACTTGGTTGATCTTCCTCCTAATGCGAAGACCGTTGGGAGTAAATGGATCTTCAAGAAGAAGACCGACATGGATGGAAATGTACACACCTATAAATCTCGTCTCGTGGCGAAAGGTTATACTCAACGTTTTGGCGTTGACTATGATGAGACCTTTTCACCAGTAGCTGACATTAGAGCTATTAGGATTCTCTTAGCCATAGCAGCGTACTATGACTTTGAGATATGGCAAATGGATGTTAAGACTGCCTTCTTAAATGGTTACTTGGATGAAGAAGTCTATATGGATCAACCTCAAGGGTTCATTGATCCAAAACATCCCAACCATGTATGCAAGCTTCAAAGGTCCATTTATGGACTAAAGCAAGCATCGAGGAGTTGGAATAAACGGTTTGATGAAGAAATCAAAAAGTTTGGTTTCGTTCAGAATCCCGATGAGCCATGTGTATATCGCAAAGCTAGTGGGAATAATGTTACTTTCCTTGTCTTATATGTAGATGACATATTGATTATAGGAAAACACATTCCAATGTTGCAAGATGTAAAATCCCATCTTGGAAAGTGTTTTGCCATGAAAGACTTGGGAGAAGCAGCATTCATTCTTGGAATCAAGATCTATAGAGACAGAACTAAGTGGTTGATTGGACTAAGTCAAAGTGCTTATATTGATAAGATCTTGAAGCGATTCAAGATGGAGAATTCCAAGCGTGGTACAGTACCTATGCAGGAAGGACTTGGTCTATCGGTCAAACAAGGTGCTTCTACACCTGATGAGGTGAAGTGTATGCAAAGAGTTCCTTATGCTTCGGCTGTAGGCTCTATAATGTATGCGGTGAGATGCACTAGACCTGATATAGCGTTTGCGCAAAATATCGTTAGCCGTTTTCAACAGAATCCAGGTGAAAGTCACTGGACTGCTGTTAAGACCATTCTCAAGTACCTACGAGCTACTAGAGATTTGTTTTTAGTATATAGGGGAAATCCATATCAAGAGCTCAAAGTGACCGGATACTGTGATGCTGGATTTCAGACTGATAGAGATGACACGAAGTCTCAGTCTGGGTAAGTCTTCGTTCTGAATGGAGGTGCTGTGGATTGGAAAAGCAAGAAACAAACCACAGTTGCTATGTTTGCAACAGAGTCTGAGTACATTGCTGCTTCGGAAGCTGCAATGGAGGCAGTCTGGATAAGGAAGTTTATTTGTGGGCTTGACGTGATCCCTACAAGTAACTTGCCTATTGATATGTACTGTGATAATACTGGTGCATTAATCATTGCCAAAGAACCTGGAGTTCAGAATGGCGCCAGACACTATGCCAGGAGATATCACTATGTTCGTGAGCAGATCGAACTGGGTGAAATCAGATTACTCAAAGTTCACACAGATATTAACTTAGCTGATCCTTTCACAAAAGCTTTGTCAAGGTCGAAGCTTGAAAGGCATGCCGAGGGCATGGGACTTAGATTAGCTAGTTAAATCATGTATGTCTGATGTTCGGTATTTGGATAAGGGATGTTAAACAATTTCTATTTATATAATGAAATAAAGTACTTGATATGTTTGATTTCATTTAATAGAAAATTGTGTCCTATATTTGCATGTATAATCCTTGAGTACTTGTCAAGTATTCTAAGTTGTCCATTGTCGATTAACTATATGGGAATATAGTTAAACTAAGACAAATCTGAGTGATTAGTAATATTCTTGGAATATATAATGGATGGTCCCAACAAACTCACATGGTATTCATAGGATGCATATCGGACTACCCCACTAACGAGTTGTCACTTTATGGATCGTCGTCATTAAGTGAAATTCGTAAATGGTTGCTTTATTTATCCTTAGACTTGAGATACAAGCAGGTCATGCATGTATGGATTGCACCTACTTGATATAGTTCTAACTATCCTGAATAAGGTAGTACAAAAGGGCTATTTTCAGTAAGTGTAGTGAAGTATGTGACTGGACACGTGTAGTCAAGAGGATTTGTTCCTTTAGCTTAAAAGTTGAAGCAGATACCACTGGGCCCCTCATTGGGACTAATTAAGATGTTTGAATGGCCATGCCCAAATGAATCCAGATGTGTCTCGATTTAAATTTGGTAATCTTCAATTAGTTATGGAATGAGAAACAGAATCGTTAAAGTATTAAATGACCTTGAGCCATATTCATATTTAACAACGGTATCGGTAACAAAGGGATAGTAAATGAGTGTACCATTTAAATACACTTTGAGAAACTGTACTTAAATATTTCCGGGAGCATTGGCGTGTTGCTAGACGCTAACCAATGTTATTACCTTTATTACTACGAGCTCAAGTGGGAGCTGTAGGGATATGATCACATATTAATAAGCGTATGTCCGGAAAGTATTTAAGCCTACGGGGTTACACGTCTCGACACCAATGTATTTGTAATAATTAATTAGTTAATTAATATTTATCATGAACATTTAACGAGAAGTCGTTAAGAACTAATGGTTAATTGTTAACAGGGGTGTTAGTTGTAATTAGAGAGAGTTAGAATGGGATTACAATTGAGAGAAGGATTGGGATAAGGCCTTAGGGCCGAATTCGTGGATGGTCCCCATCCCAATCCCTATCTTGTTTTCCAAGTCTCCAAACACTATAAATAAACCTTATGGGTTTAAGGTTTAGGTGTTGCTTTTATCTGGAAAAGTGTAAAACCCTAATCTCTCTTTTCTCTCTAATTTTCGGCAACAAGAAAAGAACCCAAGGGGTTCGATTTCTTGAGTGGTTCGACCAAAGCCTACATCAAGAGAAGTTTGTGATCAAGTACTAGCATACGTACATCGGTGTGTCGTGTGTGCGATCGTAGGGGGATTTGCTTCAAATCCTAGAAGATTTTCTCTTGCCGAGCTCAAAAGGTACACGTTGTCTATCCGGTTAGTTAGATTAATTCATAGGAAAATATTCGCTGCGTACTCGTGTTTAAATCGATAAATTGTTATATAACCCAACAGAGAGTTGGTCAATATGAAGAGCAGTCAGTTAAATGCCATATCTCCATTTGAAGATCCCAACCTCAACGAACTGGTGCAATCTTCAATGCTAGTTGCTGGTGCTCTCCCTGAGCACATCAACATGATCACAAGTCTGTTGATAAATGTCATATTTCCGGCTGAAAGAGCCAGTGATCATATGGAGAGGAAAAATGCTTCCACCAGCAAAGTAGTTGAAGGAAGCACTGCAACTGTTGCAGTGGCCACTACATCTGAAGGGGGTGATGAGAATTTAATCGGTGAAGATGAAGGTACGGAGGTGTTGGAAATTACTGATAAAGAACCTGAAGTCACCAAACCTCAAGTGGTGACTGAAGGCTCCAACATTGTCCAAGCGAAAGTTCGAGCGAAAGTTCAAGTGGAAGCCCAACTGGTCGTTCAACCGGAAACCCAAATTGCAACCCAGATGGAAGCTTATGGCCCTGGAAATTCAATTTTTGGTATTGATGTGTCTAATCAGTTATATGTGGATCAACCGGAAGAACTGGGAAGAAATGAAGCTGAAGACATAGCTGCAACCCTTATAGCTATGGGGAGTACCGAACCTGTTCAAACTGAAGCTCCTAGAACTATTTAACAGGTGGTTCAAACTCCTGAAGCTGAAGCTATGCTAAAGATGGTGGAAGATGCAAAAAGGGTAGCGGAGGATGAGAGGCTAGCCCAAGAACTTCAAGAGGAATTGGATTTGTATTCTCAGGTGGAAGTTGTTGAAAGGTTGTTGGAAGAAGCAAAGACTAGTTCCTTCAATTGGAGATTGAAGGACTACAACTTGGAAGAAATGACTGAGGTTGATAGGCAAAGACTGATCTCCATTGCTTCTCAGATGCCTACCAAGCTAGTAAGGACTGATGAAAACTACTTGCTGCTGAAAAAGATAAAAAGGGCCCTTGTGGTTAAGAAACTGAAAACAGAAGAAGAGATAGCTCAGTTGAAAGTCAGAGAACTTTGCAACTTGATTGATACAATCTTTTAGGAGCTCAAAGGAGACATAGCTGCAGTCAATTCAAAGCTAGTGATGCCTGCATCTTCAGAATTCACTTCAGGTACATCATCAAACTTAAATGTTAAACCTGAATATACTGATGATGTAGATATGCCACCTCCACCTTCTTTTACATATGACCCAAGTCCCATATCTACAACAACTTCATCACTTCCATAATCATTTGCCCTCATTCCATACAAACCACCTTCAATTTCCAAGAAGGTAGCAACCAAACTTGCCAACCCAAGATATAGGACTGACAATTTTACACCAATTGTCCCTCTTAAGAAGAAGCCTCCTCCTACCATGGATTTCTCTGATATTTTCCCACCTTCTCTGCCTTCAAACCCTACAACAGAAGCCATTAAACCACCAACACAAACTTCCCTACCTCCACTTACCATTAAAGAACCCTCTACAACCATCACCAAACCTACTGAAGTTCAATCTGTCCCTTCTTCATCATCTGCCAAAGGCAAAAGACCTCTTGTGCATGAATGAGCAAATGATTCTGATGAAGAAAGGATGATGAGAAAAAGGAAGATGATTCATGCCAAGAGCAAAAGAGATCAAAAGCAAAGAAGAAAAGCTCCACCCAGAAAGAACAAGATTCTGGGTTGGACAGTAGATGAAGCAACTTTTGATTCAATTTGGCAAATGGCACAACTCAGGTGGTAAATGCTCACAAGGCCACTACATTTCTTTTTGTGCTACAAATGACTGACATCATTCTAAAGCTTAGATAAATTCTAAGTCCCTCAAAAGTTGAGCACTTGTTAAGGCTTCACATAGAGCCAATGGTGCTAAACTGTGGAATGCTCTACAGGAGTAATTTAGATGATGACTCAGCAGAAGAAGAAGAAGAAGAGCCTGTAAGTGAGATAAAATTTATCATTTGGGAAGAGGAAGATAAGCTATTCTATGTTCACAGAGCCGATGGCACCTTCATAGTTCATGAGTCCATTTCTGTTCAAGAAGAATGGAGTGAAATGGATTGGGAATCTTTCAAGTATGTGAAGGTGACCAAAACAAATTCTAAAGAGCTTTCTCAAAATCTGGATACCAACATCAGAACCACGGACAAGTAGGTTAAGAAGAAGAAAAATTTTGGGTACAAGTCAATTTTTGAAGATAAACATTGGAATTTGACAACATCAGCTTAGGGGGAGATTGTAAGGAATATTGTGCTTGGAAGATTTCCGGCTGAATGCCAATTTTGTTATGTTCCGGCTGAAGTTGAAGTTGAAGCGGAATTCTCACTTCAAGCGGAACTGGCAGTTCAAGCAGAAAGAAGCAGTTTTGTCCTTTAGCGAATATTCCGGGTGAACTCGATTATCCACCAGATAATGAGTTTAACCGGACTTTTCCTGAGATGTCTTTTCAGCAAGTCCAATCCTGCAAAAGCTTCTCGTATGCTTCTATATCTGATTCAAGCCGCTCTCCTAAAGTAGTATGTTGCTGCCAACACGCAAGATATTCCAAATGCCGATGTTTATTCTTTTGGTAGTTTGTATTTGACTTTACGTTTTACGGTCTAGATTAGATCGTATGAGATCAATGGCTGTCATTGATCTCATCTGCACTATATATATATATATATATATATATATATATATATATATATATATAGCTTAGTTAGCTCATAGTTCAAGACATACGAACATCACGAACATCATCTGTTCTTGAACAACTTGTAATAGTGTAGCTTTGAGTTAATGCAAATAGTGACGAGTATTTGTTACTTCGTTGTTACTCTCTTATGCAAATCAAGCTTTTACATTATACACAAGAACTAAATATCGCTTAAGTAAAGTGAAATATAACTTTAATTCCGCAGGGTTATATTTGCATGTAAAGGGCTTTTGTTTTAGTTTTACTCTAACTAATAACGATCCTACAAGGCTTTTTGGCTTGGGAACTAAACTACCACGTGCGTCTTCAACTGTTTTCATGTGTGTTGTATCATATAGTAAAAATGTTGGTCCCTTGACAATCAACATAAACTTTATAGCAATCATCTTGTAATGGAACTCCATGAATCATGGTTTGTTTTCGACTAAGTGGTAAACTTTACCAAATGTCATGACTTTCTTCAAATTTAGAGTGTAAAAAGTATACTCTTATGTCTAAGAAAAATAATAGCATATTAAAATCATGAAGTCAAAGTCACATAGCTAGAAAAAATAGATTGTCAAATACTTATACATTTTCATATGGTATGGTTGATGCATTAGCATGAACAAGAGTGACTTCTTGAGTTTGTTTTTCCAAACGAGATGGTGATTTAGGAGGAAGTTTTATTGTGGGTTTCTATTTTCCTAAAAACACATTTAACTGACTAAGTTATATAAAATTATCAAATTCACATAGAATAAAGATATTGTCAAATACTCACCTTTTTGTTTGGCACCAGTTTAGATATGGACTAAGGAGTGTCGTCTGATTGCAGTAATTTGGGTGATGTCATAGAATTGACCTGCAACAATTAATTAGGTTCTCGGAAATCTTATTATCAAAACAAATTTAACTTTTTGGATGAACTTTAACTATCCGGATAAGCATCCGGATGAACTCCAAACTTATTATCGGAATAATTTTAAATTTCCGGATGAGCATCTAGATGAACTACAAACTTTCGGATCAAATTCAGAGTAAGTTGAGTTCCATTGACTAATTACATTTAGACTTTCATTGACTTTTCCTAGTCTAAGCATCACATTCTCAACAAATGTGAAACTATAAAACGGAATAAAATTGTCAAATGCTTACCTTTTCTACCATTTGAGATGAGTTTGATCTAGGAGGGCCTTCTCTTTGCACTACTTTCCATGATGTACTTCTCACATAATTCATGTCCTACAATTCAATAAATTATGATATGGAAATCAGCAATCACATGTTTATTTAAATATAAAAGATAATAAAATTGGCCAGTACAACTGTTGTAGGTATGTCATCACTATTGTGGTTAGATCCAACAATAAGATTCTCCACATAATTTACCTTTAAAATGTTTAAATTGGTAAAAAAGTATATAAATAGGTAGTTGCTAACACTAGCATTAAGTTGTCAATAGAATATGTCAGGTACAAAATTTTGCCCTTTAGATGCGGGAGTATTAAGTTCTTATGGTAACGGTGTTTCGTGTTTAGCCAGATGAGCTAGGAGTAGATCAAATTTCGAGTGGAGATTCTTAACCTGTTCATCTTTTGCCTCACGCAGAAGTGTCTCATTTTGTAGTTCCAACTCAAGTTGTTCAAGCCGCTCTTTTGATCGTGTGTTTGTTCTATGACTCTACCAATATCTACAGGTAGTCAATCCATACCCAACACCTTATAAATATCCACCTCTTTCCTTTCCAGGTACTACTACCAAGGCATCTGTGTCCGGTTCAAGGTTCATGGATCCACTAATGATTTTTGTTTCACTCTCAAGCTGTAAATTAACAGAATGTAGTGAGATGATTTTTAACAAAGTAAATAAAGAAGATAGCACAAAATAAAGTTTGAAATTAAACTTACTATTTTATCTACTATGACCTTGACTTCATCACTCTTGTATCCCCCTCCTCCCTTTGTCTTCCCTTGCTTTCCTCCACATAAAAGAACTAGAAGTGATCTCATCAACTGTAAGTTATTTATTTTGTACCTTGTCATATATACGCAATATCAAAATGGAAACATACATTGCAAGTTCTTTATGTTGGTAAACATACATATATATTGACCATTTACAAAAAGGACCAATTGGCTAGTACTAAAACCATGACTTGTTTCTATATATGTATGATCATATCTAACGCACATTATGCATTGACCAAGCATGCTCCTATAACCATTTTTCACCCAAGTTCGTTCAAAACAGTTGCCATTTGAGGCCATGTTATGGTTCAAAATACAATCATTGTGTAATTGCATCTCCAAATTCATAATTGATTCAAGCTTTTAAATCTCTTTTGAATCTCCCAACATAGAAAGTGTGTAACCAATGCCATTTTGTCATAGGACCTTATGGTTTAAGTATTGTTACGCTCAGATACGTGGTCATGAACTAGCAAGGGAACAACCCACGCACCAGATTATTTTATTAAGTGCAAAACCATTATAAGGAGTTAGGGTCCGTTTCCTCCCCCGCACCGCTCTCGCGCGTACGTGATCAGTCAAAACACAAGCACACCGCTCTCGCATGTACGAAGTGGGAAAATTACCAACTCAGAGTCCCAAACCATTACCTCTAAACGTTAAAAATAACCTATGACCACTGTTTTTCAAAAACTGTCTTGCCACACTTTAGATTAATTGTGTGGCTAAATGTCACTAAACCTAGTTTTAGCCACACTTTTTTATTTGTGTGACAAAAAACACGAATTTTGAAAACCTTTAGCCACACATTAATCATTCGTGTGATGAAAAATAAATCTTCTCAAAACCTTTAGCTACATTTTTACAAAAAAGAAAGTGTGACATTTACTAGCCACACTCAAAAAGTGTGACCAAATGTGACTAACCGCCACACTATTTGTTTGATTTTTTATTCATATGACCAAAAACACATATAATGGGAACCTTTAGCCACACTTTAAAAGTATGATCAAATGTGACCAACTACCATGGTATTTTTTTTATGGTGTGACTAAACGCAAATAGATATGGCACTTATATTAATTTGTATGACAAAAGAATAATGTTTATTAACCACTTATTAAAAGAAACAAAATTAGTGACTATATGTATTTTATGGTCACACTTTCAATATTAATACGTGGCTAAAAGTTTTCACTTCCCGCTTATTGAGTTTTCATTCCCTCGCTTACCAAATTTTAAGAACAAAATCCATTCATCAGTTCCCTCCATCACTTATCTATCTCCCCCTCTATTTTTTCGCTCCTCTATCCACACCATTAGAACCAATGAACCCTCACAACCAGTGACCATTTCTTATTTTCCAAACCTTGAATCCTAATAACATGCAATACGGACAATCTATTTCCAGGGCCTCAGCCCCGTGGATGGTGCTTCCTGACGCCTTGCTAATTTTCTCAAGTTTTGTTATCTTATGTTTTTTCTTCATTTGCACAATGGGGTTTAATCCTGACCATTTCTTGGTTTCCATCATGTAACACTCCGATATTGACGTACTAGGTAACTACGTATCTTAATATGTTTACCTATGTGTTTTTATTATGAATACATGTTAGGAAATAATATTATATGCATAAACACGTGTTTATATGATAAAAATAAATAAATACATGTTTTAATTGAAGATATACGTGCAAATACATGTTTAAATAGTAAGCGAACGAATCATAAGTGTCCCGAGGCTTAAAGGTTATTGAAAATATATCTTAAAATGATTCATAACATGAAATGATAAGTGTACTAAGGTATGAGGGGCTAAAACGTAATTTAGCAATAGTGAATAAATAAATATATAAGTATATATATTATCGAACGTATCCCGAGCCTTAGAAACCCTAGAAAATGTAAAAAAATATGTTCCATAATGATTTGGGGCATAAAATAATAAAACCATAGAAGTTTGGGGGGTTAAATTGCACTTTATAGAAGTCTAGAGGGTTGAATTGTAAAAATTCAAAATCTGGCCGGAATCTGTGAGTCTCGCGTATCGCGCCACTCTTAGCCACCCCCTTCGCGATACGCGAGGGTGTCGTATGCACCAGAACCCTATCTGGTTCGTTTTTCTCCACGTAGACGGACTTGCAACTCACGTTTGCCCTCCTACACGTCGATTCTTGGTCGTGAGTCACCATAGTACGTGTAAGGATGTTGGGATGCACCTTATACTATAAATACATACCTCAATTCGTTCGGATTCCTCACAAATTCACAAAAACCCTAAGATGAACCAGCAACTTCGTCGATCGGTTTCTCTCAAACGGTGAAGAATTTGGATCTGAAATTCTGCAGTTAAGCTATCCTAGGTATGATCTAAAATAACCACTTTCAGTTTTTGTAAATTCTATTTCTAAGTATGATTTCTAAAAATGTGTTAAAATTAGGGTTTTGGGTTTGTTTTGTCAAAATTGGATGATTGGGTGGGAATTAGGGTCTGAATTTTTGTAGGTAATCCTAAAATAATGTATTTTAAGAAATCCCTAAGTTTATTTCTGTCACACCCCCCCCCCCCCCCACAATTTCCACTAACGGAGTATAACCGTGTGGGGTGCGATCCAGACCAGGATCCAAGACTTTAGTTACAACCAAGCCACAAACGAATTTGACATAAGGTAAAGTATGTCTTACAAAAACATAAATTAGTTTAAAGATCAGTTGAAGCACAACAAATAGGTTACAAGTTTAGTTTTGACAAAAATCACAAGTTGAAATGTTTTGAAATATAAATTTCCCAAAAGTTTACAAGTCGAGTGTACTGCCGCCATCCGTGCCATCCATGAATCCACCTAACGACCTGAAAAGTAATCAACAATCAAGTGTCAGCTAAAAGGCTGGTGAGTTCACTAAAACAGTCTACACATCACCATGTAGACCAAATTGCATACGAATAGTAAGGAAACAATTCGTAATCTAGTTATGCAAGTATTATCCGTATCATTAGGTAGCTAGCCTATGCTTATGCTCGCCTGAACGTTCGAAACCAAAGCTGACAATGTATCACAGGTATAACCTATGTAGTTTGCCTTCCCCGTGTCTTTCCCGATCACGGTAGTCCTAGGCTAATATTGTTCTCAGTCCGACCGCCAGTCGGGAGGGTGCATCCTGTGCACCGCTGAGCGGGGGTGTCAATATCCAGTAGATCTACTCAACATTACCTCGCTATTCTATATTAATGACCCGATAAAGTAAGGACTTTTGATATTAAAAGCAATTCGGTGAAACATGTGATATATGTGGGATAACTACTCAAGTAAAGAAATACCTTTACCGTGTGTTGCCATCCTTTACCGGATGTAACAAAAATAGTAAGTGAAACTCACCTTAGGGTGCACTGGTACGCGGCACTTGGTTCTACAGGTTGGTCAAGATTGACCTAATTGGGTAAATATAGCCTATCCGGATTAGAAGTTGTCACTAGGACGAATAATATCACATAAGCACCTAGACATGTTTCATGCATTCATACAAGTCACACAATGCACATACAAGTCCCACTTTAAGAGAAAATCAAACAATTGCAACTTAAGTCAAAGCTGACCCAGAAAAGTCAAACTTCAACCACCTATCTAGAGACATAGCTAAAATCCATAATATTTGGAATTAACTCCTTAAATTTTACAGGTATATACTATATATCAAATAGGACTTGTTGCAAAAAGAATCAAGTAAAAAGGTTAAGAATTGATAAAGATATGCACGTCGGAAGTTAGCATTTTCAGCATTTAGTAAACTAGTCAAAGTGAAATAAAAACTTTCATAACTCACTCAAAACTTTGAATTTATGAACCAACTTTTCTAGATCTTACTTTTAATATATAAACCTCATTTAAAAATAATAAACTCGTCAATAAAACAAAATTAGCATGCTCAACCAATTTGAAAAGTTTACTTTTCACAGAAAAAGACAGCTTTGCACACCTAACTTGCAGCTATGTTTTGGATGACCAAACGGATGTTTTAGAAAACGTGCGAGTAGCCCATTTAAAGCTAAGACATAATACTTTACTAGGGAAAACGAATCAACTGATTTAGATAAAATTTGAGCAAGTTATGTCTGCTGCAAGTTGACCAAAAATTATGGTCAAAGTTGTCAAAAAAACTTAAGTTTGCAAATGATTAAGATTCCATTTATATGCTAAAATTTGATCAATTACACACCTACTAACAAGTTTATAATCATGTTAACATGCAATTCCTGGTCCTAACATGTTCATGCCATAATCATATCAAAATCTCATCATTTAGCTAGCAATTAAGCACATTACACCCATTATTCTATAACCAAACACCCAACATGCATGAAAGAACATTCATAGAAGATTTTGTGCTCAAATCCCAGCCCTAAACCCGAATTCAAATCTGTCCCAAATTAACATCTAGCATAACTCAACCTAAAACATGAATTATGAGCATAATAGCTCCCCATTTAGCATACAAACACCAAAGAATACACATGCAAACAACAAATTTCACGTTTTAGAATCTAGGGCTTACAAGACTTGAAGGGAAATCGCAGATTGGAGAAGATGAAGTGAAGATGGAGCTTCCTTTAGTGTTCTTAAAGTTTGTGGAAGCTTAAAATCTCTAATTTCTTGCTTCTTGATGCTTGATTTCACGAAAATCGCAAGTGTGTGGGTGTGTGAACCGTAAAGAAGAGAGGGAGAGAGAGCTGAGATCGTGAAAGTGAGGGGGGAGGGAGAAAGAGGGCAGATCTTTGGTAAAAATAAAAGTTACACATAAGCCCCTCAAGTTTCCTTTTAGGCACATAAAGCATAAAACTCAATAAATGGGTTTTAACTAAAACTTTTAAAGTAAACATTCTAAAAATGTTTCTAAGTGTTTTTAAATTATTTAACATATAAGATTTTGTCGGGTTACATGAATTTAGCATTTACACATAAAATTTTCAATTTACGCGCGAAGTCCGGTTTTGCCTAAAAATGCAAATTTTCACAATTAACACATAAGGTCACGAATTGAGTTCACGAAACAAGTTACTAAAGTCAATTAACAAGTAAACATAAATAAATACGAAATCATTCAAATAACGGGTCTCGGGTTCTGCTAACGGAACTAACGGGACTAACAGAAAAAGTTAACGGAGTTAACTTGGGAAGTTGCAGTTGTCACAATTTCACAATTGAAAAACGTTTAGTAAAGGTTTTGTTAACAGGTCAAAATTAGGGTTTTCGTAACGTTGTTCTGCCCAAATTGAGTAAACGGTATTGAATTAAGCATTGATATTTTAAAGTATATTATAAAATGTTATAATGGATAATAGCCTAAGTTGGTTTCGAATAAAAATGGGTCCTGATAATAAAATGAGAAATACATGAAAATAGGGTTTCTAAATAAGATTATTTAATATAAAATAATACTGAGGGTATGGGGACTTGAGTTTTAATATACTAACATGTTTATATATATAATAAGTATATATGAGTTTAAAATGGATAAACAATGAAGTATTAAAAATACCGAGTTAATCGGATATTAGAAGTTCGTGCGGACCGGAAGGGTAGGTGCCTGTACACTGGGCTTTCTGGCAAAGCGGTGGTGTCGCATAACTCCCAACTGGGAACTGGCATGCCTCACTGGGCGATCCCGTAGTGAGCGTCTACTTATAGGAATGTGTGTCTTCGTATTATCAATAAAAGAAGATATTATGCCTTTAGGGGCATTTTGGTCAATTTGACCTTTAAAACAAATAAGCTTAATAATTGAGTATTATTAAGATAATAAAGCATTAAAATATAAAATTTTGCATTAGCGTCATACAATACGCAATTAGGTTTAATCGGAATAGATAACGGAGTTTCTGTCTGAAAATACTACCTAAGAGAATAAGGTGAGTTCTATGAGCCTACTTTTAAATGTTTTAAATGTTTTAATGTTTTCGGGCTGATATACATGCAATGATATATATTCAACTGTTTACTTGAAAAGTATTTGAGTTAAATGCTTTTACGTGTTTTGTGTTAATACACATACGTGGAATGTTTTAATGCTTATAACTTTTTTAAAGTGTTATTACATGTTATAAACTCTTTTCGAGAAGGTTATAATGAATGGGTAATAAAGAAGTTAAACTTTTGAAGTAAAGTTTTAAAAAGGAGGAAAATATGTTTTGGAGAATTGAACTATTTTCAGAAGAGTTATAATAAATGATTATTATAAAGATAAATCTTTTATAAGGTTTTGAGGAAGTTTTTAAAGAAGGTTTTAATCTAAGCAAAGATTGTCTTAAGGAGGGTTGAGGGGAATTGTACAATTCAAGCAGTGGATATAAAGCCACTGGAGTAGCGACGGTTACTCGGGAGGTCGGAAGGCGATGGCCAACCGAATGGACTAAGCTTAGTCCCAGTTAGACAATGCTTAGTAAAAAGAGGTTTTGTTTATAATGTTTCGTATGACTCTTTTATACGAAATGATTATTTGCGCAGTAGATGGGTCCCAGAGGCCCAAGGGATTCTAGTGTATTAAATGATTTTTAATACTGAAGGTTTGAATGTTATGTTTGGTATAATTCTGTTATGTCTTATATCCATTAAATGTTTATAAAGAAGGCACCGTTAGGTCCAAACTGTTTGAAGTAACCTTTCGAGGTTAAGGTAAAGTTTTAATACTTAGAACTCACCAGCGTAAGCTGAACTTTAAAAGCATGTATATCAGTTGAGGTTAAGGATCTGAGCATTAAGGGAAAGGCTCATGTTTGAGCGGAGGAGATGGGAAAGCTATTAGGAGAAGGCTATACAGGCATGCTGGCTTAAGTAATGTAGATAGATGCATATATATTAATCGTTATCTTTTATAGTTATTGTTAACCGTTGTAGTAGTTTTATCTTACTTGTACTTGGCATTATAAATAAATAAAAGTTTTTAATTTCCGTTGCTTTAGTTATATCTGTTGTACCTTGCGTTCATGAGTAAATCCGATGAGTGACCCCTTCTAGAGCCAAGTCTGGGAGTGGGCGACACAAGTTGGTATCAGAGCCTAGGTTTAAGAGATTTAGGTACTAATGCAGTATCTAGACTTAAACTAAGACTTTGGAATGATAAGGTAAGATAAGATGGAATGCTAGCTAGAATAGCTTGTGCCCCTAAAAGGACGAGGTTGCATTAGGAGCATAATAATTAGGACCTAGGATATGTAAATATGGTAAGTACCCAATTGCAATTAGCTACAGCCGTTAGGTATTGACCATATATATTTATCTAGGGTACTAACTGTTATGTGGCCAAAATGCGGGAAGTAGACCGGTTTGAATTAGATTCACCGGTAGAGATAGAACGGAGAGAAATAGACACTAGGAAGGAATGTGATGAAAGTAACTATGCTTTGAGAGTATCATGACTATGTAATTGTATGACGTCTGCACTTATCTAATCATCATGCCCTCAAAAGTTAGATACTCGACTTCACATGAATTCTAACATGTCTGTAGGATTATGGTGAGAGACGATCAAGGCGATAGGAGGGTCGGTAGACCACCGGGTTCTGGAAGGCGTGCGTAACCAGATCTGAACCCAATAATGCTGGAGGAGGAAACGTACTCACTGAAGAACAATGAGCCGCCATTAATGCGAAGATGGCTAACATGTTTCAGGCAGCAATGCCTAACATGATAGCTCAACTTCAAAGAACCATCAGAGCCGCTGCTGGAACTGCCGGTGGAGCCGGTACAGGGGGAACCGCTGGTAGAGGTGGTGCACGAAGAGTCGCTGGCAGAGGCGGTGGTGGTGGTCATCCTGGAAGAGGAGGCGGAGGACCCGCAAATGAGGAAGCTGAGGTTGCTCAACCTAGAATTGGATGCTCGTTCAAAACATTCTGTGGTTGCAAACCTCATTCGTTCGATGGAAGGAAGGATGCATTAGCTACATTCCAATGGATTCACGAGATGGAAGCAATTATCGATATCAGCGAATGCAGCGAAGCCCAAGCTGTAAAATATGTTGCCCACTCATTCGTCTCAGAAGCATTACACTGGTGGGGAAATGATCAAGCAAACTGAAGGTGCGGAAGCAGTTGCTGCGATGAGGTGGAACAACTTAAAGAAGTTTGTCTTGGAGGATTTCTGTCCTAAGGGAGAGCTGGACCAGTTGGAGAGGAGTTTCTTGGTGCTGGAAGCTGGAACGATGACGCACAGAGAATACACGTCAAAGTACAACGCTATGGCAAGGCTGTTAACCAATCTAGTCACCCCCGAGTCTGAAAGAGTGAAGCGTTATGTTCAAGGTTTTCCGGAAAGGGTCAGAGAGTTGATCAAGGAGACTGAGCCCAAGACGTTTAAAGCAACGGTGAATCTGAGTTCGAATCTGTATAGTGAGATGTTTGCAGCGGGAGGAAGGCCGTAAGGGCTTAAAAGGAGTTGGTCTAAGGCAGGAGGAAGTTCAAGGAAGAATAGTGGAAGTCATCATAAGAAACCATGGAACGATCCACAAGGCGGCAAACCTAAATGCCGCAAGTGTAACCGAAACCATTCTGGAGAGTGTAAATCAGCGTCGAATAGTTGTTTCATGTGCGGGAAAGAAGGTCATTACTCCAACAACTGTCCAAATCTGAAGAAGTGTTTCCAGTGCGGCGAGGAGGGATACATAAGACCTAACTATCCCAAATTAGTTAGGAATCGAGGACCACTGCGAGCGAGTGAAATTCCAAAAGCGAGAGGTAGAGCGTATACCATAACTGCTGCTGAGGCAAAGATAACACCTGATGTACTTTCATGTACGTTCTTAGTTAATAATGTGCATGCATCTGTGTTATTTGATTCTGGTGCCAGTAGAAGCTTTGTATCACATGATTTTTGTGTATTACTCGATAGACCGACTATTAGGGCCAAGAAACCTTTCGAAGTTGAAACTGCCTCAGGAAAAAATTTATAATTTCCGATATGATAGACGATTTCCTGATAAAATTAGAAGAACATAAATTGCCTGTTAGATTATTCCCTAGGACTAGGTAACTACATATCTTAATATGTTTACCTATGTGTTTTTATTATGAATACGTGTTAGGAAATAATATTATATGCATAAACACGTGTTTATATGATAAAAATGAATAAATACGTTTTAATTGAAGATATACGTGCAAATACATGTATAAATAGTAAACGAATGAATCGTAAGTGTCCCGAGGCTTAAAATTTATTGAAAATATATCTTAAAATGATTCATAACATGAAATGATAGGTGTACTAAAGTATGAGGGGCTAAAATGTAATTTAGCAATAGTGAATAAATTAATATATAAGTATATATATTATCGAACGTATCCCGAGCCTTAGAAACCCTAGAAAATGTTAAAAATATGTTCCATAATGATTTGGGTCATTAAATAATAAAACCATAAAAGTTTGGGGGGTTAAATTGCACTTTATAGAAGTCTAGAGGGCTGAATTGTAAAAATTCAAAATCTGGCCGGAATTTGTGAGTCTCGTGTATAGCGCAACCCCTTTCGCGATACGCGAGGGGGTCGTCTGCACCAGAGCCCTATCTGGTTCGTTTTTCTCCACGTAGACGGACTTGCAGCTCATGTTTTGCCCTCCTACGCATCGATTCTTGGTCGTGAGTCACCATAGGACGTGTAAGGATGTTGGGACTCACCTTATACTGAAAATACGAACCTCATTTCATTTGGATTCCTCACAAATTCACAAAAACATCACACAAAAACCCTAAGATGAACCATCAACTTCGTCGATCGATTTCTCTCAAACGGAGAAGTATTTGGATCTGAAATTCTGCAGTTAAGCTACCCTAGGTATGATCTAAAATAACCTCTTTCAGGTTTTGTAAATTCGATTTCTAAGTATGATTTTTAAAATGTGTTAAAATTAGGGTTCTTGAGCTTGTTTTATCATAATTG
Organism: Deinandra increscens subsp. villosa; assembly: GCA_039602395.1. NCBI lineage: Eukaryota > Viridiplantae > Streptophyta > Magnoliopsida > Asterales > Asteraceae > Deinandra > Deinandra increscens. Next base: position 36,723,097 of record JBCNJP010000007.1, on the reverse strand, counting down.
GGTTATCGGGTGGGAATTAGGGTCTGAATTTTTTTAGGTAATCCTATAAATAATGTATTTTAAAAAATCCCTAAGTTTATTTCATAATTGGAAAATATTTAGTAAAGGTTTTGTTAACTGGTCAAAATTAGGGTTTTCGTAACGTTGTTCTGCCCAAATTGAGTAAACGGTATTGAATTAAGCTTTGATATTTAAAAGTATATTATAAAATGTTATAATGGATAATACCCTAAGTCAGTTTCGAATAAAAATGAATTTTGATAATAAAACGAGAAATACATGAAATTAGGGTTTCTAAATAAGATTATTTAATATAAAATAATCTGGAGGGTATGGGGACTTGAGTTTTGATATACTAACATGTTTATATATATAATAAGTATATATGAGTTTAAAATGGATAAATAATGAAGTATTGAAAATACCGAGTTAATCGGATATTAGAAGTTCGTGCGGACCGGAAGGGTAGGTGCCTGTACACTGGGGTTTCTGGCAAAGAGGTGGTGTCGCATAACTCCCAACTGGGAACTGGCATGCCTCACTGGGCGATCCCGTAGTGAGCGTCTACTTATAGGAATGTGTGTCTTCGTATTATCAATAAAAGAAGATATTATGCCTTTAGGGGCAATTTGGTCATTTTGACCTTTAAAACAAATAAGCTTAATAATTGAGTATTATTAAGATAATAAAGCATTAAAATAAACATAGGAAGTGTTTATTATATAAAATTTTGCATTAACGCCATACAATACGCAATTAGGTTTAACCGAAAGAGATAACGGACGTTCTTTCTGAAAATATTACCTAAGAGAATAAGGTGAGTTCTATGAGCCCACTTTTAAATGTTTTAAATGTTTTAATGTTTTCGGGCTGATATACATGCAATGATTTATATTCAACTGTTTACTTGAAAAGTATTTGAGTTAAATGCTTTTATGTGTTTTGTGTTAATACACATACGTGGAATTTTTTAATGCCTATAACTGTTTTAAAGTGTTATTACATGTTATAAACTCTTTTCGAGAAGGTTATAACGAATGGGTAATAAAGAAGTTAAACTTTTGAAGTAAAGTTTTAAAAAGGAGGAAATTAAGTTTTGGAGAATTGAATTGTTTTTCAGAAGAGTTATAATAAATGATTATTATAAAGATACATATTTTTAAAGGTTCTGGGGAAGTTTTTAAAGAACGTTTTAATCTAAGCAAAGATTGTCTTAAGGAGGGTTGAGGGGAATTGTACAATTCAAGTAGTAGATATAAAGCCACTGGAGTAGCGACGGTTACTCGGGAGGTCGGGAGGCGACGGCCAACCGAATGGACTAAGCTTAGTCCCAGTTAGAAAATGCTTAGTAAAAAGAGGTTTTGTTTATAATGTTTCGTATGACTCTTTTATACGAAATGATTATTTGCGCAGTAGATGGGTCCCAGAGGCCTAAGGTATTTTAGAGTATTAAATGATTTTTAATACTGAAGGTTTGAATGTTGTGTGTGGTATAATTTTGTTATGTCTTATATCCATTAAATGTTTATAAAGAAGGGACCGTTAGGTCCAAACTATTTTAAGTAACATTTATAGGTTAAGGTAAAGTTTTAATACTTAGAACTCACCAGCGTAAGCTGACCTTTAAAAGCATGTATATCAGTTGAGGTTTAGGATCCGAGCATCAAGGGAAAGGCTCATGTTTGAGCGGAGGAGATTGGAAAGTTATCAAAACTGGCTTTCAGCCGGAAATCATCTAAGCGTAATATTCCTTACAATCTCCCCCTAAGTCGATGCTGTCAAATTATTCTTTAACTTCAAAGTTTATCTTCAAAAATTGACGTGTACCCTAAAATTTCCTTCTCCTTAACCTACTTGTCTGAGGTTCTGATGTTGGCATCTTGACTTTGAGAAAGCTCTTTCGAATTAGTTTTGGTCACCTTCACATATCTGAATGATTCCCAATCTTTTTCACTCCATTCCGTCTGCACTGAAATGGATTCATGAGCAGTGAAGGTGCCATCGGCTCTGTGCACATAAAACAGCTTCTCCTCTTCTTCCCAAACGATGAATTTGATATCACTAACAGGCTCTTCTTCTTCAGCTGAATCATCATCTAAATTTTCTTGGAACAAGACTACTAAGTCAGAAACCAGACAGAGCCATGTATTGCTATAGACAAGTAAAAACTTGGAAAACAAGATAGTAACTAATAAGGAAACTATTTAATAATAATAAACAACTAAATAAAAGATAGGGTTGAAGGTTCCACATACGGATCATCCGGATCCGTATCAACTATACTTTGCAAGATTTGAACTCATAACCTTTTAATTATGAGTTACTATTTTACCACCAGACTATCCTTTCAAACGTGTCGATTGTTTTAACAAAAAGCTCAATGGATACTTGGTATAAAATTATGCAATATTATAGGTCTTTTAGAAGAATTTTATAACATCTTATTCTAAACCCTAAACAATTTAGAACTGGAAAATCAAATATAATGCAATATTTTATTCTGAGTAGATCAACACACGGCAATATTATAATTGATCTTTGAATATCTGACATTATTATAATAGATGTTTGGTTATATGACATTATTATATCTTCAATGCTTCATGTACAAGTGTACTATGCATTTATATATGTTTTAAGCATGGTGTACAAGATTTACAGCGGTCTTTGCTGATAGATTATTTTCCGGGATTTGTTTGACCTTCTTCACGCGACCGGTACCTGCCCATCAACTGTGGGGAGTCTCCCATACTTTTTCGTCTTCATCATTAACATTTTTCTTCAAATCAACTGTGGCACCTCCTACAAGAGTCCTGGACGGAAAAAGAGTCTGTCGGAGGGGGAAGCGTGGCTTGTGGTGGAACATGTGGGTTAAATCTGGGAACCGTATCGATCTTCTGCTTCGTCTCTTGCAAGATTGGTAAGTTCGAACAGTGGCGGATTTACATATAGTCCAGGGGTTGCCCGCTGCCCCTGAACTTTTACCCCGACGTGTTATTTTTTTTTAGCTTTGGTTTTTCCGCGACCCCGGAACGAATTTTTCGTCACCTGGAAGAAATTTTATGGCTTTTACTTAAAAATATGATTAAATGCCAAAATATGATTAAATGCCCGTTAACTGCCTAAATTTTTTTTTCGGTGGCGCTGCCTCCGAACCCCCGGTCAGTCCCCGCTACCCCGAAGATCCTTTCTGGTCCGCCACTGAGTTCGAATCGACATTAGGGTTATGGATTCATCAACGAAAGGTGCTGGTGGCTGCATCGATTTTGTTACACCATCATTTAAGAAAGAAAGTGACTGAGAGAATAGAGACGGGAAAGTAACATCGACCACTGTGCTACGGCTCTCCTCCGGTCAGTTATTTTTTCTTTGGTTTTGATTTGGCTGTCTCGATAAGTTATTTTATGCATCGCGAGGGTAATTTTGCATCTCTTCTTCTTCTCAAACTCAATTTATTGCCCGCTTAAGCCTCGGTCTTCATCTTTCTTTTTCGTTTTGCTTAGGCCTCCGTTGTTGTTCATCTTTTTCTTTAGTAATTTGGTATGTTGGTTTTTATTTTTATTTTTCTTTCGTGTTATCTTAAGTTTTTATTGTTTATTTTGTTTTACAACCATGGCCAGGTTAATTTAAAGGTTTTAATAAGTTTTTATGGGTCTTGTGCAAGAAAGTATCACCCCTCCAGAATCACAGGGGTAGATAATGTGAAGAGTTCTCGGGTTCGGGGGAAGTGCTCTTGGTTAAATAATGCTAACCCGATAACCAGTCATCGTCTGGTTAGTGTCTGTTTCATGTTGTGTTTGACAGGTTAAGTGAGAAAGACAACTCATGGAGAAGAAGGTCAAGGACTCAGTTGACCAAAGCAAGAACTCTACTGCTGATCAAGTTGAAGAACCAGCCGGAAAAGGACTTACCCTATGCTTAGGGGAAGTTTGTTGGTTGTTCAAGTAAAGCTTCCAAAGACACCGTTCTCAAATTTAGGGGAAGCTAATTGAAGAAAAGATGTAGAGCAGTCACAACAAGAAGTTCAAGAATGCCAAGACAGAGGTTTTCAAAATTTGTCCTCTGAAGTCACCAGCAAGTCAAGTCAGTTACCAATGATTCAGTGAGGACCCAAGAAACAAGTGCATGAGAATCCTCCTCTCATTACGTGCTTATCATTTGGAGTTCAAGCTGATGCTGATAAAGAGAGAGAGCCATCTAACATCCCATATGCTGCCCATTGAAGATTGTTCAAGAAAAGAATCTTCTTGAACCCATGCTCAAGCCAAGGAGAAGACTGCAAGTCTGAAGATTGAAAGTAGAAGACATTTAATAGCACAAGCCAAGGGGAAGATTGTAAGGGAATAATTTGTGGCTTGTGTATTAAATCATCACTTGGTGGACTATTTTGAAGGCCTATGTGATAGAATAGGTGTAAAATAGCTGGGTTATGGTTATATTGGGTCATTGGGCCAATTTAGACATGATTGGGCTCATTTAGAAAGTGTTTAGGGGGTGTTTAGTGGGCCTGTTTAGCCTAATCCGAAAATTAGGTTAAAGATTTGTTTATCTATATAAACAAATCTTAATACTCATATTAGGGGTTGGCTAGTTGAGAGAGACTAAGGAGACCTTTTCGGTTTGCATCAAATCTGTGTACCAGACGATTATTTAATCGTGTGCACGAATCAAAGGTGATTAGTATCATTTTGTTTGTTTAATCGTGTTCTTCATTGTTTACTATTTTCATATTTGTTCTTGAATCATCAATCGTCGGGATTCCGCACCTTCGATTGATCGTCGATATCGTGTAAGGATCGTTTTGGGACTTACAAATCATTCTCTCGAGATCTCTCCATCCCCTCTCGTCTTTTTTTTTTGGTTTCCGACGAACTCATAAATTCCGGCCAACCAAGCATTGGTTCAACACCATTCTCGCACCACTGTGATCGCCTCCCTCTGCCGAGCAACCATGTAGCATCGATTTGGAGAACGGAGAAACGTCAAACGTCGGAGTCGAGATTTTCGGTTTCTTTTTCGGCATCAAAAATATGTCAAAACTCATCTCCGATTCGAGGTAATCATACTAGTATGTTAGTCGCACGTTTTCAATCTGTTTGCTTTTGGTTTCACGCTTTTCCGGTGACCGGAATAAAACTCCAGCCACCGGAGTTATAATGAAGAAGATGTTGACGCGGTGGGATGGGTTATATATTAAGCAAGCTGGTTCAAATCACCAAAGACATGTAGCACAGCTGGTTGGGTTCTTCGCTGTAAACTTGGAGGTCGACGGATCGAATCCTGCCAACCTCACTTCTTTTTCCTGTTTGCTTCTAAAAATCGATTTTGGTCACTTCTCGTAGTCAAAAGGTTCCTGATCGGAAACTAAACCAAATCGAGCCGTTGGCCCAATGGTTAGGGCGCTACCATGGCAACCAGAGGTCACAGGTTCGAAACTGTGGACCTCCGGTTTTAGTGTTTTTATTTCTTTTTGTAATTGTTAAACCCAAAACTTTTCACCAATTGTTTCTCCACGATAATTACGACCCGTAAGCTCTTATTGAACGTGTTAACTATCATTTTCCCGTCATGTAGGTTTTTCATCACAGTCACTTGTGACCAATTCATAAAAAACTGAATTACCAAAACAACAACAACTTTGGTAACCTAAGGTGGTTTCAAAGAAACTCGAGGAGACTGGTCGACCAGAAGCAGTCGCTTCGGGTCAAGTTAAAAACTAATGAGTTTGACCAGTGTGCATGTACTTCTAGAAGTCCTATCGACGATTGCAAAGTTGTTAATGGAGGAGTATTTTGTTTAACATAAATTTTCTAATATATCATACTAAATTGCAAGTTTTCTGAAAACTTTAAAATGCAAGGTATCTGTGTTGAGTGATCAATTTCAACTCATAGGACTTTCTTTGCATGTACAGGACTTTCTTTGCATGTACAGGAGTACCGAAATGATTGTTGTTGAGTTATACAATTTCAACTTGTTTTATTTTCTTATTTTGTTAAATCCGAGGCCTTATCTGCGTATAGAAAGATCGACCTTAAGGTAGACGATTTAACGTTCTTATTTCTTTTTGCATGAACACAGTTCATAATATCATGAAAATATTATGCTTTGTGATAATCACAAGTGTAATCACACAAGAAAAAGAAGTACTCACACAAGAAATAGAAAAATGTCTGAAAATGTCTGATAGTGTGGGATACACTGGTCAAAGCAAATCTAATCAATATCTTAACATATCCAGATGTTATGAGTATGATTGTGCCTGAGTTTAAGATGGAAAAATTATATTGGAAATCAGCATGACTTATGTGCTTCATTTAGTTAAAATTGAAGTGTAGTTCAGTGCGTCATGTTCAATATGATCCCGTAGAGTGATCTTTCTCATACCAAAAATAGAGTTTGATTCTGTATTGCAATTTCATTTCATTTTGGAAAAGTACAAAAAGATGTTTGGTGTGTTTTAGCATAAATTTGGAAAATCAAAAAGATTTTAGGTTTGTTTTGATATAAATTTTGTAAAAGCGAAAAATATTTTGTTTCTGTTTTTATTTTTGATCTGATCAACACGTGATACAAATTCAATTTTCAAAATCATATATTGGAGTCTCGAAGAGACGTTTTGCGCCGAGATTATTTAAATGTTGAGCAGGTTGCTGAAGTGAAAATTATCACAACTTCAAGTCTTCTGAAGCTGCTGATAAAGACAGAGATACACTGGACATCGTCAAGTATTCAAGATTAAGCTACGATCAAGTTGAGAAAGAGTTTTTTCAAAGATTTATTTCATCGGATAAATGGATTCTACACTTGAGGGGGAGTTTGATTGAAGATACAGTCTTGATATGATCTTGGAAAGATACTACACACAACGAAGGGGAGTTTGTTGATACATAGTTTGTGTGTCGTGTGAAGTATCTAAACAAGATGATGTGAAGTATCAAGTCAAGACAAAATGAAGATCAAGTGAAGAGTTGCTGCCAACCGAATTTGGTCCGAACCTGAGGTTCTCATCAGGCGAACTTCAGGTTCACCTGGGGTTCGGCCAGTCGACTATATATAGGAATTTTTTCTGTGTATTCAGGGACTGAGCATGTGAGAATTGTGCTTAAGTGTGTGTTTTCTACTTTGTTTCTCTGAGTCTCTGTTCTAAGTGTTTCTAGGTTGCAATTATTCGTTTGATCAATAAAACAACTCTTAGTTACTTGTTTCGTATCCGATATAGCTAGATCAAGTAGACGATCCGATGCTCACGCATTTTCTGTAGTTGTAGCAGTGGTGACAACTGTAGGATATTTGAATCGAATCTTTCTTATTGGAGCATTCATTTGAAATGGACATGCAGTAGTAGTAGTAATTGTTGTGGCTAAAACTTGGATTTGAGAAAAATCAACTAGAACGGAAGACCTTGAAGTAGACAAACTTTGCTTCTTGCTAGGTGTGCTACCAAGCAAAGCTCTTCGAGAATTAGCAAGAAGTAAACCAGACTTTACCAACATCTTCGGTCTAGATATAGTCTTCTTACGCTTTGTCGAACTCTCTTACATCGGAGCTTTACCTTTCTTGGTAGCATCATCCCTTGAACCAGATTCATCCATACCAGGCATGTAAGATGGATTAGTTTCAGTTTCAGAATCTTCGGGCTGTGTTGCTCGTTGAAAAATTTTGGAAACATCCTCGCCTTGTGATTTTAAATATGCAAGATGTTCTTTAGAACCCTTCTTTACAGTAACTCCTCTTGAATTATGAGTAAACGAAACACAATCAACAGAATCCGAGTCAGTGTCAGACGATTCGGAACCATAAACATCATCATCAGACTTATCAGCTTTGACATCATCCATCAGCTCATCATCTTAAGCATTAACAAGAGTATTTTCATCACCATCTCTTTGAACAAAAGTTGCCTCAATAATAGGATCCGGGATAACTTGTTCTTGAACGACAGGTTCTTGATTTACTGGTTGTTGAATTTCAGGTCCTTGGTCCTCTACATGGTCTTGGTTCATAGCTTGCCATTGATTTTGATGAAGTTGAACATTAACAGCAGGCACATCAGTTCTTTCACCATCAGAATGATAATCTAATTCGTCATCAGATGTTGAGGAGCACCATCCTCAGGAGCCACATAATTTGCATTTGCTAAATGCCCAATCAATCTCTTCACTGGTGGAGGTATGTTCGCACCTTTCCTTTTCAGATAGGCAGGCAAACGACTAACCGCAAATTCCTTCATGTGTTTCAGTGCCATAGAAAAAGTTGATTCTTTGGGAATGCAGGATATAAATCATCTAAGATCATTTGTATAAATTTTGGGTACATCAGATTATTTTTTTGCTTAGTTGTGATATTCTCCTTCATGTAAGAAAATAACTAGCCATAAAAATTAAATGGCATATTCAGCACCAAAGCAGTAAATGCAGATAAAATCTTCAAATCAGCTTCGTTATGCCCCGATAATCTATTCCCGAAACACCTTATAATAACATGTAGCAAATACTTGTAAGGTGGACTCATAATCGACTTCAATAACGTGACGCCCACTCCTAGACTTGGCACCAGGAGGGGACATGTATTGGATTTACTCATGAACACATGGCACAACAGAGATATTAATCAGTGGAAATTTAAAGCCTTTAATTATAAGCCAAATACTACAGTAAGTGAGATATTGTACATAACTACAACTAATTATAATAAAGAAAACTATAACTAAGCCAACTTGCTAGAAATCTATCCTTGATAGCTTTCCCGATTATCCAGCCCTTATGAGATATGCGGCCTTTACTTCTAAACGCCTCTGCAGAACCTAGCATACATACTTTTAAAAAGTCAGCTTACGCTGGTGAGTTCTACCTTTTAGTTCAAAAACCACTTTAAGTGTTTACCTGGTTTTCACAACACATTTATATTTCACATATAAATCCTAACATGTAATTACTATGATAATATGTCCTATTATCTTAACCATTACCCTAGGCTTAACTTCTAGGTCACTATATTTAACCAACTATTTTGGTTCTCCAAGAAGAGTCCCCCCACCACTGCACACTTCGTCCCATCCTGAAGGATAGTTATTACAACGTCCCAATGCAGCTCCTTCTGTACACGGTTCCCTAAGCGACCACTATGGGGAAGTAGCGTCTCTTCATTCTTCATCTCCTTTGAAATGTTCGCCCGCCACTGCAATCGTCATCCTACCTTGTCGTAAGATAGCTTTTGCAATGTCCGACTGCCGCTCTGTCCGTACACAGTTCCCTAAACCACCACTATGGGGAAGCAGCGAACCTTCGTCTTCAGTAGCAACACATGCTCTAACTCTAATAAGACGTATTAGCAATTCATGCTTTATTCTCTATTAGGTCATTTTATCATCTTAATGACTTAGTCACCGATTATGCATACTATCTACCCTTAGTTAGATAACCAGATGCTTTAGGTTTGTTATTAAACAGTGATAAGGCCTTCATATACTATAATAAATGGACATCCCCCAATTTACCATTATTTTATGTATATAGGATGTACCAGCGGCGTATCCTCCACACTTCCAAAATACCAGGTAACTTATACTATTATCTATGTATATAGGATGTACCAGCGGCGTATCCACCACATATTAGTACAAGAAAATGCACCACTTGTTCTCATATAATCATACATAATCACTAAAAGTTTACTAACAATTCCCTTATCACTTGGCTACCTAATTTCAAAGCAAGTATATACATATCACATTATAATCAACATAGGTGCATAACATGTATAAGCAATTTAGTAACATTTTCATCATATAACACGTATATATCGAGTCGCAATTATCTTGACTATATTTTCACAAATATTGTATGTATACCAGCCCGAAAATATTTAAAACATTAAAATGTTTCAAAGTTGGCTTTTAGAAACTCACCTTATATCTTTAATCGGTTATTTAGACAGAACCTCCGTTATGGTCCACAATTAACTTAATCGAGTATCGGATCACATTAATGCAAGGTCATTATAAACAATACATATCTTTATTTATATTTTATTATCTTAATAATATGTTATTAGGGTTTATCTATTTTACGGCCAAATTGATCAAAATGCCCTTATAGGCATAATAACCAATAATAACCCATAAATCCTATGAAGGTTATGGATTACACCTTAGCTATATTTTCAACCACCTATTCTAGAATTAAGAGGGTTCTATATATAGGAGATGATAAACTTGATAAACAAGCTACTCTCCTAACCTTAAACAAATTCGAAACCCGCCCCTTACCTAACAAAATCAACCGGCCCCTTTAAACCCACTAAACCCACATTAGACTAACCCAATTACAAGTGTTTAGTAGCCTATATATATCAAAATAACCCAAAACTAGACAATAGTGTTTAGTAGCCCATAATGCAAAAGCCTCAAAATCTGGGTCTCTACATTAAGAACACTCAGTTTCAACTTGTTTACAAAAGTGAACAACTAAACACTATTTATAGTATTTCTGGTTGCGAACCATGCAACCCAGCGAACCATTAGTTCACTTCTAGCGGATCATTGGTTAGTTACATGGTTAGTTGAGAGCCATTCCTACAAAACGAACAACAAACATAACAAACATTAGGACCTAGCATTAGACACCAAAACATGTCCTAACAAATTGACATTATAGTACATTTCAGGATATTCTACTTTAGTAATATCTTCAATTTCAACATCATCATAATCTACACTGTCTTCATCAACAAGAACTTTATCCACTTCCCTAGGATTCAATTCATACAAAACAGCAAGTTGTTCATGGGTCAAAGAATGGCGATATTCACCATCTTCCATATCATCAAATATTGCTCTAACATGAACAACATTGTAAACTTCATGACCTCCTGGATCCTCAAACTTGCTAGCATGAGCATCAACATTCGAAGACTCCCCTTCACGCATAGAAGAGCCAGAACCACCAGCAGCAGAGCAAGGGTGTTCAAACTGCATTGAGGAATCATCATCATTATTTTTCACCTTTCAAAGTTCATCTTCTTTACATCCACCATCATCCTTCTATTTTCCCTCTACCTCCCCCCGAGCAATATATTGTCCAGACAACAATCTCATTTGGTCTTTCATTTCCGCTAAAGCTTTTGACTTTTGATCATTTGCTTCCTGCAATTCAATAATAGCTACAGTATGAGCTTGATCACGAGCTTTTAACAAAGTAATTTGCTCGGACTGTTGAAGTAACAAATTCATCATATAAGTCAACTAGGCCTGAACAGATCTTCCATGCAAATTAGACAGACCAGAGGCAGCCATTGAAGGAATATGCGGTGGAGGAGAAGCTAATGGAGCATCAAAATCCATACTTTCAAAAGTTTGTATATTATATAGAGTAAAGTTTGGAGATGGAAATGTTGATATGGATATAGAAGCTGTAGGAGAAGCAAAACCAGCAGAAAATAATATTCACTGAGCACCACCCGGAACAATTGTAGAAGAAGCTTAGCATTCAAATTAAACGGAGAAACAACAGGCATTCTAGGATCTTGCATGATAGGCTCTGGAAAAAGAACATGAGAACTTTGTATAGTCGATCTTGGTTGTGGCTTCAAAGATTTAGAAGAAGGTCCCTGAGATACTGTTGGGCTATACATTATGAGGCATGAACTTTAGATTGGGCTAACTTGTATTGGGCTTCTCAAGATTACGATTTGGGCTTAATGGGTCGGCTTTTGTAATGGGTTTATGATTGGGTTTAGGGTTTTGTAATGGGTAGTATATAAACACACCTAGTTTATGATTATAGTCAGTTGTTGGTTTATAATTTCAGCCATCTCTTGTGTATTCACGATCGTAATCATCATCTCAAGAAAGTTTGATTGTTCTTCATTCAAGATTTGATCTTTTTGTGTTGTTTTTCACTCATATCAAGTCTATTTCATCATCTTTCTCTTGAATCAATCTCGTGCAAGGTTTTCGCACTTGTTCGAGATCAAGATATCGTGAACGATTGTTGTTTCTGGACCAACAATTGGTATCAAAGCCAAGAATCACTGATTCGAGGTTCTCACGGTATTGAATTCAAGTTTTTGCTGGAAAAGGTTTGAATTTTTGAAGGGTTTGGAGCTGTTCTTCGAGTTTACAACCCATTTGCTGCTGTTTTCTGCGTTTACGACTTAGTGTTCTTGGTGTTCTTCATCGATTTGGTGTTCACGACTTCAAGACGCGATCTTTGGAGGTTTACAATCGAGAAATTCGAGTTTACGACTTCAAGATCCGTGCTTTGGGTGTTTACGATTTTGTTCGACCGGAATCGAGTTTACGATTTTTCCCTACCGGAAACGTGTTTACGATTCAACTTAATCGGAATCGGTGTTTACGGCTTGTTTCTATCGGAAACAGGTTTACGATCTGGAGTTTACGATCCAACTGTCTGACTCAATCGTAAACAAGTGTTTACGATCGGAAACTCTCTTTTTGGACATTTGGACATTTAGTTTAAGTTTTCCTAAGCTTTCGTTATGGATTTCGAACCGAGCATGTACCAAAAATTGGATTTTGAGATTGGATCAACTACACGTCCTCCTAGACTCACTTCTGCTAATAACTTCTTTGAATGGAAATACAGATTTCTGAACCATTTCGAAAAGTGTTGATTTGAGACTTTGGATATCTATTGTTAATGGACCGTTCATACCCACACACACTGAAGCAGGAAAGGTTGGAGTGGTAAAGACTGAAGCAGAATACTCGGATGATGATTGGGAAAAGTGTAACAAGGATGAAAGAACTTATGCTATCATGACAATGGCGTTGACGCCAGAGATTGCTCAAGGGTTTAAGAAGTACAAGACTGCAAAAAAACTCTGGGATGCCCTAGTGGTGGCATATGAAGGTAATCCAGATACTAAGGCGAGCCATAAGCAGATGCCAAAGCAGAAGTTCAACTTGTTCAATCAAATTCAAGGAGAGTCCGTTGAAGCTCAAGTCCAAAGATTTGTGTCCCTAATTACTGAGATGTCAAGCTACGATGTTGAACATGAACAGGAAGACGAGAATCTGAAAATCTTGAACAGTTTATCCAAGAACTGGAATACCAACATCTCAATTATCAAAGATAACAACAAGCTGAGTGAGTTAGCTGTTGATGAGCTGATCAACAAACTGAAGTCAAAGATGATTGATGATAAACAGAGGGAGCTAAATCATCTAAGCTCACTAAGCATGGCAGGAAAGTTGAATCAGGCACTTTTATCTGAAGAAGTAGGATCAAAGCAAGCTTGAAGTTCGTCTGGAAATGATTCAGGTGCTAACAGAAAGTCAACTGCATTCGTGGCACGATCTCAAACTAATTCAAGTGGAATGGTCAACGCTGATGAGGCTAATGCTACCAATGATCCCAACATTGCCCTTGGAATGGGATTTATGAACAGTTACTATGCACTTATGGCTGGAACATTAGTGCCTACTGATATGCTGTCAGGAGAACTGAATCAGATCAATCATGAAGATGTGGAAATGCTTGATGTTTCCTGGCAGATGGCAATGGCAGTTTTCCATGCTATGAAGTTTATGGCTAAGACTGGAAGGAATGTATGGAAGGATCAGGACAAGATCAGGATGGGTTTTGATAAGAGTAAGGTCAGATGCTTCAACTGTGATGAGTACAGGTACTTTGCAAGAGAGTGTACCAAGCCAAAGAGGGAGAAACCAGAAGAGAAGAAAGCTGGAGATGGTAAAGGGAAGGCTGAGACAAAGGAAAAGGGGACTCAGTCTGACGGGTACTATGATTGCTCAGATGGAGAATGATGATGATAAGGAGGAGCATGCATTTATGGTCATAGAGGAAAAGTCAGAAGAGAAAGAAGAGAACCTGGTTGAAGACAAGGAAGCTTTCGCAGCCGAGGTCGACAACACAAAGGTATGTACTAATCCCACTTATGCACGTTC
>JBCNJP010000007.1:36684745-36708667 GCA_039602395.1 Deinandra increscens subsp. villosa | reverse complement strand
TCTCCACATGAAATATTTGCCTTTATTCCTTGTTTCATCCTCCACAGACCATACAACTAGCTTTTGCTATGAGAGGAATTTTACCATGTACAAATTTTGTCATCCACACATGACCATGATGCATCACCACCATGGCAATGGGTGTGACCACATAGAACATAAAAAGATAGTGGCAAAAGGCAAATTCCATTACTAGCAAAAACCCCCCAATATAATCAATAACATATATTCAAACATGGATGGGTGGTATATTTTTCTTATTTATAAGCAATTCCGTATGCATGAGGGCTTATCAGTGATGCAGATGAAACGGAAACATTCTTTATGTCGGTACTCGAAAACCCTGCTGCAGATATACTATCTCCGGTTTCCCTAGAAAGATGACATCCATCAGCAACCACCTGCTGCAAAGGATCCAAAGCACGCTGCATTACTTTAAGAATAGTGCCATCTGCTCAAACAAAATGAAAATGAGTACTTTTGTAGCTGTTAGTTAACGGCTCCAAGTTTATTTAACGAGTACCTTTGGCAGTTACATGTTCCACAAATATGTAAAGCCCCCCTGGTTTAAGCACCCTCTTGACCTCTGCACACAATCAAGAAATAACTTGGTACACAAGAGAAATCATTTTTGTTGCAGAAACTAAAATAAGTGCGATACTCCCTTTGCAATCTTTGCAATTAAAATGGTTCCTTTGTGTTATGTACAACCATCAAGATATTTGTATTAGAGCATCCGCAATGAGGCTTTAAGAGCGAACATTGCATAAATAATATTTAGTAATATATATTAATTTGTGTAGAATACCAAAAATTAGTTATAATCATGTAAACAAAGTTTTAATTGTGTTCTTTTCATTGGATTCACTAAAAATAAATATTTTATAAATTAGATAATTCATTACGAAATATTATTGTCTTTTAGTTATATAGTATTTACTTAAAAATAAACAGATTATTAAAACATAACTATAAAATATTAATGTAAATGGTGGGACCCAATTAAAAATGTAAGGATAATTGTAAGTATAGTAGGGATGAATGCATAGTTGGGGTCTATCATGAGAAATGAAAAATCTTTAAAAACTAGCATGCGCTTGTAAGGACATGTGACTGCATAGGGTCTTACGCTCTTAAATCAAAGTTAACCAAGCGTACAAATGCAGATTAGAAAGAATCATAATGTGACAATGAATCAACAATAACATACCCTGAAGAGCCTTATTAACATCCTTAACAGAACATAACACTAATGTACCCACTACTGCATCCATGGAAGCATCACCTACAGGCAATGCTTCTGCAACCTGCATAAACTTGCCACGATTATGAAGTTCTAATACAAGTCAAGATAAGCTAATGACCATTTTCAAATCATCAAGGAAGAAAATAAGTGAAGATCATGAAGAAAACATACAGCATGAATGAATTTAAATTTTGAGGGAGGCAAACCAGAAGCTTCTGCTGCAGCTTGAGCATATTTTTCCATCTTTCTATTCGGGTCTATACCAACTACACTTGCACCAGAAGCTGCATTGCCATAATATTTGAGATTAGGACCTGTTCCTATCCCAATCTCCAAGATTTTTGCGGCCTTCCCTGTTAAATTTTCAAAAAGCTTTGACTTATAACCTGCAATCTTATTAGATAACAAGTGTCATTCACAAAAAAACACCACACACACACACACAAACAAAAGCGAGTAAAACAAAAAAACCCAACACACACACACACACACAAACAAAAGCGAGTAAAAAGAACCAAGTTTTCTGTAATATTTGTGGCTTAAGATACACATGGGAATACACATTCTACCAGATATATTTGATTTGGTTGATGAGTGTTTGGTGATTGGTTGACTTTGGGTCTGCCCATATTATACAGTGGGTCAAAATGAGTCGGAACTTGCTAACTTAGAAGTTAGAACAAGTCCAAATGGGCCAGCACCACCCACCACCACTGTTGTCACCATCGTCACGAGCACTGGCGCTGCACGCCACGATCTCTACCCATCGTCACCACTACCCACCACAAAAACAAAATAGTTGGTGAACCCATTTTTATACCTTTTTTTCTTACAAAAACGACTCGTTTTGATCCGAACCAAATGATTCTTTTTTAAAATGACCCGTTTGGACCCAAAGATGTTTTGATTTGTTAACTCATACCTGACCCGAACCGCCCCTTTTGCAAGGCTTAGTTTATGGTAATATGTAACTACTACATGTTTACTAACCTCATCCTCATAAGATTTCATTGAAGCATCTATAGCTGCAGCATAAAACTCTTCATACCAGTCTGGTCTTGGAGGGTGAACCCTGTTCAACACAGCCTTCAAAAGGCATTAAATCCCTTTAAAATTTGTTAAGCATTGTAAATACAGAAAGAAGCTACAAGACTTGTGATGAGGAGCTGATTCAAGAACTTGCAGACTCGTATATGGACCAACTAGAAAAAGACAAACAGGGATGAAGAAGCCCAAACTTTAAACATACACAACCTGGGCTACAAGCAGAATCACAGGGCCCATAAGCCGTCAATGGAAAGGACTCGACGAGCCGAATCTTGTGGCAAACGGACGTAGGCGGTTTGGCCCAGCTGCCAGGACCGAAATCCTTCAAGAAGGGCTCCGATTTCACCTTCAACATCCCCCCCCCCCCCCCCCCCCCCCCCCAAATTTCAAATTTTGAATGGGTTTCTATTATTTTTGTACCTAAAATAATAAAATGCATAACTCTTTCACTGAGTGAAATTACGCATAATCTTAGAAGCTTAATTTCAGTTTTTGATTGTCAGATAATTTGGCAAAACCTGCCAACTTTAGAATTTCCCATACAGAAACATGGTTTGATGGATTATTTTGGACATGGAATATTATATAACTTTCCTTTGAGTTTACTTTGTTTAAAATGTGTGCTTGGGCTCTAAATCAGTTTGTAATTTACAATTAATAAAAGCTGAATTAGCAGATTATGCAGCAAGTTACTTATTCTGCTGCTGGTTATATCCTGAGTAGCTTCATCAGTTTGGGGCCCTAAAAGTGAACTTTATCAATCAAAGTATCATTTGGATCAGTATCTACGAGTTAATCATGAATTGCCTAATTAATCAACAGAAACCCTAAAATCGTGCCACAATTAACATCCTCAATCTGCAAATCCGATGGATAACCAATCATTAAAATGAAAGTAGGTTAGGTACCATGGGATCATCAGAAATGGAATCTGAGGCATTGCAATGGTGAATTGGGATGAGAGCGGTGGAGATTGTTGCTAGAAACGGTCTTCTCCCACATAAGCAAACTTCGTTCCCTCTGCTGCTGCTGCTGCTGCTACATGATGACGGTGAGTTGGCATGGAGGTTTTGGATTGATTGGGAGGTAGGATTCAAGTTCGATTTGATTCTGGAATTAGCCAAGGAAGTAGACGTGATTTGAGTTGGTGAAGGAGGAGGAGGAAGGCAGAGAGAAGATATGCCATGAAACATAGCCATCTGGTTGCCCTTCTCCCCTTCACTTTAATGGCATTTGAAAGTATCTTCAAATCCATACCCAATTTCTTGAATGACGTTTAAAATTATCTCAAATCTTTAATATTTGAGATTGAATTGTAACCGTTCATATTTGATTTAACATTTTAAGTTTGACTCACCAAAAAGCATCAATTAAAGGGAAACTCACGACTATAGAAAAAACCTCTTTAGTCAAGTTTTCTTATATATACTACAATTACATCTAAAAAAGTTTATATGTTAAACAGAATTTGGTGTTAAGATTGTCCCGACGCAGCCACAGTTGAGGCTGACCTGGCACCGTCTTTCATGCATGTTGCATTAGAAGGTGTGGTATTCCTGTCCTTGACCTGGCACCGTCTTTCATGCATGTTGTATTAGAAGGTGTGGTATTCCTGTCCTTGGCCACAGACGGTTCATCCGTTTTATTTTATTTATTTATGCTGTCTCATAGATGAATAAATTTGTGGGAAGGATGTGTGTTTTGGTGTTGGGGGCAAAATGTTATATGCGAGGAGGATGAACAAAAAAGCTGATGTGACATGTCGTTTGAGATTGTTTATGTAAAAAGCAACCCTCAGCAATGTGGGTAGTCTGACTTTTGTGTCAATGGCGCCACCAAAGAAGCTTCTAAGTTAGTCTCCTTTTATAGCCACCAAAGAAGCTGCAAAGTGTATACAATAACATGACATGAAATTTGAAAAGGGTCATATATTTTCGGTCTGCTTTAGACCCTCAAAATAGTTTAACGGTCCTGACGGCAAACTACACTACTTTTACTCTACCCCAAGACCCAAATTAAAAATTAATACTCAGTCCAGGTTTGAACATGAGACCTCCACAAAAGAGACATAAGCCTCGTACCAGTTGGCCATGACATAAGTGCCTACTTTTGTTAATTGTTGAGGTCAACAAAATGTTAATGGGCAGAGTATTTGTTACCAAATAAGTCTATAGGGCTAATTGTGTCCGAGGATCTTTTTTGTAACAAGCAACTAAGAGTTAGTTGCTCAAACAATATCAATGGTAGTTGAATAACAAACAAACCATTGATTGAAAAACTCTCTACTTCTCTATAACTCTTATTCTCTTATCAATTTGATCCATTTTGTTGTATAAAATTGAAAAAAAAAACGTAAACATGATACAACAGTTGCATTCAGTACAAGTAAATCAGTAAATAAAGGACTCAAGAAATTTATTCTGCCCATCATATAAAAGAGGCCACACACAACATTCTACAGATGGCAAGAATCCCAAGATACAAAAATGATATGGTATCACCAGTCATGTTATGTATGTATTTCTTGATTCTGAAACAACTGGAACAAAATTCATGCAAATGTTATTAATACCGATCACAGGGCACTCAGTTTGGATGGTTATGATCTTCAGAATGAGATTTATCATCCATGGTCATGTCTAAATCGGACCCTTGATCCTCTGAAGCAGCTAGATTTGGGCTACCACCATCTACTGTAACAAAAAGAAAGTTCTTTAGGAAAGCATTCAAAAAGAAAGAAAAAAGTGAAAAAGATTCAATGTTTTAATAGAAAATTGCATGTTGAGTTGTTTTGCTGGAAAGAGGGTAGAAAGTACCTTCGCCTTCATCTGCAGGGGCATAGGCTGATCTTCTTGAACGGGTTTGGTGGTGTGGGGTCGGCTGCCGAGAAATATGAAGTGAAACAGAAGTGAGTAATAATTGGTGGCAAAACCAGTAACATTGTAAAGTATTAACGAAATAAACATGGGTGAAATGATTCGCACAGCTAGCAACATGCCTGTACATAATCCATGTGAAGAAAAAGGGTATAATGGAGGGCATTTGAATGCACCTTCGCTACTTTTGACCCGTTTCATTTTTAGCTTATTTTCTACATGTGGGCCTTCTTAATAAAATACATTCCAAAATCCAAACTGACTGTTGCATAAAATGCAAAGCTATGTGAGAAGATATTATATACACATGTTCCAAAAGTACCTGTAATTTTGGACGAAGTGCCTCTAGAGGTCCTTTGCTCTTTTGTGATCCCTGGTTTTAGGTGTTGCACAGAGAACAACAATATCATGAAGCGTTCAAACTATAAAATATATCTAGATTCAAGAAAATTTACATTAATACCTTTCCTAGTGCCCAATCCGCAGAATCAAAGAAAGCGCGATCGTGGTCCTGCATATGACCAGGAAAGAAAGCTGTTGGTAACTAGAACTACAAACCATATGTCTTCCTAAATTGAGAAAAAAAAGGATGGAAATTAGTCAAGTTACCTTTGAGATTAATGGAGTTTTCCTTGGTAGTAATCCTCCATACTTTTTCTTAATTACTGCTTCCTGCACAAAATTATTGAAAAATATCATGCAATGGCAGAGCAAATGAAATTCTCCTTATTGTTGCAAATACACTATTATTCTTTTGAAATAACAGAGCAGACTAAAACCATAATGTTCTCTTTTTTCTTCTTTTTTTAGCATTTACATTTTCGCATTTTGTCCAAATTCATACCATTCTTACCAACTATAGTGCATTGTTTTCCTTTTCACAAGAAGATTGGTTAGTTTGTAATCAAGTGAAAAGTCTATTTTTGTTATATACATAATCTCATATAGCTCAGGCGGGTTAGCTTAATCCGAGTAGCATACATTTAAAAACTTCAATGTTCAACCACACAAATAACATAAGGAAGAACGGTATTAACTAAGCACCTTAAATAGCCTTTAAGATAGGCACAAACCAATATCACAGATTTGTTTCTAATGATGACAATTGAGATATAAGTAAATTAAGATATAAGAAATTAACCAAAAAATGAAATTCATGGAATGGAGGAATTTGTACCTCCTGAGCTGGTGAGGGCATCGGATTATCCGCAGGTTTCTCCAACTGATTTGGCACTTCTTCAGAAGAAGGGTCATCATTTACTTCAACTTTCTGGTCATTATCCATAATATTAAGGTCTTTAGAATTCTCACTTATCTCAGACATTTTGTGGCACAAATTCAGCAAAGACCTGTTGGAAAAACAATGGTTAAATAGTAAATATTGGTGACATATTTCAAGATTTCCAGAATGAAAAACCAACTTTCTTGGCATTTTATCACCACTTATAATTCGATTAGATAATTAACTACACCAAAGTTTTTACATTTAACCATTTAGGGATAGTTAGGTATTTCTATATATTTAATCTAAAAAATCAGTTTCTTCTTAAAACATGATTATTTGAACCTAAAATTAGAAGATCAGAATCCTTATATACCACACCTTTTAACCTACATTGTTTTACGTTTCACCATAATCCCAAATCAACTTACGTATTTCTTCTACTAGAAAATAATTCTGATACACTAATCAAGCACATATCAGATAATTTACGGTACATGAATCAGTAAGCATATCGTGATCATCAAAAACACATAGAAACAAATCTAAACTGCAAAACCTATCCAATCATACTGATCAATTACTTTAAAATGGTTAGATTTGTGCAAACATCATCATATTGTAATCGCAAATTCGAAACAATTTAGTGAAGTCGGGTGTTCAAACTTGTAAATTAAATAAGTCGCGGCGAATGTGTGTGATTAGAGAAATGACACAATAATCCAAGTCTGAGCTGATACTAATCAAACATGGAAACAATTTGGAAGTAATAAGTACTGATAATGAATTGAAAATGGATGGATTGAAAGAATGGAATTGTGTACCTGAGTTGAGATGATGGTGAGTGAAATCAGCAGCGATGGATGGGAAATGAGGATTTGTGTTGGGAAGAAAAAGGAGAGAATCCCGGCAGAGTGTTCTGCGTAATTTAGAGGCTGTTTATTCCGTTCCATCTGGTGGACCAAATGTTTTAAACTAGTATTTAGAAAGAAAAAGAAAAAATCCAATACGGCTTTTTTAAGAAATTATTATAAAAGTAGAAAAATAAAATAAATTTAAATAACTAGGTGGTCACTATGAAAATTTTATTTTTCTTAAACATGACACCAGGGTTAATTTTTTTTTTTTTTAACTATTTTCATCTTATTTTGGTCAATTTGAACATAAAAGAAAGAATTGTTACAGTTAATGACGAAGCTTGAAAGAAAATTTTGAGGGGATGGGCTCAAAAATTCTATTGAGTGGGCGATACTCAATACATCCGAAGGACGAAACTCAATACATATAAATTTTTCTACATAAAATCACGAAAATAGATACCTTTAAACTGTATAATAATTTTTTTTAATAAAAAGTTAGGTTAGGTTGAGTTGCGAATACTAACATTTATGAAATGTGATTATACTTCTTTTTATATTTCTAACTGAATTTTATAAACACTATTTAATCATGTAAAAAGTTATACAACCAATAAAAGAATTTATAAGATGCTAAACGAGAGTCGGGTTGAAAAAAGTTTGGTGTAGGAGTCGGCTTTGAGATGATGTCTTTTTTTATTTTTCAAGTCATTGGATGTATGAGTGGTGACTGAGAGACCAACCTACTAGAAAACTATTAGGCTTTAGTGGCTCTAGGATTTCCGAAAGCTTAATAGTCGGTTATGGACTTATGGGTTAACAGGGTTTTATCCATGGGATTTCTGATTTGTATCTTAAGATACTTAGTTAGCTTTTATCAGTTAAATATGAATAGAACTTCTATCATAGAAGGGTCTAATAAAACTTAATGTTTACTTTACCTTAAAATGAAGATCAAGCATGATCATGAGATTTATACCTTAGTTAACCCTGCTGATAAATACGATAAGATTGAACTAACATAATAAAAAAAAGTAATCAATTTTTGGTTTAGTCCGGTTTAACACAAAATAACTACATTGATTAGTGATTACACATGAAATTCAATCCATCTATGAAAATTCTTGACATCATTTCCTTTAGAAACTGCTATTCCGATTCCAAAATGCTCGTTTTGTCCAATCCCTATATAATATAGGACATGTTTAGTATGAGGTAATGAAATAGATGAAGAAATTGAATGGACGGATAAATTGAATGGTCGAGAGAACGAATATAACATGTTGAACGTTTGTACATTAAGATCGATTTCAATCGTGAATGAACATCAATTATGTTCTCTACCAATGGTTCGTCGTTTGTCATTTAACCACGAGGTTGTGTGTTCGAACTTAATCCCATATTTTTTTTACCATATTTTCATTTATTAATTTAAAAATATAGGGTGAAAAGACAAAAATGCCCCACATGAGGGGAGTTAATTGGATTTTTTAAACGGTCGTTAGTGGAAATGACAACCAATGTGCAAAATTATAAAAGGACAAAATCAGTAATTGAATTTAAAGGACAAAATCAGTAATTTAACCAAGAGGTCTCAGTGGTTCGTCGTTTGCCATTTAACCAAGAGGTGTATGTTCGAACCTCATCCCACACTGTTTTTGGTTTACCACATATTCATCTATTAATTTAAAAAATATAGGGTAAAAAGATGAAAATGCCCCTCACGTGAGAGGAGTTAACAAGATTGTTTAACGGTCGTTAGTGGGAAAAGACAACCAGCGTGCAAATTTTTTGAAAATAAGAGACAAAATCAGTAATTATTAAATTTAAAGAACAAAACCAACAACTTCACATATTTATAAAGAACAAAATCAGTAATTTACTCAAAATTTTTTGAAAACATCAAACAACAACCACCCTAGTGTGTGGTAGAAGATATAAATGCGACATCTTTTCTATCAATCATACATCACCTAAAATTGACTTATTTAGATTGGGAAATTGATGTAACTTCTGATTGTATTTTGAGGGTAAGGTTCACTTAAAAACCCCCTTTATCCTAAAAACCTAAAAACCTTTTTTTATTAAACTATTTTCTCTTTCTCTATCCCTATCCACGGTACACAAACACATCTGTGAAGAAAATGTCGACCTCCATGAGAGATCTTGAAGAAACCAGCGACCTCCAATCGCCTCTCCGGCTATGACCACCGTTCCGGCGAGCTTGGCCTCGGGGTTTAGTCAGACGATTTCGAAGATCTGGCGGCCGAAGGAGTTGAAGATGCGGAGTTTGCGGAGGGCAGATTCGGCGTAGAGCCGAACGATTTTGGAGTCGTCGCGGATGACGGCAATTAAACCGCGGAATGGGGCGCAAGCGACCTTGTTTCGAGCGAGATCGATGTTTCTCCAGCGTAATTGGTAGATTTCTGGCTTGCGGTGGTACTTGTCGCCGAGAAGTTGCCATTCGGCGGTGATGGATACCCCTGCCATCTAGTGATCGCCGGTGACCTTCTACTGATTTGGTATTTAATTAAACTGTAGTTCTACAATTTACACCCAATGATTTTGAAACAATAATGGATAAATTACATGTATTATAATTTTTTAGTGTAATTTAGCTCTTTAATAAGTTGTTTAAAGCATGAATTTTGTCGTGCGCACTCTCCCCCAAATCAATTTAGGATTTTATATCTTGGGAAATTGATATCTTCATTCGAAGCATGAATCTTGAAATCGCATATGGAGGTCAAAATTCTTGGAGTTAGAAATAGAAAAGAAGTCAGAGGCTTATTAGTTGTAATTTTTAGAATAGATCTTTCATGTAGTAGTTTTTTTCCTTTGTTTTGGTGATGTATTTGTTATCCAGTTCCTTGTTGTGGGCTTTTGGGTGTAGATGTTCTTGTGTTTTGGTTGAACAAAGTGTACTATAGCATCGAGTAAAACGGGTCAACGGAATATCTTTTACAGGGGGGGGGGGGTTCGGGTAAATACATCTTTTGGTGTGTATTCTTGGTGAATACGTTAACCGCCGTTGTGGGATAGTGTGTGTTTGGCGTATGTATTTTAATCGGGGGATAACATTGGAATGGTGACACTTGTGTGTGGCATAATGGTTCTTGACAGTTAATTGTATTTTGTTTCGTGTTTGAGTCGTCAAGTGATCATTTTCTTTTAGGAGGATCGGGTCTAATTTGCTTGTTTCATCTTATCATTCCATCAGCAAAGGGTTAAATGCATCAGGAAAGCTGGAAATTAGTTTACATCAAGGGAAGCACAATTGAATTGGGTGGTTGTAGTTAGGGACCTGACTAACAAGATCTAGAGTTCATCTCAAACAGGGGATAAAGAAAAATGAGGTGGATGAAGAGTATGAAAAAGTTGATAATTGGTAGATTGAGAGTATAGTGTTGGGCCAGTGGATAAAGGTTTTTCGTCTAACATGATGGAACAATTTGTCTAGGTACTCCACCAGACTATATACAAGGTGGAGGCATACAAATCTGACTTTTGATAATGGTTCTTCTTGCTCTAATTGGTTTCTATGTGCATGTTACAAATATTGCAAAAGAATATGACTGAGCCTTTCGCATGATGCTTGGGAAGGAAAATCTTAGAGTACTTGGCTACTGCTTTTTCTCCGTTATTATTTAACTTTCTTGTATCTTTGTAGTGTTTTTTTTTTCCTTTTTGTACATTTGTTTCTTCTCCTAGCGTCTCGCTACATTTTTTCTAATATAATTCGTATGTTAAAAAAAATGTTGCATGTTGTATAATAATATTGAACACAAAGTTCTACCAAGAGTAGGTATATGTAGTTCATAATATTAGTATATATGCAACAAAAGGTGTTGCGTACATGCAACGTAGGGTAGTACACATATGCAACATAGGTTGTTATGTATATGCAACATATGGTGTTACATATGTAGTCGAATGATTATATAAACCGACCGGTACACTGAAACAAATATACACGTAGGGTTGTATATGTGAAATTAATGAACGAACCTAAAATATAGAATATTGCATATATGCAACATAGTTCGTTTACACCGAAATAAACATACACGTAGGGTTGTAAACGTGAAATAAATGAACGAATGTAAAATATAGAATATTGCATATATGCAACATGGTATATTACAGTAGAATATCATAATATTTAAAACTATAAACACGGACATGTTGCATATATGCAGCATAAGCAGAATTATGGTTTATTTAATGTTGCATATATGCACTAGAGTAAATTGCACCGGAGGTCCCTGAACTTTGCAAAAATATCATATTGAGTCCCTAAACTTTCGAAAGTGCAAGGGAAGTCCTTAAGGTTTCACTTTTATCTCACCTGGGGTCCCTAGGTCTAACACCAAAGGTTTACTTTTATCTCACCTGGGGTCCCTAGGTCTAACACCAAGGGACCCCAGGTGAGATAAAAGTGAAACCTTGAGGACTTCCCCTGCACTTTCGAAAGTTCAGGGACTCAATATGAGATTTTTGCAAAGTTCAGGGACCTCCGGTGCAATTTACTCTATGCACTATATAGAATATTGCATATATGGAACATAGTATATTGCATCAAAACACCGTGATGGGTAAAACTATATAATCAAATACATGTTGCATATATGCATCATAGACATGTTGCATATATGCATCATAGACATGTTGCATATATGCATCATAGACATGTTGCATATGTCAACAAAAGCAGAAACATGATTTTATTTGATGTTGCGTATATGAATTTTATATTGTAGTGGGAGTGGGGGTTGTATATGTGTAGCACAAGGGGATGCATATATGCAACACAGAGTGGGGGCAGGGAGAGTAGGGTTATATATATGCAATATAATTATGTTGCATATATGCAACACGGGTGAGGGGGAATGGTTGGCTTGGGTGCGGGTTAGGGATTAGGGGTTATATATATGCAATATATTTATATTGTATATATGTAACACGTCGGGGGTGTAAGGGGGTGCGGGTTATGGTTATATATATGCAATATAATTATATTGCATATATGCAACACGAGGTGGGGGTGGGGGTGGCTGGGGTACGAATTAAGAGTTATATATATGCAATATAATTATGTTGCATATATGCAACACAGGTGAAGGGTGGGTGGGGGGGTGGGGGGTGGGGGGGGGGGATGGGTGGCTTGGGTGTGGGTTAGGGGTTAGGGCTTATATATATGCAATATAACTATGTTGCATATATGCAACACGGCGGGGTGTAGGGGGTGCGAGTTAGGGGTTATATATATGTAATATAATTATAATTATGTTGCATATATGCAACACATGATGGGGTGGGGTGCAGTTTAGGGGTTGTATATATATGCAAATAATTATGTTGCATATATGCAACACGAGGTGGGGGTGGCTGGGGTGCGGATTAAGAGTTATATATATGCAATATAATTATGTTGCATATATGCAACACGGGGGGGGGGGGGGGTTGGGGGGGGGGGGGGTTGGTGGGGGGGGGGGGTTGAGGGGAGTTTTATAAATATATGAAACATGGAAGGAGTGTAGTATTAATAATAATGAAAATTAAATATTAAATTACTTTATTAACCTTCATTTAAGTGGTTTTTAGGTTTTTAGGTTAAGAAGTGGTTTTCACATGATCTTTGCCCTGTATTTTGATATCGTTTTGTATAAAAGATATTGAATTATTTTCTTATTGTATTTTAACAAGGTGCACATTAGCGCGCGTTGCGCGCGATGTGCTTTTTGGAATAACACGTCATTCTCGGTTGACACATACAATTAACGTAACCCCCTATTGGCGTCATGTGCTCCGTCTCAGACTGCACCCCCCTCTGTTCCGATCCACCCTTCAACTTCAATTGCACCGGCCACGAACATACATATGTCATAGCAATCATCTATTTATCATACGATTATAGTTTAATCACATTCAACTTGAAGTAGTTATTTACATAATAAATGCCTTAATTACATAAAAAAACACCACCACTTATTTGCAACATGAGAATCCAGGCATGTGGAAGTTTAAAATCTTAGAAAATGAAATCGAGATTTCAATTTACCCTTGGATGCCAAAATCCTAAAAACAGAAAATTGGATTCATTAGCACATACACATGAAGCAGAATATTGAGAAGCTGCAATCACTGAAAGAACAAAAGCATTATATTAAAAAAGATAACAATAATCTTACTTCCATACCATTAGATCAATGTCTCAATGTGGGAGATAAGCCTTGCGTGACACAGGACCAAATGGAATGCAATAAAATCATTTCATTATAATGAATTTAGCATAATAAATCTGTAATTTATCTAGTCATAGATCTATGGACCTGAATTATTGAAGAATTAGTTCAAAATGCACACCAAACATGAATGAAATATTAAAATAGTTAGCTAAAGAGAAACTGAAAAGGAGAAGAGTAGAAAATATACCACAAAATATATACACCAATTGTTCCCTGATTAAAATTGAAGATTACATGCACCTATACCCTTGGGCTTTGACTTAAAATTTGTTTAGTATTGTGAAAACAATCGTAACACTTACCCGAGCTCACATAGCAACAACACAACCCCAAACAACACCAAGTGATCAAGCTTCCCTCTTTAAGCAAAGAAATGTATGAATTAGAAGATATATGATTATCTAAAAACATCCACACATTACACATTCAAAGAGTTAAAGATGGTACTTTAAGTCTACCTTCTAAACGTATGAACAATCATAACATTACACTTTGTTTGCTTCTTGTTTATAAAGTGAAACAAAACCAATGTAGGATGTCCAGTTAGCACTCTCTTTGAATGTCACAAAACGACGCACGAAAACGGATCAGTCTGCAAGCCCTAGTTTTTATGAAAAATACTAACCTGAAATCGTGACGTGCTGATTTGAACTCCATTTATCTCTTTACTTTATGTAATCTATAAATATGAAATTTTGACCTCTTAATCCCACAAAATGCTCATCACAGCCACCTACAAACTACAAAAGAGCTTCAATTAGAGGCTAAAACAACAAACCTATTTGCTTCAGTTATCACTTTCGTTATTCATGTACAAACTGGTAGAGAAGTACCTTGCGTCATTGCGTGTACCAAGTCAAAGAAACGTATCAAACACTACTTTGCTACCGTAAAACTCTCTTTTTAATTTCTGTAAAACATCAAACATAATCTAAGTACCTACAAAATATGATATGTGACAATATCTTTTGAGAGATTATATATTGCTCAATAACATGAAACACTGTGATAGGAAGAACAACAATCAAACTTTTAGCCACTGAATCATTAAAAACTAACATTTAAAAATTAAAAATGGAATTAATAAACATATTCAGATCAGAAGAAATGTAAGCCCTTTTGATCAACATATTCAGATCAGTCAATACGTGAACCATTTTCGATACGCTTGTAAAACATCACATGACCTTTATAAGAGAACCTATTCACATGACCTCTTAAAGTAGACATAAGAGAACCTATTCACAACAACATATTTACATAACAATCAAATTTATACATATAAATGTATATATGATATATACGACCAAAAGTTACAAAAAGGAATGTGAATACCTGTGTCATAAACAAAAGACGGTCCACCAATTCCCGCAATCACAGTCAAACCTAAATACATATATGATCATGAACAAATAATTAGAAACGCTTCCGTTCGAGTTGTTGGTGACATAAACGCACACTAAAAGAGGTTCGTTTGCCTACCGATATGAGCCTTGTACAAAGAATACGGAAATCGATGAACCTGATGTCCTCGTTTGCAGAGCAGGTTGAGGGTATGTCTCCTGCAAAAATCAAAATATATATGTTCAGGAACAAATTTGTAACATTATAATCAAAACTAATGCCCTAAGCCATAGTAACAGTGTAGAATCAGCCAACAAAAAGGGAGGCATGATCATACTACAGCTTTTATCAGGTATATAAATAAAAATTGCAACTGAGAAAGGGTTCAGATCTAGATGAAGAATCAGATACATGTTCTACCCAATTTTTCTTTGACCTTAGTTTATGAAGGTTTCTGAACTCAAACCAGTCATTACCAACAGCAACTCGAACCTGAACTGATCGTGGCATTAAACAACAAACAAAAATGAAGGTAAATCCCCTTAGCTGCATCTGATTAATCATCATCGAAGCCCTATTTGAAGAAAGTTCGGTTGATTGTTGTAGAGAGAGAACCCGGTGTTTTTTTTGCTAGAGAGAGTGCGTGTTAAAGGGAGAAGAGACCACTCTTGAAGGATGTCTTGCCACTGTATATTGTCCTTGAAGATGGGTTTAGACAGGAGACAAACTGATTGAGGTATGGGAGGCCAATGAATTTTGAAAAGAAAAAATAAAGTCCAAATGCTTGTACATCATGTATGAAATCTGGTACCCAAAATAAAGTTCAAATCTTTGTTTAGTCAAATGCAAATGTTGTTGTTAACTGGTTTTGTTTAATGAAATCTTTCTCACTCATATAAGCAGCAATAAAGCCATTTAAATCAACCTAACAATCATTCTTTTAAAAAATAATCAAGAGAAATACTAAAATTTTCCAAGAAATATGTAGGTGGGTTTGAGCAGTGAACTCAGCAAATCTCTGGTCTGGTTTTTACACGTTATCACAATTTAACCTCTGTGTCTGTTCAATTAATCAAAAAATTTTAATTGAAACCATAGTGAAAATTCAGAAAATCGATCCGGGAAACAAAATTCGTTCCAATAAAAACACCAAAATAAAAGTGAAAAGCGAAATAATCTTCATCATAAGCACACACAATTCCAAAATACTTGTAAATTACTTATACATACCAGTAAATACTCGCTCACCGTAGAAATCTTCAAAGCCTACACGGTGTGACGCCTCATAAACGATATTATTCTTTAAACCTAATGAGATTCAAGAACAGAATTATCATTCATTTGCGTTTGAGATTCAACTAAAAATTTAGATCCAAGAAGAAAGATAAAAAACGGAAGCAACTGGAAATAGAGTGTAGGAGGTGAACGGTGTTGCCGGCGCAGCAGAAGTGTCGAAATGCCCAATCGAAGGCGTGTTTGGATTTAGGGCAGTGATCGGCGGCGATGATGATGTTACGGCCGTGGGGACGGAGTCCTTCTGGCTCTAGCTCTTCCTTCAAAGTTTGCATTCTAAAACTCATTTTGTGTATGGGTTTGATTCATCGGATGAGATGGGAAAGAGATGGTCCAAGATTTTGGGTTTGATAAAGAAAAAAAGTCAGTAGAAGTAGATATGGAGAGTAAAGAGTTGCTCACCTACTCCTGTCATTCATAAGAACAGGGTTTGATAAAGTTATGGATTTGTACATATGGCTCAACAACTTGTACGTATAAACTCTTGGCAAATGGATTGTAACTCATGCAAAGGCAGTGGTACACCCAAAAGAGAAGCAAGCTTTTATTACTTGTACATCATGCATAAAAATAGGCAAGTTTAACATGTAAATGTTTATATAGGAATATCGTTTTGTTTTACAAATATTGAATTACTAGCAGAAAGAGAAGTAATTATTTTGACCTTTGATCGGATAAAGTATGTTTAAATTAAATAATATAAATTTTGGAGACAAAAGTAATTATGGTTAAAAAAATGTCTGAGCCCGGGTTCGAACCGGGGACCTCTAGTGTGTGAGACTAGCGTGATAACCGACTACACCACCCAGACAATTGTTTGTTTTCATGCAAATTAATTTAATAATCTAAGCGAAGACTGAGAGAGTCTTATTAGTCTCAAGTCTCAACTATCGATGTTGCACCCTCTAATCCTTTATCGTCGTTGCTTTCGTTGCTCTTACCAACACCACTGTTTGTCACAGAAAGTAAGTACAGCAGGTGAAATAGTTTTTATTAAAAAGTATATAAAACAACTTATATGAACCAACCAATCCCTAACCCAAATAATTGAGGTGAGACACCAAAGATATGGATGAAACTTTTAAGTAATATTAACGCTGATCTTGAATTAATTCGAATAGTTTCTGTTTACCGACGTCACGAGCTTGTGATCCACAAGTGACGGTGCTACTTGAGGTTGCGGGAGCAATTGGATTTCCGATGCTATTGGCGGGCAAAGAACACGATATGATCTCTAGGGTTTTTTTAATAAATAAAAAATATGGTAACAAGATAAAAATGCCCCTCACATGAGAGGCACATGAGGGACGTTAACTGGTTTTTATAACGGGCGTTAGTGGGGAGGATAAAAGACATGCAATTTTTTTAAAAAAAGACACAATTAGTAATTATTAATTTTAAAGGACGTAACCAGTAATTTAACATATTTATAAAGGGTACAATTAGTAATTTACTCTTTTACGTAGTATATTTTTATTTTTGGTTTTTTAGTTATTATATTTTTTGTTCCTTTTTTTCTTAAAGTTTTCTATTTTCATTAACTTTTTAGAAAAAAATCAACCGAATAAAAATATTCATTTCATAGAAAATGAAAAAAGCACTTCTCCCTTGAAGAATAAAAAACCTTATAAACAAAAGAATCGCATTCCTTATGTAATCACCCGTTTCATTCATGTGTGATACCAAATACGTCAGCTTTTTATTCAGACGTAATGAAGCGTTCCATTCCCATCTACATACACATGGTGGCCTGAAACGCCCACTGTCCAACAACCTTTAAAACAGTCCATCCTCGACCAACACCAATCTGTTAGCCGAGTTGACGACCGAGTCTTCCCAAATTAACCCTGCCCAATGCCTACCATCTTGACTCATTACTAAACCAGATAATGACCTGTAAATCTTTCCAAATTAACCATTTTTACCACCAATTTCAAGATCTTTTACGCTAAATTCCATAAAAGCGTCCAAAGATTAGATATTTTCGTTACTAAAACCCGTATAATACAACCAGTAGACAACATTGCTTGCTCTAGTCTTGGAACTTGACATAACCACAGCTCCACCTAACATAACATCATTTATATTGAATACCCACCAATCATTACTCAATTTCAAGACCAAACCCACATCACTATTGGATTGAACAACCCCTTTGCCTTTTTATCAGTGGATCCCATTACTTGAAATCGCCAATCCGATTAAACCCGTATCCAAATTCCCTCCTGATTTCCCATCCTACCACATGTACCACCTCTTATCTTCATAACACAAGAACCTCTTTACCAAAAGAGAACCAACTACAAAACTATCCCAAGAACTCTCTGGACTCAAATAAAAAACCAGACCTTTCAAAACTAAGGGATTTGAGGGGTATTTTTTTTTATTTGAGGTGGGTTTTGGATCAGGATTTGGATCCAGTGAAACGGTTGGATCTTCATCTTTGATAACATTGTCTCTATCTATCGTTGAAAACTGTATGTTTTGTAGAACCGTGAAGAGCATTCATAGTTCATTCCCTATCCTTATCTCTAGGATTTAACTAAAAAAATATATATACTATTTATAGATTTATCACTAATGTTTTAAGGGATTTTATAACATGTGCCCTAAGGGCACACATAAGGTGCAATAAATACACATTAAAATAATTTAAACACACCCAAGTTGTGGTTGAAGAGATTCAAGTTTTAGTTTCACATTCTCACTAACAACACTTTATGAGATATTGGTGGACAATGAAATATTATGTATTGTGCTTGATTGTGAGTCACAATAGAAGGTTTACGGACTTGCCCAGATCCCTCTTATGGTGCAAATGAGTGGTGTTTCCGGATTTCCTCGTTATAAGCCTCGCAGTTTTTCTTGTTGTAAATCAGAGGTAATAAACGATGAATTCAAATCAAAGCTTGCAAATCTTATTCATATGAAATGTTGAAGAACGATTACAAACGAGAGGAAAAATGAAAGAAGAAAACTGAACTTCAACCTAATCACTAATCAGCTTATAAACCTCTCCTAACGGCTATTAACAGAATGTTAATATAAACCAACAACCACCCTTATACTATCAGAAAGATGACACAAATTACCCAAACTTAACTCAGCGTAACAAAAATTACACATAAGCCCCTGAAGAATTATCATCTTTCCATAAGAGCCTCAAACTATTAACAACTTTGATTGCAAGCATTAACGTGATCAAGACTTCATCACCACAATCTCCACCTTGAAGTCTTTATCTAATAAATGAAATCAAATATAACAATATCAACCAATATTAGCTCCGAGCAACAGTGATTCACAGAATTTGAATACTCTAGAGTATTGATCAATATCATCATAATTTGAACATTCATTAGAACCATAATCATTTATAATCATCCTATCCCTGCTGTACTTACACAAAACTCAAACTTCGAACCTGGAAGAACTTTTGTAAGCATGTCAACAGGGTTGTTTAGAGTGTCAATCTTAAGTACTTCCACCTCTTTGGCATCTATGACATCTCTAATCCAATACAACTTTACCAAAATATGCTTTGTCTTGTCATGAAACACAGAATTTTTGGACAACAACAAAGCTCCTTGACTATCACAATGAACTACTGTTCTTGACAGTTTTACCCCTAACTCAGAAACAAACCTACTTAACCATAGAGCCTCCTTTACTGCTTCAGTTAGGGCCATGTATTCAGCCTCAGTAGTACTTAGAGCAACTACACGCTGCAACTGAGCTTTCCAACTCACTAAACTGTTTCCCACCATAAACAAGTAACCAGTGAGGGACCTTCCCTTATCAAGATCTTTTGCAAAGTCAGAATCAACAAAACCTTCTACTTGACTTTCTAACCCATCTTTTGTACCAAAGAGTAAACCCAAATCCCTGGTTCCAGCAAGATACCTTAAAATCCATTTAACTGCTGCCCAATGTTGTTTACCTGGGTTTGATATATACCTACTAACCAGACTAACTGCATACCCCAAGTCAGGTCTAGTACAAACTAGCAAATACATCAAACTACCCACAGCATTGGCATAAGGTACCTTAGTCATATACCTTAGCTCTTGATCAGTTTTAGGACTATCACCAGCAGAAAGTTTAAAATGCATAGCTAATGGAGTTGTAACAGGTTTGCAGCTCTCCATTCCATATGCCTTTAACACCTTATTGATGTAACTTCCTTGAGATAACTTGAGTATGCCTTTATCTCTGTCCCTAGTGATCTCCATTCCAAGAATTTTTCTTGCAGAACCTAGATCCTTCATCTCAAAACCCTGCATCAACAACCTTTTAGTAGCTCTGATTTCTTCTGGGTCTTTACAGGCCAGAAGCATATCATCAACATATAAAAGTAAGTAAACATACTCACACTCTCTATACTGTTTAAAATAGACACAGTTATCATGTTTACTTCTAGAAAAACCATTTGATACAATAAATTCATCAAATTTCTTGTACCACTGTCTTGGTGATTGCTTTAGGCCATAAAGAGACCTTTTAAGCAAGCACACTTTGTTTTCATCTCCCTTTTTAACAAAACCTTCAGGTTGAATCATAAAAATGGTTTCTTCTAGATCTCCATGCAAAAAAGCAGTTTTCACATCTAACTGTTCTAATTCAAGGTTATGTTTTGCAGTTAAAGACAAAATTACCCTTATGGAAGTGTGTTTGACTACAGGGGAATAAATTTCCTTGTAGTCTATACCTGCTTGCTGTGTAAAGCCTTTAGCCACTAGCCTTGCTTTATACCTTGGTGGGTCAGTTCCTTTTACACCTTGTTTTATCTTGAATAGCCACTTGCATGCAACAGGTTTCTGGTCTTCTGGTCTATCAACTAGAACCCAAGTCTCATTCTTAATGAGAGATTCCATCTCCTCTTCCATGGCTTTTATCCATTTATTTTTCTCCTCTGAATTAATAGCCTCTCTATAGCTTAAAGGTTCTAACTCACTCTCCTGTTCAGCAGCTAGAAAAGCTATAGCTGACACATCTTCATCATCTCTGAACCTAATAGGCTTAACAACCTGTCTTTTCTCTCTGTCTCTTACAAGAACATAATTCTTAACACTAGACTCAGGAGTCTCACCAGAGTAAGTAGCCTTGTCACTAACTTCAGGAGATACAGCTTTGTTATTATCTGAACCAGCACTTGGTAACTCCACCTCAGGCTGAACACCACTAGAATTACCTATATCCTGAGTATTCTCATCAATTATCACTTCACCAATGATACTATCTCTACCTCCCACTACTTGACTATATAGAATGTGTTCTTTAAACACAACATTTCTACTGATAAACACCTTAGGTTTTCCTTTATCAGTCCTCCATACTCTATATCCTTTACATTCATCAGAATAACCTAGAAAAATACACCTACAAGCCCTTGGCTCTAATTTCCCTTGACTCATATGTGCATAGCACAATGAACCAAATACTCTTAAGCCATTATAATCCTGTTTACTACCTGTCCACTTTTCCATAGGTGTCATATTTTCTAGAACCCTG
Source organism: Deinandra increscens subsp. villosa (assembly GCA_039602395.1). Taxonomy (NCBI): domain Eukaryota; kingdom Viridiplantae; phylum Streptophyta; class Magnoliopsida; order Asterales; family Asteraceae; genus Deinandra; species Deinandra increscens. The sequence continues at coordinate 36,687,023 of JBCNJP010000007.1, read as the reverse complement.
GAAGGAGACCTATTGATGAGGTACGCTGCAGTATTAGCAGCCTCTGCCCAAAATTGTTTAGGCATCCCTGCACCATCTAGCATGCACCTAATTCTTTCCAGCAGAGTTCTATTCATTCTTTCTGCCAAACCATTTTGTTGTGGTGTACCTGCAATAGTGAGATGTCTACCTATTCCATTTGACTTACAAAACTCATTAAACTCATTGCTGCAAAATTCAAGCCCATTATCAGTCCTTAACCTTTTAATTTTTCTGTTAGTTTGATTCTCAACAAGAGTTTTCCATTCTTTAAATTTATTAAATGCCTCACTCTTATGTCTAAGCATAAACACCCAAACTCTTCTTGAATAATCATCAATTAAGGACATAAAATATCTAGCCCCACCCATAGATTCTGTTCTAGCAGGACCCCACAAATCTGAGTGTATATAATCAAGAATTCCCTTAGTGACATGTTTTCCTGGACTAAACTTTACCCTTTTATGTTTGCCCATTATACAACTTTCACAAAATTGCACATCACAACTTGATATATTCCCTAACACCTTCTGCTTATGTAATTCTATTAATCCCTGGCTACTAATGTGTCCAAGTCTTTTATGCCACAGTAAAGCCTGTTTATTACCTTCTTCTACTATTAAAGATTCTTTTTCTACTTGAGCATGACCTTCAAGAATATAGATATTATTTTGTTTTCTATTTCCTGTTAGAACTATCATAGAACCTCTAATAACTCTGGCTTTACCATCCTTAAGACTAACATTATAACCTTCTTGTTCTAAGGTTCCAAGAGATAATAGATTTCTTTTAAGATTAGGGATATACCTGACATTCTTTAAAGTAAATGAGCTACCATTCTGCAACTTGAGTATAACAGTTCCATATCCTTCAACTTTACATGGGCTATGATCTCCAAGCTTTACTGTACCAAGATACTCTTCCTTTAATTCTTGGAAGTATTCTCTATGAGGAGTCATGTGATAGGATCCACCACTGTCCATAACCCAACCTTCTTGACATTCACTGCTATACACCATTAACACATCAGAACTCTCATACCCATCTGAGTTCTCATCCGAATTAGCCTGGCTTCCATTTCCCTTTTTGTATTCAGATTTTCTCCTTTTCCATTCAGGACAATCCTTTTTGAAGTGCTTCTCTGATTGGCAAACAAAGCATTTTCTTCTGAACTTGGATTTGGATCTTGACTGATGTTTGTTAGTCTTGAAATTGCCTCTTTGTTCTGATCTACCCCTTGTGTATAGCCCTTCTCCACCTTCATCTTTCAAGTCATTCTTCTTTTTCAACTCCTTTGAATTCAAGGCTGCTATAACATCATCCATAGAGATATCATCTCTACCATATAGCAGGGTATCCACAAAGTGCTCATACTCACTAGGTAATGAGGCCAAGAACAATATAGCCTTATCTTCATCTTCTAAACTCACATCAATATTTTCCAGATCCAAGATTAACCGATTAAACTCATCAGAATGATCTTCCATCGACTTACCTGGACTCATTTGAAAGGTATACACCTTCTTCTTGAGATATAGTCGATTTGCCAATGACTTAGTCATGTATAATGCTTCTAATTTCGCCCAAACTGCCGCTGCAGTCTTCTCTTTAGACACTTCCCTTAAAACACGATCAGCTAGACACAAAATTATTGCACTATGTGCCTTTTCCAACTTGATCTTCCAATCTTTGTCCTCAATTCCTTCTGGTTTGTTAGCTTCTCCCTGTAACGCATCTGCAAGTTCTTGATGAACGAGGAGAGCCTTCATCTTCACCCTCCACAGATTAAAATCGTTTCTGCCATCGAACTTATCAATCTCGAACTTCGACGACACCATAATTGCGGAATCAACGATTTGCCCCAAATCTGTAGACGAACCCTCTGATTCGATTCACGAACGCGGCTCTGATACCAATTGTTGTAAATCAGAGGTAATAAACGATGAATTCAAATCAAAGCTTGCAAATCTTATTCATATGAAATGTTGAAGAACGATTACAAACGAGAGGAAAAATGAAAGAAGAAAACTGAACTTCAACCTAATCACTAATCAGCTTATAAACCTCTCCTAACGGCTATTAACAGAATGTTAATATAAACCAACAACCACCCTTATACTATCAGAAAGATGACACAAATTACCCAAACTTAACTCAGCGTAACAAAAATTACACATAAGCCCCTGAAGAATTATCATCTTTCCATAAGAGCCTCAAACTATTAACAACTTTGATTGCAAGCATTAACGTGATCAAGACT
>JBCNJP010000007.1:36632450-36684245 GCA_039602395.1 Deinandra increscens subsp. villosa | reverse complement strand
ATCACATTGCACATAAGGACAAGAAATAAGCACATAACACATATGGGCGGGTTCGGTGATCAACCAAAGGATGTGGACGCATTCGGCCTAGTTAAGCATTAGTTACTAAGTTAACACTTATAACGTAACTAACGGATTTGTCTAACGGAAGTTAACCTTGAAATTCCCGGATGTCACATGAATTGCCAGTTCCACTTGAACTTGAGACTTCCGCTCGAACTTCAACTTTAGCCGGAACTGCTCAAAATTGGCTTTCAGCCGGAACTGCTCAAAATTGGCTTTCAGCCGGAAATCTTCAAAGCGATATTCCTTACAATATCCCCCTAAGCTGATGCTGTCAAATTTATTTTCCATTTAGAAGCTATATCCAAAAATTGACTTGTACCAAAAATCTTCTCCTTGACCTACTTGTCAATAGACTTGATGTTGGCATCTTGATTTTGAGAAAGCTCTTTAGAGTTGGTTTTGGTCACCTTCACATGTTTAAATGATTCCCAATCTCTTTCACTCCATTCTGTCTGAACTGAAATGGATTCATGGGTAGTGAAGGTGCCATCGGCTCTATGCATATAAAACAACTTCTCATCTTCTTCCCAAATAATGAATTTTATATCACTAACAGGCTCTTCTTCTTCTTCATCTGGATCATCATCTTCCAATTGCTTTTGTAAAGCATTCCACATTCAAGCACTAAAGGTTCAATGCAAATCCTTAATAGGTACTCAGCTCTTGTTGGACTTAGAAGTTCTCTAAGCTTCAGAATGATATCAGTCCTTTGAAGTACAATAAGAAGTGTAGTGGCCTTGTGAGCATTCACCACTTGAGTTGTGCCATTTGCCAAATTGAAAGTGAAATCAAAGTTGTCTTCATTCACTGTCCACCCAATAATTTTGTTCTTTCTTGGTGGCCCTCTTCTCTTTTTTGACTCTGATATTTCTTTTTCTTGGCATGCAACATTTTCCTTTTCTTCATTTTTCTCTTTTCATCACTTCTTGAGTCTTGCACTACAAGAGCTTTGCCTTTAGATGAAGGTGAAGATGGATCAGGTTGATCAACTGTTGGTTTGGCAGGAGGTGTAGGAACGGTGGTGGATGAGGGTTCTCTTATAGTAAGAGGTGGCAAAGATGTTTGAGGAGGTGGTCTACTGGCTTCAGGTGTTGGGCTTGAAGGAAGAGTTGGTGGGAAGATATCTGAAAAGTCCATGGTAGGTGCAGGTTTCTTTTTAAAGGGGATAATTGGAGTGAAATTGTCGGTTCTGTATTTTGGGTTTGAGAGTTTGGTGGCTACTTTCTTGGATATTGAGGGAGGCTTGTAAGGTATGATGGAAAGTGACTGAAATGCTGATGGAACAGATGTAAGTGTGGGGTTTGGTTCATATATGAAGGAAGGTGGAGGAAGGATATCTGCATCATCAATAAATTCTGGTTTAACATCAATGTTAGTTGCCATACTTGAGGTAAACTCTAATGGTACACCAGTTTTGGAATAACAACAACTTCATTTCCTCTGAGCTCTTGAAATGTTTCAATCAGTTGGCATAGCTCCTTAACCTTCATATTGTTGACTTCATCCTCTGATTTCCAATTTCGGACAATCAGGACCCTTTTTACCTTGTTCAGCAATAGGTAATTCTCATCATTCTTCACTAACTTAGTGGGCATCTGGGAGGCAATGGCAATCAACCTCTCCCTTTCTGCTTTAGTCATTGCACCTATGTTATATACCTTCAACCGCCAATCAAATGACCTCTTCTTGGCTTCTTCAAGCAAACTCTCAACAACCCAGTTTTGAGAATACAACTCCAAATCATCTTGAAACTCCTTGGCTAACCTCTCATGTTCAGTGGCTACTCTGGCTTCTTCCACCATTTTGCTCACAGCTTCAAACTCTGGATTTTGAACAACCTGTTGAATAGTTCTAACAATTTCAGGTTGAACTAGCTCTTCAGCTTGAATTGGCTCAATGCTCCTCATAGTTATTAATGTTTCAGCTATATCCTCAGGTTCATCACTTGGTTGTTCTTTCGGTTATACCACAAGGAATTGATCAGATCCAAATATTAACTGGTTAGGGCCAAATACTGGATCAGGAGTATTTTCATCGATCAATACAACTTCAACCTAGGTTTCCGGTTGAACTTCCGGTTGATCTACTGCTTCATCTTCATGTAGAACTTCAGCCACCACCTGAGGTTTGGTGACTTCAGGTTCTTTGTCAGTCATTTCTAGTACCTCAGTTTCTTCACCTTCTCCAAATATATTTTCATCACCTCCTTCAGTCATAGATCCCACTGCTACAGTTTTGGTGATGTCTTCAAGATTCTTAGCAGTTGCCTTGTTGGTGGAAGCAATATTCTTCTCTGCTTGATTACTGGCTCGTTTAGCTGGAAAAATGACATCCTTCAGCAGCCTAGTGATCATGTTTATATGCTCAGGGAGAGCACCAGCAATCAACATTGAAGACTGAACCAATTCAGCCGGAATTCTATCTGTTTTTTCAATTTCAAGAATGCAAGGTGTTAAAGTCATCTTCTCCACCAATTTGACAGTATCAGCTTCATTTTTCAGCTCTGTTTGGGTTTGAAGGACCTGCTTCAGCTTGAACAGGAACGCCTTTGACTAAGGAGGCAACAGTGGCATTTAATGAATCAACCTGTTGTTGGTGAGAAAGGTACAAACTCGTTAATTCTGGTAGTGTATAGCTGTCCTCAACTGGCTTTTTACCAGTATCCCTAGACAAAACCAAATTATCAATCCGAGATTGATCAATCCTGGTACCCATGGCTTCTTGCCACCTGGGATACTCTTCTGCTGTCTCAACAACCCTTAGTTCCAATGAAGGACCTGTAGGTGCTGATTCAGAGAAGATTGCCACAGATTGAGTCTTAGTGATGTTACTGCTAGCACCAAGATCCAGTGGGGATACTTGGGCAGCAATAGCCTGTTGGGTTTTACAGTGGATATCCGGGTTACCGATATTATTTTTTTTATCCGATTAAAACCGATTTAATATAAATTAATGCCAGATTAATTTAGCGGCGGAAAATAAAACACGCGGATATTACTGTAACAGGATCAATCACCGGAACAAGACAAACACAGAAAATATATTATTTAAAACAAATAAAATAAATATCTAAGTAAATTAGATATAGTTTGGCGGGATTCGAACAACCGTTCGAGACACCCGGATTCAACGGGCTCGCGCTAGGATGAACTGAAACGTCTGACTCGAAACGTAACTAACGGATTTGTCTAACGGAAGTTAACCTTGAAATTCCCGGATGTCACATGAATTGCCAGTTCCACTTGAACTTGAGACTTCCGCTCGAACTTCAACTTTAGCCGGAACTGCTCAAAATTGGCTTTCAGCCGGAACTGCTCAAAATTGGCTTTCAGCCGGAAATCTTCAAAGCGATATTCCTTACAATATCCCCCTAAGCTGATGCTGTCAAATTTATTTTCCATTTAGAAGCTATATCCAAAAATTGACTTGTACCAAAAATCTTCTCCTTGACCTACTTGTCAATAGACTTGATGTTGGCATCTTGATTTTGAGAAAGCTCTTTAGAGTTGGTTTTGGTCACCTTCACATGTTTAAATGATTCCCAATCTCTTTCACTCCATTCTGTCTGAACTGAAATGGATTCATGGGTAGTGAAGGTGCCATCGGCTCTATGCATATAAAACAACTTCTCATCTTCTTCCCAAATAATGAATTTTATATCACTAACAGGCTCTTCTTCTTCTTCATCTGGATCATCATCTTCCAATTGCTTTTGTAAAGCATTCCACATTCAAGCACTAAAGGTTCAATGCAAATCCTTAATAGGTACTCAGCTCTTGTTGGACTTAGAAGTTCTCTAAGCTTCAGAATGATATCAGTCCTTTGAAGTACAATAAGAAGTGTAGTGGCCTTGTGAGCATTCACCACTTGAGTTGTGCCATTTGCCAAATTGAAAGTGAAATCAAAGTTGTCTTCATTCACTGTCCACCCAATAATTTTGTTCTTTCTTGGTGGCCCTCTTCTCTTTTTTGACTCTGATATTTCTTTTTCTTGGCATGCAACATTTTCCTTTTCTTCATTTTTCTCTTTTCATCACTTCTTGAGTCTTGCACTACAAGAGCTTTGCCTTTAGATGAAGGTGAAGATGGATCAGGTTGATCAACTGTTGGTTTGGCAGGAGGTGTAGGAACGGTGGTGGATGAGGGTTCTCTTATAGTAAGAGGTGGCAAAGATGTTTGAGGAGGTGGTCTACTGGCTTCAGGTGTTGGGCTTGAAGGAAGAGTTGGTGGGAAGATATCTGAAAAGTCCATGGTAGGTGCAGGTTTCTTTTTAAAGGGGATAATTGGAGTGAAATTGTCGGTTCTGTATTTTGGGTTTGAGAGTTTGGTGGCTACTTTCTTGGATATTGAGGGAGGCTTGTAAGGTATGATGGAAAGTGACTGAAATGCTGATGGAACAGATGTAAGTGTGGGGTTTGGTTCATATATGAAGGAAGGTGGAGGAAGGATATCTGCATCATCAATAAATTCTGGTTTAACATCAATGTTAGTTGCCATACTTGAGGTAAACTCTAATGGTACACCAGTTTTGGAATAACAACAACTTCATTTCCTCTGAGCTCTTGAAATGTTTCAATCAGTTGGCATAGCTCCTTAACCTTCATATTGTTGACTTCATCCTCTGATTTCCAATTTCGGACAATCAGGACCCTTTTTACCTTGTTCAGCAATAGGTAATTCTCATCATTCTTCACTAACTTAGTGGGCATCTGGGAGGCAATGGCAATCAACCTCTCCCTTTCTGCTTTAGTCATTGCACCTATGTTATATACCTTCAACCGCCAATCAAATGACCTCTTCTTGGCTTCTTCAAGCAAACTCTCAACAACCCAGTTTTGAGAATACAACTCCAAATCATCTTGAAACTCCTTGGCTAACCTCTCATGTTCAGTGGCTACTCTGGCTTCTTCCACCATTTTGCTCACAGCTTCAAACTCTGGATTTTGAACAACCTGTTGAATAGTTCTAACAATTTCAGGTTGAACTAGCTCTTCAGCTTGAATTGGCTCAATGCTCCTCATAGTTATTAATGTTTCAGCTATATCCTCAGGTTCATCACTTGGTTGTTCTTTCGGTTATACCACAAGGAATTGATCAGATCCAAATATTAACTGGTTAGGGCCAAATACTGGATCAGGAGTATTTTCATCGATCAATACAACTTCAACCTAGGTTTCCGGTTGAACTTCCGGTTGATCTACTGCTTCATCTTCATGTAGAACTTCAGCCACCACCTGAGGTTTGGTGACTTCAGGTTCTTTGTCAGTCATTTCTAGTACCTCAGTTTCTTCACCTTCTCCAAATATATTTTCATCACCTCCTTCAGTCATAGATCCCACTGCTACAGTTTTGGTGATGTCTTCAAGATTCTTAGCAGTTGCCTTGTTGGTGGAAGCAATATTCTTCTCTGCTTGATTACTGGCTCGTTTAGCTGGAAAAATGACATCCTTCAGCAGCCTAGTGATCATGTTTATATGCTCAGGGAGAGCACCAGCAATCAACATTGAAGACTGAACCAATTCAGCCGGAATTCTATCTGTTTTTTCAATTTCAAGAATGCAAGGTGTTAAAGTCATCTTCTCCACCAATTTGACAGTATCAGCTTCATTTTTCAGCTCTGTTTGGGTTTGAAGGACCTGCTTCAGCTTGAACAGGAACGCCTTTGACTAAGGAGGCAACAGTGGCATTTAATGAATCAACCTGTTGTTGGTGAGAAAGGTACAAACTCGTTAATTCTGGTAGTGTATAGCTGTCCTCAACTGGCTTTTTACCAGTATCCCTAGACAAAACCAAATTATCAATCCGAGATTGATCAATCCTGGTACCCATGGCTTCTTGCCACCTGGGATACTCTTCTGCTGTCTCAACAACCCTTAGTTCCAATGAAGGACCTGTAGGTGCTGATTCAGAGAAGATTGCCACAGATTGAGTCTTAGTGATGTTACTGCTAGCACCAAGATCCAGTGGGGATACTTGGGCAGCAATAGCCTGTTGGGTTTTACAGTGGATATCCGGGTTACCGATATTATTTTTTTTATCCGATTAAAACCGATTTAATATAAATTAATGCCAGATTAATTTAGCGGCGGAAAATAAAACACGCGGATATTACTGTAACAGGATCAATCACCGGAACAAGACAAACACAGAAAATATATTATTTAAAACAAATAAAATAAATATCTAAGTAAATTAGATATAGTTTGGCGGGATTCGAACAACCGTTCGAGACACCCGGATTCAACGGGCGGCGGCCAGAGAGTATAGCAGTGCGGGTCACGAGGAGAGGACGGGGCATGGTGGCCTTGGCTACGCCGACAGCACGAGGACCACCGGCCGACGATCGCACGACGGTGTGGCGGAGGCAGCGGCGGCGGCGGCTTGGGCCGCGGCTGCGGCTCGGGTCACGGCTTTGGCTTCGGCTCGGGCAACTGCAGCTTCTTTTTTGAGACGGGAGCAAACACTGGCTAAACGGGGATCCATCGGAGAACGGCGAGGGATCACGGTGGTGGTGTGGCGCTGAACAAAGGGTGGCGGCGGCTAGGTTTTTGCGCGCAGAGTGGAGTGCAACGCAGAGAGAGAAAGAGAGGGAGGAGATTAAGGTTTCGTAATTCCGTTTTTTTCTCTCCACTCCCTCCTCCTAATTTAATAAATTTCGCAGATAAGGGCCCACTCGCGGACTGGCCCCTTCTGATTTTTCTATCCCAACCACACAAATCAGACTGTTAACCCGGTTAACATCTGATTAATCCGTTAAATTAAAATGCGAGAGTTTTTAGCCAAATTAATTTTGTCGTGGAATTAAATAAATAATCCGGTATTTATTTAATTCACCAATCAGTTCATTTAATACTAATTAATCCGGTAATTATATTTATAGTCCATTGACCCGGGTGTAACTCTTACGGGTCAATATCGGTCGGGTTCGTTAATTCGTCGGGTCAGGACACCCTATTTCCAACAGTCTCCCACTTGGACTAAACGCGGCAGTTTAACGAGCGCAGTAGAGGCACTCTAGATATGCATGGCTACACCAAACAACATTGGCACCCTAAGTCGTCAGCCAAAGTATATCTGATTGTAGATCAAGCAGACTCATGACTTGTGCATTCATTGTCATATGTTCCTTTTTGTATAAGACATTGATGAATTAAGAGACATGGACTCTCATATCTGATTCATTGATTCTCGTTCTCGATACAACTTGAAGTGATCCAACAAACACACAATAAGTTTGGGTGAGGCCTCACACTTATCACTTGGAATCTACGAGGGCGCCTTTATGTCTAACAGTTGCCGAAGCAAGAGTACATAATTCCTTGTTGAGGCATACAGCTCCCACTAGACTTCAGAGCCATTCCCAAAAGTAACCGTTATGGTTGGCAGTTACGCGACAACGTTAGGCTACAATCAAAGAATGTTCCTTAGTAGACGGGAGTTCGAATGTGCGTCTCAGGTTTAAGGATACATTAGAGCGTGTATTAATCAAGCAAGCAAGACTTCCATATTTGCGTTGCATGATGTGAGTTACGTCCAACGTCATTCACCAATGAGGTCCGTGAGTTTGAACGTTAAACGTCTTTAAGGTTAAACTAGTCACAATAGTCTTACTTTAGTACAGCTCCCAATAAACTAATCGACTACGGACATTTAGAACAAGAACTTGTTGTTCAAGGATTAAACGTATTAATATTGAACAAAATTATGTAAGTCATTATTGCATAAAACCGATGGAATAAGAATAATATAGATAACTGCTGGTGTTCATACATCCAAATACTAAGGCAAAACATGTCTTTAGCTAATCTAAGCCCTATCGCTTCTCTGTGGCGTATATGAGTCTCTTGAGTCATAGGCTTAGTGAAGAGATCAGCTAAGTTTTGATATGTGTGTACTTTGCTTATTTTAATCTCATTTATATCGACTACTTCTCTTATGTAGTGGAATTTACTCAGGATGTGCTTGGCCTTCTTGTGAGACCCTTGCTCTTCGGCTTGAGCTATAGCGCCTGTGTTATCACACAGCATCTCGATTGGCTGGCTAATGCTTGGCACGACATCAAGATCGAATATGAATTTCTTCATCCATACAGTGTCACACCCCCAAATTAACCACTAACGGAGTTTATACCGTTAAAGGGTGCGAGCAAACCAGGACCACAACCATTAGTTACAAATACTAAACGAATCAGAGTAAAGTCCAAACATTCCTCATAAAACAGTTTAAAGGTTTGCAGCGGAATGAAAAACATGAGTTTCTTAGCACTAACCACGTGCTTGAATTACAAAACATAAATTGTTATTCAATTCCCAAATTAAGTTCAAAATGAAACAGGTAACTTCGGGTGCCATGCCAACCTCCGGTGGATACTCCTCAGCGATCTGCAAAAGTGAAAACCACACAAGTGTCAACCTAACGGTTGGTGAGTTCACAGTGGGCATGTCATGCAGCGGCCCGGTCTCATAAGCGTATGTATCAACATATAAATAGGTAATAGTTTTGCAAAACGCTTGCCAAGTGTTGAATTATCGAATATGCACTAGTTAAGTAAAGATTAAAGCGGTCAACCGATATCGCGGGTAGCTAATCCGGTTTCCATGCACTAAGGAAGTTCGTACCAAAGCTGACATAACAGAGTTCGGCATTTGCCGATGGTTGGTGCCTCCGGTTGTGTTCCTCATGGGACCCACAACTAAAATAGGCTGATATTGAACTCCGTTCGGCCTCCAGCCGATTGGCTACACATTTGTGTACCGCGGAGCAGGGTTTGTCAAACCCTCAGTAGATCTACCCAACATCCCCTCGCTTCACAAATTAATGGTACTAAATTGTTGAGGACTTTTAAGTTTTAAGGCATCCTTAGAAATCATGTGATATCATTGGTTTTGACTTTAACCTACACTAGTCATATTAAAACCGTTTATTCTGGATTTCATTTTGTGACACCCGAGAAATTCAAGGTTAACTTCCGTTAGACAAACCCGTTAGTTACGTTATAAGTAGCTAATGCATAACTAGGCCGAATACGTCCACGACCTTTGGTTGATCACCGAACCTGTCCATATGTGTTGTATGTTCATCATTGATTGTCCTTATGTGCAATGTGATTTAAATACATGACTTATTATTGAGAATAGCATGATTAATTGTAAATACTTGATTATGTGAAAATTACCTAAATTTGGCAGTCAGCGAAACTACCGAGCGAAACTATAGATTCGCCCGGTAGCTGGCCAGACTGATCAATGTACCCGAGATTAGAGCCAGTTTCGCCAGCCAGCGAAACTGCCAGCGAAACTAGCCTCTGATATAAATAAACTTAATAAACCCTAAGTAGCCTCATTTGCCTCATTTCACAATCAACACACACACACTTCTCTGGAACCTGGTCAGCCGAGAATACCATCAAGAGACCAAGATCTCAGCCTCTAGACCATCATCTCATCTCATCTATCGATTCTAGAATCAACCGTGAGTCCCAAAAACTATGCTTTATGTGTTTTCTATATGTTTCTTCTTAAAGCATGCTCAAACCTTCATGATATTGCTTGATCTTCTGTATATATGCTTTAGGATGCTAGATCTGTAATAAAGTTGATAACTTTACGTGTGAAATCCATCCATGATTAGAGATTTGTGCAAAATAGGTCATTTTAGGGTTTTGAACCTATTTTAGAGATTTGATGATCAAAATGCATGTTAAACTTGTTAAAGTTGCCTGATTTATGTTAGTAAATGCCTATGGATACTAGATAATGAATTGCATGTATGATCAGAAGCTGTTAGGTTGATTTTTAGGCAAATCCGTATGTTTTTCGCGACCAGCGAAACTGTTGTTCTCTGGGCGAAACTAAGTAGCGAAATTGTGTATCCTTCCAGCGACACTGACCAGCGAAACTATAGTGTCGCCGGGAACCTGACCAGACCAGCTCGAGCGAAACTATCGAGCGAAATACCTGAACGAAAGTTCAAACCAGTTTCCCTGCGAAACTAGGCTAGCGAAACTGCGTCAGCAGTTTCGGGCGAAACTAGCCTAGCGAAACTGTGTCACCGGACATTGCCTAGCGAAAGTGCTGCCCGTGCACCTAGCGAAACTGCCTAGCGAAACTATGCTAGCGAAACTAAGACTTGACCTAAAAACCAAACTTGTGGAATTTGCTTAAGTGTTGTGCCATGACTTACATGATTATACCATGATGAAACATGCTTGATATCTGATTTATATGAACCCTTGTTTATGATCAACCATTGGTGTCGTGTGTCGGTATGTCGAGTCATAGTTGCAACGTGCTATGTTATGGGCCATAGTGACGTTAAGTAAAGATTAGACACGAAACTAATACTTAAGACCTAAACGTGTTCTAGGTCTTCGTTAAACAACGATATTTGGATTTGCTTGAAGTGTAGCAGTGCAACCAAAGGTGAGTGTCACTAACCCGCTTACCGTGAGTCCGTTGGGCCACACAGAATAACTTAACGAAAAACAATGCTGACAAACTCGAGAGTGCTAGGCACCTCACTGATAAACATAAGAACACGGGATGCTTGGCACCCACTTGATGAACTGAAGTGTTTTATGGGAACACTTGTGAATTCTGAATAAACGATTTCTGAAACGAAAACTGTTTTAATATGGCTAGTGTAGGTTAAAGTCTAAACCATATGATATCACATGTTTTCTAAGGATGCCTTATAACTTAAAAGTCCTCAACTAAAATTGTGCCATTAATTTGTGAAAGCGAGGGGATGTTGGGTAGATCTACTGGAGTTTGACAAACTCCGCCCCGTGGCACGGGGAGTGCACGGAGGTACAATATCAGCCTATTTGCCCGTGGTCCCGAGAGGACACGGGGGAGGCAGAAAACGCGATGACTTGGTCCGCACCGTACGGGATGGCTCGGCCCCCACAAAATAAGTCAGCTTTGGTACAAACTTCCTTAGAGCATGGAACAACGGATTAGCTACCCGCGATATCGGTTGAGTCCTTTAACTTTACGGAACTAGTACATACCCGATGACGTGGTCACGGACAAACCATTTATAAACTGAGAATTAAATACGAGCATTGTTTTTCACAAATGAATATTTTGTAAGTACATATTGATACGAACAATGATTATGAGACCGGGCCAATGCATGACAAGCCCACTGTGAACTCACCAACCGTTAGGTTGACACTTGCGTGGTTTAAACTTTTGCAGATCGCTAAGGAGTATCCGGAGCGGGTTGGCATGGCACTTGAAGACCTTTGTTTTGATTTAAACTAAATTGGGAATTTAAAACAATGTCTATGTAAAGCACGTGGTTAGTGCTAAAACAATATTTTATTCCGCTGCGTTGTGTTTGAAACTCTGATTTATAATTTGTGTTTGAACTAACCCTGATTCGTTTAGTATTTGTAACTGTGGTTGTGGATCCTGGTCTAGTCGCGCCCCTTAACGGTATAAACTCCGTTAGTGGTATTTTGGGGGTGTGACAGATTGGTATCAGAGCCATAGGTTGCAGAGAACTGGAATCATTTTTGAAAACGATTTGGAAACTGCAACTTGAAAACCTTGGTTACAAAACAAACAAACAAATTCCCAAAGACAAAATTTTTACGTGCCAACCTGGGATACTCGCTCTGCTGTGTAAGTAAAAGCTTAGTACGTACAGATATATGTATATATATATATAAGTATATATATAGACCGTGTCTAAGTAGTCTAACGGAAAGACCTTAGGAAATTTTCACACACGAAATACGAAATGCGACCGCAAGTACGCACACTACTCTGGGGAAAGCGACAACGAAACGATGCTACACGCTACGTCCTGATTTCTACTACGACGACTACGCCGACGGTGACTTTATGGGAAGCCGACCTTCGACGATAGCATTTACGACGTTCTTCGACGACGCCTCGATTTTGCACAAAATTTTTCTAGACTAATAGCGGGATAACGGGAACTGGCTAACATACATATTATGGGATATGTATAAGATATAACTGTGACTGAACACTGGCTACTTTAACTGTTCAGCAAGATGTCTGGAAGAGGAAACGGAAGAGGCGGTATTAACATGACGCCTGCACAGCTGCAAGCGATGATTGCTGAACATGTGCAAGCCGCGGTGGCAGCCGTCCAAGCTGCATATGCCGCACAGGGTAACTATTATGCCGGTTAAGGCACAAAGCAACTATATCATGACCTGTTTAATTTTAAAGTTCGAACTATTTATGCATCAGGAAACCAACACCACTGCACGTACAAGTCTTTCATGGACTGCAAGCCGATGACATTTTCCGGCGAAGAAGGAGCTGTAGGACTCCTCCGATGGATTGAGAAGTCCGAGAAGGTCTTCTCCATGTGTAATTGCCCAGCTGACAACAAGGTTAAGTTTGCTACTGGTACTTTCGAAGGAGTTGCACTGTCCTGGTGGAACGCTGAAATTCAAATGGTTGGGCTAGAAGCGGCTGATAACATGCAGTGGGCAGCATTTAAGGAGCTGATCATGGAAGAATTCTGTCCACGTGACCAAGTGAAGAAGCTTGAAGGCGAATTCCTGAATTTGAAGATGTCTGGGTCTGAGGTCGAACAGTACACTGCACGATATCACGAGTATGAGGTCTTGTGCCCCTCAATGGTCGACGCTGAATTCAAACGCATCGAGCGTTACCTGGAAGGCCTCGCGCCTCAAATCAAGGGACTGGTGACTGCCAGCAACCCCGCAAACGTGCAGCAAGCCATTCGTTTGGCTCACAAACTTACTGATCAAGAGGTCGAGAAAGGTACGCTACCTGCGAAAGCCACTGAAAAGACTGCCTTAAGCGGCAAAAGAAAAGCTGAGGATGAAGCTCCTGAAAACTCGATGAATGTTCAGAGTGTGGGTAATAGCACTGGGAGGTCTTTCAACTCCCAAGGTCAAAGCAAGAGATCAGGGAACAACAGTAGCAACTACCGCCAGGGTGGCAATGGTCAAGGCAACTACAGGGGTAACCTGCCCTTGTGCAACAGATGTGGGAAGCATCATGCTGGTGCTTGTAGGAAGAATGTGAACTGTGAAAGGTGTGGCAAGGGAGGCCACGAAGCAAAAGACTGTTGGGCGACCTTGCCCGAACAACAGAATCGCCCCAGAAGAAACAACAACTATGGGAACAATCGGGGTAATGGGAACAACAACGGCCAGAACCAGAACAACAACAATGGGGGAGCCCGTGGCTGCTTTGAGTGTGGTGCTCAAGGCCACATTAAGAGAGACTGCCCTCAGTTAAGAAGACAAGGCAATGGCAATCAGGGGAATAATGGTGGGAATGGTAACGGTGGAGGAAATGGTAATGGGAATGGCAATGGTAATGGTGGAAACGGGAATGGTGGAAATGGTAGAGGCCGAGCTTTCGTCATGGGCCAGGGTGAAGCTCGCAATGATGCCAACGTGATCAACGGTAAATTTATTTTGAACGGTTTCTTTGCTACTGTTTTATTTGATTCTGGTGCTGAGAAAAGTTTTATTTCCACTAAATTTGCTAGAATAATTAATGCTAAACCGATTGCCTTAGATGCTAAATATGTGGTAGAACTAGCAAATGGTAAACTTCATGATACTACCCAGATAGTTAAGGATTGTAAGCTAGAACTAGCGGGCCATACCCTAGGAATCGACCTTATGCCTTTCCCAATTGGTAGTTTCGACGTTATAGTAGGAATGGATTGGTTATCCGAGAATCGGGCTGAAATCTTATGTAAAGAAAAAGTGGTTCGTATTCCACTCGAAGACGGCAAAGAATTAACGGTTCAAGGTGAAAAAGGTGGAGTAGTAACTGGTATTATCTCGTTTCTCAAAGCTCAGAAATGCCTCCGTAAGGGTCACTTCGCGATTCTTGCAAACGTCACTGACACGACACATCCCGAGCGCAAAATAGATGATTACCCGATAGTTCGCGACTTTCAAGATGTATTTCCTGAAGATCTGCCTGGTTTGCCTCCATTTCGACAAGTTGAGTTTGGGATTGATTTAGCTCCAGGTGCCGCTCCGATCGCGCGCGCACCTTACCGATTGGCTGTAAGTGAACTCAACGAACTCTCCTCACAACTGCAAGAACTACTCGACAAGGGGTTTATTCGTCCAAGTTCGTCTCCATGGGGAGCTCCGGTACTGTTTGTTAAGAAGAAGGATGGAACGTTCCGCATGTGCATTGACTACCGAGAGCTTAACAAAGTTACGATCAAGAATCGGTATCCACTTCCTCGCATCGACGATCTCTTCGACCAACTGCAAGGTTCAAGCTACTTTTCAAAGATTGATCTACGGTCTGGATATCACCAGCTTCGCGTTCGTGATGAGGATGTACCTAAGACAGCTTTCAGAACTCGGTATGGACACTACGAGTTCCTGGTTATGCCGTTTGGGCTAACCAATGCACCTGCCGTATTTATGGACCTGATGAATCGAGTGTGCAAGCCGTACCTCGATAAGTTTGTGATAGTCTTCATCGACGATATTTTGATCTACTCCAAGTCAAAGGAAGAACACGAGGAGCATCTGCGTCTTATCTTGGAATTGCTTCGCAAGGAACAGCTCTACGCCAAGTTTTCGAAATGCGATTTTTGGATCCGCGAAGTCCAGTTTCTTGGACACATTTTTAATGAAGAAGGAATCCATGTAGATCCAGCCAAAGTGGAAGCAATTAAGAACTGGTCTACCCCAAGAGCGCCAACAGAGATCCGACAATTTTTAGGGCTTGCCGGATATTATCGAAGGTTTATTAAAGGTTTCTCTCAATTGGCTCAACCCCTAACGGCCTTAACGCACAAAGGAGTGCAATACAGATGGGGTGAAAAAGAAGAGCGCGCGTTCCAAACGCTCAAGGATATGTTATGTTCGGCTCCAATTCTTGCGTTACCCGATGGAGTGGACGATTTTGTAGTTTATTGCGATGCATCAATCCAAGGACTCGGTTGCGTGTTGATGCAACGAGATAAAGTAATTGCCTATGGGTCCAGGCAACTAAAGGATACAGAAAAAAATTATACAACGCATGATTTGGAAATGGGAGCCGTTGTTCATGCACTTAAGATTTGGAGACATTACCTATATGGAACAAAGTGCACGATATTCACCGATCATAAAAGTCTACAGCACATCTTCGATCAGAAAGACCTCAACATGCGACAACGACGGTGGGTCGAGTTACTAAATGATTATGATTTGGCCATTAAGTATCATCCTGGAAAAGCCAACGTTGTGGCTGATGCCCTGAGCAGAAAAGAATACGAAAAGCCTCGTCGGGTACGAGCGCTTCAACTTACAATACATTCAGGATTACCGGATCGAATCCGTGACTGCCAACGAGAAGCTTTGAAAGCAGAGAACTTCGCAGCTGAAGCACTACGTGGTGTAGATGGCCATTCTGAAGTTAAGTCCGATGGACTCACGTATTATAATGACAGAATCTGGGTTCCTTTGTTTGGAAATCTCCGTGAGCTCGTGATGGACGAGGCTCACAAGTCAAGATACTCGGTGCACCCTGGATCGGATAAAATGTATCAGGACTTGAAGAATCTTTATTGGTGGCCGAATATGAAAGCCGACATTGCTCGATATGTGGCTAAGTGTTTAACATGTTCAAGGGTCAAGATTGAATACCAAAAGCCTTCTGGTTTACTGCAACAACCAAAGATCCCAGAATGGAAATGGGAGGACATCTCCATGGATTTTGTAACGGGATTACCTCATCGATCAAATCAACCGGATGCGATTTGGGTTATCATCGATCGATTAACCAAATCTGCACATTTCATTCCAATGAAGGAAAGTGATAATATGGATAAGTTGACAAAGCTGTACATTGACCGAATTGTGAAGCTTCACGGTGTGCCAAAGACTATAATTTCTGACCGAGATCCTCGATTCACTTCCCGGTTATGGCAATCAATGCAGGAAGCATTGGGAACCCGATTAGACATGAGTACAGCTTATCACCCGCAGACTGATGGTCAGACGGAACGAACGATTCAAACATTAGAAGATATGCTCCGAGCTTGCGTTCTTGACTTTGGAAAAGATTGGGAGACTCACCTTCCACTGGTGGAGTTCTCTTACAACAATAGTTATCATTCAAGTATAGGTGCTGCACCTTTTGAAGCACTTTACGGCAGAAAATGTAGATCGCCCGTGTGTTGGGCTGAAACAGGTGAGAAAGGGCTCACTGGACCGGAAGTTATCCATGATATGACCGAACGGATTATTCAAATCAGACAACGGCTAGCTGCAGCGCGTGATCGACAAAAGAGTTATGCCGACAAACGCCGAAAACCTCTGAAGTTCGAGGTGGGTGACAAAGTATTGTTGAAGGTATCTCCCTGGAAGGGAGTGATACGCTTCGGAAAGCGTGGAAAGTTAAATCCTCGCTACATCGGTCCGTTTGAAATTATTGGGGAAGTAGGCCCGGTGGCCTATCGATTGCAACTCCCTGCTGAACTCGATGGAGTTCACAACGTGTTTCACGTTTCCAACCTGAAGAAATGTCTGGCTGAGGACATCGAAATAATTCCCTTGGAGGAATTGGAAATTGACGAACATTTGAGATTTATTGAGCAACCAGTAGAAATCATGGGACGCGAAGAGAAAGCCCTCAAACGTAGCAAGATTCCGATCGTCAAGGTGCGATGGAACTCAAGACGTGGACCTGAATATACTTGGGAACGTGAGGATCAGATGAAGAAAAAGTATCCTCACGTGTTCGAGCAAACGTCCACGGAAACTCATGGTATGATTTAATTTTGGGGACCAAAATTCCTTAACGGGAGGAGGATGTGACAACCCTAAAACTTTTTCCTTTCTTTCCCCAGCGACGATAGCAACGACGACAGCTGATGCTGCGAGCGCTACGACACAAGAATAATTTTGGGGACGAAAATTCCAATTTCAGGGGAATGATGTGACACCCGAGAAATTCAAGGTTAACTTCCGTTAGACAAACCCGTTAGTTACGTTATAAGTAGCTAATGCATAACTAGGCCGAATACGTCCACGACCTTTGGTTGATCACCGAACCTGTCCATATGTGTTGTATGTTCATCATTGATTGTCCTTATGTGCAATGTGATTTAAATACATGACTTATTATTGAGAATAGCATGATTAATTGTAAATACTTGATTATGTGAAAATTACCTAAATTTGGCAGTCAGCGAAACTACCGAGCGAAACTATAGATTCGCCCGGTAGCTGGCCAGACTGATCAATGTACCCGAGATTAGAGCCAGTTTCGCCAGCCAGCGAAACTGCCAGCGAAACTAGCCTCTGATATAAATAAACTTAATAAACCCTAAGTAGCCTCATTTGCCTCATTTCACAATCAACACACACACACTTCTCTGGAACCTGGTCAGCCGAGAATACCATCAAGAGACCAAGATCTCAGCCTCTAGACCATCATCTCATCTCATCTATCGATTCTAGAATCAACCGTGAGTCCCAAAAACTATGCTTTATGTGTTTTCTATATGTTTCTTCTTAAAGCATGCTCAAACCTTCATGATATTGCTTGATCTTCTGTATATATGCTTTAGGATGCTAGATCTGTAATAAAGTTGATAACTTTACGTGTGAAATCCATCCATGATTAGAGATTTGTGCAAAATAGGTCATTTTAGGGTTTTGAACCTATTTTAGAGATTTGATGATCAAAATGCATGTTAAACTTGTTAAAGTTGCCTGATTTATGTTAGTAAATGCCTATGGATACTAGATAATGAATTGCATGTATGATCAGAAGCTGTTAGGTTGATTTTTAGGCAAATCCGTATGTTTTTCGCGACCAGCGAAACTGTTGTTCTCTGGGCGAAACTAAGTAGCGAAATTGTGTATCCTTCCAGCGACACTGACCAGCGAAACTATAGTGTCGCCGGGAACCTGACCAGACCAGCTCGAGCGAAACTATCGAGCGAAATACCTGAACGAAAGTTCAAACCAGTTTCCCTGCGAAACTAGGCTAGCGAAACTGCGTCAGCAGTTTCGGGCGAAACTAGCCTAGCGAAACTGTGTCACCGGACATTGCCTAGCGAAAGTGCTGCCCGTGCACCTAGCGAAACTGCCTAGCGAAACTATGCTAGCGAAACTAAGACTTGACCTAAAAACCAAACTTGTGGAATTTGCTTAAGTGTTGTGCCATGACTTACATGATTATACCATGATGAAACATGCTTGATATCTGATTTATATGAACCCTTGTTTATGATCAACCATTGGTGTCGTGTGTCGGTATGTCGAGTCATAGTTGCAACGTGCTATGTTATGGGCCATAGTGACGTTAAGTAAAGATTAGACACGAAACTAATACTTAAGACCTAAACGTGTTCTAGGTCTTCGTTAAACAACGATATTTGGATTTGCTTGAAGTGTAGCAGTGCAACCAAAGGTGAGTGTCACTAACCCGCTTACCGTGAGTCCGTTGGGCCACACAGAATAACTTAACGAAAAACAATGCTGACAAACTCGAGAGTGCTAGGCACCTCACTGATAAACATAAGAACACGGGATGCTTGGCACCCACTTGATGAACTGAAGTGTTTTATGGGAACACTTGTGAATTCTGAATAAACGATTTCTGAAACGAAAACTGTTTTAATATGGCTAGTGTAGGTTAAAGTCTAAACCATATGATATCACATGTTTTCTAAGGATGCCTTATAACTTAAAAGTCCTCAACTAAAATTGTGCCATTAATTTGTGAAAGCGAGGGGATGTTGGGTAGATCTACTGGAGTTTGACAAACTCCGCCCCGTGGCACGGGGAGTGCACGGAGGTACAATATCAGCCTATTTGCCCGTGGTCCCGAGAGGACACGGGGGAGGCAGAAAACGCGATGACTTGGTCCGCACCGTACGGGATGGCTCGGCCCCCACAAAATAAGTCAGCTTTGGTACAAACTTCCTTAGAGCATGGAACAACGGATTAGCTACCCGCGATATCGGTTGAGTCCTTTAACTTTACGGAACTAGTACATACCCGATGACGTGGTCACGGACAAACCATTTATAAACTGAGAATTAAATACGAGCATTGTTTTTCACAAATGAATATTTTGTAAGTACATATTGATACGAACAATGATTATGAGACCGGGCCAATGCATGACAAGCCCACTGTGAACTCACCAACCGTTAGGTTGACACTTGCGTGGTTTAAACTTTTGCAGATCGCTAAGGAGTATCCGGAGCGGGTTGGCATGGCACTTGAAGACCTTTGTTTTGATTTAAACTAAATTGGGAATTTAAAACAATGTCTATGTAAAGCACGTGGTTAGTGCTAAAACAATATTTTATTCCGCTGCGTTGTGTTTGAAACTCTGATTTATAATTTGTGTTTGAACTAACCCTGATTCGTTTAGTATTTGTAACTGTGGTTGTGGATCCTGGTCTAGTCGCGCCCCTTAACGGTATAAACTCCGTTAGTGGTATTTTGGGGGTGTGACACATTTGAAATCCTAAAAAGAGTTTAAGTGTCAAAATGGTTGTTCCGGATTTCATTTGAAATCCCAAATGAGTTTAAGTATTAAATAGTTGGTTGCGGATTTCATTTGAAACCCCAAGGATGGACAGTTGCAAGTGTTCCCATAAAACACTCCAACTTCCATAACAGATATCCCATTTGGCGATACCTCAAAATGTCGGCGTTGTTTTCCGTTAAGTAAATTCGTTGTAACCCAAACGGGCTCACAATTAAGGGTTAGTGAAACTCACCTTAGGTTGCTCAGCTTATACTTCAATTAATCCAATTATGATTGCTAACGAAGACCTAATAATCACATTAAGGTCTTAGGTGTTAGGTTGTGTCTAAACTTTAACTACGTCACTATGGCCCATAACATAGCACGTTGGAACTACGACTCGACATACCGACACACGACACTGATGGTTGATCATAAACGAGGGTTCACATTACTCAGAAATCAAAGCATGTTTCATTATTGCATAATCATGTAAGTCATGGCATAACATTTAAATAAGTTGCACAAGTTTGGGTTTTGGGTCTGGTCACAGTTTCGCTACACAGTTTCGCTATGTGCACGGGCAGCACTTTCGCTAGGGTATACCCGATGACATAGTTCCGCTGGCTAGATTCGCCCGAAACTGGTTTGAACTTTCGTTCATATAAGGCACAGTTTCGCTAGATAGTTTCGCTCGAAACTGATGGCACAGTTTCGCTATCTAGTTTCGCTCGAAACTGATTTGAACTTTCGTTCAGGAGTCTATGGTTGTTTCGCTCGGTAGTTTCGTTCGAGAAATACACTTAGTTCACAGGCGACACTATAGTTTCGCTGTATAGTGTCGCTGGATGAAGATTCAAACAGTTTGCGAAACTACAGTTTCTCCTAACGAATCTGTCAGTTTCGCTGGTCGCAGAAAACTCGTAAATCAGCCCAAAAATCAATCTAACAGCTTCCATACTTCATACAATTCAGTATCTAGCATGCATAAACAT
Source organism: Deinandra increscens subsp. villosa (assembly GCA_039602395.1). NCBI lineage: Eukaryota > Viridiplantae > Streptophyta > Magnoliopsida > Asterales > Asteraceae > Deinandra > Deinandra increscens. The sequence continues at coordinate 36,663,710 of JBCNJP010000007.1, read as the reverse complement.
TTACCAACATTAAACAAGCAAATTTGACACCTTAAACATGGATTTTCATCATCAAATCTCCAAGAACACTTTTAAGCATAAAATGACCTAACTAGCATAGATCTTCATTATGGCATGATTTTACACGTAAAGTTTCAGTCTTTATGCTAGATCTAAAATTCCTAAGCATCATATCAGAAGCATACACGATTTCATGAAGATTTGGTCATGCTTTAAAGTAAAACACATAAGAAAGGCATAAAAAGGTTCATGGGACTCACGGTTGGGTTTTCCAAGCTCGATGGATGATGGTTCGAGGCTGAGATCTCGGTGATCCTTGGTGGTTCAGGGCTGACCAGAAATGATTCAAGAGAGAATGGGAGTGTGTGTGTGTGTGTTTTGTGGTGATGTATGCAAAAATGACCATTTAGGTTTTTATTTCATTTAAATACCTAGGCTTTGGTGGGCTTTCATTGGGATTTGGGCCCTAATGATTAGTCCATCATTAGCCCATGATTAACATGTATGCATACACTCTAATTACTTGATTAATCACATAAATACACATTTAAGCAATTTGTCATGCTAATAATAATAAATGCGTAAATACACAATTAAGCAATTAAACAAATAGTCATGCTTTTTGATAATAATCATGCGTTTAAATCACGTTGCACATAATTCAATAAATAAATAAACACATAACACATATGGACGGGTTCGGTGATCAACCAAAGGTCATGGACGTATTCGGCCTAGTTAAGCATTAGTTACCAAGTTAATACTTATAACGTAACTAACGGAGATTATCTAACGGAAGTTAACCTTGGAATTCTCGGATGTCACATACAGCTTCCTTAGCAGCTTCTGAGGCGGCTATGTATTCGGATTCAGTAGTAGAATCTGCTACTACTGGCTGTTTTGAGCTTCTCCAGGAAACAACCCCTCCGTTAAGAGTGAATACGAATCCCGACTGCGAGCGAGAATCATCTCGGTCAGTCTGAAAACTAGCATCAGTGTAACACCTTACAGTGAGCTCTTCATCAACACCTCCGTATACGAGAAACGTATCACTGGTGTTTCTCAAGTATTTCAATATGGTCTTTACAGCCGTCCAGTGAGCTAGTCCTGGCGTCTGTTGGTACCGACTAGTCACACTCAGTGCATACGAGACATCAGGTCGTGTGCAGAGCATGGCATACATGATAGATCCAATAGCAGAGGCAAATAGGATCGATGTCATTTAGCTTATCTCTTACTCCGATTTAGGTGCTTGAGATTTGTCCAAGATTGTTCCCTTGGTCATGAAAACGGCTCCTTTCTTGGAGTTGCTCATGTTGAACCGTGCTATGATCTTATCAACGTATGTGCTTTGACTGAGACCTAAAAGGCGCTTAGATCGATCTCTGTGAATTTTAATTCCCAGAATGTAAGCGGCTTCTCCAAGATCTTTCATAGTGAAACAAGATGAAAGCCATTTCTTAAATTCGTTAAGCATGGGTATGTTGTTTCCTATGATCAGTATATCGTCTACGTACAGTCGAGGAACGATACAGGGCTCCCACTTGCCTTTCTGTAAACACAAGGTTCAGCCTTGTTTTGATCAAAACCAAACTCTTTAACCTTTTGATTAAAACAAAGATTCCAGCTTCGAGATGCCTGTTTGAGTCCATAAATGGACTTGCTCAACTTGCAAACCTTGTTTGGATTCTCTGGATCGATAAAGCCACCAGGCTGAACCATGTAGACATCTTCTTCAAGTTGTCCGTTCAGGAAAGCGCTTTTAACGTCCATTTGCCATATCTCATAATCATGGTATGCAGCTATGGCAAGGAGAATCCTGATCGATTTGATCATGACAAAGGGCAAGAAGGTCTCATCATAGTCAATCCCTTGGGTTTGAGTGAAACCTTTCGCTACTAGTCGTGCCTTGTAGGTTTGCACATTTCCATGCATGTCAGTTTTTCTTTTAAAGATCCACTTGCTCCCTACTGCCTGTGAACCGGGGGGGGGGGGGGTAGCTCAATCAAATCCCAGACATGATTGTCACGCATGGATTGCATCTCAGCGTTCATGACTTCAAGCCATTTGTCAGATTCTGGATTTGACATAGCAGCTTTGTAGTTACTAGGTTCATTGTTAGAATCGGGTACTAAAAGAGCCTCAAAGGCTTCATGATATCTAAGGTATCTTTCAGGCTCTTTGCGCGTCCTTTCGCTCCTACGAACGCTTGCGCTTGTGCTTGGATCTGACGGTGCGACAACCATTTGTCGGTCAGATGCAACGACCATTTTAGGGTTAGGTGTATCTCGAATCTATTCAAGATCCACTGGATCAGTATTTGTTCCTCGAGTGAGAAATTCTTTCTCAAGGAACTTACATTTCCTTTTGATGGAAATGGTATTTGCATCAGGATGGTAAAAGTAATAACTGCTATTACTATAGTATCCAACGAAAGTTACCTTTTCGCCTCGGGGATCGAGCTTGTTGTCAGATTCACTGGTGACATAAGCTTCACATCCGTATACCCTGAGGTATGATAGTTTAGGAAGAGATCCATTCCATATCTCATATGGGGTATTCTCTACTTTCTTGGTCGGTGCCAGATTTATTAGGCGAGCGGCGGTTAAGATGGCATACCCCAAAAGGAGTGCGGCAAGGTGGTCCTGCACATCATCGATCGAAAAATGTTAAGCAGAGTTCGATCCTCCTTTCACTTACGCCATTTAACTGGGGTGTGCTGGGAGGAGTAGGTTGTGAAACAATTCCACATTCCTTCAGATGATTCAGGAATTCAGCGCTTAGGTATTCACCACCTCTATCAGATCGAAGTATTTTAATAGTTCGACTCAACTGATTTTGTACTTCGTTTTGAAACTCTTTGAACTTTTTAAAAGTTTCATGTTTGTGTTTCATCGGATAGACATAAGCATATTTGTTGTAGTCATCGATAAAAGTCACGAAGTACCGTTCGCGATTTCTCCTCTCGATTCGGAAGGTTCCACACACGTCGGTATGAAGAAATGCCTAACAATCCTTGGGCCCGTTCACCTATATGGGTGAAGGGTGACTTGGTTAGTTTACCAGATAAGCACGACTCACATTGATTGAAGGAATCTGCATCTTGGGACTCGAGAATCCCGGTAGTTTGCAACTTCTTAATGCAAGCCTTGCTTATGTGACAAAGTCTATGGTGCCATAACGAGGATTCGCTACTTTCTTTTAGAGACATGATAGAGTTGATCGTTTGTTTGAACATCTATCTCATATATACCATGTCGAGGTTTAGCCTCAAAATAAAAGATATCATTAAGGTAAGCAGAAATCAAATTTCCATTAAATTTATACCGAAATCGTTGTTTAAACAATGAAGAGACATAAATAATGTTCCTGGATAAACCAGGTACATACAAACAGTTAACTAGAGTAACTACAAGACCAGAAGAGCATGAAAAAGAATATGTGCCGGTAGCAAGTACTGGGACCTTTTTCCCGTCACCAACGATGAGGTCCATGCAGCCTCGTTCTGTCTTCTTCCACTTCTCAGGTTCCTGCAAAACATTAACGATGTGATAACCACATCTAGTATCAAATACCCATGAATTGGAAGAAACAGTGAAAAGTTCAATAACATTTATTGACATACCTGATGAGCAACCCTTATTAGGGTTCCTGGTCATCTTCAGCTTCGCAAGATAAACGGGACTGTTACGACGCCAGTGTCCCATTTTGTTGCACTCATAGCACAGGCACTCCTCGGGAGGCTGCACCTGTGGTTTCTTGCCTTTGCCTTATTGAACCTTCTTGGCTTTGGAGATCTTTGTATTGGCAACTCTGAGCACGTCCGGCGTGGTCCTGATCTTCACGTTGGGTATCAACGGAATAACCTCCTCGATCGACTGAGCCGAATAATTAATCGCAAGAATCCGATAATGTTCTGGCAAAGATCTGAGCACTACATCAAGAGCCATCCCGTCAGAGATGGAGTAGCCGAGGTCGATCAGCCTGTCGCGATACGCTTTCATCAGCATGACATGATCGTATGGTGAGGACTCGCTAGCCATAGAGCAGTTCACAAATTGTGAAAGTGCCTCAGCTCGCTCAGTCCTTTGACCTAACTCAAATAAATCCTTGAGTTTACGCATGATGTCATAAGCAGACATCCCCATGAAATTATACCGATAATCCTGAGTCATGCTAGATAACATCAGGTCAGTGACGTCCTTATCATCGTCAGTGACGTCCTTATCATCGTCAGTGTGCTTTTGGAGCTCAGATCGCGAGTTCTCATTTAACAAGTAAGATGGAATACTCGCGATAGGTCGGTTAATAACATAAAGTTTCCCAAAGAGCCTTAAAAGGTTCCTCAGGGTTGTCTACCATGCGAGAAAGGCAGTCTCAGTGAAGGGGTCGAGCTGTACCATTGAACTTAATGGTGGTGAGTTTTCATTAGCCTTTTGAAATAAACAAAGTAGATTTAAATTAGTATATTCGATGTTTTATATTTCTGGAAAAATAAGTTGGTAAAGTTTATTTTTAAGAAATCGAGGATTCGTTTAGGCGACATTACTTGAGACCGCCAAATGAGCCCAGGAGCAAGGCCGTGTAAACGAACTGACAACGGATGTCAATTGTGAGACTCAAGTCACAACTCTCGGTATGAGGCCGCTATATACATACAATTGTATTTTGCGATATGTTTAGCCTCATTCGTGCCCACTTTAGCAATACACACCCGTGGCGCGGTGTTGAAATACTCCAACACCACGAACTGATACGTCTAAAGCGATAGTAATCCCAAATGGTCGATGTGACGAACACGGTGTTGAAATACTCCAATGTCCTCACCTTAGAAGGTACCCTCGGCACCAAGTGCGGTGTTGAAATACTCCAACACTGATGCTCCGGTAAATACGTTCCAAGTTTGAATTGAGATAGGATGGCACGAACTATTAGTTTTAGTAATTACCATATAGGGATATTAATTTAATTATCTTCAGACACGAATGATAAACCCTAACACCACTCGGGACTCATAATTTAATTTAACCTAATTAAAATTACTAAATTGTCGCGAATGGCATATTGTGTGTTAAACGACATAAGGTCTTGATTTCGCTCGAGCCATACAAGCGAGATCATAAGGGACTTATTTAATTATAATTAAATACAATAAATGGTGAACAACCAAGGAGGCAACTCAGTGCGTTCTTGGATCCGGTTCAGCTCCCACTTGCTTGGATATCCCTCCGGGGTGTGTCCAGTCTTCGAGTCTTGGCTTTTTACAAAATTTACAATTACTAAAAATTGTAGTAATCTAGCTCTAAATTTTGTACAACTTTAAAACCCTAAAACCGGATCCAGAAACGAAAAAATTCGAAAACATAAATGGGACAAAACATTTTGGCCAACCAGAGAAAAATAAAACACGCCACACACAAACAATTATGCAATTTAAATAAGGGGAAAGCCGTAACACACAATAATAAAATTTATTAGAATTAAAATTAGACAAGTAAAATTAATTATAATTCGCAATTTGGATTTTAATCGAACTTGCGAACTACCGGTTACGAAAAGACCGGTTCTGATTTGCGCGTAGTGATTATGGCTCTGATACCACTGTTGGGTTTTACAGTGGAAATCCGGGTTACCGATTTTAATTTTTTATCCGACTAAAACCGATTTAATATAAATTAATGCCAGATTAAAACGATTTAATAAAACACGCGAATATTACTGTAATAGGATTAATCACCGAAACACGACAAACACATAAAATATTTTATTTAAAACAAATAAAATAAATATCTAAGTAAATTAGATATACCTTCGCGGGATTCGAACAACCGTTCGAGACACCCGGATTCAACGGGCTCGCTCTAGGATGAACTGAAACGTCTGACTCGAACCGGCGAGTCAGATCGTTGACTGAGACGGCGCCGACCATCGGTGGCGGTGGCGGCAACCGTGGCGGCGGCGGTAGTGAGACTACCGGTGGCGGTGACAAAATCTTCTCCACCGGGATCGCGACAGGAACCGACCCCACAATAATCTCGTCACCGGATAATGATGGTGACGCAGTAGCGGCGGCCAGAGAGTATAGTGGCGTAGGCCACGAGAAGGGTACGGGGCGCGGTGGCCTCGGCTGCGCAGGCAGCGCGAGGACCACCGGCCGGCGATCACACGGTAGTGCGGCGGAGGCAGCGTCAGCGGCGGCTTGGGTCGCGGCTGCGGATCGGGTCGCGGCTTCGGCTTCGGCTCGGGCTGCGGCTTCGGCTCGGGCGACTGCAGCTTCTTTTTCGAGACGGGAGCAAACACTGGCTAAACGGGGATCCATCGGAGAACGGCGAGGGATCACGGTGGTGGTGGTGGCGCCGAGCAAAGGGTGGCGGCGGCTAGGTTTTTGCGCCAGAGTGGAGTGCAACGTAGAGAGAGAAAGAGAGGGAGGAGATTAGGGTTTTGTAATTCCATTTTTTTCTCTCCACTCCCTCCTCCATTCGCCTCCTCCTTATTTAATAAATTTCGCAAATAAGGGCCCACTTGCGGACTGGCCCCTTCTGTGATTTTTATCTAGCCCAACCACACAAATCAGACTGTTAACCCGGTTAACATCTGATTAATCCGTTTAATTAAAATGCGAGTGTTTTTAGCCAATTTAATTTTGTCGTGGAATTAAATAAATAATCCGGTATTTATTTAATTCACCAATCAGTTCATTTAATACTAATTAATTCGGTAATTAGTTTTATAGTCCATTGACCCGGGTGTAACTCTTACAGGTCAATATTGGTCGGGTTCGTTAATTCGTCGGGTCAGGACACCCTATTTCCAACACAGCCCTCTCTGTATAAATCTCTTCAGAACTATTGAGAATCACCTCCGGTGAGGAGTGGGGTTTCAGTGCAGCAGGGTCTTGAATTCTTGATCCATCATAATGTTCTCATGTAATGAGGTTGGTGAGTTAATAACACCCTCATTTGGATCAAGAGTGGGTGCACTGTCACTCCTAGGTGATAGGGGTTACAGGGGTGAAAACCTTGAGGATGGGGATAGTACATCCATGTCTATTGACTCCCCCTCAAAACAAGGTTCATCCCTAAGAGAAAATCCCAGTTTGGTTAGCTTCCGCTTGGGCTTTTTGCCTTTAGCGGGGCTTGATGCTTCAGGTTGGCTGGTGGTAGTAGGTGGAGGAGACCTATTAACCACATTTCTCTATCTTTTGAAAACGACGGGTGGGGATTCAGATGAGGAAGTGGCAGTGGTGGTAGTTTGAGTAGGAGCTTTCCTCTTTTTGAAATGATAGGTTTTTAGAGTAGAAGAAGTAGGGAAAGATGTGGGATCAGGAGCTATTGGGCTTGTAGTCCTGTCATCTTGAACATGTTGCTCAATTGCAGTAACAATTTCCGTTTGAATCATCAGCCTAAGCAGGTTCATCAGGAAACTGCCTTGGAATTGGCAGGGGATGGTCAGTATCCCTTCCAATAAAAACTGTCTTATTTAAAGCTAATTAGAATTTTTTTTCTCATTCAGGAGTTTTGGATGTAAAATTGAACCTCCCAAAACAATTTGAGGGTATTCCTCCCTGAGAATGCAAGTCAAAAACCTAGGATACAGATAGACATATTCGGGTGTGATGTTTGTTTTGAGGCCTTTAAAAATTAGTTTCGAGAAATTAAAGTTTTGACCTTTGACCACGGCTAAGAATGCTGAGGCTTGTTCAGGAGCAAGTTCATTAAAACTGCCTTTTTTGGGAGTTAAACAAACCAAGAGTGTGTGGGCCAGAAACCTCCATTTATATGGTAGTTTCCCTTTCTTGATTGTCTTGCTTCCCATTGAACCACCATAACCAATATCTCTGAATAGAGGTAGGTACACCTTTGAGTCAACAAACACATAGCCATCTTCATCCTTCAGTTGCAACACTATTCTAATTTTTGCTTCATCTATCTCCACTATCGTGCCCTGAACAGTTGACACAATTTTCTCACCACCGTTGTTTCCTTCAGCAACACTGGCATTTGACCAAAATTCTTCCATAATTTCTTCAAAGATCACCGCTTCAACTGTCAGCGCGTGATAAAGGTGAGAGTTCTTTAGGAAGTCGATCATGCCATTGTAAATGTCTGTTTTAGTGGGTGCTTCAAGATAAGCCACCAAGTTGTGTTCCACAGGGAAATTTGAGTCGCTGGCAGGCTTCTTGCCACTTGAACTCGCCTTAGGAGCCATTGTTTTAATGGCAAAAACATGTTTACAAACACATATGGTGAATTTAGGAACCTAACGGTGTCATTAAACGGGCAAACAGGACCAAAACGGCAAAACCGGCACAAAATTCACAAAACCAGCAAACTAATGAAAACCGACACTTGAAACATTTATTTACTCATTTTGGGACAGAAAATCATCATATTTTATTGTACTTGATTGATTTCTAACTTAAACGGATAAATATCGTGCAATCGGCGGTTACCGTAAAATCGCTCGGTTTTCAACTAGTTAGTCAAAATAACCAATTTCTCATATGAAAACCCTCATTTTGACTTAATATTTATTTCTATAAATATTTACCATCTTTAAATATTATCTGGTAATTTTTGTATATTTTAATCAATTAAAAATATATAATTTACATTTTTCCAAATAAATACACAAACGGACATTTTCACTTTGACACTTCCAATCATTTAACCCTAAGGCTACCATGACGTCAAGACTTGACCTACCTAATTGGAAGTGACATTAATGTAAACCCAATTACTCATTATTATTATTGTATGTCTTATAATTATCTAGGCTTGCATTTCCGTTGATCACATTACTGACTACAGTTTCTGAAACATGTGAGTTTTCACGGCCCCTTTTCCTTTTAACTGTTTTCAATTACTTGGGGGAGAATTCATATTACTTTTATTATGCCAGACAATTAGACTTTGTTATCCTATCTGTTACATGTGCCTTTCGGCCGTCCACATCTATTATTTCATGTTTATTCATGTTATAACCAAACCCCACTATTAACTGAATCCGATTAATTATCATATGAAACTGTAACGTTCGAATAGATCTATTGGGTTAACGCCCCTGCTCTGATTCGGTCGCTCCAACCATGACTCCGTTTTATTAGTCAGAGAGTACAAATTGTTATGTCTTGCTTTTGCGGTATCCGCTGGACAAAGATACCAAGAGTGGGTAGTCAGTCAGTTTCGGAATTCAGGGTATATGGTAACATTTCAACAAGTCTTATCTGAATTTGTCAATGAATAGCATAAACAAATTTTCACAACAACTTTTTTATACTTTTCAAAGCTAGCAACTTTAAACCTGTGTGACTCACCAACAAAATTATTGTTGACCGTTTTCTTATGTGAATTCTCAGGTGTTTAACTTTACTGCTGTTATCTATCTGGACCTGCATGATGACTGTTGCATTTAGGAACTTTCAATAAATTCTGGAGTATGGTAGTAGCCGTTGGAGATTTTCTTGGCATAACATCTGACGATGTCATGTCTTAAAAATCTTTTGAAAACTAATGTTTTGTAAACTTAAAACAATTTGTGTTACTCATTACTTATATTCCGCTGCGTAATGATTTGAAAACTCCAATTTACTCCAAACCAATATCAATTCCAAACGGCTCTGGTTGTTGAATCATCCAGAGTACGTTCATGACCTTGACTGTGATAACGCTGGTTCACATCCCGACACAAATTTTACAGGGTGTGACAGAGTGGTATCAGAGCCAAGGTTATAGAACTAGATTGCATGTTTAGAGTCTAGACTATAACCCAAGGTCTGTCAAACATACTTGCATACATTATGTCTTGCATTCCCCAACCATTATTATACTATACATAGCACCACATACATATATTATCACAATGACTTGGAAACTTTATCACAGCATGGCAACTAGCGGATTCATTGACTTATCATCCGACTCTGAGGTGGAGCTCGACATCGACCTTGAGCAGCCCGCTTCACCCGTTTCCACTGAAGCCCCGACATCCCCACGTTTGCCCACCAGTGTGCTTGAAGGCCCCGATGAGGAGGATTCGGAGACTGAGGAGGACCCTGAAAAAGAGGATGCACCCTACATGGTCGACATCACTGAGACGGACCCAACGGGAATGGAGATTCGCTAGTCGTTATGCAAACTGCATCTGACCCTCCTTCACCTGAGCGTGTACCGTCCTTTCGCCCATATCGTTCCACCCTGACCGGCCCTCTTCGCATGCTTACTCCGCGTAAGTCAATCCTTCGTAGTCGTCAGCGTACCGTGGAGCCAACACGTGACTTGGAACCGTCCCGCAAACGGTCCCAGTCCCCCGAGCCTTGTGATGCACCAGTTGAGTCTGAGTCAATCCCACCCAAGAAACGGGCGAGGTTTTCTGATAGCACATTTGAGATCGGTGAGTCGTCCACCGTTACTGACACCTTCGAGATACCGGTTACCCCTCGCACTCCTACTAGTTCAGTCGCGTCAGACACACCATCAATTTCACCCCCAGCTGTTCGAGTCAGCATGCCTTCACCTATCCTGTCCGGTGTCCCTGTTGAGTCTCTGATTTCATCACTGTTTGCCTGTATTGCACGTCGTGACGAGGAGATTCGCCGCCTCCACGACACTGTTCACAGTCTTGCACCTCCTGCTGCTGTCACTGCCTTAGAGACCCGCCTGGATATTCTAGAGAGTCGTGTGGTATCACAGGACCATGCCTTAGATACTCTGCACGTACACTTGTCAGATGCATTTGGCGCTGCGACTGCGGCACGTCAGGTCGTCCAGACTCTTGCTGCTGGAACCCCTCCTGCAGAGGATTTCGCACAGATCATCCGGTTGCTGCTCTCTACTATCATCCAGATTCACGACATCCTTGATCTGATTGAGCGAGGACCATTGTAGTGGAGTTGTTGTAGTTGGGGAAACTATGGCCCCTAATTATATGTTTATGATGTATTGTAACTTGTATTTGGTGAAAACTGTAATATCACCCCGACAATGTTTGTACTCGTGTATGAACTGTTATAGGACAAGTATCGTATGTTGTAGGTGTGTATGCTACTTATGACTCTACTTATTAACGTAATGTTATGTTATGTTATGTTAGGATGTGTTATGGTATGATGTGATTGCATATATATGTCATTCTGTGCTGATTTATATTTGGTATGCGTGTTGTCTTACTCTTATTTTACCTTGTAAATGTAAGTAGTATGTCGAGATGTGCCCCGCGAGTTAGGACCAACCGTAACTCTTCCAACCTTCCGACCATGGATGCTGCCACGATCGAAGCCCTAGTCAATCAACATGTAGCTGACGCTCTTGCAGCCGCTGAAGCTGACCGTGCATCCGCCTCCAATGGGAGACGGGCTGGATCCCCTGGTGGTAAGATTAAGACTTCCTTCTACGAACGAAAGAATATGATTGCGATTGCAAAGAGTTGCTTTCAAGGTTTTGGCATGATTTTCAGGTGTTCGTGAGTTCTCGTCCAAAGACTTCATGAACTGCAAACCACTGCACTTCAAGGGCACCGAAGGGGCAGTTGGTTTGATCCGCTGGTTCGAGAAAACGGAATCTGTGTTTCGCATGTGTAACTGTCCGGAGTACTACAAGGTCAAGTACGCCACCAGCATCTTCGGAGAAGGCGTCCTCACTTGGTGGAATTCCCACGCTGAATCTCTTGGTCAAGAACTGGCTTACGGGATGACATGGGACGAACTGAAAGTGCTCATGCGAGATGAGTACTGCCCACGTGAAGAACTACAAAGACTAGAAGTCGAATTCTAGAATTTAGCTATGACTGGTTCTGACATCGCCGCCTACACACGACGATTGCACGAGTTGGGCCATCTATGTTCCACCATGGTGACCCCGCTTCACAAAAAGATCGAAAGATACATTTGGGGTCTTTCACCTGCCATCCAAGGAAGCGTCATGGCATCCAACCCCATGACACTTCAAGATGTTGTTCGCTTGGCTCACAATCTGACATACCAAGCAAATCGTCAGGGTTTGTCTTTTGCCCGAAAGACCGCTGAACCCAAAGCTGTGCTCTCATCCCCCGTTCCCTCTAGTCATCAGAGATCCGACCGCAAACGTCGTCGTGGTTATCATGGGAAGGGAAGGAAACCATCTGATTCTGCTGGAAAGACATATGAAGTCGCAAAGGCTTATGCTATGACCGCGCCCACACCCTGATGCGAGAAAGTCTGGGTACACAGGAAACCTACCCATGTGTGGAAAGTGTAACTTGCACCACACTTTAGACTGTAGCAACATTTACTGCCGGAACTGCAAGGCAAAGGGCCATATCTACCGCGACTGTCCCAACCGCATGAACAAGACGCATCCCGTTGGTACCTGTTTCGAGTGTGGCAGTACTGGTCACTTCAGGAATGAATGCCCAAAGCTCAAGAAATATGGAAACGAATCTGCCCAGGGACGAGCATTTGTCCTCAATGCTGCTGAAGCTCGTCAGGACCCACACACAGTAACCGGTACGTTCTTACTCAATGATCATTATGCTTCTGTACTATTTGACACCGTTGCCGACAAAAGCTTTGTGGCTAGTGAGTTTAGGGACTTTCTTAATGTCACCCCGACTAGATTGGACACTAAGTATATAGTTGTGCTAGCCAATGGTAAGCAAATTGGAACCGACGAACTCTTTCCAGATTGTTCGTTAGACCTATCCGATCATCTCTTCCCTATCGATCTGTTGCATGTTTAATTAGGAAGTTTTGACGTAGTTGTTGGAATGGACTGGTTGACTAAAAACCGCGCGAAAATCATTTGCCACGAGAAAAAGGTCAAAATACCCCTCCCAAACGGTGAAGTTATGTCAATTCAAGGAGATCGTAGTGGAACTAAGTTGAACATCATTTCCTGTATGAAAGCTCAGAAGTTCATGCGCAAGGGCTACCCTGCTCTCCTGGCTGACATAACCGCTAAGGAACCCAAGGAAAAGAAGCTAGCCGATGTTCCGGTCACACGAGATTATTCTGATGTGTTTCCCGATGATCTTCCAGGTTTGCCTCCTGCGTGGCAAGTGGAATTCCATATCGATCTTATGCCCGGAGCTGCACCAGTGGCAAAGGCTCCTTATCGCTTAGCCCCATCCGAAATGAAGGAACTGTCAAATCAGTTACAAGAACTACTTGACAAAGGCTACATCAGACCAAGTTTCTCTCCTTGGGGTGCTCCTGTCCTTTTTGTCAAAAAGAAAGATGGATCTTTCCGTATGTGTATCGACTACCGCGACTTGAATAAACTTACAGTAAAGAACCGATATCCACTTCCCCGGATTGATGACTCATTCGATCAGTTGCAGGGCTCAAGCTACTATTCAAAGATAGATCTTCGGTCCGGATATCACCAACTCAGAGTTCGTGAGGAGGACATAGCCAAAACTGCTTTCAGAACACGATATGGACACTACGAGTTCCTCGTTATGCCATTTGGTTTGACTAACGCACCCGCTGTATTAATGGATCTCATGAATCGTGTTTGTAAACCATACCTCAATAAATTTGTGATCATGTTCATCGATGACATCCTAATCTACTCGCGTAGTAAGGACGAGCACGAGAAACATCTAAAACTTATCCTCGAGCTACTAGAGAACGAGAAGTTATACGCGAAATTTTCCAAATGCGAATTATGGTTGCGAGAAGTGCATTTCTTAGGACCATTTCTTACTATTCAAAGATAGATCTTCGGTCCGGATATCCCACAAAAATTAAAGCCATCAGGAGTTGGAGTCCGCCTTCAAACCCCTCTGAGATTCGACAATTCCTTGGCCTTGCTGGCTAATATCGGCGATTTATCAAAAACTTCTCCAGAATAGCTCAACCGTTAACCGCCTTGACCCTTAAGAATAAGAAGTTCATTTGGGATGCTAAAGCCAACCAAGCTTTCCAGACGCTAAAACAGAAGCTGTGTAACGCACCCATACTAGCCTTACCAGAAGGAAGTAACGATTTCTGCGTTTTCTTTGACGCCTCTCACCACGGTCTCGGATGCGTACTCATGCAACGTGATAAGGTCATCGCCTATGCGTCCCAACAGTTAAAAGTTCACGAGAAGAATTACACTACTCACGATCTGGAACTTGGAGTTGTTATCTTCGCCCTTAAGATTTGGAGACACTACCTATACGGCACTGAGTGCAAGATCTTTACCGATCACAAGAGTCTCCAGCATATCTTAAACCAGAAGGAGTTGAACATGTGACAACGTCATTGGATCGAACTGCTTAGAGATTACGACTGTGAAATCCTGTACCATCCTGGAAAGGAAAACGTTGTGGCAGATGCCCTAAGCAGGAAAGAGCGTGCTAAACCCCTTCGTGTTCAATCTCTTGCCCTGACTGTTCATACCAACCTTACCACTCATGTCCTGGCTGCATAAACTGAAGCTCTCCGAGATGAAAACATTCATAACGAATGCCTCCGTGGCATGGAGCAACAACTTGAAACTAAGACCGACGGATTATGATATTTCATGAACCGACTATGGATACCTGTATATGATGAACTTAGGGGCTTAGTACTTGACGAAGCCCATAAGACCCGATACTCCATCCACCTCGGAGCCGATAAGATGTACCACGACTTGAGTATGTTATATTGTTGGCCCAACATGAAAGCCGAGATAGCCAAGTATGTCGGTAAGTGTTTAACCTGTGCCAAGGTTAAGGCCGAGTATCAGAAACCATCCGACCTATTCGTTCAACCAATCATCCCTGAATGGAAATGGGAGTGTATCGCTATGGATTTCATCACTAAATTACCCAAGAGCCGTAACGGCAATGATTCCATTTGGGTCATCATCGAACGTCTGACTAAATCCGCCCATTTTCTTCCTATATAATAGAAAGATTCCATGTATCGATTGATAAGGATTTACATGAAGGAAATATTCTCGCGACACGGAGCCCCGATCTCCATTATCTCTGACAGAGATGGCCGTTTTACTTCTCACTTCTGGAAAACTTTGAACAAGGCCATGGGCACTCGACTTGACATGAGCACGACCTATCACCCACAAACGGATGGTCAAAGCGAGCGTACAATTCAAACCCTCGAAGACATGCTCCGTGCATGCGTCATTGACTTTGGTAACAATTGGGATGATCACTTGCCCCTGTGCGAGTTTTCGTACAACAACAATTACCACACCAGCATTCAGTGTGCACCGTTTGAAGCACTCTATGAGAGAAAATCTCGTTCACCAATCTGTTGGTTTGAAGTTGGTGACAGCCAACTGACAGGCCCGGAAGTTGTAATCGAAACAACCGAACGAATCTCCCAAATCCGAAACCGCCTGAAGGCTGCCCGCGATCATCAAAAGAGCTACGCGGATAATCGTCGAAAACCTCTATCGTTCGAGAAAGGTGACAAGGTTATGCTAAAGGTGTCCCCATGGAAAGGTGTGATTCGATTTGGTAAGCGTGGTAAGTTAAATCCCCGGTACATAGGAACATTCTAAATCTTCGCAACAATCAGACCTGTCGCGTACAGATTACTATTGCCACCCGAACTTAGCAACGTTCACAACGTCTTTCACGTTTGCAATCAGAAGAAGTGCCTTGCCGAAGAATCCCTCGTTATACCTCTCGAAGAAATTCATCTCGATGAAACACTACAATTCTTTGAAGAACCTGCTGAGATTGTAGACCGCACCATCAAGAAGTTAAAAAGGGTAGTCGTACCCCTTGTCAAAGTTCGTTGGAACTCTCGACGTGGTTCTGAATTCACTTAGGAGCGCGAAGATCAGTTTCGCGCCAAATACCCTCATCTTTTACCTGCCGCAGTTGTCCAACCATAGTGTCCAGCTGAATTTCGGGACGAAATTCTCCCAACTTGGGGAGTATGTGACATCCCGTAAGTTTCCGTCAACCTAAACGATAATGTTGCCTATGTGCTAATTGTGTTATGTATCTACTTACTTGCAACGTGCTACATATTGTTATTTTACACTTGTACATGCAATGTAGTCGTAGTCTTGACGTAGCCTTAATCATGTACACAAACGAGTCTTGAACATGATAACCCTTTACACGGAATGGTCGCTGGAGTTTTAATATTAAAAGACGACCAACCGGACACATTAACTCTTTCCTGTTACCTTTACAATAAAACAATAACTCATGATCCCATCATCTTGAAATTACACATTATTTTATTCACCTTCATGCATATGATTTTAGTAATCATTTAATGTTTGCATTTTATACGTAAAACTATTTCATCACGAGAAAATTCCAACGTATTTATTTACGAAATGAATTATATTGTTAGCAAACGTGACATAATATATATGTTTAGACACTAACATTGAAATCAAGACTTGTGTCCCGTTCCTACGTAAACATTTATTTATTTTACGTCTAAAACATTTTATTTAACTTTAGGAAAATTGGATTTAAATAATCCCATGTTTTGCCTATTGGCAAATATTAATCCGTACTTTTACTTTGTCATCTAATAATCCCACATTTACATAATGTTAATTCCGTTGGTCCCTCCGTTAAAAACTTTTAACACCGTTAACCATTAGTGACGTGGCAGATGATGTGGAATTTTATTTTTATTTAAATCCTTTTTTTTTTAAATACGTGGCCCCTCCCCTAATCTCCTGTACGCTAAAACCAAAATTGAATAACCCTAGATCGTAACTTTCTTATCCCCTAAATCTCCTGTACGCTATTCCATCCTCCTGAAATCCTTCAATTGCGCTCATACATCCTTCACATACTAGATCAGATGACTGATTTCATATCCATCAACTTCAACTATGGAGGAAAATTCGATCTTGAACCAAAAATAAGGTACGCAGGTGGTTATTCCAAGATTTTCCAGTTAGAAATTGATAAAATCTGCTATTTCGAATTAGTTGATTACATTATGGGGCTCGACTCACATTCATACAAATCAAAAGAAGACATTTTACTTTATTGGCGCCATCCAGATTGTAAAATTGAAGATTATGCATTTCAACTAAGCGATGATAAAGATGTTAGTGATATGCTTTATATATTAGGTGAGTTTTCTGGAATTTTGGATGTTTATTCATGTGTTAATGATACATCGTTGCCCAAAGTGTTGTGTTATTCAATAGTAGCTGGTAACAAAGAAGTCCAAATTATTGAGTCTGAAGCCCAATTAACAGACTCTAAAGCCCAATCCAGTGACTTAGAAGCCCAAACCAACACACCTATAGCCCAACAAGATGATAACCAGGAGACTAGAACTGGTTCTGACTCAGATGATGAATTTGTGGATGACCAAGAAGAAGTAAAACAGGATGAGGTCCTTGGATCTGGTTCAGACACTGAAGATGAAGAGTGGAAAGAGTCTGCAGTTGTTATAAAAAGGGAGAATCAAAGAGAACAAGAGGAACATGTTGTGTTCTATGCAAACTTCTTAAAATCTGATGAACCTACTCAGACTAGATCTGCTCTTGAAGTTGTAGCTGAATGTGAAATTGACAGTGGAGTTGAACGTGGATATAGTAGTTATGAAGATTCAGAAGCTGACATTGACTCACCGGGTGAGAGTGAAGAAGATGACATCAGAGGTAAGAATCACAAGTTAGTTGTCCCTGTGGTTACAGAATCAACGGATTGGACTAAGTGGGAGTGGGTACCAGGCACTAGATTTCCTACCAGGGCTGATTTCAAACAAGCAATTAAAAACTATGCAGTTTCTAATGGTAGAAGTTTGTCAATAACCACTAGTAACAGAAATAGGGGTGGTAGGGTAGGGGCAACTTGTGTTCAAGGATGCCCTTTCAAGGTTTATTGTTCATTTCATGATACCAAGGTTTGTTACATGGTTAAAAGTGTGGTTAAAGAGCACACCTGCCAGAGGGATATGAGTAAAAACAGACAGCTGAATGCTAGATACATAGCCCATGAATTGTTACCAGTTTTCAAACAAAGGCCACATTGGCCTGCAAAAGAAATTCAAGATGCAGTTAGAGAAAAATTTAAGGTTTTCATTAACAAATGGATGGCTTACAGGGCAAAGCAACATGCACATAGGACATTGCATGGTTCTATGAAAGACCATTATAGCATGATTGGGTCTTATCTGGAAGCATTAAAAAGAGAAAATCCTACTTCCATATTTGAACTACAAACTGTTCAACCGGGTTATTTAGGGGTGGATGGAACCATAGAAGTTTTTCATAGATTATTTGTGTGTTTTGATGGTGTTAAAAGGGGGTTTCTAGCTGGTTGTAGAAAGTTACTTTGCCTTGATGGTTGCTTCTTAAAGACCTTTTTAGGAGGCATGTTATTGGCTGCTATTGGTAGAGATGGAAATGATCAAATGTATCCGGTTGCATGGGCTGTGGTTGAAGGAGAGAACAATGATAGCTGGCAATGGTTTATGAATGAATTAAAGAAGGCATTGGAAGTGACAGAAGATGGAAAAGGATGGACACTTATATCTGACCAACAAAAGGTATGGATATTTTCTTTACTTCACATGCTTTTGTGTATTGTGTTTTTAATTTTTGTTCATTACAGGGACTGTTGAATGGAGTTGCCATGTTTTGGGGTAGAGCTGAACATAGAAATTGTGCAAGGCACATATATGCAAATTGGAATAAGAAGCATAAAGGTGAAGACCTAAAAAAAGCATTTTGGAAAGCTGTTAGAGCATATGCAGAGGCAGACCATTTGGCAGCACTAGAAGAGATGAAGACATTGTCGGAAGATGCAACTACTGATTTCTTGCATCAGAATCCTAAGTGTTTTTGTAGGTGCTATTTAGAAATAGGAAGCAATGCTGATGTGGTGGTGAACAACATGGCTGAAACCTTTAATGGTTTCATTATTCAATCAAGATCCAAGCATATAATTACCATGCTAGAAGATATCAGAGTGGCCATTATGAGTAGGCTTCTCAACAAACATCAAGATATGATTGGTAAGTCTATAAATGTGTGCCCAAGAATTCAAAACAAACTAGATAGAGAGAAAGGGAGGGCTCACCACTGTCAAATATTTCCATCAACACCAACTTTATTTCAAGTAAAAGATTTGGAAGATGTCTCTGTTAACTTGGAAAATAGGACTTGCACATGTCGGAAATGGGACTTGACAGGTATACCTTGCCACCATGTTTGTGCAGTAGTTGGTTTTTTAAAGAAGCCAGCAGAGGATTATGTGGCCTCTTGTTATAAAAAGGAGATGTACATGACATCTTATGATAGGTGCATACCCCCTTTGCCTAGTGCTAAATACTGGCCAAGAGTGGATTTTCCTTTAGACCCACCACCAATCAAAATTGGTCCAGGAAGACCAAAGAAGAAAAGGAGAAGAGATCCACATGAGAATCCCAAAAAACCTGGAAAATTGACAAAACATGGTCAAATGGCAACATGTAGCAACTGCAAAAATAAGGGGCATAATAAGAGAAAATGCCCTGAAAAGGGAAAAATTGCAGAGGCAAATCAACCTACAAAGAGGCCAAGGGGGAGACCAAAGAAGAATGCACAACCAAAAGAAATTGCAAATGCTAAAAAACCTGTTGGAAGACCAAAAAAAGTCAACAACTAAAGTCATCAAGTATTATGTTTGTTTGATGTTTATGACTCTTTTTATTCTTTTGGATGATGATGGATATGCTACTGATATGTTTTGGATGTTGAATTATGTAATGTTTTGGATCTGATATGTAATGTTTTGGATGATGATGGATCTGATATGTTTTGGATGATGATGGATCTGATATGTTTAAGGAATTCCCTTATTTATGCTTATGTCCATTTTGACTCTTTGTAAGTCTTTGACTCAAAAGGCTGCACTATGCTTTGTAAGTCTTTGACTCATAATGCCTTACAAAAGTGTCTCAAAAGGCTGTACTATGCTTATGTCCATATTTATGCTTATGTTGTACCAGCAGTAGGTAAAATACCAATCAAAATTGTACTCACAAGTATGCCAAAAACTGCATCAAAATTGTACCAACAGTAGGTAAAATACCAAGACATTTTCATTCAAATAGCAAGTTCATTACAATGAAGTAGATAATTACATGAACAATCCGATACAAACTAGCACTACAACACTGACTATTCCAATCAAAATGGATTTAAAAGACATAGAAGTTGACAATTTAAGCTTCGATTTCAACTTGTTATTTTCTTCTACTAATATCATCTTCTCTAATTTCAACTTCTTATTTTCTTCTACTAATATCAACTTCTCTGCCTCTAAATTTTCAATCTTCAACTGAAATGCCTTGTTCTTCATCTCTATTGATTTCCATTGTTTGGTTAATACCATATCCACATCTTCCTTCCACATAAAAAAGTTACAAGCTAAACCATCCTGTTACATGAATACATAATCAATTTTGGCAACATCTGAAGTGAATAATATACAAGAACAAGATACTTACACGCCATAAAGAACATCCATAGAAATCGTGCCCAGGTCTGGTAGTTCCCAGACCAGCGACCTTCTTTACTGCAACAAGATCATGGTTGCAATATACATTTCCATCCAACCCTAACTTAAAGATTTTCGCCCTCCTAGAGGAAACAGATGATGAAGACGAAGTGCTCATCATGTAAACAGTTGTCTGCTTCGATTTGGGGGAAGAAGGAGCAATCTGATTCGATTCGGGAGCTCGGATTTAGGGGAAGAAGGAGTCGTGAGCTGTGAATTCGATTTCGTGATCGTGGATTTAGGGGGAAGAAGGAACCGTGATCTTGAGCAACGTTCAGGAGATTTGGGGAGATTTGGGGGTGGAAGAAAGTGGATCTAGGGTTTATATTTGGGGGAGGGGCCACGTATTTAAAAAAAAAGGATTTAAATAAAAATAAAATTCCACATCATCTGCCACGTCACTAATGGTTAACGGTGTTAAAAGTTTTTAACGGAGGGACCAACGGAATTAACATTATGTAAATGTGGGATTATTAGATGACAAAGTAAAAGTACGGATTAATATTTGCCAATAGGCAAAACATGGGATTATTTAAATCCAATTTTCCTTAACTTTATTCATGTTCACGACGAATATATTTCACATGCATGCAATGTATATATACATGCAACGTAATTTTTCTAATGTTATTAACCCTCGTGTATTTTTAATCCAATCCGAGCCATTTCTTTTATTATTTTATGTCGTCGTGGATAAGCATTTTATAAACATTTAAACCCGATCTCGCCTCCTTTTCTCCTTCCTTCTATCCCGATTGAACCGGTCTCTCTCGTCCCTCTCCTTTTCCTCGTGACCCGGTTCGGTCACGGGTCGAACTCGCGACCCCTCTCCCCTCCTTGCTGGTTTTCCTAACCAAACCATTACCACCTTTGTTCTTTTTCTTCCTCATCTAGTTACTAAAAGTTGACCTCCATGATGCTAAATGCATCAAATCCTCATAGCCTTTAACCTCTTGACATCATAGGGGAGAGTTGTCTCCCCAAGTACACCTCCCTTATACTAGGGGTGTTGATCGGGTTTCATATTCGGGTTTCGGGTTAAATGGGTCGGGTTTTTCGGGTTTTTTATAGATGGAATCCAACCCATAACCCGACCCTAATTGGCCCCGGGTTGCTCGGGTTTCGGATTTCGGGTTTCAGATTAGTTCGGGTTGGATTAATCGGGTTTCGGGTTAAAGATAAGAAATCATTAACCACAACATCATTATAGCAACATAACTCCTTAACAATGATAATTAAACATACTATTATTGTAAACATAGCATCATTCCACTTTACTTTAATGTTTACATATTCATTAAAATAAAATAAAAGAAATTCAACATAACATAGATGTACATTCATTCAAATAAAATCAAACTCACACAAAAAAATATATTCACACATGAAGCATTTTATAAATATAATATATCAAAATTTATGAAACATAACTTAGTCATTCAATCAAATATCAAGTTTTTTTTTTCTTTTCAAAACAGATAGAATTATGAAAACATTGAATGCATATCCAATATTTAAAATATACACATGGAATTGGAATGGATTATGGAAGGCTATATTTAAGAGAGAATAAACACAATAGTATTGGAATGCAATATATATCACCTAATCACCATATTAAAACATGTACGAGTTATGGACGGAAAAAACATGTATGCTTGTAGTCGGGTTAATCGGGTTGACCCGAATAACTTAAAACCAACCCTAATACCAACCCGTACAATTATCTCGGGTTCGGGTTCATAGCTAAAACGGGTTCGGGTCAATCGGGTTACACGAAATCGGGTTTAAATGGGTTCGGGTCGGGTTCGGTAATCGGGTTTCGGGTAAAAACGACACCCCTACCTTATACCCAATGGACAAATGTTTCCCTCCAAGACACACCCTTCCCTCTCTCTTGCTCCTTGACCGAATTCCCCTCCCACTTTCTCTTTTTTTCGGCCAACATATAGAACACACACACATATCACATTCAAATCTTTAAAGCCCTTGTACTAGTAGCATTTGAATCCCAAACATCCCTCTCACTTTCTCTCCATCTCTCTTTCTCTTGTCCCCCTCTCTCTCTCTCTCGGGTTCCTCTCTTGAACCGTCACCCACACAAAACCTTTTCCAAACACTCCCATTTTAATTAACACCCCATATTTAAACATCATATCCTAACCCTATCCCCCATTTACCACTTAACACATTCAAGAAAACACTCCTCTCTCTCCCCTCTTCCTAACCGTCGGCCTCACTCTCTCTCTCTACCCTCTCACTAAATTTCCAAGTAAACCTCACATTTCTTGGTGATTCAAGGGAGCTAGGAGCAAGGAAAGGCAAGAACCATCATCACCATCCTCATTTTCGGCCCTCTTCTCCTTCTAGCAAGGTTCCATCTTTACTTTACTAGTCAAATCTTACTACTACTAGTGTTCCTAGTATTACTTCATGTTCATTACACTCCATGTACAAGTCTTGACTCATCATGTTGCCTAAACATAGTTTTGGTCCATAAAAAGCTTACTAGTTGAAGTTTTCTTGTATTTTTCACCATGAAACTTGCTACTAGGAACTCATGTTAGTATTTTCTTACAATGTTATTTTTACAACTTAGTTTAGATGTACTATTTTGCAAGCATGTGTTTAGAGACCTTATATAGCCATTAGTTTTGTATATATTATATGTTATGTGTATTTTGTAGCCTAGTTGTGATTTTGGACCCATTGATGCCTATGACACGTTTTGAGCTCCCCAACATAGTCATAATATACTACTTTGAACATTAGGAAGGTTACTAGTGCTTAAAATCACCATAAGGACTTTTATGACACAAAAGTACACTTAAAAACTCTAGAAAAATCCATTTAAATCCACATCCGTTTTTACCAGAAAGTTAGGGCCTTTAAACAGTAATTTGTGATGTTTTAAATGACTTTATAACATGGCCAAAAGATCCCTTAACAAATTACTTGAATTTGGGCACAAACCAGGACAAAAACCGACACCCGACGGGCCCGGAACATCATTTTTGTAAGAAAATCCAAATCTGGTCCAAATAAACTCATAGGGTTATTTTAATGGTAAAAACATGTTTACAAACACATATGGTGAATTTAGGAACCTAACGGTGTCATTAAATGGGCAAACGAGACCAAAACGGCAAAACCGGCACAAAATCCACAAAACCGGCAAACTAATGAAAACCGACACTTGAAACATTTATATACTCATTTTGGGACAGAAAATCATCATATTTTATTGTACTTGATTGATTTCTAACTTAAACGGATAAATATCGTGCAATCAGCGGTTACCGTGAAATCGCCCGGTTTTCAACTAGTTAGTCAAAATAACCAATTTCTCATATGAAAACCCTCATTTTGACTTAATATTTATTTCTATAAATATTTACCATCTTTAAATATTATTTGGGAATTTTTGTATATTTTAGTTAATTAAAAATATATAATTTATATTTTTTCAAATAAATACACAAACGGACATTTTCACTTTGACACTTCAAATCATTTGACCCTAAGGCTACCATGACGTCAAGACTTGACCTACCTAATTGGAGTGACATTAATGTCAACCCAATTACTCATTATTATTATTGCATGTCTTATAATTATCTAGGCTTGCATTTCCATTGATCACATTACCGACTACAGTTTCTGAAACATGTGAGTTTTCACAGCCCCTTTTCCTTTTAAGTGATTTCAATTACTTGGGGGAGAATTCATATTACTTTTATTATGCCAGACATTTAGACTTTGTTATCCTATCTGTTACATGTGCCTTTCGGTCGTCCACATCTATTATTTCATGTTTATTCATGTTATAACCAAACCCCACTATTAACTGAATCCGATTAATTATCATATGAAACGATAACGTTTGAATAAATCTATTGGGTTAACGCCCCTGCTCTGATTCAGTCGCTCCAATCATGACTCCGTTTTATTAGTCAAAGAGTACAAATTGTTGTGTCTTGCTTTTGCGGTATCCGCTGGACAAAGATACCAAGAGTGGGTAGTCAGTTAGTTTCGGAATTCAGGGTATATGGTAACATTTCAACAAGTCTTAATAGAATTTGTCAATGAATAGCATAAACAAATTTTCACAACAACTTTTGTATACTTTTCAAAGCTAGCAACTTTAAACCTGTGTGACTCACCAACAAAATTATTTGTTGACCGTTTTCTTATGTGAATTCTCAGGTGCTTAACTTTACTGCTGTTATCTACCTGGACCTGCATGATGACTGTTGCATTTAGGAACTTTCAATAAATTCTGGAGTATGGTAGTAGCCATTGGAGATTTTCTTGGCATAACATCTGACGATGTCATGTCTTAAAAATCTTTTGAAAACTAATGTTTTGTAAACTTAAAATAATTTGTGTTACTCATTACTCATATTCCGCTGCGTAATGATTTGAAAACTCTAATTTACTCTAAACCAATATCAATTCCAAACGGCTCTAGTTGTTGAATCATCCAGAGTACATTCATGACCTTGACTGTGATAACGCTGGTTCACATCCCGACACAAATTTTACAGGGTGTGACATAGTCCTAAATGGACGAAAAGATGGGGCACGCACAGGCAAGGCAGCATGAGATGAGCTCAGGGTAACTGTAGTAGAGTCTCCATCATCGAGGGGGTCGTCAGCAGTGATGTCCACATCATAAAATGGGGGCTCATCCAAATCTTCCTCGGAGTCCGTCTCCTCATCGTCAGTGACATGGTCGAGCGCGCTAGTAGGTGAGGTCGGCGTGGCAGTGGGTGAAGATGCTGGAGCTGGTGGAGGTGGCATCGTCTCAATCTCTACTTCCGAGTCCGAAGATAGCTCAACGGGGGTAGTCATGCTGTGACAAAGTTTCCAAGTCATAATAATAGTCTTACGTTAGTGTAATTGTAATAGTTAAGAGATGCAATAATGCAAGCAAGTAATGCATGGGATGGGGCTAGCAGAGCGTTATGCTGTAGACTAAGTTCTAATATGCAACCTAGTTCTCTATAACCTTGGCTCTGATACCAATCTGTCACACCCCGGTATTTATTGTGTCGGGTGCGAGCGAGATGGATCAGAGTCAAGATTACATAGAACGACCTCTGGATGATTAAATAACTAGAGCCGTTTATAAAGTTAGGTTAAATCAAAATGTTGAGTTTCATTCAAAGTTGCAGCGGAAATAGTAGTGAAAGTATATTTGTCTTAATTGTTACAAAAACAATTACATTTCAAAAAGATTTGAGAACATAACAACGTTAGGTGTTATGTAATGAAATCTCCAAAAGTGCAACTCGGTTTGACCATGACTCCAGAATAAGAAAAATGCAGGTCCTAAATGATATGATGTCCCGAATGCAACAAAGTTCAATCACCTGAGAATTCATATACTAAAACGAGTCAACAAAAGTTGGTGAGTTCAAAGTTTTAGATAGCATGCATGTAAAGTTTCATAAACAAGTTTGATTGAATCATTCCATCGTTTGACAATTTGTTTAGTTACTGTTTTATAAATTACCATAAACCTTGAATACCGAAACTAACTGTTTACCCACTCATGATACTATGTCCAACAGTACCACATGGCCAAATATAACTGTATGTACTCTCTTAACTATTAAAAGGAGTCAAGATTGGAGCTACCAATCAGAGCAGGGGCGTTAACCCAATAGATCTATCCACGAGTCATCGTGTCTGTTTGTAAATTAATCGGATTCAACTAATAGTAGGGTTTCATCATAGCATGAACAAGCATGATACAATAGGATTTGCACTAGAAAAGCTCATGTAATCAATAAGGTAACAAGTAATCTATTTGTCAGGCATTGATTTATGGTTGTATGAATTCTCCCCCAAGTATTAAAACATTTAAAGAAAAGGGGCCGTGAAAACTCACCTGAATGCAAATGATTCAGTAAGATAGGCAAGTAAGCAGTCCTATACAATGTTATAAGACAACTTAGAATATAGAAATTGGGTTGACATCTAAGTCACTCCAATTTGGTTGGTCAAGTCGTGGCGTTATGGTAACCCGCTAATATAGTACGATATCATTAACCTTAAGTAAATATTTATTGGAAATAAATATTTATTACGCGATAATTATGATATTAATTATATTCATGATAAATATTAGTTTAGAAATTGTTTATATTTCCAAATAAATATCATATGAGTTTAAAGGACTTATATAGGAAAAATGTCAGTTTAAGGACAAACATGTTTTTGTCGGTTTTAGCCGCATTTCACGATATTTGTAAATATGACTAAGGCATATGACCAAACAAATAAATATACATTTATTTACATCATAAAATCATATCAATTCAGAAAATACAAGATCTAAAGTCCAAGTTCCTAGTTTTGTCGGTTTTGCCGGTATGTGTTCGATTTAGCCGGTTTTGATCCTAGGACTCGTTCTATGGCTTTGTAAACTACCAAAACACTTTGTAAACTTATTATAAGTTATTTTAAGTCTCTAAAAGTGTTCAAGATCAGTTATAACATTTATTTGATTATCTTTACAAAAACGAGGTTTCCGGGTCCGTAAAAGTGTCCGATTTTAGCCCGATTTTTTTCCCAAATTTAGGTATCTTCAAGCGGGATCTTGTGCTAGGGATTTTATGACTAAAAATACACTTTATATCCACCAGAAACAAGTTCAAAGTTTCTGACCTAAAAATCATGTTCCTAGACTTTTTAGTGGATAATTTTTATAGTTTTGGCCTCCCAAACATATCAATAAGTGGTATGGTGCTATCCATAGCCTTCTAACATGTTAGAAATTTCGGACATAGGGTTCCAAGAGTCACAAATTTCGGATCTAGTGGTTTGTTTATAGAACCATGGCACATAGTACACAAACTAGCATTCTAACACAAGTATAACTTTAGATCTATACAATGTAGTGTACGAGGGATTCAAAATACATGAAATCACTAGTAGAAACACATGATATACTAGATCTAACATGAACATAAACATAGTTTTAGGTTATTAAAAAAATAGAAGAAAATGCATGTCAAAAGTCACCATTTGTAGCCAAGACTTGTGGTTAGAGTTCTAGATGGAAAATATAACTAGTTAACATGATTAACTAGAGAAAAACTAAGAAAATGATATCTACTAACTTGTAGAAAACATGGAGGAGGAAGGTGATGGTTTGATCTTGCTCCTTGATGCTTGAAAGTGCTTAGATCTTCAAGTAAATGGGTGTTGAAGAAGAAAATCTAGTGAGATAGTAGAGAGAGAGGGGACGGGTTTGAGAGAGAGGGAGGAGAAATGTATGTGTTTTCTTTTGTGGAAGTAAATGAGAGTGGCTAGGGTTTCCACTTTAAGTATGCTTATATATGATCACTTAAAAAGGAAGAAAGAAAGGAAAGAAAAGAAGTAAGGGAGGGGGTGGCGGTTTGGGTGCATGACGGAGAGGAGGGGCCAAAGGGGGGGTCGGTTTCATGGAGCAAGGAGGAGAGGCCAAAGGGGGGGGGGGTCGGTTTCATGGAGCAAGGAGGAGAGGAGGGAGAAGTCAAAGGAATCTTGAGGTACATGCTAGGGTGTAAGGGTTAGGGTGGCTTGGATGATGATGTTGTCTAAGTAAGGTACACGTGAATAGTGTATGGTTTAATTACTAGGAGATTAGTAGTAGATTAAGATAAGGGTGGTGGATTACTACTAATGATAGTTGTAAGTTGCTGGGTGTCGGGTTTTGATCGTGAAAGATAATAGGATCAAAGGTGACATAGAATTTGATTATGCATGTTATAAATGTGCATGGAGGAAAATAAATCAAAGTTGAGGAAAATGAAATGATACAAGTCTTGTTTAAATATAGATGGCGTTGAATGGTGAAAAACGTTGACGTTAAATGTTTATATAAAAAGAACTAATGGTTTTTTGTTATAAAAATACTAAACGTTTAAAGGGTTATTATTTGACGTAGTTGATATATAAATAAATAAACTCAAACGTTCATTGGATATTTTTACGTCGAAGTAACGTTACGAACTTTGCATGTAATTAAAATACTACAAACGTGACAAGATAATATAAAAATTCCTTTTATGTTAAACCACATACGTTGTGGTGAATATTTCTTGTTATTGAAATTCCATCGGATATATATATATATATATATATATATATATATATATATATATATATATAATCTCATTGTTTTTAAGGTCGATCGTCGAAATATTAATTTAGGGTTACGCCAAGACTAATGGATAGTTTCATAATACGTTATCTACGTTAACTAAAATACAGATTTATGCACACAGAAATAGTTAATTTCACGTATTATTATATGATTTGACTTGGGAAACTTACGGGTTGTCACACTTTAGTCCCTCGTCAAATTTCTCTTTCAAATCAAACCACCAATGTTTTACGAATAAGTAATAAATCGAGATTATTAATATAAAAGTCGTAAATCCAAAACCAATAAACTCAAATAACTATTTATTTGATTTATCATATTCACCGAAAAATGTTAATTAAAACGCTATTCTCCGTTAATTACCGCAAGGATAATTATTCGTAACTAAATACATGTTTATTAACCATGAATAAACATTAATTAATTACATAGTTTCATGAATTACCGGTTAAACAAGTAAGCGGATTTTTTATCTCATTGCCCCCACTGTTACTCTTTACGGGTCTTAACCGGGTCGGGTCCTTGGTGTTGTTGGGTCTGGACATCCATTATCCAACACTAATCCCTTAAGGTATTCTATTATCACCAATGAGTTACTGGGAATATGCATAATCATAATTTTAGGTACATCTGAATTTCTTATGTGTTGCTATGTTCTCTTGATAGTCCACACCTTTGAATTAAACATCTCCTCCATTTTGTTCATCTACGGCTTCTTAGTATTTATTGTTTCATGGATGGCCACCACTGCGTTAATATTGGTCAACGACCACACAAAAAAATGTGGTCGTAGGCCTATCGCCACACATATTTTTTCCAGCTCAAGTTTGACCAAAGGTTCCGTCATCGTAGGTGTGTGAATAAATGGTACCAATATTTATTGTTGGAATCAAACATTTTGTCCAAATAAGTGTGGCTAAAGGGTAGCAAAAGTCACATGACTTTATTTTCAGTGTGGTTGTTGGCATTATATAATCACATAAATGTGTATTTTAGCCACATTAATTAAAAACCGTGGCAAAAAGGTTGTTCTAATAAAGCATTTTGTCTAAATTATTGTGGATAAAGGGTAGCCACGACCACATGCTGTTAAGCTAAGTGTGGCCATTGGTATTATATAGTCACATAAATGTATGTTTTAGAACATCCATTAGAAAATCATGGCAAAAGGTCTGTTGTAATCAAGTATTTTGTCCCAGTAAGTGTGGCTAAAGGGTAGAAACGACTACATGAATTTATTGTAAGTGTAGTCGTTGGTATTATATAGTAACAAAAATGTATGTTAGCCACACCCATTTTGAAATACCGTGGTAAAAAGGTTGTTCTAATCAATCATCTTGTCCATATTACTGTGGCTAAAGGGTAGCAATGGCCACATGAAATTAATACACGTGTGCTTGTTGTTATTATATAGTCACAAAAAATGTATATTTTAGCCACATAGTTTGAAAAAAAATTCCATGGAAAAAGGGTTGTTTTCATCAAGAATTTTGTCCGAATAAGTGTGGCTAACTGGTAGCAACAGTCACATGAGTTTGTTGTAAGTGTAACCGCTGGTAATATACAATCACAGAGATGTGTGTTTTGGCCACATCCATTTAGAAAAACCATGGCAAAGTGGTTGTTTCAATCAAGCATCATGTCCCAATAAGTGTGGCTATAAATGAACTTTGGTGACACATATTGATTATGGTTGTATGTGACCATTATGACCCAATAGGTGTGGCTATGAACTAACCTTTGGTGACATATTGATTGTGATTTTATGTGGTATTTTTTTCCAATAAGTGTGGCTATAAACTAACATTTGGTGACACATATTCATTGTGGTTGTATGTGGCAATTTAAGTGTGGATATATGGTTGCTATTATCAAGCATTATTTTCAATTTTTTTGTGAAATTACAAATTAAAACTGTATATTTATATGAGAAACCTGAAAATCAGATTATATATATTAACAATAATAAACCAAATACATACAATTTATATCATACTAAAACCCTAAACTATATACTAATCAACATTAAGCTATCTACAAAACTACACTACGTACACAAACATTTCTAGGTTGTTTTCTTGATATCCTTACTCTTTGTATTTTTACCTGCTTGAATTTCTTGTAATGTTGTGTAGCGTTTTTTTCTTCTTTGCAATTCGAGTAAGATTGGATGGTGGTTTTCGTACTTGGAGAAAGAAAACATGAAAAAATAAAATCCAGCCAAATGAAAACAAATAAAGTGGATATTCACTGCCTACATCATCAAAAATTAATTCATATCCAAATGGAATAAACACATATGAATACCAAAATGGAAACGAATGTGGAACTTACCTACGTATTGCATCGTATATGGAAACCAAATTGGAAAGCAATTAAAGGAATTAAAAAACATGTGATTCATCATATTTCATAAGGCTTGTAAGGAATATTGTGCTTGGAAGATTTCCAGCCGAATGCCAATTTTGTTATGTTCCGGCTGAAGTTGAAGTTGAAGCGGGATTCTCACTTCAAGCGGAACTGGCAGTTCAAGCGGAAAGAAGCAGTTTTGTCCTTTAGCAAATATTCCGGGTGAACTCGATTACCCACCAGATAATGAGTTCAACCGGACTTTTCCTGAGATGTCTTTTCAGCAAGTTCAATCCTGCAAAAGC
>JBCNJP010000007.1:36517229-36631950 GCA_039602395.1 Deinandra increscens subsp. villosa | reverse complement strand
CAACCGGAAGAAGCCATTTTGTCCTATAGCGAATATTCTGGGTGAACTCGATTATCCACCAGATAATGAGTTCAACCGGAATTTTCCAGAGAAGTCTTTTCAGTCGTCCAATCCTGCAAAAGCTTCTCGGTTGCTTCCAACTCTATCAAAGTCGCTCTCCTAAAGTAGTATGTTGCTGATCACACGCAAGATATTCCATATGTCGAAGTTTATTCTTTTGGTAGTTTGTATTTGACTTTTGTTTAACGGATTAGATTAAATCATTTGAGATCAATGGTTGTCATTGATCTCATCTGCACTATATATAGCTTAGTTAGCTCTCAGTTTTACATATAGTTATCGATCAACTTGTAATAGTGTAAACTTGAGTTAATGCAAATAATGCCGAGTATTTCTTACTTCGTTGTTACTATCCTTATGCAATCAAACACTTACATTACACAAGAGAACTAAGACTTTCTTAAGTAAAGTGAAATATAACTTTAATTCCGCAGGGTTATATTTACAAGTAGAGGGTTTCTTGTTAAGTTAAACAGTAATTAACATCGATCCTACATTTGTATATGTCGTTATACATAGGGAATATTATAACTATGTCTATACACTTGATATAGGTTAAGGTCAAGAATCCACACTTTGTGATTTTGTGTTCCAATAGTTCCTTTGTGCTTTACGAAGCAATATTACTTTAATTTCATACAATTACATTATTGCAACTAGCGTAAACCCCCACTGTCATCGTATACAAAATGGCGGCCCATCGCAACAACGCGCAGGCGGGTCACCATCTAGTTAAATATATTATTGGCCAGGAGCAGTGAAAAGCGGCTTCGGCCGAGGCTTTAACGGCTTCCACGGCTTGGGTACCGCCACTCCAATTTTTGAATGGCAATCTCGTGAAACTTGGTTTTGCGGCTACAATTAGCCGATCCGGCAATGGGTATGTGTGTGTTTGTGGGTCCTACCACTCACATTTACCTTTACCACTAAATCCTATAATTTCTTCTCAAAATTCTTCATAATTCTTGAAAATTTCTACTTTTTTTTGTCTTGTGTGTCACACTCCTATTGGTTCAAAACAAAACTTCCAAAACTTTAAAATCTACCACTTTTTACCACCCTAATAACCTCAACTATGATTTGTTGGTCGCCCTCACTCCCAACCGAATAAATTCCCACTAGCACTCCCAACTTTCACATTATTTTCCACCATCACTCTTTTTGTTATTTCTAATAACCCCAAAATGACCCAAAAAGAGTGATGGTGGAAAATAAAATTATAGTTTGGAGTGCAATGGAAATTTCTTCAGTTAGGAGTGATGGTGGCCAATAAGTTATTGTTTGGGTTATTATTATCCAACAACTCTATATTATTAGTAAAAACAACTATATTTGTTTTTTTAGCATGGTCGTTAGTTCAAGACCTTGGAATTACTATTTTCATTTTCTTTGCCTTTTTTTTTACTTTTATAATAGATATATTGATCCGTGAACATAAACTGATATGCAGAGTTTGTTTGTTTTTTGTTTTCTTTTAAGTTTTTTACCTTCCAATATCTTTGAGTGACTCGCTCTCCTCTCAACTCTCTCTGTCACTCTTTTTCAGCCTCTCTTGGCATCTCGCTCTTATTTTTTCGATTAGCTTTATTTTTAGTCGATTCAGGTATATGGTTCTTTTGTTAATGAATTTATAAAATTATGAATTAGGTATCATGAATATTATTGACAATGTTTTTTTTTAAATTATTGTGGTGTATATTTGTATTGTTATTATGTGATCAATCTGATCTGAACCGATGAAACCGAGATTTTGACATTTAGTTATTAAAATTTCAACCATAAAAAAATCGAATCCATTGAAAGAAAATCCTAGATCCGTCGTCCCTGGACGTATAACCCTTAAGGAAAGGAGCTTACTTCTACACATAGTCTAATAAGCCAACATGAGGATTAAAAAAAGTCCACTACATTAGTCGTTATAAACTCTTAATTAATAACTTTTGTATGTAAACTTAGTAAAAACCGAAAGTTTACTCGTAACCCTTCACAACCACCCAACTCACTAGACCGGACCAGGGGCGGATTTATCTTATGCCCAGAGGGTGGGAAGGCCCCCGTTTAGAAAAAACTTGCTAGTGTAATATTTCTTAAACATTAAATTAAAAAAAGTTTGGCCCCCGATTATTTTTTAAAAGGCCCCTGAAATGTCACTTACCACAATAGAATTCCTTGAAATTCATGTTTAAATTTATTAGAAACCAGATGAATATAAAAAATGGAGATAGTGGAGATAGCCATGGTTTTACAGTATATTTTGGTTGAAGAAGATGAAGAAAGATGAGGAAGAAGACTTTATATGGGGAAATGGGAAAATGGTTAATTAGTGGTTAATTTATCTTGAGAAAAGAAATTTTTTGGCTCGTAGTGGTACAACATACTCAATTATTCAGTGATCTGAAAAGCTTATTTATTTACATTTTTTTATATTTGTCAACAAAATAAGAAAGATGTACAGCACTTCAAATTTAAAACTCAATTGTATATTTTTTTTTCCGATAGAAATTACTAATGAATAAAATTAACATAAAAATCATTTTGTTTTTTTTAATAAAATTTGAAATCAAAATTTGTTTAAGAAATTGTAAAAAGTTAGCATTCTAAGAGTGTATCTATACTATATTATTCTAAGAGTGTATCTATACTATATTATTATTATAATACATATAAGAAAGAAAAAATTATTATTACTTAAAAAATTAAAAGTTTTAAGAGGTAAAAGAGAAATTAAAATTATATTTTATTGAAATTAAAAGTTAAACAATCTATTTAATTATTATTGACATTTAATAATGTTATATAAGTAAGTAAATAATAATAAAATACGATAAATTATCTTTCATATAAAGAAACGAGTATCGTGTTACAAATTGTCATCACCACATCATCGTACGGGTTTCTGACTAGCTTGTATAATTTAGTTTGTGAATTATTTATAAAACCTATATATTTTCTTGATATTTTCAAATAAACAACTACGACGGGTTAGGTTTATTGTTGATTAATAAATATAATCTTTTAACACGATCGGTTTGACCCGTTTTAACCAACACATCTTAATTCTTATAGTTTAATCATTATCAACATGTCTTTTTTGCCCCTTGTTGACAAAAAATCCTGGATCCGTCACTGGACCGGAGACTCAA
The DNA here is from genome assembly GCA_039602395.1 of Deinandra increscens subsp. villosa. NCBI lineage: Eukaryota > Viridiplantae > Streptophyta > Magnoliopsida > Asterales > Asteraceae > Deinandra > Deinandra increscens. Next base: position 36,628,747 of record JBCNJP010000007.1, on the reverse strand, counting down.
CCAAAACGTGTGTAACAGCTCAAAACTTTTACCCAACCCAAACCGTTCGAACCCGACGTAAGCATTTTGTAAGTAAGCGAAAGATATCACTATTTTGCAATTTGCAATATTGGTTGGAGTGTAGAGATCAATAGAAGGTTATATATCGATGACCGTCCCATATGATATGGTGTACATGGGGAACAACACCCTCCTTTCAATGAAAACATTAAATGCAACACCAACTAACCACACCTAAAATTTATTGATACCATTATTACATAAAAATAAATCATATTTATTACGTATATAAATTATATTCTATTCTAACACAACACAAACCAGCCCTCACAAAGTCACAATCAAATCTCAATCTCAATCTCTTCTTCATCTCTCTCTCTACGGAATTTCATACAAAAAAAACCTGCAATCTTTGTGGTAAAAAATGGCGGACGAAAAGATTGAGAAGAGCACCGATGTGGCTGCTACAAGAACCGAAGAAGAAGATGGAAGCTCCGGCATCCGGACGGCGGAGACGCTGCTGAGACTTTTTCCGGTGGGGCTTTGTGTAGCGGCGCTAGTTGTCATGATTAAGGATTCTGAGACTAATGAATATGGTTCTTTATCCTACTCCAACATCACTGCTTTCAGGTATATATATATATATACTTAATTTAATTTTTTTTTAAAATACAAAAATAATTAAAATAAAATAAAGTTGGTAAACATATATGATTAAAAGAACATATAGATTTAAGCAACTAGTTGTTTTCAAGGGATACTCTGGTGGTTAAATTGTGTAACGTACAAACGAAAGATTAGGGCTTAAATATTTTAAAAGACAAGATATGATGGTGAAATTTTGCAGGTTTTTGGTGCATGCTAATGGCATATTGGCTGGTTATTCGCTGTTTTCGGCGGCTTTCACGGCGGTGCCTCGCCCTATAACCATGTCCCGAGCCTGGACCTTCTTTCTCCTTGACCAGGTTGACCTTTAACTCCTTGACCACCTTTCTTAATAATAAATAGGAACAGTTATTTTTTAAGGGGTTCGGAAGACAACACCCTCAAAACATGAACCAGTTTTGCCCCTGATGAAATTAAAACGGTATATAGAGTTATCATGCAACATGACTAAATTATTAAGTGTAGAAAAAGAAACTTAAATCATTTAAATTTTTACTACTGGGACTTGTCATGATTGGTATTTCAGGTGCTCCTCCTTTAAAAGGTCAGGGTTCTATCTCAGGGTTCTATTTCTGCTGGCCTTGATGGGTTTGGTGGTTTTAGACGCTAGATTAGGAGTTGTTCAAGAAAAAAATCATTCAACTTTTTATATCAAAAGTTTTTAGATATTGTGTTTCGTAGGGTAGTAGTTGTGGGTTCGGGGAGGGGAAATCCGGAAGGTGTACACCTCTTAATTGGCTTGAGAAGAGAGTGTGGTACGTGTTTATGGTTAGCTTCTTGATCCGGCCCTTTCTTCCGCGTTTGGCTTACTTCTTTTCTCCACACAATTGACAGGAAACTTCCACAGAATTTTCTAACTTGATTTTTAGCCACGAACTGTAGCCGAAAGATAACTCCGGTCATCAGAATTTCCCTTCCCAATCTTGCGTCGTCATCACCACGCCCCTTGCTAACAAACAGATATATTAAGTACATAAAAGAGTAATTATTCCTAAAAGAATAGCTTGATGATAAATAGTAATTCCTCAACTAGAACTAGAAGTTTGTGGTTCGAATCTCACAACAAAGCATATGCAAAATGCATGTTTGTTGATTTTAAGTGACATAAAGAGATCAAACTTATTTTTACATATGTTTTTTATTTTTAAATATTAATTAACTTCAACCATTTACCTGCACGCATTTATTATGACATTTATTATGTTTATGTAATATAATCTACCCATAAGTTACACGTGTAGGTTGTACATATATTCTAAACTTCTTCATAATTTTTTAGAATTTAAAAAGAGATGAATTACATTATAAAACTTCTGATACTGAAAACTTAGTTGTTATCTAAGGTTTTACGTAAGTTATCTCTCGTACACAAACACACATATATTTATTTATTTATATATACATACCTAAACAGAGAAAGTTCATCATCTGGGTGGGCAATAAAATAATAAAATCTCAAACGAAACTAAATTCGAATTTAATTATTAAGGTTTCCAACCAGTTTAATGTCCAAACCGGATTCTAAATATGGTTTTCGATTCGAATTTGTTATTCAAAGTGGTTCAATCGATCAAGCAAAGTTGGTGTGTAATGGTAAAAATTCTAAACTTGTGGTTGAAGAGACCCAAGTTCTAGTCTCACTCACACCATTTTGTGAGATATTGGTGGGCAATGAAAGATTGAGCTTGCTTGATCCTGAGTCACAATGAAGGGTTTATGGGCTTGCCCGGTTCCCGCCCGATGGTGCAAATGGGGGGCGCTCCCGGGTTCCCTCGCTATGAGGTTTGGACTCGGGACAGTGGGTAGGTCCAGGGTAACCAGTCCCGATACACCGCTGAGCCAAATTGCCGTTCAAAAAAAAAGTGGTTCAATCGAATATTTTAATTCAATTTACAGGGTAAAGTTCATGTAGGAACCATTATCTATTATACAAACTTGTAAGAATTAAAGGAAAACTATATCAAATGAATTTTTTATTTAGTAATTTGATATTTTTTTAATTTAATTTCACGTATATCCACCCATATCCACCCACATCCACCCGATGAGTTAAATAAAAGTTTTTTTTGGTTTTTTTTTGTCTGTCCGACTATGTTGCATATATATATGCAACATATAAAACATACAATGTTGCATATATGCTACATGGTATGTTTCATATGTTTTATATGCATGCACATACCATGTTGCATATATGCAACATTATATGTTTCATATATGTAACATTATATGTTTTATATATGCGGATAAAGTTCACAAACCAATATTATTGTAAGAACTTAAGAACTAATGTAAGAACCATTAAATTTCAATTGAATGAATGTTATTTAGATAACTTTTATGCTTCTTCTTCTTTTTTCCTTCATGTCTATACACATGATGACAACTTAACGACCTAAAAAAACAAAAAACTAAACAAAAATCGTTTTTTTTGTAAGTCCGACTATGTTGCATATATGCAACATATGAAAACATATAATGTTGCACATATGCAACATATGAAACATACCATGTTGCACATATGAAACATATAATGTTGCATTTATGCAACATGGTATGTTGCATATATGCAACATATCAAACATACCATGTTGCATATATGTAACATTGTATATTTCATATATGCAACATTGTATGTTTCATATGTTGCATATATGCAACATAGTCGGACAGGCAAAAAAAAAAAAACAAAAAAAAAACCTTTTGTTAAGTCATCGGGTGGATATATGTGAAATTAAATTAAAAAATATCAAATTACCCAAAAAAACTTTATTTGAAATAAATTTCTCTTAGTTCTTACAAGTTTGTACAATAAAATGTAGTGGAGGAATTAAAAATAAAGGACACAATTACTTAATTATCCATCATTTAAGTTGGTTCTTAAGTTCTTACAATAGATAATGGTTCTTACATGAACTTTACCCTTATATATGCAACATTATATGTTTCATATGTTGCATATATGCAACATAGTCGGACATTAAAAAAAACGAATTTTGTTTAGTTTTTTGTTTTTTGTTTTTTAGGTCGTTAAGTTGCCATCATGTGTATAGACATGAAGGAAAAAAGAAGAAGAAGCACAAAATTAAATTATCTAAATAACATTCATTCAATTGAAATTTAATGGTTTTTACATTAGTTATTAAGTTTGTACAATAAAAACGGTTCTTACATGAACTTACCCTCAATTTACATATATACTTTGTTTTATAAAAAGTACCTGTCTTTTTATATATTCTATATATAATTTTTTATCTTTTTTTCATAATTTGTTTATTTGAATTAACATAAATTAGATTTTCCGAATTAACTTGGTTTTTCAAATTTTATTCGAATTAACATTATTAAATCAGAATATAAGTAGAATAACCTAGTACCCGACCCAAACAGTTTAGTAATTCTTTTGATGAGTATATATTCCTCATAATAATAAGTTGCTATATAGGTTTTAACATACCTGATACTGGCTGCTGGAGCTGTGGCAACTGAGGTGGCGTTTCTGACGTACAAAGGTGATGTGGCGGTGACGTGGAGCGAAGCGTGTGGGACCTACGGCAAGTTTTGTAAACAGGCAACGGCGTCGATCATCATCACTTTTCTGGTGGTGATCTGCTATGTTTTACTATCGTTAATCTCGTCATATAGACTGTTTAGCAAGTATGATGCACCTGTTGGGTACCATAACAAGGGGATTGAGATCGTTGACTTTGGGAACTAAGAGAGTTGACTTGTGAAAACCTATGTACGTGCATGGTTTGAAGAACAAGAATAAGATGTTTGAAAGATAAAATGTGTGCTTAATTATGAATGTCATATGTTAAGTTTGACATGATCTTGTTTGTAACTTAATTATAAATCTAGAATGTTATATATACCATATGAACTTTTAGACTTTATGTTGTTATTAGTTTTCAATTAGCCGTGCGACTAACGTGAGTAACAAAATATTTGAATTGCTATAACACAACATAAAAAAAATAAAAAATTATACACCTAAAAACAGTATCGAGAGCCACACGAACCACAAATAAAACTATACACCTAAAAGTAGCGGTGTAAAACTAAACTAAAGCTAAAGAAAACACTTTTAAAATTAATCCATATAAAAACAAAAGAAAAACAATAATAAAGACGCTCATACGAATTACAAAAAAATTATGCTCCTAAAAACACCAGTGTAAAATAAACTAAAAGTAAGAAAAAAAAACGCTTTAAAAGTAGTATAAAATCAAAAAAATTAAAGCTACATGACACTTTCATGTGAACTATCTAGATAAATGTCACGTGGACACTAGCAAGTAATTTCGATTTTGTTTAGATAGTAATTGTTATGTTACTATTATATTGGACGTTTGAAGCAAAAGAAGCTTGGTTCACAAAACCTAGGTTAGATCGAGGTAGGCCAATATATATAGATCAATAATTGCATGACTTGTGTTATGGATGGAAAGAAGTAGGCCATTCGCTATTGATGTGACCATATGAGCTATGAGAGTATATATGTGTGGAGTTTTCATTCTAGGTGGCCACACATTACCATATTACTTCCCTCTTTTAATCATTTCTTCACCACGTAAATATTGTGGTATTCAAGTTGTACCATCGGGTCCGGATAAGATGAGGTGTCACTATTATAAAAATTCTAAAGGAGACATAACTTATACTTAATAAAGAGGAACACTTAGACTAGAAAAATATAAATCACTATTAGAAAAAAGGTCTTTTATGACACGTATTGCGCGTCATAAAGGGAGATGATATGGATTTTGCATGTCATCTACTTATAACACACGTTTATGAAACGAATTTACGACACTCATTGCGTGTCAAGGAAGCCAACATCATAAAGGAAGATGACACGCATTTTGCGTGTCGTAAATGTGTGTCATAGTTTTATTTAGGGAATATGGATATAAATAATCCTGCCTATTCACGATTGGCGGATAATAATCCCAACTAATTTTTTGTCCAAGAACGATCTTACCTTATTACGCTGTTATTTCTAACAGTCTTTTTGTTAAAAAAAAAGTAACACTGTTAGTGTCTGTTGACGTAGAGGACCAATCATGTCATTATTCAAACTTGTTTCTAATTAAAAAACCTTGAGGACCAAAATTGTCATTTTTTAAACTTTGTTTAAATAAAAATAAAAAAACACCCATTTTCTTCCCCGATCGTATACCGGCGGCAAAACCTGCTCCGACGAACCTAATTGACTTCCTCCCTCCCCTATTCGATTCACCCGACCTCCCGCAACCGGCAACCCCTTCTCCAGCAACCCCTTTGAAGTCTGTGAAATTGTTGGAAACAAGGATGATGACAGTGACTTCATCGCCTCCGTCTCCGGCAACCTCGTCTTCGGCACCCCCTTTGAAGTCTGCGTCAGAAGTATCATCGTCTTTTTGGAAACGTTGCATCTACCAGTGATCAGAACTGAATTTCGGGACGAAATTCTTCTAACTGGGGGAGAATGTGACACCTCATCCAAAAATCCAGGTCAAACTCTTTACTTTGACTTTTAGTTAAGTAATTACGTGCATTATCTGATTTGTTTACCTGTTAATTTCTGAACTTGACTAATAAAATGGACGTAAGTAATTCCCGCGTTTGTACCAGAAACATATACTCGTAAAACACAAGAGTTTCCATTAAATTTGATTTTAATAATACAAGTTTTATCTTTTTGGCGGATAATAATACGAGTTTTGAAATTTTCTCATAATAATACGAGTTTTGTGGGTATTGGATTCTAATGATACACCGTTAGTTTTTTACTAACGGTGTTAGTTTGTTACCTACGTGGCACCCGACGTGGACTGTTTTCCTCCTACGTGGCACCTGACGTGGCACCTGCCACGTAGGCAATAGACTACACCATTAGTTAAAAACTAACGGTGTATTATTTGAATTCAATACCCACAAAACTCGTATTATTGTAAGTTCAAAACTCATATTATTATCCGCAAACAAGGTAAAACTTGTATTATTAAAATCCATTTTTCCTAATATTTATGGAACTATAATAACAAGAAAATAAATATTAATATATACTTTTGATATTTTTCTTAAAAACCGGTGTCACGAATTTATTTCAACGACACAACGAAACTTTAAGCGATTATATAGTTAAAATAATTTGGTTTTAAATAATCATGATGATCGAGCTTAAAAAGCGATGCGAACAAACGAAACAATCATTATTAACTCTCGCGCGTACAAAAACCGTGTTCCATAACAACTTTTTGAAAAACGAAAATGGCCGACACAACATATTCATTTTATATACTAAAAATGTAACGAAACGGTACGTTGTCAAGACTTAGTCAAACCAAACCCGTCTCACTAAGCGTTAGTTAGAAACCAAAATCATTAAACTGTACGTGCCCAATTCAGCCTAACAAGCCCAACAAATCCGAAACCATTAAACCGAGCCCGTAACTTAACCCGTTAGCCCAAACCCGTTTAACCAAGGAACCGACCCGACCCGAGGGCCCAATCCGCGGCCCAACCGGCCCAGGCCGAACCCGGCGCCCCTATCCCTTCTCGGCCCAAACCGGAAACTTGGCCCACATCCCCTTTCTTTTGTTTCTTATCGGCCCAACACCCAAACCCAAATACTTTGGGTTAATTTTTATAATTCAAAGCCCATCACCTTTCTTTTATAAAAATTAACTACCATCTTTGCAGTTTTTATACACTTGGCTTTTTATGAAAATTATAATCACTAATCTATCATCATCACTTTATTTTATAAAACTACAACTTATATAACACTTTTTATAAAATAAACAACCTACAACTTTTATGTTTATTCTTGCACTTTTTTTAAATGAAGCTAATCACCTAGATGCTATGCATGTCATATCCATTAGTTGGCATTAGTACTTACACAATGGTTTAAATAATTGAACACAAACTAATAACCCCAATTTAAACCATAAGAAGAGGCTACATCTCCTCATTTCCACACCACACAACACCATCCTCCTCTCTTCCCCCTTGAAGTCGACCACCAATCCCAACTCTCTAGCAACTACCGCCGCCGAAGCAGCTCCTGCCGTCGTAATCGAAGGCCACTGCCGCCACTGGAACCACCGACGAACCACCACCAAACCACCACCACCTTTCTCCTTCCCTATCGGTTCACTCACATCTCCATTGTGAGTCTTCTAAACCCCTTCTTTCTCCTACATTTTCTACATGTTGTAACACCCAAATAAACCCACCAAGTCTTGACAACAACCCTTTTAAATCTACACATTTCATGAGATAAATCAACTAATGATCTTATGTTTCCATTTCTCTTTGATCTAAACATGCTTTTGGTGTCTTTGAGACTTAAAACTACCAAAAGTATGGGTGAAATGCATCAAGAAATCAAGATAAAGTATTGATGTACACTTTGATCTTCATCTTTTATGTTTTGTTTATTCTTGATGATCAAGAATGTAAAACCGAGATACGATCTTACTACCGCATGCTTTGATCAAACATAGAGAACACAAGAAGTAAATAAGAGATTTCGTATTGAATCACTTGAAGATACAATGAAAGCTCTCTAGTTTCTCTCTTTAGAAACACACACAGAAAGTGTAGAATGACTCAGAGAGTTATCATTCATTCTAACACAAACCTATTTATAGTTAGTGACTAAACCGGCTGCGTACCAAATGGTACGGGCGTACCATTTGGTCCGGCGCCAATGATGTTGTCACTAAAACTCATACTAAGACACGCTCACATAGATACAATACACGAGACACATCATAGCATAGGTATATGCTCTAACAAACTCCCCCTTAACGCGTAGTGTATCTATTTTCTAACTAAACTCCAGTCTTCAATCTTCAACATTGCTGCATCCGATCTTCAACTTGAAATCTTGTCAGAAATAGAGCTTGCATGGCTGGATCACTCTTGAATCATCTTCAAACTTCAAGATCCACTTGTGAAAGATAAAACATACTCCCCCGTTCACCATGCTTGAGTCTTGACACATATAACCTGCCATTTCAGGAGACGGAAACGCAGCTTCCTTTTCTTTTGAAAATTTATTTAATCTTGGCGCAAAACTTCTCTTCGAGAATCCAAGATATAGATTTTAAATTTGATTTCGTATCACATGTCGATCGGTCGAAAACAAATAAGAAATAAAATCTTTTTGGCTTTTCGAAACTTTATGTCAAAACACACGGAAAATGTTTTTGTACTTTTCAGATATGAAACATAAATGCAATACTGAATCAGACACTATTTTTGTCTTTTGCGAGAAAGATCACAACTTGGGATCATATTGAACATGACATGCTGAACTACACTTCAATTTCAATTACTTTAGCACATAAGTCATGCCGATTACTGGTATAATTTGTCCATCTTAAAATTAGGCACAATCATACTCATAACATCTGGATATGTTATTAGCATTTATTAGGCTTGCTTTGACCAGTGTACCCCACACTATCAGACATACCTCAGATATGTATTTTCTTTTATATCACACTTTGTGATTTCATTTGTGATTGAATCACATAATGATTGTATTTATGATATAGTCAACTGTGTTCCATGCAAAAAGAAATAAGAACGTTAAATCATCTACCTTAAGATCGATCTTTCGATACGCAGATAAGGCCTCGGATTTAACAAAATAAGAAAATAAAACAAGTTGAAATTGTATAACCCAACAACAATCAGGTCGGTACTTCCGTACACGCAGAGAAAGTCCGATGAGTTATACGAAACACCAAAGAAAATAAAGCAGAACGTCAAACGAACAACAACCAGGTCGATCTTTCGATACGCAGAGAAAGTCCGATCGTTTGACAATATAAAGAAAATCAAACAAGTTTAAATCTTTGCAAAATGAACACATGTATACACAGTGACTTCTCATTTTCTTTTTCACATATCTTTTTCTTGATATATCATGAGATACGCATCAAGATGTTGTCCACTTTGTCAAACATTAGTATTTAATGTGTATCACATTTGAATACTTTATGATTTAATGCCGAGCCTACCAAGCACATCGAACAATGATCTTATGGCTTTTTCATCTAATTTATCCACGAGTCAGACACGTAAGCCAATGTACCATCATTTCCCAATTATGTCGGATACTATTTCTCATTTTTCAATGTTTTTGTATTTTCTGTTTTTCAATGTTTTTGTATTTTTCCATTTTTCTCCCCCTTAAAATGAAAACTCTATTTTTTGGATTTTCATTTTAACACAAACAAAAACACAAAGACGCTATTTTTTTGGTTTTCAATTTTCTCCCCCTAAAGTACATACGGAATGTGAAAAGAAAGAAAATTGACCTTTCGACATGGATACCTTTGAGGTTTAGCTTTCAGAAAAATTTCAGTTTTGAAATTGATATCACTTGTAATCTAAGTTAAATCAACAGAATACTCCTCCATCAGCAACTTTTCAATCACCGATAGGTCTTCTAAAAGTACCTGCACACTGGTCAAACACATCAGTTTATAAACGACCCGAAGCGAATCGCTTCTGGTCGACCTGTATCTTGGTTTCCTTGCGAATCCACTTTAGGTTTCCAGTTTTGTTGTTTTGGTAAATCAGTATTTGATGAACCATTCACTGTTGATTGTGACGAACAACCTACATATGGAACATTTTGAAAACGAGGAATAAATCTTCCTTGAGTTTTGAAAAATGTAGGTTGTGAAATTCATCAAATACTCTGCCATATTCATCAATGAATCGTTGTTTGGCAGCTTTACCAACATGTGGAACCATTCCTTTTCTTGAATTAGAAGCAGCAGAAACCGGACATTCTTGTGCCATATGCCCTTTTTGGCGGCAATTATAACACAAACGATTGTTTAAATTTCGTCGTTTGGGAATCTGCAAAGCTTCACAAACATTAACATCTCCAAAATGATCATAAAAGGAATCGAATACCTGATATCGATGATCATGAACCCATTTCGAAGTCGGGATCTTTGGAGTAACAGTTGAACGTCCAGAAGAAAATTTAGCAGTTTGTTTCTTCTTGGTCTTTGGAGCATCAGTAGATTTAATAAAAACCTCAGCTATTTTCCGAGAATCCACACAGTGAAGTGGAAACTCCTTATCAGAAAATATTTGAGATGAGCCTTTGAGTTTATAAAATCGCTCCGGTTGAACCTTTTCAGCATGAAAAAGCTCTTTCGTCACTTGCGTCATACTGATTTTCTTCAAATTTTGTTGGTTTTGACCTTGAGAAGCAGCAACTTTAACCTGTTTCTGTTGGAACCCCAAACCTTTATGTTTGCCAGAAACCTTCTCTCCCGAATCAGACGATTTATGCTCATTCTTTGCAAGACGAGAAAACTCTGCTTTGACCTTGTTGATATCTTTTGGAGCATCAACTATCGTTTCAGTAATGTCAGTAGCTGAACTTGCAGATTTCTCTTTGTCATCAGATGAAGAACTAGACACAACCTTTGGAGCTTCAGAAGTTGCAGCACTCTGTCCTTTGTTCTCTTTCCTTTCTTCAACAGATTTGGAACCAACAAACTTAGAATAATCATCAGTCTCAACATTTTCTTTCAAATCATGAACGCCTTCTTTAAGACTTCCTAGTGGTGACACGGTTTTGTTAAACATCTTCTCAAAATTCTCATCCTTGGCCCGAAAACTTGTAAAAGATTGTGAGTTAGTAACATTGTTCAAAAGACGTTTTGAATCAATGACTTCAGTCTTTAACTCAGAAATTCTTTGATAAGCTTCACCCAACTCTTTTTCTGTTGCAATGAGCTTCTTTGCCACTTTATTAGTTTCATACTTTTGCAATCTTAACTCATCTAATCCAGCCAACAATTCCTTCTCGAGTTTATCTTCATTTCTTTTCTGAATATCCAAATTTGCATTTTGCAACTTGTTCACTCTAACCAACTCCCTCTTCTCATCAAGTAACTTTTCCATATCGGTCTGATAAGATTGAATCTTAGTAGCTTGGTCATCAGAAAGTTTAGTAAGAGTATCAAGTCTGGACTTTGATTTATCAAAAAGATTTTGAAAATCTTTTGCAGTATCCTTAGCTTCATCTTTCCATTTCTTCACTTCTTGGACTAATTCAGCCTTTTCTTCAGACAACTTTGTAATTTTCTGTTCAAATTCTTGAGTAACATATTGAAATTTTGATTCTTTCTCAACAATCTCTGCTTGAAAATCTGAAAACTTTTCTTTCTGAGAAGAAAATTCTTGAATTAGATCTGCTAACTTTTGCTGTTCATTTGCCAGTTCTTCTATCTTTCTTTTATTTTCATCAACCAACAAACCACTTTCCTTTATCAATCCTTCTATCTTCTTGTCTTTCTGAGAACAGAACTCACAAACCGATTCATAGCCACTATTTCCAGAACCACTTATTTCAGAGTCAGAATCAGAATCAGTTGATTCTTCTTCATCATCATTATGAACAATTTGAGCAATCATTGCAGATGCGGGAATCCATGCAGACTCATCATCGGAAGCAGGAGTACAATAAGTACCTTTATCCGAAATAATAGCAGTTAAAGCAAGAGGTGGAGAATCATCAGAAGTTCGTCCCCAGTCATATTGTTTATCAACTTGAGAAACTAAAGCTGTTGGAGACTTGGATGAAGAGGCATTTGATTTTGAACATTCACGAGCAAAATGTCCGAAATTAGAACATTTGAAACATTTTGCTTTGGATTTATCTATTCCAACCTTGCCATCTGGATTTAAACTTTGAAAACCTGTTTTCTTTTTGAATCTTTTAACTCTTTGAGCTAACATTGCCAATTGCCAATTGATATCCATTTGCTCAAGATTATCAGGATCAATCTGATCAAAATCTTCTTCAATCAGATTAGATGTTATCAAACCACCATTCAACAATCCATAATATAAAGATAACAAGGCTGAGATTAATGCCAAGTGCTCATCCGGTGTTTTTGCTGAATATGAAGTTGGACTTGAATGATTTGGAATAGTGAAGTTACATCCTCTTGATGAATTTCCAAAATTTCCTGAACCATGACTAGCAACAAAAGCTGTTTGAGGTGGATTTAATGAATCAACACCAAAAGATTTAGACTTTGCATTGATACTTGCAGAATTTTGACCATGATACACTTCAGGATTTTGGAATTGAGCAGTTGACTTGTTTGATGTCATCTTTTCCATCTCTCTAGCATGAAGCTTTCCGGTCAAATAATGAAATGATAATGCAGAATATTCTTTATCATGAGTAAGCAATAATACATAGTTTTCCCACTTTTCCGGTAATGCTTCCATCAATTTCTCTTTCAATTCCTCCTCGATCTTTTCAATTTTAACCACTTTCATCTCACTAATCAGATGTGAAAACCTTGAAACAAGAGCAGAGATATTTTCTTTTTCATAATGTTGAAAATTTTCAAATTCCTTGTTCAACACTTTTCGTCTACTCTTCTTATATTGGTCGTTACCTTCACATCGAGCAGATAAAGCATCCCACAACTGTTTAGCTTTCTTGCAAGTGCTGAATTGATGCAACAACTCAGTAGGTAAAGCCATGGTAAGATAACCATAAACCTTTTGTTCAAGCTCATAACTTTTTCTTTCATCCTTATCAAAATCTTGAATTTCTTTATACTCTCCATCTGCACTTGGACGTACATACAACTTTTGAATTGGAATCCATAAATCAATATCGTTTGTGCTGATGTAGGCAGAATAAAACGTTGCTTCCAATTTTGATAATCTTCTAACTTTAACTGCTTTGGAACTTCCTGACTTGTTCCTATTTCATTATCAAAATTGAGCATAGCTTGTACCTTGCTTTGCATAGCCGCAAACGCTTGAAAATCAGACATTTTTCACCGAAAATAATACTTCAAAAACTTCGAACTCAAAAACGGAGGTCTTCCAAGTGGATTTTGGGGGTCAAAACTGGACGGTTCTGGCCGTTAGGCGGTACAAGTCTAGATCTCGTTGAGACGGAGGTTTTGGCTGGTATTAGCTCCCGTAACTCTTTACGGTTCTCAAGTTACGTCAGTTTTAGTGAATGTCACTTTTCTGCTAGCGTACCAAACCTTCTCAGTGGACCAAATCCAGACCAAATTAACCAGCGGACCAAATTTGTACTCAGCGGACCAGTTCCGGACCAACTTGATCAGCGGACCAAACGCGGACCAAATTATCTCAGCGGACCAGATTGGTACGGCGGACCAAAAAAATAACTTCCACGGACCAACTTGAAGATTGCGTAGCGGACCAACAGCGGAGTAGCAGCGGACCAAATGTTCTTAAGGCGGACCAAAAACGTACCATGCTGATTTTGACGGATTTTTCGCGAATTTTGACAATTGGAGCTTAAATTTGATTCAGTAAGGTGCGAAATCACTCCAGGAACACTTAGAAATCATTTTTCACCTCGGAAACACTCGGAATTGGAAGAATTTGATGAAAAATGAATAAAACCCACACTTTCTCACTCTAAAAATCAAAAAATTGATCAAAAACACAGCAGTAGAGCAACCAAATGCTCTGATACCACTTGTAAAACCGAGATACGATCTTACTACCGCATGCTTTGATCAAACGTAGAGAACACAAGAAATAAATAAGAGATTTCGTATTGAATCACTTGAAGATACAATGAAAGCTCTCTAGTTTCTCTCTCTAGAAACACACACAGAAAGTGTAGAATGACTCAGAGAGTTATCATTCATTCTAACACAAACCTATTTATAGTTAGTGACTAAACAGGCTGCGTACCAAATGGTACGGGCATACCATTTGGTCCGGCGGACCATTTGGTCCGACGCCAATGATGTTGTCACTAAAACTCATACTAAGACACGCTCACATAGATACAATACACGAGACACATCATAGCATAGGTATATGCTCTAACAAAGAACAATCCCTAAAGACTATGTTTTAGAGCTCATGAAATGAGCCATGTTTCTTAATCAATCAACCTACAAAAATCATCACCTAATGGTCCTAACACATTAGTGTTAGTAGATTTTAAATTAAAATCAAAGTTATGATTAAATTGACTAGTATAATGATATAAAATAATCATGGGTGTTAACTTACAAATTACATTATGACTATGTTTATATTTTTGTCCTATCACATTTGTGTTAGTGGATTATGTCATGAATTATATATTGTTACTAGTAACTTAGGTTTTGGACATATTATGACATTACTAGTGAAGTGTAGGTTATGAAGTTAATAGATATCATAACTTATTAACATGGTTAACCATGGAAAATAACAAGGATAACTAAGTATACTTTACTTATGAAATTGAATCATTGTTTTATTTCATAAAAGTTATCATGTTACTTAATAATTTTGGACATATATATGAAAGGCTTACTTGTTATGGAAATATTAGCATTTAAAAACTTAACACATAAATATGTTAGTGAAATCATGGTCCAAATTGGATATATATTTTTGGCTAAAACAAGTAAAATGACATTTATGTCAAATGATTTGTGTGACATAAATACTTGGACTTATTATAGACTTTTAACCATAAAAGGGATCTTTATAAACATTAGAACTTTTTATAAAAGTCTAGTTTCCAAGACATGGATTTTTACAAGTTAAAGATATATATTTTACAAATATAAGCAAGGCCAAATAAGGATTTGTGTATATTTCTAATACTTTGATGAATCAAAGTGATCGAAACAAAATGATGTTGCGTAGTAAGAAAACTGGGACCAATACAGCGATATACGCGAAAACGTAAACATTTGCAATGTATCCCAACATTATGTCTTGAGGCTACAATACAAAACGATGACTACGATTCTCAAAAATAGAAATAAATATTTTAGTTTATAAAATATTAAAATGATTTCTATTTTCTCTAGATTACTAAATGTTTTGACTCAAAACTTATCGTTTCTCATATTATTCAAAGCAAAAACTTATTTTCGAATGATTTAACGATAAACGTAAATATTTTACGACGTTACAACATTAAATAATTATTTTGGTCACATAATTATTTATAGAGTTTTAAAACTTAAGTTTTACTAAAACTCACCAAACTTAGTTTATGATAATTATTGGAATAATAATTATAAACCTTGACTAAAACCATATATTTTTTCATAAGTATAAATAATAAAATATCGTTATTATTTTACTAACTTATGTAATATTTTCAAACCGTTACAACTTGTAATAATTTAATAAAAATTATTCCTACAAGTTAATATAATTATTTCGACAATAAATATAACCTAAATTTTCAATAAACTATAGTTATTGTTATAATTTGACACAATTGAAAATTCCGACGAGAAACTTATATAAATAATCAATTGAACTATAAAAATAATAATAAACATTATTATTTAACTTAATGTTCAAGACTTGATTTATTTATTTCTTAAATGAATTGTTTTCATTTTATTGCTTCCCTTTTAATTTTATTGAACATAAATATGAAACTGAACGTACGTATTTATTTACACAAATAAATACTAACAAACGGGTTTTCCAAACAAATACAAACGGGATTCTACGTCAAGACTTGACCGGTATCACTTGGTGACGATTGTTACTCAAATGAATTTACTAGGTTAGTATCACAAACGGGATTATGCAATTGTCTTATTATTATACTAGGTTAGTAACCCGTATACTATACGGGTTGAATTTAGTCTCATAAGATGAGATAAATGAAAAAAAATTGATGAGGGATTTGAAAAATATGAATGACATGATTCTTTATCAATTTTCGTTTTTTAAACCAAGATTGAGTTCGTTCAAATTTAATAAGCCATAGAAATATTATTTTTTATCATGTAATATATTTAGTAATCACAATAATCATGTTTGACTAATTTAATATTGCCATGTTTTCGATCGGTTCTTCGTAAAGCAATAGGATTGCCGCCATTGTCATTTTAATTGTTGCAGCATATAATATATAGTTATTTTAGAATAGTTAAGAAAAAAGTAAGGATTTCTTCATCATCACAATAATTATTTAATTAGAAATTTGAAATTTTACTAAATGTGTTTAATTAGTAATTTGAATTTATTTATTGTATTACTGAATTTTATATGTGGTAAGTTATAATAAATTTTGGCAATTTGAATTTTTTAAAAATGAAGTCTAAAATTTTAAAAGATGTGACAAATCCAACATACTAAATTTTATTAAACATAATGTAAAATTTTATATGTACCTTTTTTGAATTAATAGTCTTTTAAAATTTAGTTTATAGATTTGAAAGAGTTGATCTTACATTACATCTAATTAGGAACTTAAATTTATTAAATGTAATGTTAAAACTTATATTTGGAAAGTTGAAGTAATATATTAAATTGATTTTAAACTTATATATTGATTTAATCTGGTATTGACATGTGGACATGATGATATGGAGGTCCTAGAAAAGAGCCATGTGGCAACCATTTTATTGATTTATTAGGATTAAAGATTTAGGACGATACTTGCTAGCACTATCTCCAGTTTAGTTCATCACTACTACTTGATCAAGTGAGTTTCACGACCCTTTTTCTTTATAAATTGTTTTATACGCTTGGGGAGAAATCATGAACAAACAAACATTTTTACTTAATTTATGACTTATCTGTTAGACGTATGACTGCTTGTTCTCTTATTGCCCAAACTATGGTACATTATTGTTATGAACGTTTGTACAACCAAATCCCACTATTAGTTGATTTCAGTTAGTTCCGTATGAAACGATAGCTAGTGAATAGATCTATTTGGGTTAACAACCCTACCCTGATTGCTCGCTCCAATTCTGACTCCACGATATTGTCTTGGGGTACATGTCAGTTATTCTGCTCCGTTCGGTATCTGTATGGCTTATACCATGAGTGGGTAAATCTGTTAGTATTTGAAATCAAGGTTCATGTGAGATCATACAACCGCAACGGTAAAACAACGTAATATTCAAGTATGCCATAAACTGTTTTACAATTTACTTGTAGAGTCATAAACCTGTGAACCTCACCAACTTTATGTTGACCTTTTACACTCATGATATCTCAGGTAATTGAGCACATGACGAAGACATGCAAATGGGGCTTAACTATAACTATTGGACCTGCAATTCCGGAGTCATAGTCCCGATCAATCCCGAATAATTACTCTATTAAATGTAAGATTTTATCATATCATCACTCTTTTCCGCTACAATAAATGATATGTAATTTTTATATAATGTCTTGAATAATATAGAAGTTGTTCCTTGTATTCCACGACTATGAATACATCACGTTCACATCCAACTCCGTTGACCGGGGTGTGACAGATTGGTATCAGAGTCGTGGTTATAGCAAACTAGGTTGAACAAATAAACAAAAACCAAACCTGGACTATAACCCGCTCTGAAGCTACCATTTGCATGCAAGACCACTTCCCTAACATATCGGCTTATGTTGACTTATGTGATATCCATGCTTTAATATTTCTATACTTGCGCTTTTACTTTAATTTGTTTAAATGCGATTGGAATTGTTACTAATCTGTTTTCTCTTGGAATATTATCGCAGAGATGGCTTCACGAGAAGTCATTTTCATTACCGATTTCGAGGGGGAGCAAGATCAGAGAATCCCTAACTACACACCATCACCAGAAGACTACACTCATCCAGTCCTAAGCCAGAGATCCTGACAATAGGCACTGTTCACCAATCAGTTATACCTTCTAGTTTTCTGAGGCCCCTACGACCACGAGTTTCTTTGGGCATCTCTCCGTTCACTAGGGTGCCCATACCTGACACCGTCCCACTCCTTGTGGCTTGTATGAGACACTATGAGGAGGGACTAGTGGTGATCGACGGTGAGATCGCCCCGACTCCCTACTGCGGCCGACCAAGGAGCCATTGAGAGCCAGGTAGCCGAGGTCGTTGGACACATGGGCGCTACACATGGCGCCATGGATGCTCCACATGCTCACATGACTGGTGTTAGCATAGCCACCACCGACCTTCTCCTGTCTCATGAGGCCCTTCAAGTAAGGCTTACGACCACCGAGGAGCTTATTGGACACCTCTTTACCTTTCTGACCCTCATGTCTCAGATTACCACCACTCACCTTGCCACCAGGATCCCCACCCCTCTAGATAGCGTTAGATTGGATCAAGACTTTTGACCACCATTTTATTGTTGAAACATATTTATATTTTGTTGATATATGGATACATTGATGGGACTGCGAGCCCAAGACAAACTTGGTACATTCTGATTGTTGTATGTTTTACGATTAATATGGTGGAAATGATATTAGTAATATGGTTATTATAATTGTTTTTATGTCATGTTATTTATTCGCATACGTTACTCCTTTCTATCTTATGTTTCTTGGTTGTATTTGTGCGTGTCATGTTACGTGTGACGCCCACTCCCAGTCTTGGCTCCAGGAGGGGTCATGTGTCGGATTTACTTATGAACACATGGTACAATAGAGATAATTAAGCAGCGGAAATTAAAAACCTTTTATTTATATATAAGCCGAGTACTATAGTAAGGAAGATAACAACATACTTTAACAACTATATTTTATCTATGTCTATGCTAGTCGACTACTGAGTCCTTCCTGATAGCTTGCCCATCTAATCTGCCACCACTAGAGCCCTTCCCTTGCTACTTTAAACATCACCACTACCTGACATACATACATACATTTTTTGAAAAGGTCAGCTTCCGCTAGTGAGTTCTAAGTAATTAAAAAGTTTACCTTAACCTCGAAGGGTTACTTCAAACATTTGGGGCTAACGATCCTTTCTTTATAAACATTTAATAGGTATAAATATATCAGGATCATACCAAAGCATTTAAACTTTCAGTATTAAAAATCATTTAATACTCTAAAATATACCTCAAACATTTGGGCCTAATGGCCCCTTCCTTATAAACATTTTATAGGCATAAAACATAACAAGATTATACCAAAACATTTAAACCTTAAGTATTAAAAATAATTTATTACTCTAAAATACCTTGGGCCTCCGGGACCCATCTCTATGCAAATAATCATTACGTATAAAAGAGTCATACGAAACATTATAAGCAAAACCTCTTTTTACTAAGCATTGTCTATCTTGGGACTACTTTAATCCCTTCGGTCGGTCGTCGTCTCCCGACCTCGTGAGTAACCCTCGCTACTCCAGTGGCTTTATATCCACTGCTTGGATTGTACAACCCCCTCTTACCCTCGTCATAAACAATCTTTGCTTAGATTAAAACCTCTTCAAAACATCATCAAAAGTCCATTTAAATAACCTTTGTATTTTGGACTCAAAATATTTTCTTTACTTAAAACCTTTAAAAAGATTTATCTTTATAATAACCATTTATTATAACTCTTCTGAAAATTGTTCATAAAAGGTAATCATAATATCAAACATTTATAGTTCTTTAAAACATTCCACGTATGTGTATTAACACAAAAGACGTAAAAGACATTTAACTCAGATACTTTTCAAGTAAATAGTTGAATATATATCATTGTATGTATATAAGCCCGAAAACGTTAAAACATTTAAAACATTTAAAGAGTGGGCTCATAGAACTCACCTTATTCTCTTAAGCAGTTAATTCAAACAAAACCTCCGCTATGCCTTCCAATTAAACCTAATCGCGTATTGTATGGCGTCAACGCAAGGTTTGATATAATAAAAACTTCCTATGTTTATTTTATAATCTTATTATCTTAATAATATTCAATTATTAAGTTTATTCGCTTTTAAATGTCAAAATGACCAAAATGACCAAAATGCCCTTCGGGGAGTTATCTTCTTCTTCTAACGATAATATGAAGACATGCATTCCTATAAGTAAATGTTCGCCTAGTGAGGTATGCCAGGTTCCAGTTGGGATTTATGTGACACCCCCGCTTTGCCAGAAACCCCAGTGTACAGGCGCTTACCCTTCTGGTCCGCACGAACTTCTAAATATCTGATTTACTCGGTATATTCAATACTTTAATATTTCTCCATTTTAACTTCATATATACTTATTATATATATAAACATGTTAATATATCAAAAATCAAGTCCCCATACCCTCCGGATTATTTCTTATTAGATAATCTTATTTCAAAACCCTAATTTCCCGATTTTCTTATTTCTTGACCAAAACTCATTTTTATTCGAAACCGACTTAGGGTATCATCCATTATAACATTTTATAATATGATTTAAAATATCAAAACTTAGTTCAACAGAGTTTACTCGATTTAGGCAGAACAACGTTACAAAAACCCTAATTTTGACTAGTTAACAAAACCCTTACCAAACCTTTTCCAATTATGAAATAAACTTAGGGCTTTCTTAAAATACATTATTTTAGGATTACCTACATAAATTCAGAACCTAATGCCTACCCGATCACCCAATTTTGGCAAAACAAGCTCAAGAACCCTAATTTAAGCATAGTTTTAGAACTCGATCTTAGACATGATTTTAACAGAAATTGTTAAGGGGATTTTGTAGAGCATACCAACAATTGCAGAACTGCAGATTTTTAGCTCCTATCTCCAAGCAGATTGATCGAGATTCGCAAAAGAACTTGCGGACGAGGTTAAGGGTTTTCTATGTATGAAACCGTGAATTAGTGAATTGGTGAATTTGTTTGGACGAATTGGTCCCATTTATATATTGGTCGAGGTCGCCTTAGGATGTAGCCACGTATTCGGTGAGTAATTATCGAAAAATGACGCGTAGCTGGTCGAACTTGGGCTGCAAGGCGTCGTCGTGGCCAAAACAGCGACCAGCCAAAGTCTGCTGTTAGCGGCGCTTCTCGCGTATCGCGTAGAAGGTAGGGTTGATCTGCGCGATACGCGTACACACATGGTCCGACCATATTTTGGTTTTTGGTTATTCTTAGCCCTTCTAGTTTGGTTTGTTGCATAACTATCCCCTGAACTTTTATTCTTTTATCATTTTATGTACCAAAACATTATGAGACATATTTCTAATAATTTTAGGGCTTGAGATACGTTCGATAATGTTTATATACATACGTACATATATTTTTATATTTATATATACTTTTCATTGACTTACGTTTTAACCCATCAAACTTTACATACTTATCATTTCATGTTCCGAATCACTTTAGGATATATTTCTAATATTCTCTAAGTCTCGAGACGTGTATAATAAATATAAACACATATAATAATCGTATACGTTACGTATTTATTTATTTTTAACAATCCGTTTTACGTAAGGATACGTTCTTATTTATTTTTCACGCGTTTAACTATTCTAACACGTATTCCTACGTATATATTCATCAAATGAATATTCCACATGCATTTAAGCCATTAGAAAATATATATGTATATACTTACTAACATAATACAATCATGTATACGTATTTTCTTCCGGTTATCATGTATTTCTATCATATCAACTTCTAAACATGTATTTCATTCTAATATCATATATATCACTTATCATAGTTATAAAATACGTATCTACCATATTTCGTTATCTCACTTTATCAACATACATATAATGCTACTTTTTATCAATTCATTACCCGCTAAGGGGTAAACATGCATTTTCATATGTTTTATCACGTTTAGTTATCTAACACCTATATCATACAAACACGTATAGTACTTGCAAATTGTTACCTTTTATCCATTTCCCAACCCGTAAATCACATTAATATACGTTTAACTATTTAACACATACATCACACGTATATAATTCAAGTTATGAAATTTTGGGGTGTTACAACTCTAGCCCCCTTAAATAAGGTTTCCTCCTTGAAACCTGCTCAAACTGTGATTTAACTCACAATGAGATCCTCACCTCTTACCTTCCTTTCTCGGATTAATCCGGAACCTTTTCTTATCCATCTAATGCACCCTATGAACCATCTGGTTCCTAGGTTACGATTTTGAGAATCGCAACAAACTTTCTATGACAATCTGTCATCTACCTCTATTACCTATAAGGTAATATCTCAACTATTCTACCTACGGAATCTTGTTACAATTAGAAGGTGAAACATATTTCTATAACAAATACTTATACCTCTAACGAACAATCTAGCTAACGCTTTGGGAGGATACGTCTCTTAAAATAAAGGAACTCTTCCTTTAATCAATCTCATATTATCTAGGTGGTGTCATAACTCTTAGCTATATAGGATTGCTTGATTATGAACTTCATCGAGATATGCTTCAAAATTCTTCAAGGTTAAATTCACTGGGAATCTTCTGCTACCCGGCTTTAATCTTTTGTGTACGTTAAACGTTTATCTACACGTTGCAAGATTTGATCTTTATTTTTGGACACCAATAGTCCCTCACTCGCTCATTAGTAAGTGACACATATTCATAAATGCTACTGATTCGTTTTTCATAGTGGCTCGTAATATCTACCTTTTATCATGGTAAACTAGGTTAGACAGTCTAATACAATATCTCCGTCTCTTGAGTGAAAATGCTTCTGCTGAAACTTCCATTCAGGCCTAATCGGTGAAGATTGTACCGATGTCTAAGTTAATCCGTTTATCACTTCCTTTCATGCTTGCTTCTAATTAGGATTCCAAAAAGGATTTGACATATTCTTAGTCAACCTAATGGCGTTACGATCCTTGAAAAGATCTTGGATACTTCGTCGATAATCGTTTTTCTAAACTTAGAAGCTATTAGAGTGTCTTCAGCGGCTTTTGACGTAAGGCTGCTTCTATCTTGAAAGGATCTACTAGGGTATTTCTCACGTTGATCGTATGAACTTTTTATCATTCTATATACTTTAAAATCTACGTATAGTATTCTTCTCCTTGCTTCCAATGCCTCATGCATTTTTCTCCATTCCTCGAGAATTTTAGAACGTCATTCGTCAGCATGCTTAGCCATGAGATCTCTTGGGATTGTAGGGGAAGTCGTCAGTCCAGTCTACATTACTAATAACTTGTAATGATCGTTTTGCTTCCGAAAAGCCATTCTCTTTATATGCTAACTTTTAATCCTTTAGCTGGTGCTAATCTAACCTCAAATCGATCTCGGAGAATCGTCTTGTACCACACATTCAAGGGAATGTCCATTCATCGATCCCTCAGACATTTCAGGATGCTGTGCGCCTTGCACACAACCTTATTTATCAAGCCAATCGTCAAGGTGTAAACTTTAGCAAGAAACCGTCTGAGAACAAGTCCTCTAATGCCAGTACCACCCCATCATCAAGCAAGAAACCTGACAACAAACAGAAGCGAGGATTCTGGAAGAACCAAAACGAGAAGAAATTTGAGAAGGGCCCTGCTAAGGAATCTGGACCAATGATGGTCTATGCTGCTAGCTCTCAGCATGTGTAAGTCCGACGTAACCAGAGCCAAGTTCACAAACACGTACCATCTCGGCTTCCGTGAAGTGACAAAATATTACCAACCCGCATTCCCTACCAAATACTTTCAGCCCGCACATGCGTGGTCAGCCAAGTTTGCTTACATAGACATAAGGAACTCGATCGTATTATGTAGCATGGAACGCGAGTCACCTTTCGAATCATGCATCGTCCCCCGACTGGGTGGCACAAGTCTGGCCTTTGGGGTTTCAACTCCCAAATGGTTAGTGATACGAAGAGCACGTTTGGTTTAGAAAATCAATAATAAAGTTTCAATAAAAAGGGTTTTTCATAAAGTCATTAGACACACCTTAAGAAAGCTTAGGAGGTCATTGCCCAACCCACCAGAGGTCTGTCACCTCCCAAGTAAGTATAAGAAGTTAGACAGACATGGCTTTAAAGATTTGCTTAAGAGTAAAAGAAGATTTCGAAGACAAAAAGCTTATAAGATCTTGCTTTAATTAAAGTTCTTAAAAACTCCATTACAAGACTCGAAAACACCAAATGACTCAAGTCCGACATGGCACGGGGCGTGCTAGCTTGGGCACGGAGTTGTGCTATCTTGGGCACGGGCCGTGCTATGTCAGATGACACGGTTTGCCATCAGAGACACAGGGTGTGCGATCAAAATCTTGTCGGGAGGATATTCGGGTGTGGCACGGGCGTGCTAGCTTGGGCACGGGGCGTGCCAGGCTTGGAAAATCTAGAACTTTGATATTTTTCTTATGTTTTTGCTCACAATCAGTTCCTTTTCTATTTTCCACACTTCTAAACCTGAAAAACTAAAAAGAAAACAAAAGAGACTTGTTTTGATGTTAGTGACTCAGGTTTGTGCCGTTTTATGAGAGATATTTGTTATAAAAATATGTATAATTTGAGGTTTATCAAATATCCCCACACTTAAACGTTTGCTTTGTCCTCATGCAAAACGTTTTACAGGATAAACCCAATAATCTCAAAGATCTCATCAGGTTGTTTCTTATAGTTCAGATACAACACAAAAGTGGCCCTCCGTCATTTTGGCATCTTTATTCCATTGACTTATTTTGATTTTCTTTAATTTTATTGAAATAAAAAAATTCATGGCAATTTTACTGGAATTTATTTTTATCCAAACTTGTTAACCTTACAAACATTCACTCGACTCTCAGGGATTGTATCTGATAATTTGGGTGAACACTCATACCTGAGTGAAGACGAGCAGAAAGCATAGGCTTGAAATGTGATTGAATAACCACAGATCTAACTGGAATTCACTTAAGTATCATGAGGACTTTAAAGGGTAGGCTTGGGGTAAGGGTTTGGATATGGGAGAAAAAGGGTAAAAATTTTAAAGAGTGGATTTTCTAAAAACTTGTTTTTTTTACGAGTGACTTTTCTTCAAAAGAATAACTAACTCTAGAGAGCTTTGCTCTTTTTAAGGATATATATATATATATATATATATATATATATATATATATATATATATATATATATAGGGTTAGGTTCAAATGAGAACTTTTTCTTTTGAGAACTTTTGAGAACCAATTTGGGCCACTAATTTTCAAGGGGGGAGCATTCAAATTCATGGGGGGGTTTTCCATATATATAAACTAGTGGCTAAGATTAGTTCTTTTTAGTTCTCAAATCAAATTGGTTCTCAAATGTATCCTCTCCCTATATATATATAGGGAAAGGATCATGCGAAAACGCATATATATTGCGAAAACGCGAAAACCATCTTAAAACCAACATAACTTTTTCATACGTTAATATATTTTTTAAAATTTTGTTATCTTTAATTCTATAAAAACAAAAAATAAAAAGTTAACGTTTTTTTTTTTTTTTTCTGTGATACACAGTGGCGTACTTAGGTGATAGGGTATGGGTTCGCCTGACACCCATGAATTTTTTTCGTGGTGTGTTAAATCTCTGATTTTTTACGAACCGAACCCAAGAAATTTTGTGACCGAACCCCCATAGAATTTTACACCGACCCTCAACTTAAAGAAAAAAAAATGTTTTAATTTTTTTTAAATCACTAATATTAATAATAATAAACAAAAAAAATCTATAAAAAAAACACTAAAAAAAGAGCCCAAACATTAATAAGACAATCCAGGGTTTTTATTCAAAGCCCAAAGAAAACTTAGAAAAGCCCAAGTGCGCAACCATTAGTTTAGGCCTAAAAATGTAAAAAATAGGGAATTTGGATGGGTTCCCCAATCGCCAGTCGTAAACGGAAGAAGAAAACGTCGAAACGAGCGGAAGAAACGCGACGGCGCTGCTGCGATCTCAGAGGCAGAATAAAGCCTGAAGCTCGCCGGAATCAAGCCAGATCGCCGCTTCAGAGGCGCCTTACGCTGTTCGCCGGAAATCGCCCGGAATTCGCCGCTGGAATCGAAACTCGGACTCGGTTAGCGGTTAGCCACTGCCACCGGGGCTGTTATCTTTTTATTCATCTAATTATTGCTCGTATGAACTTGTGAATCATTGATTTTGTATGAATATTCAACTATTTAAGTTCAGATTTTTGAATGTCTACAAATAATATGATTGATAGGTTCCAAAAAATGAATACCCGTAGAGAGCAAGTTTAAGTGTTTTGTAATTATTTAAGTTGGGGAATGATGAAGTTTGTTATAAGTTTTTTATATTTTTGTCTTGTTTTGTAATTTTGTTCTCGAATGCCGATTGATCCGTCACTGACCCGACCCGACCCGACCCAAATCGGTCTAAAAAATTATTTGTATATAGGGTGGACGATCAATAATAAATTATACACCGAAAATTTTCGAACCCCATAAAAGAAATTTCTGGGTTCGCCACGGGTGATACACATGTGTACCACAAAAAAAAAAACTCATACTTTAGTATGAGTTAATATTTGTTTTCTCTAATACGCACCATATGTGTTATATTTCTGTCATTTTTTTTTTGTGTTTTTTTTAATGATACACATGTGTACCACACCAAAAAAAACCCTCATATATGTGGTATACATTACTAGTTTTAAAAAGAAATTGCACCATAAGTCTTATAGTTATGTTATCTTTATATCTAATGAAAACAATAACACTTTATAACTTTTATTAATTATATGTTGCACATGTGCACTATGTTTAATTATCATTAGTACCATAAATGTTTTAGTGTTTTTAATATGTTTTTAACATAAGGAGTGTTTTTACACATGATAATTCATTTTTGTGCAGTAGTAATGATGATGATACACATGTGTATCACACGGAAAAAAAACCGTTAATTTTTTTTAATATTTGTTTCCAGAATTGAAGATAACGTAATTCTAAGACATTTGGCGCTAATTTTATGAAAAAACATTAACGTATGAAGAAGTTATGTAGGTTTTAATATTGGTTTTCGCAATATAAAGGGTTTTCACAGGATCCTTCCCCTATATATATATAAATATATATAAGAGAACTGGATGTAGATCTATGACCCTTGGATCAACATTATGTCTTTATTTGATTCTAAAAGAAAAAGTCACCAAGTTAAGTTTTGAGAGAAAATACCGCTTTTTAGGAAAATAAGAAAGAAATAAAAGGGTAGGTTATTTTGCATAAGGTGTTTGCAAAAAATAAAAATGGGGTTTGAAACGAAAGTTTTAGGCTCAAAGGGGGTTAACTAAGGGTATTTTTTGGAGTGAAGGAAAGGGGTTAAGAAGCGAAAGGCGGGAAAATCCTAGGTGCCTCAATCATTTAAATAAATGTTTCCAATTTTTTCCATCTTGGAACGTATCCACATATCAAGTTCTACCTCTGTTCTCTCAATATTTAGGTAAAGAGCATGCATATAGGTGATCATGCTATAATTGGGCTCAAATTCTCACTTAATATGGGAAAGGGGATAAACAAGTTTTTCAAAACATAAATTTGTTCATTTTGCCATAAAGGAATATTTCAATTTATTTTTGAAAATTTGTTTATAAATCAAAGGAATTTGGCTAAAGTTTTAGGAGGAAGACTGTTATGTGTATCGTTCCTTTTTAGATGACAAATTTTTGAAAAGTTTGGGGGATATCAAACTTATTTGAAAAAGTTTTGTGTAAGGCTTGATATTGGACAGAGCAATTGATTAAGTTACCAAAATTTTTACCTTTTTATTTTCCCATCCCTACACTTAAAAATGTACATTTCCATCAGTGTACCCATACGTTAGTAATTTTGGACAAAGACAATAAAAATAGTTTGGGTTTGGAATTTTTTATTGGGCAGCATCCCCACTGTATTTTGATTGCTTATCCCGTGGTATGGTTACCATGCCAATGTCATGACCTCCCGGTCTGACTCAGACTAGAAATATTGGTACCTGCATTACAAAAGCTCAAATTGCAAATTAAACTAAAAATAAAACTAACTAATTAAACTATTTTATTCGTGTGGTTTAATCAAGAGCGTCACATGTTTTTAACAATACAATTATCTCAAGATCATGATTAAATGTATCATCAAAACATGCCAAAATAACTCCTATCTTTCGGAATGTCTAAGGATCGGAACACACAACCAAAATTCATCACAAATCACCACCAACAAACCACTTATTCAACCTACTCCTACATGGGCTTCTACACGGCTTCTCAAACAAGGGTTCTTCTACTAGGTTGCCTGGTCGCGAGGTGGTTGTGGGACGTCGTCGTCACTGTCAAGGTTGATGATGAAACCATCAACAACTCCATCAAGCACGGGCACTTCGGCGAACATTTCGTCGCCTAGCATCTTGGTGACAAACTGGACATTGACAGAGACCTCCACCTCCGGCCATGGGGCGTCAGAGGGGACAAAAGGGGGCAAGAAGAAGGAGTCAATCCTCTCGTTCAGGTTAGCTAAGCTCCATGCTAGGAACTCGAAAGCTAACGTCAGAAAGTTGACTCTCTCGTTGAGCTCTAACTCCCGCTCGTAAGCTTCATCAAGGTTTGCTCGAAGAGTTAGCACTTGGTTGAGCAAGCTTTGAATCGAGGGGTGTGCCTTTGGTTGAGAGTTGCTTTCGGTGATCTCCTTGATGACCACCATTGCTGAAAAAAATGAAACACAAGGTTCATGCAAGAACAGCAGGTGGCACGACCCGTGTTGTTCTTCGGAGTATCAACAATGAGCTTGAAATTTTGAGTGAAGCTGTGTTTTCTCAACCAATTTCCATTTCATTTTTCAAAAACCGGGTTAGAACAAGGTTTAGCATATATTTTGAGCAAAAACTAGATTTAGGAAACTCAAAACAACTAAAATGGGTCTTAGTTGCTAAACCATGATGCTTGGAAGGTTGAGAAAACAAGAGATGATGAAGAAAAAAGTTGAACAGGACCATGAGGAGCAGAGAATATCTTGATGTTCATGCCCTTATTTGGCATGCTCATGAAGAAGAAAAGGAAGGGGGCAAGAAGAAGATTACTTCAAAAGGGAATGTTCTTTCTTGACTTCTTTTCCTGATCGTGAGAGTGATAGGAGAATGGAAGGTTGTATAAGAAACCAAAAGGAAGTCACATGAGGCCAAACACTGCCTCAAGGCTTCTGATTTTCTGATCAGCGAGCGGCGACATGAGGCGTGTCAGAAGGGGCACAGGGGCGTGCTCCTGTTTCGGATTATAGAAATGAGTCAGCGTGTGACAACCCTAAAACTTTTGCTTTCTTTCCCCAGCAACGACAGCTGATGCTGCGAATGCTACGATACAAGAATAATTTTCGGGACGAAAATTCCAATTTCAAGGGGATGATGTGACATCCGAGAATTCCAAGGTTAACTTCCGTTAGACAAACTCCGTTAGTTACGTTATAAGTGTTAACTTAGTAACTAATGCTTAACTAGGCCGAATACGTCCACGACCTTTGGTTGATCACCGAACCCGCCCATATGTGCTATGTGTTCATTTATTATCGTCATTATGTGCAATGTGATTTAAACGCATGATTTAATATTATGAATAGCATGACAAATTGTAAATCCTTGATTATGTGAAAATTGCCTAAGTTGTGCAGCCAGCGAAACTAACGGGCGAAACTATAGTGTCGCCCGGTAGTTAGCTAAACTGCCTGAATTACTCATAATCAGAGCCAGTTTCGCCGGCCAGCGAAACTGCCAGCGAAACTAGCTCCTGATATAAAAGATCTTAATAAACCCTAGTTTCTACTATTTGCCTCTTTTACACAACAAACACACACACTCTTCTCTGGAGAATCTGGTCAGCTGAAAACCATCAAGAAAACCAAGATCTCAGCCTCAAGACAACATCCATTCGATTCCCTGATCGAATCGTGAGTCCCAAAACCTTCCTTTATGCCATTTCTATGTGTTTTATATGTGTTTCTTCATAAAGCATGCTTAAACCTTCATGATATCATTAGATCTTCTGTAGGAATGCTTAGGAATGCTAGATCTACCATAAAGTTGATAACTTTACGTGTAAAACTGATCCATGATAATGATTTATGCTATTTTAGTCATTTTAGGGTTTTAAATGTATTTTGGAGATTTGAGGATAAAAATGCATGTTTAAGGTGTTAAAGCTTACTGATTTATGTTGGTAAATGCCTATGTATGCTAAACAATGAATTGCATGTAAAATGGAAGCTGTTAGGTTGATTTTTAGGCTGATCCGTATGTTTTTCGCGACCAGCGAAACTGTCTTGTTCTCTGGGCGAAACTGTCCAGCGAAACTATGTATATCTTCATCCAGCGACACTATGCAGCGAAACTGCAGTGTCGCCGGGTAAACCAACCAGACCAGCTCGAGCGAATCTACCGAGCGAAATTCCCTGAACGAAAGTTCAAACCAGTTTCGGGCGAAACTAGGCTAGCGAAACTGTGCCAACAGTTTCGGGCGAAACTAGCCTAGCGAAACTGTGTCATCGGGTATTGCCTAGCGAAAGTGCTGCCCGTGCACACGGCGAAACTGACTAGCGAAACTGCTAGCGAAACTGAGACCAGAATCCAAACTTGTGCAATTTGTTTGAATGTTATGCCATGACTTACATGATTATTCCATGATGATACATGCTTTGATTTCTGATATATATGACCCCTTGATTATGATCAACCATCGGTGTCGTGTGTCTATATGTCGAGTCATAGTTCCAACGTGCTATGTTATGGGCCATAGTGACGTTAAGTAAAGATTAGACACAAAACTAATACTTAAGACCTAAACGTGTTCATAGGTCTTCGTTAAGCAAACTTGGATTATTAAGCAAGTGTAGCAGTGCAACCAAAGGTGAGTGTCACTAACCCGTTTACTGTGAGCCCGTTTGGGCCACGCCAAATAACTTAACGAAGAACAATGCTGACAAACTCATGAGTGCTAGGCACCTACTGATGAACTGGAAAACTTAGGAGTGCTCGGCACCCACTTGATGACTTGAAGTGTTTTATGGGAAACACTTGAGGACCTAAACAAACTGTTTTTGAAAACAAAACTAAAAATGTTTTCGGGATCCATGAGAATCCAAAGTAAACCGTTTTAATATGGCTAGTGTAGGTTAAAGTCTGAACCACATGATATCACATGTTTTCTAAGGATGCCTTATAACTTAAAAGTCCTCAACTAAATTGTACCATTAATTGTAAAAGCGAGGGGATGTTGGGTAGATCTACTGGAGTTTGACAAACTCCGCCCCGTGGCACGGGGAGTGCACGGAGGTACAATATCAGCCTATCTGACCGTGATCCCGAGAGGACACGGGGGAGGCAAAACCGCGATGACGTAGGTCCGCAGTACTAGATGGCACGGCCACTACAATAATTTATGGCCAGCTTTGGTGCAAACTTCCTTAGTGCATGGAACAACGGATTAGCTACCCGCGATATCGGTTGAGCACTTTAACTTTACAAAACTAGTTCATACCCGATGACGTAGGTCACAGACAATTCCTTTATAAACTAAGACATAACATTTAGCATTGCTTTTCACAAACAAATACTATGTAAGTATACCTTGATACAAATTATGATTATGAGACCGGGCCAATGCATGACAAGCCCACTGTGAACTCACCAACCGTTAGGTTGACACTTGCGTGGTTTAAATTTTTGCAGATCGCTAGGGAGTATTCCGGAGCAGGTTGGCATGGCACGTGAAGACAACTTTATTTCTGTTAAACTTAATTGGAAATTTTAAACAAAGAATTTGTAAAGCACGTGGTTAGTGCTAAGACAATACTTATTCCGCTGCGTTGTATTTGAGACTTTACTTTATAATTGGTTTTTGAACTAACTCTGATTCATTTAGTATTTGTAACTAATGGTTGTGGATCCTGGTCTAGCCGCACCCCTTAACGGTATAAACTCCGTTAGCGGTTATTTGGGGGTGTGACAGATTGGTATCAGAGCCATAGGTTGCAGAGAACTGGAATCATTTTCTAAAACGATTTGGAAACTGCAACTTGAAAACCTTAGTTACAAACGAACAAACA
Source organism: Deinandra increscens subsp. villosa (assembly GCA_039602395.1). Taxonomy (NCBI): domain Eukaryota; kingdom Viridiplantae; phylum Streptophyta; class Magnoliopsida; order Asterales; family Asteraceae; genus Deinandra; species Deinandra increscens. The sequence goes on along the minus strand of JBCNJP010000007.1, from coordinate 36,596,333 downwards.
AATTTCCAAAACCAAAATAATCGCGTGCCAACCTGGGATACTCGCTCTGCTGTGTAAGTAAAAGCTTAGTACGTATGTATATATATATATATATAAATATATATATAGACCGTGTCTAGGAAGTCTAACGGAAAACCTTAGGGAAAATTTTCACACACGAATACGAAACGCGAACGCGAATGCGCGCACTACTTCGGGGGAAAGCGACAACGAAACAATGCTACACGCTACGTCCTGATTTCTACTACGATGACTACGCCGACGGTGACTTTTATGGGAAGACCGACTTTCGACGATAGCTACTTACGACTTACGACGTTCCTCGACGACGCCTCGATTTTGCACAAAATTTTCTGGACTAATAGAGGGATAACGGGAAAAATGGTTAATATACATATTATGGGATATGTATAAAGTATAATTGTGACTGAACATTGGCTACTTTAACTGTTCAGCAAGATGTCTGGTAGAGGACACGGAAGGAACAACATCAACATGACACCTGCACAGCTGCAGGCGATGATTAATGAACACGTGCAAGCCGCGGTGGCAGCTGTCCAAGCTGCATATGCCGCTCAGGGTAACTATTACGCCAGTTAAGGCACAAAACGAATTCTATTTGACCTGTTTAAACTTGAAACCCGAACTATTTATGCATCAGGAAACCACCACTGCACGTTTAAGTCCTTCATGGACTGCAAGCCACTAACATTTTCCGGCGAAGAAGGAGCGGTAGGACTCCTCAGGTGGATCGAGAAGTCCGAGAAGGTTTTCTCCATGTGTAACTGCCCGGCTGAAAGCAAGGTGAAGTTTGCTACTGGTACTTTTGAGGGGGCTGCTCTCTCCTGGTGGAACGCCGAGATTCAGATGATTGGGATCGACGCGGCTAACAACATGCAATGGGAAGCATTTAAGGAACTGATCATGGATGAGTACTGTCCCCGTGACCAGGTGAAGAAGCTTGAGGGTGAATTCTTGAATCTGAAGATGGTCTGGGTCTGAAATTGAACAGTATACTGCGCGTTACCATGAGTACGCGGTCTTGTGCCCCACAATGGTTGATGCTGAGTTCAAACGCATTGAGCGTTATCTGGAAGGCCTCGCGCCTCAAATCAAGAGTTTAGTGACTGCCAGCAACCCCGCAACCGTGCAGCAAGCCATCCGTTTGGCTCACAAACTTACTGATCAGGAAGTCGAAAAGGGTACTCTACCTGCGAAAGCCACTGAGAAGACTGTCTTAAGTGGCAAGAGAAAAGCTGATGATGAAGCTCCTGAGAACTCAATGAACAATCAGAGTGTTGGAAACAGCACTGGGAGGTCCTATAACTCCCAAAGTCAAAGCAAAAGGTCTGGGAACAACAGTGGTAACTACCGCCAGGGCGGTAATGGTCAAGGCAACTACAAAGGTAACCTGCCTTTGTGCAACAAGTGTAGGAAGCATCATGCTGGTATTTGTAGGAAGAATTTGAGCTGCGAAAGGTGTGGCAAGGGAAGCCACGAAGCAAAAGACTGTTGGACAATTTTGCCCGAGCAACAAAACCGCCCCAGGAGGAACAAAAACAATCATGGAAACAACAACTATGGGAACAATCGGGGCAATGGGAACAACAGCGGTCAGAACCAGAACAAAAACAATGGGGGAGCCCGTGGCTGCTTTGAGTGTGGTGCTCAAGGCCACATTAAAAGAGACTGCCCGCAGCTGAGAAGACAAGGGAACGGTAACCAAGGAAACAACGGTGGGAATGGTAATGGTGGAGGTAATGGCAACGGAAATGGTAATAACGGCAATGGTGGAAATGGTAGAGGTCTAGCTTTCGTCATGGGTCAGGGTGAAGCTCGCAATGATGCCAACGTGATTAACGGTAAATTCATCCTTAATGGTTTCTTTGCTACTGTATTGTTTGATTCTGGTGCTGAGAAAAGCTTTATTTCTACAAAATTTGCTAAATTGATTAATGCTAAACCTATTGCCTTAGACGCTAAGTATGTGGTAGAGCTAGCAAATGGTAAACTTCATGATACGACTCAGATAGTTAAGGACTGTAAGTTAGAACTAGCTGGCCATACATTAGGAATCGACCTTATGCCTTTCCCGATTGGTAGTTTTGACGTTATAGTAGGAATGGATTGGTTATCTGAGAATCGAGCTGAAATCTTATGTAAGGAAAAAGTGGTTCGTATTCCACTCAAGGACGGTGAAGTGTTAACGGTTCAGGGTGAAAAAGGTGGAACGGTAACTGGTATTATCTCTTTCCTCAAAGCTCAAAAGTGCCTTCGTAAAGGTCACTTCGCGATTCTTGCTAACGTCACCGATTCGACACTTCCCGAGCGCAGAATCGACGACTACCCGATAGTCCGCGACTTCCAAGACGTATTTCCTGAAGATCTGCCTGGTTTGCCTCCATTTCGACAAGTAGAGTTTGGAATCGACTTAGTTCCTGGAGCGTCTCCGATTGCACGCGCACCGTACCGTTTGGCAGTAAGCGAACTCAACGAACTTTCCTCACAACTTCAAGAGCTACTCGACAAAGGATTTATCCGTCCCAGTTCGTCTCCGTGGGGAGCACCGGTATTGTTTGTTAAGAAGAAAGATGGAACGTTCCGAATGTGCATTGACTACCGAGAGCTTAACAAGGTTACAATCAAGAATCGGTATCCACTTCCTCGAATCGATGATCTCTTCGACCAACTGCAAGGTTCGAGCTACTTCTCAAAGATTGATCTACGGTCTGGATATCACCAGCTTCGTGTTCGTGATGAAGATGTCCCCAAGACTGCCTTTAGGACTTGATATGGTCACTACGAGTTTCTAGTTATGCCGTTTGGGCTAACTAATGCGCCTGCTGTGTTTATGGATCTGATGAATCGAGTGTGCAAGCCGTACCTCGATAAGTTTGTAATCGTTTTCATTGATGATATTTTGATCTACTCCAAGACAAAGGAAGAACACGAGGAGCATCTGCGACTTATCTTGGAATTGCTCCGCAAGGAACAGCTTTATGCTAAGTTTTCTAAGTGCGACTTTTGGATTCGCGAAGTCCAGTTTCTCGGACACATTGTCGATCAGAATGGAATTCATGTCGACCCAGCTAAAGTGGAAGCTATTAAGAATTGGCCTACTCCAAGAGCGCCGACCGAAATCCGACAATTTTTGGGACTTGCCGGATATTACCGAAGGTTCATTAAGGGTTTCTCGCAATTGGCCCAACCCTTAACCGCTCTAACGCACAAAGGAGTGCAATATAGATGGGGTGAGAAAGAAGAACGTGCGTTTCAAACTCTTAAAGATATGTTATGTTCAGCTCCAATTCTCGCGTTGCCCGATGGGATTGACGACTTTGTAGTCTACTGTGATGCATCTATTCAAGGACTCGGTTGCGTGTTGATGCAACGGGATAAAGTGATTGCCTATGGGTCCAGGCAACTGAAGGATACTGAGAAGAATTATACAACGCATGATTTGGAATTGGGAGCTGTTATTCATGCACTCAAGATTTGGAGACATTACCTTTACGGAACAAAGTGCACAATATTTACCGACCACAAGAGCTTACAACACATCTTTAATCAGAAGGATCTCAACATGCGACAACGACGGTGGGTCGAGCTATTGAATGACTACGACTTAGCAATTAAGTATCATCCTGGAAAAGTCAATGTTGTGGCTGATGCCTTAAGTCGGAAAGAGTATGAAAAGCCTCTACGGGTACGAGCGCTGCAACTTACCATTCACACGGGATTGCCGGATCGGATCCGCGATGCCCAGCAAGAAGCTCTAAAGGAGGAAAACTTCGCAGCTGAAGCACTGCGAGGGGTGGATGGAAATTCTGAAGTTAAGTCCGACGGACTCAGGTATTACAATGACAGAATTTGGGTTCCTTTACTTGGAAATCTCCGTGAGCTCGTGATGGACGAGGCTCACAAGTCAAGGTATTCGGTGCACCCTGGATCGGATAAAATGTACCAAGATTTAAAGAGTTTGTATTGGTGGCCGAACATGAAAGCCGACATCGCGCGATATGTGGCTAAGTGTTTAACATGCTCAAGAGTCAAGATTGAGTACCAAAAGCCCTCTGGATTGTTGCAACAACCAAAGATCCCAGAATGGAAATGGGAGGATATTTCAATGGATTTTGTAACGGGATTACCTCATCGATCGAATTGACCGGATGCGATTTGGGTTATCATTGATCGGTTAACCAAATCTGCACACTTCATCCCGATGAGAGAAAGTGACAATATGGATAAGTTGACAAAGCTGTACATTGACCGAATTGTGGCACGTCATGGAGTGCCTAAGACTATTATCTCCGATCGAGATCCTCGATTCACTTCCCGATTATGGCAATCTATGCAAGAAGCACTGGGAACCAGACTGGATATGAGTACAGCTTATCACCCGCAGACCGATGGTCAGACGGAACGAACTATTCAGACTTTGGAAGACATGCTCCGAGCTTGCGTTCTCGACTTTGGTAAAGACTGGGAGGCTCACCTTCCGTTGGTGGAGTTCTCCTACAACAACAGTTATCATTCAAGTATCGGCGCTGCGCCTTTTGAAGCTCTTTATGGCAGAAAATGCAGATCGCCCGTGTGTTGGGCTGAAACGGGTGAGAAAGGACTCACTGGACCAGAAATTATTCACGATACCACTGAACGCATCATTCAAATCAGAAAACGGATAGTCGCAGCACGTGACAGACAAAAGAGCTATGCCGATAAACGCCGTAAACCTTTGAAGTTCGAGGTAGGCGACAAGGTGCTATTGAAGGTATCTCCCTGGAAAGGTGTGATACGCTTCGGAAAGCGTGGAAAGCTGAATCCTCGCTATATCGGTCCATTTGAAATTATCGGGGAGGTAGGCCCGGTGGCCTACCGATTACAACTCCCTGCAGAACTCGATGGAGTTCACAACGTGTTTCACGTTTCGAACCTAAAGAAATGTCTGGCTGAAGACACTGAAATAATTCCTTTGGAGGAATTGGAAATCGATGAACATTTGAGATTCATTGAGCAACCGGTAGAAATCATGGGACGCGAGGAGAAAGCCCTCAAACGTAGCAAGATTCCGATCGTCAAGGTGCGATGGAACTCAAAGCGTGGACCTGAATATACTTGGGAACGAGAGGATCAGATGAAGAAAAAGTATCCTCACTTGTTCGAGCAAACATCCACGGAAACTCAAGGTATGATTTAATTTTGGGGACCAAAATTCCTGTAACAGGAGGAGGATGTGACAACCCTAAAACTTTTGCTTTCTTTCCCCAGAAACGACAGCTGATGCTGCGAATGCTACGACACAAGAATAATTTTCGGGACGAAAATTCCAATTTCAAGGGGATGATGTGACATCCGAGAATTCCAAGGTTAACTTCCGTTAGACAAACTCCGTTAGTTACGTTATAAGTGTTAACTTAGTAACTAATGCTTAACTAGGCCGAATACGTCCACGACCTTTGGTTGATCACCGAACCCGCCCATATGTGCTATGTGTTCATTTATTGTCGTCATTATGTGCAATGTGATTTAAACGCATGATTTAATATTATGAATAGCATGACAAATTGTAAATCTTTGATTATGTGAAAATTGCCTAAGTTGTGCAGCCAGCGAAACTAACGGGCGAAACTATAGTGTCGCCCGGTAGTTAGCTAAACTGCCTGAATTACTCATAATCAGAGCCAGTTTCGCCGGCCAGCGAAACTGCCAGCAAAACTAGCTCCTGATATAAAAGATCTTAATAAACCCTAGTTTCTACTATTTGCCTCTTTTACACAACAAACACACACACTCTTCTCTGGAGAATCTGGTCAGCTGAAAACCATCAAGAAAACCAAGATCTCAGCCTCAAGACAACATCCATTCGATTCCCTGATCGAATCGTGAGTCCCAAAACCTTCCTTTATGCCATTTCTATGTGTTTTATATGTGTTTCTTCATAAAGCATGCTTAAACCTTCATGATATCATTAGATCTTCTGTAGGAATGCTTAGGAATGCTAGATCTACCATAAAGTTGATAACTTTACGTGTAAAACTAATCCATGATAAAGATTTATGCTATTTTAGTCATTTTAGGGTTTTAAATGTATTTTGGAGATTTGAGGATAAAAATGCATGTTTAATGTGTTAAAGCTTACTGATTTATGTTGGTAAATGCCTATGTATGCTAAACAATGAATTGCATGTAAAATGGAAGCTGTTAGGTTGATTTTTAGGCTGATCCGTATGTTTTTCGCGACCAGCGAAACTGTCTTGTTCTCTGGGCGAAACTGTCCAGCGAAACTATGTATATCTTCATCCAGCGACACTATGCAGCGAAACTGCAGTGTCGCCGGGTAAACCAACCAGACCAGCTCGAGCGAATCTACCGAGCGAAATTCCCTGAACGAAAGTTCAAACCAGTTTCGGGCGAAACTAGGCTAGCGAAACTGTGCCAACAGTTTCGGGCGAAACTAGCCTAGCGAAACTGTGTCATCGGGTATTGCCTAGCGAAAGTGCTGCCCGTGCACACGGCGAAACTGACTAGCGAAACTGCTAGCGAAACTGAGACCAGAATCCAAACTTGTGCAATTTGCTTGAATGTTATGCCATGACTTACATGATTATGCCATGATGATACATGCTTTGATTTCTGATATATATGAACCCTTGATTATGATCAACCATCGGTGTCGTGTGTCTGTATGTCGAGTCATAGTTCCAACGTGCTATGTTATGGGCCATAGTGACGTTAAGTAAAGATTAGACACAAAACTAATACTTAAGACCTAAACGTGTTCATAGGTCTTCGTTAAGCAAACTTGGATTATTAAGCAAGTGTAGCAGTGCAACCAAAGGTGAGTGTCACTAACCCGTTTACTGTGAGCCCGTTTGGGCCACGCCAAATAACTTAACGAAGAACAATGCTGACAAACTCATGAGTGCTAGGCACCTACTGATGAACTGGAAAACTTAGGAGTGCTCGACACCCACTTGATGACTTGAAGTGTTTTATGGGAAACACTTGAGGACCTAAACAAACTGTTTTTGAAAACAAAACTGAAAATGTTTTCGGGATCCATGAGAATCCAAAGTAAACCGTTTTAATATGGCTAGTGTAGGTTAAAGTCTGAACCACATGATATCACATGTTTTCTAAGGATGCCTTATAACTTAAAAGTCCTCAACTAAATTGTACCATTAATTGTAAAAGCGAGGGGATGTTGGGTAGATCTACTGGAGTTTGACAAACTCCGCCCCGTGGCACGGGGAGTGCACGGAGGTACAATATCAGCCTATCTGACCGTGATCCCGAGAGGACACGGGGGAGGCAAAACCGCGATGACGTAGGTCCGCAGTACTAGATGGCACGGCCACTACAATAATTTATGGTCAGCTTTGGTGCAAACTTCCTTAGTGCATGGAACAACGGATTAGCTACCCGCGATATCGGTTGAGCACTTTAACTTTACAAAACTAGTTCATACCCGATGACGTAGGTCACGGACAATTCCTTTATAAACTAAGACATAACATTTAGCATTGCTTTTCACAAACAAATACTATGTAAGTATACCTTGATACAAATTATGATTATGAGACCGGGCCAATGCATGACAAGCCCACTGTGAACTCACCAACCGTTAGGTTGACACTTGCGTGGTTTAAACTTTTGCAGATCGCTAGGGAGTATTCCGGAGCAGGTTGGCATGGCACGTGAAGACAACTTTATTTCTGTTAAACTTAATTGGAAATTTTAAACAAAGAATTTGTAAAGCACGTGGTTAGTGCTAAGACAATACTTATTCCGCTGCGTTGTATTTGAGACTTTACTTTATAATTGGTTTTTGAACTAACTCTGATTCATTTAGTATTTGTAACTAATGGTTGTGGATCGTGGTCTAGCCGCACCCCTTAACGGTATAAACTCCGTTAGCGGTTATTTGGGGGTGTGACACAGCGTATGCTGATACACGCTTACCCAGGTGGGCACGAGGCATGCCTGGTTCAACAAGGGGTGTGTTTGACCAATTTTCTATGTTTTTCTTGATTTTTACCACTTACTGGCTTTCCACACAATGGACAGATGACCTAAGTTTATTTTCGGGTCTTGGGCCAGACCTGTTGATACACTATGTGTATCATCCTCTAGAGGAAGGTTTTCTTTGTCATGGTCGAAGATCCCTTCGTAGAGTTTTAGACGGTGTTCGTTGACTTTGAATATTATTTCATCTTTGTCGCGAATGTCAACAGCACCGTAGGGGTAAACACGAACCACTTGTTAGGGTCCAATCCATCTGGATTTCTCTTCCCGGGAAATAACCTCAAACGGGAGTTGTATAGCAGAACCTTATCTCCTTCTTGAATTCTCCGTAGCTTCTTCAATTTCGAATCATGATATCTCTTGGTTCGGTCCTTGTAGATGCTGGAGTTATAGTAGGCATAGCCGCGTAATTCCTCTATTTCGGTTTAGTTGACTGAGTCGAGTTTGACCTGATTTTTGAAGGTCCATGTTAAGAGTACGTAGGGCCCAATAAGCTTTGTGTTCTAATTAAACTAGAAGATGACAGGCTTTTCCGTAAACCATTCTATAAGGGGTGGTACCAATTGGATTCTTATAGGCTGTCTGAAATTCCTAGAGTGCATCGTCGAGTTAATTTAGCCCAATCCTTTCGGTTATTACCAACAGATTTTTCCAGGATTCGTTTTATGCCCCTGTTAGTCACTTCAGCTTGCCCATTTGTTTGGGGATGGTAAGCTGTTAAGACTCTATAGATTACTCCATACCGAGCCAGGACTGTAACACCCCAACCCGTAAAGGTCGAGATATCACTATTACAGATATCAATCAAAAACATCCTCCATAAATAAAACAAGGTCCAAAGTCTTAACGAAATTCTAACAATCCAAACCCAATAAATAATCAAACGAACTCCTAATTTATGTCTTATTACTGAAATAAAAATAAGATAAAGCCTTGATTCCACTTGCACTCATCCCCGATTCCCCGGATTTTCCTGATTACCTGGAATAAGAACATAGCAAACACACGAAGAAAATACGGCTGAGCCAAAAGTTGCTCAGTAACGGAGAAACAATAGTAAAACGAACAAGAAGCATAAGCCGAAACAATTTCAAAACGAGACATGTGACAGAACAGAACTGAACATAACATATAACTGAATTTAACGGAACATATATCAAAATACATACCAAATCTACACGACAATTAATCAAGAAAATAGTCGTGTAACATATAAGGGAGTACCCATAGAGCCAGAACAGAGGTGTACATAGCTAGCTAGGCTAATATACGAGTAGAGATGGCGTGTGTGGCGTACACACGTTACCCCATCCCCCATATAACATATAACTTATAACATGTAACGTATAACTGAACTAGGATCGATCCATACGCCTCTAGTGGCCTAAGTACTACACAAGCACCTAATAGAGACGCCGTGAGTATCATAAAGCACCTCACGAAAATGCCTCGTCATATACGCCCATATGACGGATCAGAAATGCTCGAGTACAGAGTAACAAACATATAAGGCAAAATCCTGCAAGTAACTAGCCTATGGGAACATGCAATAATGAGTACAAGTCTAATAAGTATATTGCATGCTACAACGATTAGGCTACTTAAATCTGAGCATATAACATATTAACTTTTTATGAAACAAAACTAATATCGAACTAATCAAGCGGACCAAAACGTGTCAAATGCCGAAGGCCAAAGGGTCGTAACCCGGAATAGAGAAAAGATACTAAAAATACAAAGGGTCGGAATCCGTACCTTAAACAAATAGCGAAAAAGTAAGCAACAAACGGTCGTTTTTAATGCGTGCGTGAACCTATAATTTTATTAGTATTCCTATTAGACTTTACAGCAACCCAATTAAGTGTGTCATCTGGTTAGATTTAGGGCTTTAGGACCCTTGTCACTTGCTAGCTACTTTTACCATGGCCATGGCCCTTAACCTTTTCTACTTATTATTTATTTATTTATTTTCCTTTCAAATTAGTGTTTGACTAATAAAGAAATATTACTTGAAAAATTCAATGTATGTGCACTGCACTCACGTGTGCTCATTAGTAACCATTTAGGTCAATTAATATTTTAGAAAAATTCATTTAAATGGGGGCATAAGAAAAGTTAACAGGTGCATGCTATCATCATAAATGAAGCTCTAGCCCATGAAATTTCCTACCTCATATTAATAAAAATGTTCATCAGAAAACTAGTCAATGAAAATACCCATTTAATTTCTCTAAGTGATAGCAGTTTGATCGAAAGTTTAAGTTGCAGAAGCCAATGGGTACCATCACATATATATAAGGTTGAATTTCACTACAAAACACAACGGTTAATGAAGGACATAATGATTACCTCGACTATAGAACTGAACAGCTTGGGACAAGAGCTCGTACGACTAAGGTAGATGTCCACCGGTAGGAAACGCAGCGGCTAGTAGTTCATACGGCATCGATCAGTTATGTACACAGATTTGTGGGGGTCATAAAGAAACAAACAACTGTGCTGCGAGTCGAGATCGGTACCTTATATCGAGCGAGAATAAGCCAAAGAGTGAGGCAAGCGGATGTTGTACTCGGTGTTTACGGACTGTAAAAGTGATCAAAACGGAGGATAATCAGGCACGATTTCTACACCGATGAACCTTTATAACCAAAGAGGAAATGGGTATCGGTGGTACCTTGTCTTCAGTCGATCGGATGGCAACTCAAGGGCTGCTCTTCACACAAATGGCGGGTGCGTATAGGCGGCGTAGCAGCAACTTCGACGGACAACCACTTAGACAAGGCGGTGCGATGGTGTCTGGAGTCCACAGCGGCGGCGATGCAGGTTGCACCGGCAGAGGAGTCGATCTGTGGTGGGGGTTTGAGGTGTCGCAAAAGATCACGAGGGGGTGTAACGGAGCGAGATCGTGAGTGGATATCAGGGTTATATGGTGGACGATTGCCGTGGAGAAGCACCGATTTCTCGGTTGATTAGGTGAAAGAGATATCATTCCGATTTGGATGCGATGGAGACGGAGTAAACTTGTGGATTTTGACCGGAATTCAAAATTATGAGATAAATGAAGGGATCACGTCACGTGGGTTCATGCTTTCTAAATTTCTTTTCTTTTTCTTTTCTTTTTTTTAATAGATATACATTGTTATTATTATTATTAAATGTAATTTTTTTTTTTGGGTATTACAATTCTACCCCCCCTTAAAAGAAATTTCGACCTCGAAATTTGCTAGGTACGGAACATGACTTCAAACACTCAAAACACATACTTTCAGAACATAACGGAAATAACGGATACTTAAAGGTCGAAATCAAAATAAAACGTACCAAATGCAATATGCTGAAGATGGGATCCTAGGACGTGAACAGATTAGGATATTGAGAGCGAATCGAATCTTCCATTTCCCAAGTAGCTTCGCGTGCAGAATGATTCTTCCATAGAACCTTAACGAAAGGAATAGTCTTACGACGCATAACACGTTCTTGTCGATCCAGAATAGCTTCAGGTTCTTCTTCGAGAGATAAGTCTTCACGAATAAGATGGAGCGGATAGTTCACTACATGAAGCGGATGATAATTATACCCTCTTAAAAGACATATGTGAAACACGTTATGCAGATGAGAAAGTTGAGGTGGTAAGGCTAAACGGTACGAAGATTCTCCAACCCTATCCAGAATTTCAAATGGTCCAATGAACCTAGGGCTGAGTTTTCCTTTAATACCGAAACGACGTACGCCTCGGCAAGGCGATACTTTCAGGAATACACGATCACCTTCATTAAACTCTAATTCACGACGATGTCGGTCTGCATAACTCTTTTGTCTACTTTGTGCTTCTTTTAGTTTTTCCCGGGCAACAACGACTTTTTCATTTGTAATCTGAACTAACTCGGGTCCTTCAATCATCCTTTCACCAACCTCTTCCCAATATATGGGTGCTCTACACTTACGTCCATATAGTAACTCGAATGGTGCCATGTCAATACTAGCTTGCCAACTATTGTTGTAAGCAAATTCAACCAAGCAGAGATATTCGTCCCAGTTCCCTGTCCACTCTAAGGCACAAGCTCGTAGCATGTCCTCGAGTGTTTGAATAGTGCGCTCTGACTGGCCGTCAGTCTGAGGATGAAATGCAGTACTAAACTTCAGCTTAGTGCCCCATGCTGCTTGAAAACCTTTCCAAAAACGAGAAGTAAAACGTGGGTCTCGATCTGACACAATAGAAGACGGGGTGCCATGAAGCCTTATGATCTCCTCAGTAAATACCTCAGATAATTTACTAACTGAAAATCCCTCTTGAATCGGAAGAAAGTGAGCAGACTTCGTTAACCTATCGACAACAACCCATATAGCATCATTTCTTTTGAAGGTCTTTGGTAACCCTGTTACAAAATCCATAGATATTTCATCCCATTTCCATACCGGAATAGGTAGCGGCTGAAGCAAGCCACTAACTCTCTGATGCTCGATCTTAACCTGCTGACAAGTAAGACATCTACCAACATACTTAGCCACATCCTCCTTCATTCCACTCCACCAGAAGTGCTGACGAAGGTCCCGATACATCTTCGTAGATCCTGGGTGTATAGAAAATGGCGAACTGTGCGCCTCAGCTAATAACGATTCTCGAAGAGTGGAATCATTTGGCACACACAATCGTTTTCCACACCAAACTACTCCATGTTCATCAACCCTGAATTCTGATTGTTTACCAACCTCAAGATTTTGCAAGATAGCCCAAAGCTCACCGTCATATTGTTGTGCATCTTTAATCCGAGAGATCAGGTCAGGCTCTATCTGAAATTTAGCAAGATACCCGCCAGTCTCGCCAATATGAAGACTAATACCCAATTGATTTTGATCGTAAATTATATGAGGTTGTAAACAAAGCGAAGCTATCGATCCCGAGTTCTTTCGGCTAAGAGCATCAGCTACAACGTTAGCCTTCCCTGGATGATACTGAATATTGGCATCGTAATCTTTCAATAACTCTAACCACCTTCTTTGTCTCATGTTCAATTCCTTTTGTGTGAAGATATACTTCAAACTCTTGTGATCAGTGAAGATGTCACAAGTCTCTCCATATAAGTAGTGGCGCCAGATCTTCAACGCAAAAATAACGGCAGCAAGTTCGAGGTCATGAGTCGGATAATTAACCTCGTATGGTTTTAGCTGTCGAGAGGCGTAAGCAATAACCTTTCCATGCTGCATAAATACGCATCCAAGCCTTTTTTTAGAAGCATCGCTATAAATCTGGTATCCACCTGTGCCCGATGGAAGTGTCAGAATAGGGGCAGAAACCAGTCTCTTCTTCAATTCCTCAAAGCTATTCTCTCTGTCCTCATTCCAAGAGAATTTAACCCCCTTCCTCAATAACTGCGTGAGGGGTAGGGCAATGATAGAAAATCCCTCTACAAATCTGCGATAATAACCGGCAAGGCCAAGGAAGCTTCGAACCTCGGAGGCAGATGTAGGTCTAGGCCATTTAGTGATCGCTTCAACCTTAGCTGGATCCATAGTAATACCGTCTGCAGAAACGACGTGACCGAGAAAAGCTACTTGGCTTAGCCAGAAATCGCATTTTGAGAATTTAGCATAAAGCTTCTTCTGACGTAGAGTCTCGAGCACAATACGAAGATGGTTTTCATGTTCTTCCTTACTCCGAGAATATACCAAAATGTCATCGATAAAAACTATAACAAACTTATCCAGAAAATCATGAAAAATCCGGTTCATCAGGTCCATAAAAACTGCCGGAGCATTGGTTAGCCCAAACGGCATAACCAAGAACTCATAGTGACCATACCGCGTGCGAAATGCTGATTTCGAAACATCAGAGTCTTTGATCTTCAGCTGGTGATATCCAGACCTCAGATCAATCTTGGAAAAACACTTTGCGCCCTGAAGTTGGTCGAATAAGTCATCAATACGAGGTAGCGGATAACGATTTCGGATGGTGATCTTATTTAACTCACGATAATCGATGCAGAGTCTCATAGAGCCATCTTTCTTCTTCACGAACAAGACCGGCGCGCCCCATGGCGAGACACTCGGTCTAATAAATCCGAGCTCTAGTAACTCCTGTAACTGCTCCTTAAGCTCCTTCAGTTCCAGAGGTGCCATACGATACGGTGCCTTAGAAATTGGTTCAGCACCTGGAATAAGGTCAATGGTAAACTCCACTTCGCGATCTGGGGGGAGTCCAGGTAGCTCCTCGGGAAAGACGTCTGGGAATTCAGAAACAATCGGATAGTCAGATATACTTGGCACATCAGATGTTATAGCCTTCACCGAAGCTAGGAATCCCGCACACCCATGCGATAGAAATTTCTGAGCCTTGAGTGCAGAGATGATTTTCAAAGATTTTCGGGGCTGAGTCCCCTGATAGGTAAGTGCAGGACGAAGAGGGTCACCAAAAAGGACACGACGAGTCTGACATTCGATTGTGACACGGTGTCGAGATAGCCAGTCCATACCGAGAATGATATCGAAGTCTCACATTTGCATAGGAAGTAAATCCGCATAATAGATAGTGGACATAACTCGGATTGGACAATCTTTATAAACATATGATATAATAGCAGAGTCACCTAAGGGAGTAGTAATCCTCAAGGTATCGTCTAAAGCAGTAGGTGCAATCATCAAGTACTTAGCAAATAACAGAGACACAACAGAATGCGTAGCACCGGTATCAAATAAAACACAGATATCACGTTCGCCCAAACAGAGAGTGCCAGAAACCGTACCTGGAGCATTAGCTGCATCATTAGCTGTAAGAGCAAAAACTCGACCACCTGCTGTAGACCTAGCAGGTTTCTTCCCATTATCATTCTCTGGACAATCCTTAATCTTGTGTCCAGAACGTCCGCATTTGAAACATAATCCTTCGGCAAAACGACATACTCCCTTATGAGGTTTCCCGCAAGTGGTGCATGGAGGAACATTGTCACGACCTTGCGGTGGGTGCTGATTTAATGGTTGAGCATGAGTAGGGGCCGCTTGTATCTGATTATCAGCTGCCTTTGGATTCTGATTTCGGTTCTGATCGCGATTCTTCCAGCTACGAGTATGATAGGTGTTGTTTCGATCAGATTTGTTTCGACGATCTCGAGGTGGTGAAGACTGATTTTTGTTTGTTTGAGAAGAAGACTGATCATAATTACCATCCCTGGGCCGTTTACGACTATCATCAGAGAACTTATTCCTGTCTTTCTTATCATTAGCCAAGTTCTTAACCGCATCCACCACTTCATTGATATCCCTGAACTGAAAATTCAAGATAAACTTCCTGTCTCGCTCACATACTGCCCACTTAAAGTTCTCAATCTGTTCCTCACGCGTGCCTGCAGCTGTACCAAGGAAGCTCACCAACCTAACGAACCGTGTTTTAAAATCATTTATGGACTCATCATTCCTCTGCCTTATGTTAGCATATTCTCGACGATATTCAGAACGGTCAGCAGCTGTGAAGTACTGCTCATAAAATAGTGCCCTAAAGTCATTCCATGGAAGTGTAGCCGCGTAAGCACTCCCGCCTCTAGCTGCTTTCAGAGTTTCCCACCAACGAAGGGCATCATCCTCTAGCTTGTATGCTGCCAATCTGACTTTGAATACATCATCCACCCCAAGTACTTCAAATAGTTTTTCAATGTGAGCAATCCAGTTCTGGGCCTCGACAGGGGTCGTAGCAGTACTAAACAAGTTAGGCCTTTGCTTCTGAAAGCGCTCCAGCCAAACATGAATACCAACAGGAGGTGGCGGGTTGCCGTCTCCACCATTCCCACCATCTCCACCATTTCCACCATTTCCATCGTCACCACCATTTCCATCATCTCCACCATTACCTCCGTTTCCATCGTCCCCACCATTTCCACCGTTACCACCGTTTCTACCAGCTCCACCAGGATTTTGCTGCAACTGCTGAATCAAATTCGGGATCATTGCGGTAATCGCAGCATTGACGGCATTAGCAATTAGAGTCTCTAAAGGAGGGTCAGTCGCATCGTTATTACGAGTACGTCTCTTAGGAGGCATCTGAAATGAAGGTATACTTATGAGCAGACAAATATAGAGGAGAGCAGAAACCAAAGGACACAAATAGGAGAACGGTGAAATCCTAACCCAATGTCTACCCATTACCTCACAGGTTAAATTATTAGGGTTTAAGTTTTCTACAAGAAAGAGCCTTTGCTCTGATACCATAATTGTAACACCCCAACCCGTAAAGGTCGAGATATCACTATTACAGATATCAATCAAAAACATCCTCCATAAATAAAACAAGGTCCAAAGTCTTAACGAAATTCTAACAATCCAAACCCAATAAATAATCAAACGAACTCCTAATTTCTGTCTTATTTAAAAATACTGAAATAAAAAAAAGATAAAGCCTTGATTCCACTTGCACTCATCCCCGATTCCCCGGATTTTCCTGATTACCTGGAATAAGAACATAGCAAACACACGAAGAAAATACGGCTGAGCCAAAAGTTGCTCAGTAACGGAGAAACAATAGTAAAACGAACAAGAAGCATAAGCAGAAACAATTTCAAAACGAGACATGTGACAGAACAGAACTGAACATAACATATAACTGAATTTAACGGAACATATATCAGAATACATACCAAATCTACACGACAATTAATCAAGAAAATAGTCGTGTAACATATAAGGGAGTACCCATAGAGCCAGAACAGAGGTGTACATAGCTAGCTAGGCTAATATACGAGTAGAGATGGCGTGTGTGGCGTACACACGTTACCCCATCCCCCATATAACATTTAACTTATAACATGTAACGTATAACTGAACTAGGATCGATCCATACGCCTCTAGTGGCCTAAGTACTACACAAGCACCTAATAGAGACGCCGTGAGTATCATAAAGCACCTCACGAAAATGCCTCGTCATATACGCCCATATGACGGATCAGAAATGCTCGGGTACAGAGTAACAAACATATAAGGCAAAATCCTGCAAGTAACTAGCCTATGGGAACATGCAATAATGAGTACAAGTCTAATAAGTATATTGCATGCTACAACGATTAGGCTACTTAAATCTGAGCATATAACATATTAACTTTTTATGAAACAAAACTAATATCGAACTAATCAAGCGGACCAAAACGTGTCAAATGCCGAAGGCCAAAGGGTCGTAACCCGGAATAGAGAAAAGATACTAAAAATACAAAGGGTCGGAATCCGTACCTTAAACAAATAGCGAAAAAGTGAGCAACAAACGGTCGTTTTTAATGCGTGCGTGAACCTATAATTTTATTAGTATTCCGATTAGACTTTACAGCAACCCAATTAAGTGTGTCATCTGGTTAGATTTAGGGCTTTAGGACCCTTGTCACTTGCTAGCTACTTTTACCATTGCCATGGCCCTTAACCTTTTCTACTTATTATTTATTTATTTATTTTCCTTTCAAATTAGTGTTTGACTAATAAAGAAATATTACTTGAAAAATTCAATGTATGTGCACTGCACTCACGTGTGCTCATTAGTAACCATTTAGGTCAATTAATATTTTAGAAAAATTCATTTAAATGGGGGCATAAGAAAAGTTAACAGGTGCATGCTATCATCATAAATGAAGCTCTAGCCCATGAAATTTCCTACCTCATATTAATAAAAATGTTCATCAGAAAACTAGTCAATGAAAACACCCATTTAATTTCTCTAAGTGATAGCAGTTTGATCGAAAGTTTAAGTTGCAGAAGCCAATGGGTACCATCACATATTTATAAGGTTGAATTTCACTACAAAACACAACGGTTAATGAAGGACATAATGATTACCTCGACTATAGAACTGAACAGCTTGGGACAAGAGCTCATACGACTAAGGTAGATGTCCACCGGTAGGAAACGCAGCGGCTAGTAGTTCATATGGCATCGATCAGTTATATACACAAATTTGTGGGGGTCATAAAGAAACAAACAACTGTGCTGCGAGTCGAGATCGGTACCTTATATCGAGCGAGAATAAGCCAAAGAGTGAGGCAAGCGGATGTTGTACTCGGTGTTTACGGACTGTAAAAGTGATCAAAACGGAGGATAATCAGGCACGATTTCTACACCGATGAACCTTTATAACCAAAGAGGAAATGGGTATCGGTGGTACCTTGTCTTCAGTCGATCGGATGGCAACTCAAGGGCTGCTCTTCACACAAATGGCGGGTGCGTATAGGCGGCGTAGCAGCAACTTCGACGGACAACCACTTAGACAAGGCGGTGCGATGGTGTCTGGAGTCCACAGCGGCGGCGATGCAGGTTGCACCGGCAGAGGAGTCGATCTGTGGAGGGGGTTTGAGGTGTCGCAAAAGATCACGAGGGTGTGTAGCGGAGCGAGATCGTGAGTGGATATCAGGGTTATATGGTGGACGATTGCCGTGGAGAAGCACCGATTTCTCGGTTGATTAGGTGAAAGAGATATCATTCCGATTTGGATGCGATGGAGACGGAGTAAACTTGTGGATTTTGACCGGAATTCAAAATTATGAGATAAATGAAGGGATCACGTCACGTGGGTTCATGATTTCTAAATTTCTTTTCTTTCTCTTTTCTTTTTTTTTTAATAGATATACATTGTTATTATTATTATTAAATGTAATTTTTTTTTTTGGGTATTACAAGGACTCTTTCCATTTGATAGTTACAGAAGTGCGTACCTCTGTTGCTTATTAAGGCTCTTGGAGTCCCAAATCTAGAAAACAACTTTTTGAGGAATTTGACAACTACTCGACCATCATTAGTGGGTAAAGTTCTGCTTTGACCCATTTTGAGACGTAGTCAACGGCCACAAGGATGTAGTTATTCCCTCTCGAAGTTGGGAATGGTCCCATGAAGTCAAGTCCCCATACATCAAAGACCTCACAAATTTGGATGTAGTTTTGGGGCATCTCATTGTGCATGGAGATGTTCCCAGTCCTTTGACAGGCATCACAGGCTTGTACAAGTTTGTGGGCATCCTGATATATAGTTGGCCAGTAAAAGCCAGAATCAAGGACTTCCCTTGCAGTGGCGTTGGCTCCATGATGGTCGCCGCAAGGTCCAGAGAGACAGTGTTTAAGGATGCTAACGGTCTCTGTACCATAGACACATCTTCTAATGAGTTGGTTGCCGCATACCTTGAAAAGGTATGGGTCGTCCCATATAAAATATTTAATGTCAGCGAAGAATTTTCTCCGTTGTTGATGTGTTAACCCTCTAGGTATGAGGCCGCTTGCGAGGTAGTTTGCCATATCTACAAACCAGGGTTCAGCAGAAGAGTCAACCCTTTCGAGGTAACTGTAGAAAACCTTTCATTGATTTCTCCTCCTGAAGTCTACGTATCGCTTTTAAGTCTTAACAAGTGGTCAGCGGTAGTGTTTTCAACACCTTTCTTATCCCTTAATTCAATGTTGAACTCTTGAAGCAGAAGAATCTAACGGATGAGTCTAGGCTTAACATCTTGTTTCTTGAACAAGTATCTGAGGGCTGTGTGATCAGTGAAAATGATAGTTTTTGACAATACCAAATATGAACGGAACTTGTCAAACGCAAACACCACCACTAACAACTCCTTTTCGGTAACTGTATAGTTTTCCTAGGCGTTGTTCAGCGTTTTACTAGCATAGTAAATTGGGTGGAAGTGTTTGTCTTTCCGTTGATCTAATACTGCCCCCCACAACATAGTCACTAGCGTCACACATGATCTCAAAGGGCAGAGACCAGTCAGGTGCAATCATGATAGGTTCATGGGCAAGTTTGTCCTTTAGGAGGGAGAAAGCTTCTGTACAGTCTTTGTCGAAGTTGAAGACTGCTTCTTTTCCTAGCAGTTTCGTCAAGGGCCTAGAGATCTTGGAGAAGTCCTTGATAAAACGGCGGTAGAAACGTGCATGTCTGAGGAAACTGCGGATGTCGTGGACGGAAGATGGTGGGGGTAGATGAGAGATAGTGTCAATTTTGGCCTTATCTACTTCTAACCCAGCTTGGGAAACTTTATGGCCAAGAACTATGCCTTCTTGGAACATAAAATGACTCTTTTCCCAATTAAGAGCTAAGTTAGTTTCTTCGCATCGGGCGAGCATTTTCTCGAGATTTTGCAGACAATGGTCAAACGAGTTGCCAAAGACTGAAAAATCGTCCATGAATACTTCCATGGATTTTTCAATCAAATCGTGGAAAATGGCAAGCATACAACGCTGAAAAGTCGCAGGAGCATTGCATAAGCCAAAAGGCATGCGTCTGTAGGCAAAGGTGCCATATGGACATGTAAATGTTGTTTTCTCTTGGTCCTCAAGATCTATGGGAATCTGGAAGTATCCTGAGAATCCGTCGAGGAAACAATAGTACATATATCCAGACAAACGCTCTAGCATTTGGTCTATGAATGGAAGACGAAACTGGTCCTTTCGGGTGGCGTCATTCAACTTTCTATAGTCTATGTAGACTCTCCAGCTAGTGACTGTACGAGTAGGAATGAGTTCGTTTTTTTCATTGGTCACAACAGTCATTCCCCCTTTCTTGGGTACTACCTGAACATGAGAAACCTAAAGGCCGTCAGATATGGGGTATATAAGACCAGCATCCAGAAGTTTGACAACTTCCTTCTTTACCACTTCTTGTACATTGGGATTCACCCTTCGTTGTGGTTGGATAACAGGCTTATACACCTCTACCATTAGGATTTTGTGCGCACACAGCGATGGATTTATTATTTTGATGTCTGATAGCTTCCATGATATAGCCTTCTTATGGTTTAGCAAAATGGCAAGCAATGCATCCTTTTCTTTTGGGCTCAAGCGTGCAGAGATAATTACAGGCGAGTTGCGGTTCGCCTTGAGTTCGGCCAGTTGCTATATATAGATATTGTGTCTTTGTAATTGGAGAGGGTGAGGGACTGAGTGTGTGATCAAGTGTTAAGTGTGTGTTTTCTACGGTGTTCTCTGAGTCTCTGTTTCTTTGTGTTACTGATTGTAATTGTTCGAATTTGAACAATAAAACAACTGGTTAATTACTTGTTTCGTAAAGGAATTAGCTAAATTGAGTAGACGATCCGATGCTCACGCATGTTTTAGATTTTTTGAAACAAAATGTCACACCCCCAACATTACCACTAACGGAGTTTATACCGTTAAGGGGTGCGAGCAAACCAGGACCACAACCATTAGTTACAAATACTAAACGAATCGGAGTAAAGTCCAAGTGTTCATAATCAAAACAGTTTTTAAAAGTACGCAGCGGAAAATAAACATAAGTATCTTAGCACTAACCACGTGCTTAAATTACAATAACATGAATTGTTATTAAATTCCCAAGTTTGAGTTTAAAATAAGAAATCTTCAAGTGCCATGCCAACCTCCAGCGGATACTCCTTAGCGATCTGCAAAAGTTTAAACCACACAAGTGTCAACCTAACGGTTGGTGAGTTCACGGTGGGCATGACATGCATTGGCCCGGTCTCATAATCGTATTCATCAACATGTAATAAGTATTAGTTTTATAAACATTGCCAAGTGATGTATTACCTAATATGCACTAGTTAAGTAAAGTTAAAGCGGTCAACCGATATCGCGGGTAGCTAATCCGTTGTTCCATGCACTAAGGAAGTTTGTACCAAAGCTGACCAATATGGTAGAGGCCGTGCCATTCTGTTCTGCGGACCTACGTCATCACGGTTTTGCCTCCCCCGTGTCCTCCCGGGATCACGGTCAAATAGGCTGATATTGTACCTCCGTGCACTCCCCGTGCCACGGGGCGGAGTTTGTCAAACTCCAGT
Organism: Deinandra increscens subsp. villosa; assembly: GCA_039602395.1. Taxonomy (NCBI): domain Eukaryota; kingdom Viridiplantae; phylum Streptophyta; class Magnoliopsida; order Asterales; family Asteraceae; genus Deinandra; species Deinandra increscens. Next base: position 36,574,543 of record JBCNJP010000007.1, on the reverse strand, counting down.
AGATCTACCCAACATCCCCTCGCTTTACAATTAATGGTACAATTTAGTTGAGGACTTTTAAGTTTTTAAGGCATCCTTAGAAATCATGTGATATCATTGGTTTAGACTTTAACCTACACTAGTCATATTAAAACGGTTTACTTTGGGGTTCTTATGAATCCCGAAAACATTTTTCAGTTTCGTTTTAGAATTAGTTGTTTAAGTATTTCACAAGTGCTTCCCATAAAGCACTTTTAGTTCATCAAGTGGGTGCCAAGCATTCCCGAATTCAAGTTCATCAAGTGGGTGCCGCGCACTCCCGAATTCAAGTTCATCAGAGAGGTGCATAGCTCTCATAAGGTTGTCAGCATTGTTCTTCATTAAGTTATTCAGCGTGACCCAAACGGGTTCACGGTAAATGGGTTAGTGACACTCACCTTGGGTTGCACTGCTACACTTGCTATATAATCCAAGTATTGTTTGCTTATCGAAAACCTATGAACACGTTTAGGTCTTAAGTATTAGTTTTGTGTCTAATCTTTACTTAACGTCACTATGGCCCATAACATAGCACGTTGGAACTATGACTCGACATACAGTCACACGACACCAATGGTTGATCATAAATAGGGGTTCACATGTTACAGAAATCATAGCATGTATCATCATGGCATAATCATGTAAGTCATGGCATAACATTCAAGCAAATTGCACAAGTTTGGATTCTGGTCTCAGTTTCGCTAGCAGTTTCGCTAGTCAGTTTCGCTGTGTGCACGGGCAGCACTTTCGCTAGGCAATACCCGATGACACAGTTTCGCTAGGCTAGTTTCGCTCGAAACTGTTGGCACAGTTTCGCTAGCCTAGTTTCGCCCGAAACTGGTTTGAACTTTCGTTCAGGGAATTTCGCTCGGTAGATTCGCTCGAGCTGGTCTGGTTGGTTTACCCGGCGACACTGCAGTTTCGCTGCATAGTGTCGCTGGATGAAGATATACATAGTTTCGCTGGACAGTTTCGCCCAGAGAACAAGGCAGTTTCGCTGGTCGCGAAAAACATACGGATCAGCCTAAAAATCAACCTAACAGCTTCCATTTTACATGCAATTCATTGTTTAGCATACATAGGCATTTACCAACATAAATCAGTAAGCTTTAACACCTTAAACATGCATTTTTATCATCAAATCACCAAAATACATTTAAAACCCTAAAATGATCTAAATAGCATAAATCTTTATCATGGATCAGTTTTACACGTAAAGTTATCAACTTTATGGTAGATCTAGCATTCCTAAGCATTCCTACAGAAGATCTAATGATATCATGAAGGTTTAAGCATGCTTTATGAAGAAATACATAGAAAACACATAAAAATGGCATAAAGGAAAGGTTTTGGGACTCACGATTCGATCAGGGAATCGAATGGATGTTGTCTTGGGCTGAGATCTTGGTTTCTCTTGATGGTTTTCGGCTGACCAGATTTCCAGAGAAGAATGTGTGTGTTTGTGATGTAAATGAGGCAAATAGGAGAACTAGGGTTTATTAAGATTATTTATATCAGGGGCTAGTTTCGCTGGCAGTTTCGCTGACCAAGCGAAACTAGCTCTGGTCACATTTAACTGATTTGGTTTAGCTGGCTACCGGGCGACGCTACAGTTTCGCCCGGTAGTTTCGCTGGCTGCACAACTCAGGCAATTTTCACATAATCAAGGAATTACAATTTGTCATGCTATTCATAATATTAAATCATGCGTTTAAATCACATTGCACATAATGACAACAATAAATGAACACATAGCACATATGGGCGGGTTCGGTGATCAACCAAAGGACGTGGACGTATTCGGCCTAGTTAAGCATTAGTTACTAAGTTAACACTTATAACGTAACTAACGGGGTTTGTCTAACGGAAGTTAACCTTGGAATTCTCGAATGTCACATCATCCCCTTGTAATTGGAATTTTCGTCCCGAAAATTATTCTTGCGTCGTAGCGTTCGCAGCATCGGCTGTCGTTGCTGGGGGAAAGAAAGCAAAAGTTTTAGGGTCGTCACACAAAATGTGTTGTTTTTGAGTGTTTTTACAAGTTCTTGATAATTTCGGTAGTGGTTTTTGTGAAATTTTCACTGCTAAATCTTTCCTTATCACTTTTTCTGATCAACTGCTGTGAATCTCGTCAAAAACTGTCCAAAATCGAGCGTTTTGAGCAAAAAATGGTGAGGTTCGGCTGAAATTGTTTCTTGTTCGGAATAACTGGTCCAAACTTCACGTTCGGATAGAGTTCGTCTGTCCGAAGTTCAAGTTTGTCCAAGGTTTCAGTTAAAGTTCAGATAATATTCTAGTTCAGTTGAGGTTCGTTCACAGTTCGGATAGATTCGGGGTTCGGAAAGGGTTCAGAAAAGGTTCAGATAGTATTTTTGTTCGGATTAATTTGAGTTCAGCTAAAGTTCGGCTAAGCTAGGTTCGACAGAGGTTCAGATAGAGTTCGGATCACAGATTAAGGTTCGGATAAGGTTCGGACGATCAGAATTCAATTTTTCAAAATGACGGAATTTCATGCGTTTGCGGCTATGCAGAATGCAATGCAAACAATGCTGAATTTTGATAACGAAATCGGAACAAGTCAGAAAGTTCCCAAGTTGTTAAAGTTGGAGGATTACCAAAATTGGAAGAAACGATTTTCTGCTTACATAAGCACGAATGATATCGATTTGTGGATTCCGATTAAGAAGCTTTACCAACATCCAACTGATCAAGGAGATTTCAAAGAAGTTCATACATTCGACATTGCTGAAAGAAAATCATATGAGCTTGAACAAAAAGCATTTGGTTATCTTACGATGGCATTACCCACTGAGTTGTTACATCAATTTAGTACTTGTAAGAAATCAAAACAATTGTGAGATGCTTTATTAGCAAGGTGTGAAGGGAATGATCAATACAAAAAGAGTCGGAAGAAGGTGTTAAGTAAAGAGTTTGATAATTTTCAACATTACGAGAATGAAAACATCATGGCTCTTGTATCAAGATTGTCACATCTTATAAGTGAATTGAAGATTGTGGCAATTGAGAAAACGGATGAAGAGTTAAAAGAAAAGATTATGGAGGCTTTACCAGAAAAATGGGAAAATTATGTGTTGCTGCTTACACATGATAAAGAATTTTCCACATTAACATTTCATGATTTAACTGGTAAACTTCATGCCCGTGAGATGGAAGTGTTGAATTCCAACAAGTCCAAAGCAAATCTGCAAAATCCAGAATTGTATCATGGTGAGAATGCTACTAGTATGATGGCTAAGACTAAACCAAGCCTGAGTTCTGCACCACCGACTGCTTTTATTGGAAATATTTCTGGAAATTCTGATAATAATTCATCACGAGGTTGTAACTTTACAATTCCAGAATCATCAAATCAGAATGCTTTTTCTGCTGAAACAACGGATGATTGTGCTAAAATGATTGCTGCTTTAATATCTTCATCTTTTGGTTTGGTTATAAAAAATGTTGCTGATGCAAAAATAACAAGGGATGATCTTGATGAACTTGATGATGATCAATTTAATGAATTAGATTTATCTTGGCAATATGCTATGCTGGGTCAAAGATCAAAAAGGTTTTTCAAGAAAAATGGAAGAACTACTTCTGATTTTAATGGAAGATTGGGTTTTGACAAATCTAAGTTGAAATGTTACAAGTGTTCCAAGCTTGGACATTTTGCTAAAGAATGTCAACATGCACGTGTTAACAAACCTGGTTTTACATCTAATACTAGTTCTCAACCGTCTTCAAGCAATTCAAACAAGACAACTTTAACGGTTCAAAATGATGGTGTATATAATTGGGGTAAACATTTTGACACATCTGCTTTGATTGTCACTCATGATCAACAAGATGATTACTATTCAGATTCGAGTTCAGAACCAAGTTCCTACGAATCAGCTAAAAATATAGAAAGTTTGTTGAAAGAAAATACTTCATTTTTGAATGAAATTAGAAAGCTTTCTAATGAACTTAAATTGGTGAAGGAGGATTTGGCAGTTTCTAAGAAGAACAAGAAAAAATTGGCTGTGAAAAATGATTTGTTGGAAAAGGAGATTACATTGAATACCAAAGTTCTTCAATATGTAAAGAATGATTTGGAGATGTTTAAAAAGACTGAAAAGGATTGTGAAGAACGAATTGCTAAATTGATTGAAGAAAAGGAGGAATTAGTTAAAGAAGTGAAGAAATGGAAAGATGAAGCAGAAAATGCTACTAATGATTTTCAAAATTTGTCTGATAAATAAAAAATCAAGCTTGATTTGCTCACAAAGAATCTGAAGAATATGATGCTAAGATTGAGGCATATCAAGTTGATATGGAGAAGTTATTGGATGAAAAGAGAGATTTGGTTAGTGTTAACAAAGTGCACACTGCGAATTTGGAAATCCAAAAGCAAAATGAGGTTAAATTGAAGAAAGAACTGTTTAATGGCTCAAAAATCTTCGATTGCAAAAGTTTGAAACTCATAAGGTTGCAAAGAGATTAATAGCTACAGAGAAGGAATTGGCTGAAGCTCAACAATAGATTTCAAATTTAAAGATTCAAGTGATTGATGCTAATCGGCTGCTGAATAATGTTTCAAATTCACAATTATTCACAAGCTTCTTAGCAAATAATGTCAATTTTGAAAGAATATTTGACAAGACAGCTTCACCCCCTGCAAATATTAAAGAAGCTGTTAAAGATGTGAAAGAAAAGGTGGACGTTTATGATTATTCCAAGTTTTCATCATCAGTCTCGGAAGAAGTGAAGATTGAGAAAAAGAAGAAAAACAAGAAAGCTAAAAAGAAGAAGGGAAAGAAATATGAAATTCCTCCAGCTCCACAGTTTGTTTCTCGTTCATCTTCAACAGCAAATGAAAAGTCAGCTACATCGAGTGAGAAAATTCGTTCTCAACCTGATTTTGATGAGATGATTTTCTATGAGCAGAAAAATGTTAATGAAGTCAAAGCTGAATTTTCAAGATTGGCGAAGAATGGACATCAAAATTCAAGTTTTGAGGAGACGATTTCTGGAAAAAATATTGGTTTGGGTTTCAGTGGAAAGCATGATAAAGCTGAGGAGGTTCGAGCTTCAAAACCACAAACTTTGAAGAAAATAAAGCTGACGCAAGTGAAGAAGGAGGCCTTCCAGGCTGAGAAGGTTCAACCCGAACGGTTTTACCAACTCAACGGTTTAGAACAAATTTTCTCCGATAAAGAGTTCCCACTTCACAGCGTGGATGCTCAAAAGATTTCAGAGGTTTTTGTGAAGGCCGATGTTTCACCAAACATGAAGACTCGGAATGCAAAATTTTCTTCTGATGGTTCTTATTCTCGAAGTCCAACATTCAAATGGGTTCATGATCATAGACATCAGGTATATAATTCTTCTTTGATAATGTTCGAGATATTCATGTTTGTACTCCTATGCAGGCACCTAAACGGTGGGACAAAACTCAACGAATATATTATGTTTGTCGCCAAAAAGGGCATATGGCAAAATATTATCCACTTCCTGCTGATTCAAATCAAAGATCTCAAAAGATACCAGTTTTTGGTAAACTTGCCCAAACAAAGTTCTTTGATGAACAAGGCAGAGTTTTTGATGAAGTAGAGCCTACATTCTTTTTGAAACTAAAACGTTTTGTTCCTATTTTTCAAAAGGTTGAAACTGTATGTTCATCATCACAGGCACCTGTGATTAATTCATCAAAAACTGAGTTACGAAAACAACAATCAATCTGGAAACCAAAGGTGTTTTAAAGCAAAACCAGGACACTGGTCGACCAGAAGCAGACGCTTCAGGTCAAGTTAAAATCTAATGAGTTTGACCAGTGTGCAGGTACTTCTAGAAGACCTATCGACGATTGCAAAGTTGTTAATGGAGGAGTATTCTACTTAACTTAAATTTCATGAAATATCTTACTAGCCTACAAGTTTTCTGAAACTGTAAAATGCAAAATATCCGTGTTGGTTGATCAATCTTATTTCTTTATATTTTGTTTGTGTTTGAGAAAGAAAATTCAAAAATAGCAATTTGTTTTTGTAAAATGAAAAATCCAAAAATAGAGTTTTTCATTTTAAGGGGGAGAATTGCATGTAAGGGGGAGAAGTTGAGAAATTGCATGTTATGGGAAGAAGGTGAATACATACAAAATATATAAAGAAGGTGAATACATGCAAAATATATAAGGAAGGTGAATACATGCAAAATATATAATATTTTGAGAAATTGATCATTAGAAAATGATGGTACATTGGCTTACGTATCTGACTCATGGATAAAGTAGATGAAAAAGCTATAAGATCATTATTTGATATGTTTGATAAGCTCGGCAAATCAGAAAGTATTCAGATGTGATATACACTAAATATTATAGCTTGACAATGCGGATAACATCTTGATGCATATTTCATGACAAAAAGAAAAATATGTGTGAAAATAAAATGAGAAGTCACTGTGTATACATGTGTTCATTTTGCAAAGATTTATACTTGTTTGATTTTCTTTATTTTGTCAAACGATCAGACTTTCTCTACGTATCAAAAGATCGACCTGACTGTTGTTCGTTTGACGTTCTGCTTTATTTTCTTTGGTGTTTCGTATAACTCATCGGACTTTCTCTCCGTGTACGGGAGTACCGACCTAATTGTTGTTGGGTTATACAATTTCAACTTGTTTTATTTTCTTATTTTGTTAAATCCGAGGCCTTATCTGCGCATCGAAAGATCGACCTTAAGGTAAACGATTTAACGTTCTTATTTCTTTTTGCATGGAGCACAGTTGACAATATCATAAAAATATTATGCTTTGTGATAATCACAAGTGTGATCACACGAGAAAAAGAAGAGATCACACAAGAAAAAGAAAATGTCTAAATATGTCTGATAGTGTGGAATACAGTGGTCAAAGCAAATTTAATCAATACCTTAACATATCCAGATGTTATGAGTATGATTCTACCTGAGTTTAAGATGGACAAATTATACCGGCAATCAGCATGACTTATGTGCTTCAATTAGTTGAAATTGAAGTGTAGTTCAGTGCGTTATGACCAATATGACCCCGAATAGTGACATTTCTCATACCAAAAATAGAGTTTGATTTTGTATTGCAATTTCTTTTCATTTCAGAAAAGTACAAAAAGATTTTTGGTGTGTTTTAGCATAAATTTGAAAAATGAAAAAGATTTGAAGTTTGTTTTGATATAAATTTTCTAAAAACCAAAAAAATTTTGTTTCTGCTTTATTTTCGATCTGATCAGTACGTGATATAAATCAAATTTTTAAAATCATATCTTGGAGTCTCGAAGAGACGTTTTGCGCCGAGATTATTTAAATCTTGAGCAGGTAGCTAAAGTGAAAGATATCACAACTTCAAGTCATAGAAGCTGCTGATCAAGACAGAGATACACCGGACATTTTCAAGTATTCAAGATCAAGTTACGATCAACTTGAGGAAGAGTTTGTTCGAAGATTCATTTCATTGGAAGAACGATTTCTGCACTTGAGGGGGAGCTTGATTGAAGATACAGTTTTGATGATGTTAAAGAGATACTGCACACGACGAGGAGGAGTTTGTAGATACAAGATCTGTGCGTCGTGTGAAGTATCAAGTCAAGACAAAGACCAAGATCAAGACAAGTTTGGTTGCTAGCCGAACCTGGTCCGAACCTGAGGTTCAGATCAGACGAACTTCAGGTTTGCATGGAGTTCGGCCAGTCGCTATATAAAGATCTTGTGTCTTTGTAATTAGAGAGGGTGAGGGACTGAGCGTCTGAGATCAAGTGTTAAGTGTATGTTTTCTTCGGTGTTCTCTAAGTCTCTGTTTCTTTGTGTTGCTGATTGTAATTGTTCGACTTTGATCAATAAAACAATCGGTTAATTACTTGTTTCGTATCCGAATTAGCTAGATTGAGTAGACGATCCGATGCTCATGCATTTTCAAGTTCCAGCGTCGGTAGATTCTTAGCTATCGGCGTGGTGTTGGAATCTTTGTTTTCTGTGTAGGCGTTGATAGAGTGGATGGACTCGTGGTTCTAGCAATTAGAGATAGGAGATGGGTTGGTCTCCTCTTCCAGGATTTCCAGGGTGAGCTCTTCTTCTTCTACTTCGTTTAACCAAGGAAGGTCATCAGAAGCGGGGTATCCGAGAGATCTCTCGATCTTACAGATAGTTGGTTATGATCTCCGAGCTGTAGTCTCATTTCTTCATTGTCCGGGTTGATGACAGACCTCCAAGTCTCCAAGAGGGGTCTTCCGAAAATTAAAGGGGTATCGTCAAGGATAACGAAATCGGAGGGGATGTTAACGTCGTTAACATTGATTAGGACATTCTTTATAACTCCTCTGAATAGACGGACCGATCGATCAGAGAGGATGAACGGTAGACGGAAAGGTGTCATTTATTCTAACTCTAGTTTATTGAACAACATAGTAGGCATCAGATTTACAAGTAAGTATCATCAGTTATGGTAGTTTGCATTTTCTTTTTGATAAGGCATGGCACAAAATTTATATCATAAAAGTGTCTAAAGTGTGACGATTGGTTTTTTGTAAATATTACTTGTTGAAGTTCTTCTAGTTTAGGTGAAGTGAACAATTCTTTGAAAAATCTAGCATTGGTTGGGATGTTAGCAAGACTTTTAAGAGAAGGTGGAGAAATGTGTACAAGGGTTGGAGGAGGTTTGCTCTTACCATTACATGAAGATGATGAGGCAGGCATCTCATCTGGTCTGGAAATTTCTTCGGCTTCCTTGGCTGGTTCATCGACTTGGGTGTTTGGGATCTGAAGGGAAGGGGTTGCGTCCAACTCCTTTTCTTCAGGACTCGTTGAAACTGGCGTTGCAGCTGGGATGTTGGGCTCTGGGGGAACTTCCTTGATTATGACCTCTTCTTTTTCCTCCTCCCGTATATGGCTGAAGTAATCTTCAAGAACTTTTATCTTTCTGTGGTTTCTTCAAGATCTGACTTTGGGCGTATACAAGGTGAATTTTATGTATGTGGTGTGTAAGCAAAGCTTGTGCCTTGCGAGTTTTGCTCATTACACTATGTACAGACAAAGAAAAATCATGGGAAGAAGAAGTAGAGTATGAAGTAGATGGTTCATTTTCAAAATCTTGTCTTGTAATGTTATTTTGCCAATTATGTCGGTTAGGCTCAGTTTGAATATAATTTTGGCAAAAACCATTATTTGACTCAGATTGTGAAAAAGAACTATAATTATGGCTGGTGGACTCATCTGGTGGTTCATCCACTCGTAGGAACGCATGCGTTAGTGCTAATATGTAGCAGTACCGAGAGTAATGGGAACCACCGCATATTTTACACCAAACAGACTGAGGCTATCCATCATTGTAACCGAAATATTCCTCCGGATTATTATCCACCCTTCTATTATTTCTCAGAGAAAGATAGATGAATAGAAAAACAACAAAAAGGAAAATAAGAAAAACTAATAGAAGTAAAAAATCTAAACTAAGTAAAAGCAAATTGAATTAAACTATTGGCTAGGCTGCTAACTTGGACTTTTTTCCAATTCCTCGTTTGTCTCCCCGGTAATGGCGCCAAAAAGCTTGACGTGTGCTGAGGTGTACTTAAAATATGACAATATTTTCCAAACCTATTTTAGCAGTTTTAAGCTTTTAAATTTATAAAACTTGATTTTCTTGACAACTACTATTTCACCACATTACATGGACAAGTATACCCATCGTGGTGCAGTATAGTAGTGGTAAGTTGAATCGGGGTCGTTCAGGACACAATGGAAAATGAGAGCTCTAGATAATCAGTCCGCCGTTATCATCTAGCCAGATCTAAGGTTAGTTTAGAATAGAATACTTTTAAAAGAAAAGAAAATAAAAGAAAATAAATAAGATGGTGTTTAAGAGTTATGTAAATCAGGGTTAGTGTTACTTGTGAGAACTTACCAGTGGCAAAGATTGGGAAATGAGGACTCGTGGTCTTGCTTAAGATCTTTTACTAGCAGAAGACCAGCCACCTTTCGGAATCTTAGGCTGATTCACCATCTCCATGATCAACCGACTACGAGGAGTACGAACACCGTGGGAAGGTACTGCTAGTAACCGAACAAAGTGGTATAACGCCATTTAGTTACGGGGCCGATCAAACCGGTGACTTACCGTACCGACACGCCGTAATGAACTAGCAGGGGAACAACCCTGCGTGCCGGATTATTTTATTATGAAAATGATGTTTTTAAGGGACTTTGGTCCGTTTCATTCGCACCTAGCTCTCCGCATGTGTAAGTCCGACGTAACCAGAGCCAAGTTCACAAACACGTACCAACTCGGCTTCCGTGAAGTGACAAAATATTACCAACCCCCATTCCCTACCAAATACTTTCAGCCCGCACATGCGTGGTCAGCTGAGTTTGCTTACATAGACATAAGGACCTCGATCGTACCATGTAGCATGGGGCGCGAGTCACCTTTCGGATCATGCATCATCCACTGACCGGGTGTCACAAGTCCGGCCTTTGGGATTTCGATCCCTAAATGGTCTGTGATACGAAGAGCACGTTTGGTTCAGAAAATCAATAATAAAGATTTAATAAAAACGGTTTTCATAAAGTCATTAGACACACCTTAAGAAATCTTAGGAGGTCATTGCCCAACCCACCAGAGGTCTGTCACCTCCCAAGTAAGTATAAGAATTTAGCCAGACATGGCTTTAAAGATTTGCTTAAGAGAAAAAGAAGATTTCATAGACAAAATGCTTACAAGATCTTGCTTAAGTTAAAGTTCTTATGAACTCGATTACAAGACTCGAAAGCACCAAATGACTCAAAACCGTAAAAGAGAAAGAAAAGAATTGAGCAAGCTGCAAATGAGGAGGAGTCCGCTATTTATAGGCTGAAGTCTGACATGGCACGAGGAGTGCTAGCTTGGGCACGGGTCGTGCTGACTCAGCATCAAGATCCAGTATCTTCCTTCTGACATGGCACGGGGTCGTGTTATCTTGGGCACGGGCCGTGCTATGTCAGATGACACGGTTTGCCATCAGAGACACGGGGTGTGCGATCAAAATCTTGTCAGGAGGATCTTCAGGTGCGGCATGGGGTGTGCTAGCTTGGGCACGGGGCGTTCCAGGATTGGAAAATCTAGAACTTTGATATTTTTCTTCTGTTTTTGCTCATAATCAGCTCCTTTTGTATTTTCCACACTTCTAAACCTGAAAAAAAAAGAAAACAAAAGAGACTTGTTTTGATGTTAGTGACTCAGGTTTATGTCGTTTTGTGAGAGATATTTGCTATAAAAATATATATATAGTTTGAGGTTTATCAATATCTTGTATGAACTCATGAAAATTCCTTCAAAAAGGATGCCATGCCATCTTAGCTTATGTCACTGAGAAGAAACCTAAGGAGAAACATATCGAAGATGTTCCTATTGTCCGCGAACACCCAGAAGTCTTTCCCGAAGACTTGCCAGGCTTACCCCCAGAATGACAAGTGAAGTTTCGCATCGACTTAACACCTGGAGCCGCCACCGTTGCCAGGTCCCCATACCGTCTGGAATCGTCTAAAATGCAAGAGTTATCTAGCCAACTACAAGAGTTGCTAGATAAAGGCTTCATCCGTCTAAGCCACTCCCCATGGAGTGCTCCCGTGTTATTTGTTAAGAAGAAAGATGGAACGTTCTGGATGTGTATCGACTACAGAGAATTTATCAAGTTAACCGTGAAGAACCGCTACCCGCTCCCAAGAATTGACGACCTATTCGATCAGCTTCAAGGATCAAATTTCTATTCGAAGATCGATCTGAGATTAGGGTACCATCAACTCAAGGTTAGAGATGAAGATGTCTCAAAGACAGCGTTTAGAACACATTATGGTCATTACAAGTTCCTCGTTATGCCATTTGGTTTGACTAACGCATCGGCAGTGATCATAGACTTAATGAACCGCGTATGCAAACCATACTTGGATAAATTTGATAACGTGTTCATAGAAGACATTCTCATCTACTCCCATAGTAAGAGGGAACACGACCAACACTTGAGACTTATCTTGGAGTTGCTAAAGAAAGAAGAATTATACGCGAAACTTTCCAAATGCGACTTTTGGATTCGCGAGGTACATTTCTTGGGTCACGTAATCAACAATAGAGGTATTCATGTTAATCTAGCTAAGATTGAAGCAATCAAGGATTGGAGCACTCCCACGACTCCAACTGAGATTCGATAATTCTTAGGTCTCACTGGCTATTATCACCGATTCAATGAGAATTTCTCAAAAATAGCCCAGCCCCTGACAACTCTGACTCAGAAGGATAAGAGGTTCATACGGGACGCTAAAACCAAAACCTCTTTCCACTTGTTGGAGAAAAAACTTTGCGATTTCCCAATCCTATCCTTACCAGAAGGAATCAACAATTTCGTTGTATACTGCGATGCTTCGCATCGAGATTTGGGATGCGTACTCATGCAGCAAAAGAAAGTCATCGCATACGCCTTTTAACAACTAATGGTTCATGAGAAGAATTATACAACCCACGACTTAGAGCTTGGATCCGTTGTGTTTGCTCTTAAAATCTGGAGGCATTACCTTTATGGGATGCAATGCACCATATTTACTGATCATAAGAGTCTCCAGCATATCTTTAATCAGAAGGAACTGAATATGAGGCAATGTCGACGGGTTAAACTGCTAAATGATTACGAATGCGAGATTCATTATCACCCAGGCAAGGCTAACGTTGTAGCTGACGCCTTAAGCAAAAAAGAACGTGTCAAACCGCTTCTGTTTGAGCATTAAGTATGACCATACGCTCGAATCTCACATCACAAGTTTGTGATGCTCATATCGAAGCTCTCAAGCTAGAGAACCTAAAGGAAGAATGCTTGCGCGACACAGATAAACAAATAACAGAAGCCTGATGGAACCATGAACTTCATGAATAGGCTATGGGTACCTAGCTATGGAGGTTTAAGGAAGCTAGTATTTGATGAAGCCCATAAAAAAAGATATTCCATTCATTCGGGATCGGATAAGATGTATCATGGTCTAAAGGAACAATTCTGGTGGCCTAACATGAAATCCGAGGTGGCTACCTATGTAGGCAAATGACTCACATGCTCAAAGGTCAACGCTCTTTACCAGAAACCGTCCAGACTATTGACACAACCAATTATTCCCAAATGGAAATGAGAAGAAATATATATGGACTTTATCACAAATTTACCTAAATCCAGATGAGGTTGTGATGCTAGTTGGGTAATAGTGGATCGATTAACGAAATCCGCTGACTTCTTACCAATCAAGGAAACAGACAACATGGAAAGACGGACCAAGATTTACATGAAGGAAGTCGTATCACGGCACGGTGTGCCTATATCCATCATATCTAACCGTGATAGCCATTTCACCGCTTACTTTTGGAAATCTCTCTAGAAATATTTGGGTACTCGCCTCGACATGAGTACTACCTACCATCCACAGACAGATGGCCAAAGTGAGAGAACAATTCAAACGCTTGATCATATATCCTAAGAGCGTGTGTGATTGATTTCGGCCCCAATTTGGATGAACACCTCCCACTTGCCGAATTCTCATACAATAATAGTTATGACACCAGCATTCATGCTGCACCATTTGAGGCACTTTGTGATAATTCGGCTTTTCACGTCATTTTCTGGTATTAACTGAACGTAAAACGTATTAAATGTTGTGTGAACATTTATGTGCCAGACTGTGTTGACTTGTTGACTTTAGCAAATTAGGGTTTTGTGTGATCAAATACTACGAGCATGCATGGAAAATTAAACGTTTGAAATTCTATGATTTTATATGGGATTAAAACATATAAATACATATAGTATGATTTGATGAGATTTATGATTTTACGTAATTAAAGTGTTTTAATTACAAGTTATTGATAATAGAATTATTGTTCACAAATTTAAGTGATTTAAATAGATAAGTTATGATTTTATGTTACTTTAAATGATTGTGGAGTTATACTCCATAATTTATTCTAGTAAAACGATACTTATAATTCTTATAAACGTTACACGATCTATATATTTTGACGTTCCTTGTATATTCATTGTTTAATCATTCCTCCGTTAATTTTCGTTAGCCTCGTTATCCTTTCATAAATTTGAGGGGTCTTTTCCGTCATTCTTAAACCTTCTTTTCTTTTACAAATCTTGAGGGGTTAGCTTTGCTATTAACAAAACTTGCCATCTTAAAGTATAAAGTCCTGAGTGGCTGTTTTTGCCAATTGTCTAAAGTTAATTTGAATGTCATTGAAACACATTCAAGAATGGAAATCGGTTTCGACCGATTCCTTTTTACTCGGTCGGTTACTTGGTTGGCTATCAATGAGAGATCAATGATATGTATATCATTGAGACGATACACAAAGAGTCATTATCATCCCTTGCCTATCAGTCGCTCTCTCCCTCCCGTTCTCTGTTTTCCAGCGAAACAAAATTCATCGAGACCACCACCGGACCACCCCTTCCCAGCCACTGTTTACCATCATGCGACACATCCCGGTGATCGTGAGTCTCGGAGAAGCAACCAGGAGCAAAGCGATTCGAGTTTCTTGACGACACTCGGTGTTCGCATCTAAGATTCGAGATTCGTTTCGGTGCCTAAACTCGACAATCTCTCATCTTCGGTTCAAGGTAATCATCTTTACACGTTAGTCGCACATGTTTATGCATTTTATTTGAGTTCGCGATTTTCCGGTGACTGGAGCTAGGGTTCCGATCACCGGAATTCTAGTGAGGAAGATGAGGTTATGCAGGTACAATATATGTATTTTGTGTTCTGGAATCTAAACTTGTACAATTTGCTTGAATGTTATGCCATGACTTACATGATTATGCCATGATGATACATGCTTTGATTTCTGATATATATGAACCCTTGTTTATGATCAACCATTGGTGTCGTGTGTCTGTATGTCGAGTCATAGTTCCAACATGCTATGTTATGGGCCATAGTGACGTTAAGTAAAGATTAGACACAAAACTAATACTTAAGACCTAAACGTGTTCATAGGTCTCCGTTAAGCAAACTTGGATATTAAAGCAAGTGTAGCAGTGCAACCAAAGGTGAGTGTCACTAACCCGATTACCGTGAACCCGTTAGGGTCACACCGAATAACTAAAAGTAAAACAATGCTGACAAACTCGAGAGTCTAGGCACCTCCCTGATAAACTTGAAAACCTGGAGTGCTCGGCACCCACTTGATGAACCTGAAGTGCTTTATGGAAAGCACTTGCAAATTACCAAAACAACGATTTCTGAAACGAAACTGAAAAACATTTTTGAGATTCATGAGAATCCGGTAAACTGTTTTAATATGGCTAGTGTAGGTTAAAGTCTAAACCACATGATATCACATGATTTCTAAGGATGCCTTGAAAACTTAAAAGTCCTCAACTAATTGTACCATTAATTGTAAAGCGAGGGGATGTTGGGTAGATCTACTGGAGTTTGACAAACTCCGCCCCGTGGCACGGGGAGTGCACGGAGGTACAATATCAGCCAATCTGACCGTGATCCCGAGAGGACACGGGGGAGGCAAAAACGCGATGACGTAGGTCCGCAGTACTAGATGGCACGGCCACTACAATAAATTATAGTCAGCTTTGGTGCAAACTTCCTTAGTGCATGGAACAACGGATTAGCTACCCGCGATATCGGTTGAGCACTTTAACTTTACAAAACTAGTTCATACCCGATGACGTAGGTCACGGACAATTCCTTTATAAACTAAGACATAACATTTAGCATTGCTTTTCACAAACGAATACTATGTAAGTATACCTTGATACGAATTATGATTATGAGACCGGGCCAATGCATGATAAGCCCACTGTGAACTCACCAACCGTTAGGTTGACACTTGCGTGGTTTAAACTTTTGCAGATCGCTAAGGAGTATCCGGAGCGGGTTGGCATGGCACGTGAAGACCATTTAATTTCTGTTAAACTCAATTGAGAATTTTAAACAAAGAATTTGTAAAGCACGTGGTTAGTGCTAAGACAATATTTTATTCCGCTGCGTTTGTATTTGAGACTCTACTTTATAACTGATTTTTGAACTAACTCTGATTCTTTTAGTATTTGTAACTAATGGTTGTGGATCCTGGTCTAGCCGCACCCCTTAACGGTATAAACTCCGTTAGTGGTTATTTGGGGGTGTGACAATTGTAGTGGCCGTGCCATCAGAACTGCGGACCTACGTCATCGCGGTTTTGCCTCCCCCGTGTCCTCTCGGGATCATGGTCAGATAGGCTGATATTGTACCTCCGTGCACTCCCTGTGCCACGGGGCGGAGTTTGTCAAACTCCAGTAGATCTACCCAACATCCCCTCGCTTTACAATTAATGGTACAATTTAGTTGAGGACTTTTAAGTTTTCAAGGCATCCTTAGAAATCATGTGATATCATGTGGTTTAGACTTTAACCTACACTAGCCATATTAAAAAGGTTTACTGGATTCTCATGAATCTCAAAAGTGTTTTCAGTTTCGTTTCAGAAATAGTTGTTTAAGTAATTCACAAGTGCTTCCCATAAAGCACTTCAAGTTCATCAAGTGGGTGCCGAGCACTCCAAGTTTTCAAGTTCATCAGGGAGGTGCCTAGCACTCTCGAAGTTGTCAGCATTGTTTTTATTTAGTTATTCGGTGTGACCCAAACGGGTTCACGGTAATCGGGTTAGTGACACTCACCTTGGGTTGCACTGCTACACTTGCTATATAATCCAAGTTTGCTTAACGAAGACCTAAGAACACGTTTAGGTCTTAAGTATTAGTTTCGTGTCTAATCTTTACTTAACGTCACTATGGCCCATAACATAGCACGTTGGAACTATGACTCGACATACAGACACACGACACCGATGGTTGATCATAAACAAGGGTTCATATACATCAGAAATCAAAGCATGTATCATCATGGCATAATCATGTAAGTCATGGCATAACATTCAAGTAAATTGTACAAGTTTGGATTCTGGTCTCAGTTTCGCTAGCAGTTTCGCTAGTCAGTTTCGCTGTGTGCACGGGCAGTACTTTCGCTAGGCAATACCCGATGACACAGTTTCGCTAGGCTAGTTTCGCTCGAAACTGTTGGCACAGTTTCGCTAGCCTAGTTTCGCCCGAAACTGGTCTGAACTTTCGTTCAGGGAATTTCGCTCGGTAGATTCGCTCGAGCTGGTCTGGTTGGTTTACCCGGCGACACTACAGTTTCGCTCCATAGTGTCGCTGGATGAAGATATACATAGTTTCGCTACATAGTTTCGCCCAGAGAACAGTACAGTTTCGCTGGTCGCAAAAAACTCACAAATCAGCCTAAAAATCAATCTAACAGCTTTCATATTTCATGTAATTCAATATCTAGCATGCATAATCATTTACCAACATAAATCAGTAAGCTTTAACACCTTAAACATGGGTTTTCATCATCAAATCACCAAAATACATTTAAAACCCTAAAATGACTAAAATGGCATGGATTTTCATTATGGATGGATTTCACACGTAAAGTTATAAACTTTATAACAGATCTAGCAATCCTAAGCAATATATCAGAAGATCAAGTGATTCCATGGAGGTTTGGTCATGCTTTAAAGTAAAACACCAAGAAAACACATATAAATGCATAAAGAATGGTTTTGGGGACTCACGATTCGATCTAGGGCCAAATGGATGAGATAAGATGATGGTTCCTTGATGGTTCTTGGCTGGAATCAGCTGGTCCAGAATATCTCAGGAGAGTGTGTGTGTGTTTTGTATGAAATGAGGCAAGAATGTGATATCTAGGGTTTTATGTCATTATATATCAGGGCCTAGTTTCGCTGGCTAGTTTCGCTGGCCAAGCGAAACTGGCTCTGGTAGTCAGAGGGTAGACTAGCCGGGCGACACTATAGTTTCGCCCGGTAGTTTCGCTGGAAACCCAAAAGTGACTAGTTTACATTTTAAGCAAGATAGGTACAGTTCATGGGTTGTCAAGCTATTCACAATACTAAATCATGTATTTAAACCACATTGCACATAATGACTATAAGTAAATGAACACATAACACATATGGGCGGGTTTGGTGATCAACCAAAGGTCGTGGACGTATTCGGCCTAGTTAAGCATTAGTTACTAAGTTAACACTTATAACGTAACTAACGGAATTGTCTAACGGAAGTAAACCTTGAAATTCTCGGGTGTCACATTATGTCGTTGTGGAGCACTATGGTTTCGTACCAAAATTGTTCCGCTATCATATCTAAAATCGCGTGAAAGAATATAGTTTGGGACATTTACACCTCGTAAATCATGTTTAACTTGTCATTTCAAATTAAAACATATAGTTTGTAGACATATACTCAATATATGATATATATATATATATATATATCGTATATAAATTGATATAAACACTTTGGGTTTCACCTAAAAGGACGAAATATATATAATATATAAATTATGTAGATTATTATAAATATATATATACATGACCGGTTGGCTCGAAACAAAGTTCTCAAATGTTCATCGATTTCCAATTCCTCCAAAGGAATTATTTCAGTGTCTTCAGCCAGACATTTCTTTAGGTTCGAAACATGAAACACGTTGTGAACTCCATCGAGTTCAGCAGGGAGTTTTAATCGGTAGGCCACCGGGCCTACTTCCCCGATGATTTCAAAAGGACCGATGTAGCGAGGATTCAGCTTTCCACGCTTTCCGAAGCGTATCACACCTTTCCAGGGAGATACCTTCAATAGTACCTTGTCGCCTACCTCGAACTTCAAAGGCTTACGGCGTTTGTCGGCATAGCTCTTTTGTCTGTCACGCGCTGCGGCTATCCGTTTTCTGATTTGAATAATCCGTTCAGTTGTATCATGAATGAGTTCTGGTCCGGTGAGTCCCTTCTCACCCGTTTCAGCCCAACACACGGGCGATCTGCATTTTCTGCCATAAAGAGCTTCAAAAGGTGCAGCACCGATACTTGAATGATAACTGTTGTTGTAGGAGAACTCCACCAACGGAAGATGAGCCTCCCAGTCTTTACCAAAGTCAAGAACGCAAGCTCGGAGCATGTCTTCTAAAGTTTGGATAGTTCGTTCTGTCTGACCATCGGTCTGCGGGTGATAAGCTGTACTCATATCCAGTCTGGTTCCCAGTGCTTCTTGCATAGATTGTCATAATCGGGAAGTAAATCGGGGATCTCTATCGGAGATAATAGTCTTAGGCACTCCATGACGTGCCACAATTCGGTCAATGTACAGCTTAGTTAACTTATCCATATTATCAGTTTCTTTCATTGGAATGAAGTGTGCAGATTTGGTTAACCGATCAATGATAACCCAAATCGCATCCGGTTGATTCGATCGATGAGGTAATCCTGTTACGAAGTCCATTGAGATATTCTCCCATTTCCATTCTGGGATCTTTGGTTGCTGTAATAGCCCAGAAGGCTTTTGGTACTCGATCTTGACTCTTGAGCACGTTAAACACTTAGCCACATATCGCGCGATGTCGGCTTTCATATTCGGCCACCAATACAAACCCTTTAAATCTTGGTACATTTTATCCGATCCAGGGTGCACCGAATACCTTGACTTGTGAGCCTCGTCCATCACGAGCTCACGAAGATTTCCAAGTAAAGGAACCCAGATTCTATCATTATAATACCTGAGTCCGTCGGACTTAATTTCAGAGTTACCATCTACTCCTCGCAGTGCTTCAGCTGCGAAGTTTTCTTCCTTTAAAGCTTCTTGTTGGGCATCGCGGATCCGATCCGGCAATCCCGTGTGGATGGTAAGTTGCAGCGCTCGTACCCGTCGAGGCTTTTCATACTCTTTCCGACTTAATGCATCAGCCACAACATTGGCTTTTCCCGGGTGATATTTAATTGCTAAGTCATAGTCATTCAGTAGCTCGACCCACCGTCGTTGTCGCATGTTGAGATCCTTCTGATCAAAGATGTGCTGTAAACTTTTGTGGTCGGTAAATATTGTGCACTTTGTTCCGTAGAGGTAATGTCTCCAAATCTTGAGTGCATGAACAACGGCTCCCAATTCCAAATCGTGCGTTGTATAATTCTTCTCAGTATCCTTTAGTTGCCTGGACCCGTAGGCAATCACTTTGTCCCGTTGCATTAACACGCAACCGAGTCCTTGGATGGATGCATCACAGTAGACTACAAAGTCGTCAACCCCATCGGGTAACGCGAGAATTGGAGCTGAACATAACATATCCTTAAGAGTTTGAAACGCGCGTTCTTCTTTTTCACCCCATCTATATTGCATTCCTTTGTGCGTTAAAGCCGTTAAGGGTTGAGCCAATTGCGAGAAACCCTTAATAAATCTTCGGTAGTATCCGGCAAGTCCCAAAAATTGTCGGATTTCGGTCGGCGCTCTTGGAGTAGGCCAATTCTTGATAGCTTCCACTTTAGCTGGGTCGACGTGAATTCCATTCTGATCGACAATGTGTCCAAGAAACTGGACTTCGCGAATCCAAAAATCGCACTTCGAAAACTTAGCATAAAGCTGTTCCTTGCGAAGTAATTCCAAAATAAGTCGTAAGTGTTCCTCGTGTTCTTCCTTCGTCTTGGAGTAGATCAAAATATCATCAATGAAAACGATCACAAACTTATCGAGGTACGGCTTGCACACTCGGTTAATCAGATCCATAAATACAGCAGGCGCATTAGTTAGCCCAAACGGCATAACCAAAAACTCGTAATGACCATAGCGAGTTCTGAAAGCAGTCTTGGGGACATCTTCATCTCGAACACGAAGTTGGTGATATCCAGACCGTAGATCAATCTTTGAGAAGTAGCTCGAACCTTGCAGTTGGTCGAAGAGATCGTCGATTCGAGGAAGTGGATACCGATTCTTGATCGTAACCTTGTTAAGTTCTCGGTAGTCAATACACATACGGAACGTTCCATCCTTCTTCTTAACAAACAATACCGGTGCTCCCCACGGAGACGAACTTGGACGAATGAACCCTTTGTCGAGTAGCTCTTGAAGTTGTGCGGAGAGTTCGTTGAGTTCGCTCACTGCCAAACGGTACGGTGCGCGTGCAATCGGAGACGCTCCAGGAACTAAGTCGATTCCAAACTCTACTTTCCGAAATGGAGGCAAACCAGGCAGATCTTCAGGAAATATATCTTGGAAGTCGCGGACTATTGGGTAGTCGTCGATTCTGCGCTCGGGAAGTGTCGAATCGGTGACGTTTGCAAGAATCGCGAAGTGACCTTTACGAAGGCACTTTTGAGCTTTGAGAAACGAGATAATACCGGTGACTGTTCCACCTTTTTCACCTTGAACTGTTAACACTTCACCGTCCTTGAGTGGAATACGAACCACTTTTTCTTTACATAAGATTTCAGCTCGATTCTCAGATAACCAATCCATTCCTACTATAACGTCAAAACTACCAATCGGGAAAGGCATAAGGTCAATTCCTAACGTATGGCCAGCTAGTTCTAACTTACAGTCCTTAACTATCTGAGTCGTATCATGAAGTTTACCATTTGCTAGCTCTACCACATACTTAGCATCTAAGGCAATTGGTTTAGCATTAATCAACTTAGCAAATTTAGTGGAAATAAAGCTTCTTTCAGCACCAGAATCAAACAATACAGTAGCAAAGAAACCATTAAGGATGAATTTACCGTTAATCACGTTGGCATCGTTGCGAGCTTCACCTTGACCCATGACAAAAGCTCTTCCCCTGCCATTTCCACCATTCCCGTTGCCATTCCCGTTACCATTTCCATTGCCATTACCTCCACCATTACCATTCCCACCGTTACCATTCCCCTGTCTTCTCAGCTGTGGGCAGTCCCTCTTAATATGGCCTTGGGCACCACATTCAAAACAGCCATGGGCTCCACCATTGTTGTTGTTCTGATTATTTCCTTGCCCGTTACGGTTGTTCCCATAGTTGTTGCCATGATTGTTGTTGTTGTTGTTTTGCCTTTGGCGGTTTTGTTGCTCAGGTAGAGTTGCCCAACAGTCTTTTGCTTCGTGGCCTTTCTTGCCACACCTTTCACAGTTCAGATTCTTTCTACAAACACCAGCATGATGTTTCCCACACTTGTTACACAAAGGCAGGTTACCCCTGTAGTTGCTTTGACCATTTCCGCCCTGGCGGTTGTTTCCACTGTTGTTTCCAGACCGCTTACTTTGACCTTGAGAATTATAGGACCTCCCAGTGCTGTTTCCAACACTCTGATTGTTCATAGAGTTTTCGGGAGCTTCATCATCAGCTTTTCTCTTGCCACTAAGGGCAGTCTTCTCAGTGGCCTTTGCAGGAAGTGTACCCTTCTCAACCTCCTGATCAGTAAGCTTGTGAGCCAAACGGATGGCTTGTTGCACGGTTGCGGGGTTGCTGGCAGTCACTAATCCTTTGATTTGAGGCGCGAGGCCTTCCAGATAACGCTCAATGCGTTTGAACTCAGCATCAACCATCGTGGGGCACAAGACCGCGTACTCATGGTAACGCGCAGTATATTGCTCAACTTCAGACCCAATCATCTTCAGATTCAAGAATTCACCCTCTAACTTCTTCACTTGGTCACGGGGACAGTACTCCTCCATAATCAGTTCTTTAAATGCTTCCCATTGCATGTTATTAGCCGCATCAATCCCAATCATCTGGATTTCGGCATTCCACCAGGAGAGAGCAGTTCCCTCAAAGGTACCAGTAGCAAACTTCACCTTGCTTTCAGCCGGGCAATTACACATGGAGAAAACCTTTTCAGACTTCTCGATCCACCTGAGGAGTCCCACCGCTCCTTCTTCGCCCGAAAACGTTATCGGCTTGCAGTCCATGAAGGACTTAAACGTGCAGTGATGCTGGTTTCCTGATGCATAAATAGTTCGGGTTTTCAAATTTAAACAGGTCAAATATAATTCGCTTTGCGCCTTAACCGGCATAATAATTACCCTGAGCGGCATATGCAGCTTGGACGGCTGCCACCGCGGCTTGCACGTGTTCGTTAATCATTGCTTGCAGTTGTGCAGGCGTCATGTTAATGTTGTTCCTTCCGTGTCCTCTTCCAGACATCTTGCTGGACAGTTAAAGTAGCCAGTGTTCAGTCACAATTATACTTTATACATATCCCATAATATGCATATTAACAATTTCCCGTTATCCCACTATTAGTCCAGAAAATTTTCGTGCAAAAATCGAGGCGTCGTCGGAGAACGTCGTAAGTCGTAAGTAGCTATCGTCGGAAGTCGGCTTTCCCATAAAAGTCACCGTCTGCGTAGTCATCGCAGTAGAAATCAGGACGTAGCGTGTGGCATCGTTTCGTTGTTGCTTTCCCCCGGCATAGTGCGCGCATTAGCGTTCGCGTTTCGTATTCGTGTGTGAAAATTTTCCCTAAGGTTTTCCGTTAGACTTCCTAGACACGGTCTATATATATATATTTATATATATATATATATATATATACATACGTACTAAGCTTTTACTTACACAGCAGAGCGAGTATCCCAGGTTGGCACGTAAAAATTTGAAAATGCGTGAGCATCGGATCGTCTACTCGATCTAGCTAATCGGACATCGAAACGTAATTAACCGATTGTTTTATTGATCAAACGAGAACAATTACAATCAGTAAACACTCAGAATCAGACTCAGAGAAACACACTCAGAAACACACACTTAAGAGATCTCGCACGCTCAGAACTACTAAACACAAAGACCAAACAACTATATATACACGACTGGCCGAACTCCCTCCGAACCCCAGGTTCGGCCGGTCCGAACTTCAGGTTCGGACCTAGTTCGGCCAACCCTATATTGGCTTGAACTTGGTCTTCATTTGATACTTCACACGACGCACATTTCATGTATCAACAAACTCCCCCTCGTCGTGTGCAGTATCCTCCTCTAATTTCTTCAACATCATCAAAACTGTATCTTCAATCAAGCTCCCCCTCAAGTTAAGATCTCGTTCGTCCAATGAGATGAATCTTCGAACAAACTCCTCCTCAACTCGATCGTAGCTCAATCTTGAATACTTGATGACATTCTGTAAATCTCTGGTCTTTATCAACAAGCTTCAGAAGACTTGAAGTTGTGATCAGCTTGCACTACAGCATCCTGCATCAGAACTTAAATAATCTTGGCGCAAAACGTCTCTTTGAGACTCCAAGATATGATTTTGAAAATTGATTTTATATCACGTGTTGATCAGATCAAAAATAAAGCAGAAACAAAATCTTTTTGACTTTTTGAAAATTTATATTAAAACACATCAAAAATCTTTTTGTACTTTTCTTGATATGAAATGAAATTGCAATACAGAATCAGACACTATTTTTGGTATGAGAAAGATCACTATACGGGATCATATTGATCATAACGCACTGAACTACACTTCAATTTCAATTAATTGAAGCACACAAGTCATGCCGATTGCTGGTATAATTTGTCCATCTTAAGCTCAAACAGAATCATACTCATAACATCTGGATATGTTAAGGTATTGATTAGATTTGCATTGACCAGTGTACCCCACACTATCAGACATATTCAGACATTTTCTGTTTTTCTTTCTTTTCCTTTTGTGTGATAGCATTTGTGAAATTTCACAACGCATAACATTTTTCATGATACAGTCAACTGTGTTCCATGCAAAAAGAAATAAGAACGTTAAATCGTCTACCTTAAGGTCGATCTTTCGATACGCAGATAAGGCCTCGGATTTAACAAAATAAAGAAAATAAAACAAGTTGAAGTTGTATAACTCAACAACAATCAGGTCGGTACTCCCGTACACGCAGAGAAAGTCCGATGAGTTATACGAAACACCAAAGAAAATAAAGCAGAACGTCAAACGAACAACAATCAGGTCGGTCTTTCGACACGCAGAGAAAGTCCGATCGTTTGACAAAATAAAGAAAATCAAACAAGTTTAAATCTTTGCAAAATGAAAACATGTATACACAGTGACTTCTCATTTTGAATTTCACACTTATTTTCTTTTTGTGTCATGAAATACGCATCAAGATGTTATCCACATGGTCAAGCATTAGTATTTAGTGTATATCACATCTGAATACTTTCTGATTTGTCGAGCCTACCAAGCACATCAAACAATGATCTTATGGCTCTTTCATCTACTCTATCCATGAGTCAGATACGTATGCCAATGTACCATCATTTCCCAATGATCAATTTCTCACAATTATGCATGTATTCACCTTCCTTCCTTATATATTTTGCATGTATTCACCTTCTCCCCATACCATGCATTTTCTCAATTACTCCCCCTTACTTACAATTCTCCCCCTTAAAATGAAAACTCTATTTTTGGATTTTCATTTTACACAAAAACAAGACTCTATTTTTGGCTTTTTGGAGAAAAACTTGTAAACAAACAAAAGTGATCAATCAACACGGATATTTTGCAGTGTTAAAATTCAGAAAATTTTGCATGTTAGAAAAATATAGCATGAAATTTAAATTAAGCAGAATACTCCTCCATCAACAACTTTTCAATCGTCGATAGGTCTTCTAGAAATACCTGCATACTGGACAAACTGATTAGTTCACAAATGACCCGAAGCGAATCGCTTCTGGTCGACCAGTATCCTGATTTTGCTTTGAAACCACCTTAGGTTTCCATTGTTGTTGTTTTGGTAATTCAGTTTTCGATGAAACAGTCACAGGTGACTGTGATGATGAACCTACATTTTGATCCTTTGAAAACTTTGGAACAAAACGTTTTTGTTTTTGAAAGAATGTAGGTTCAAATTCATCAAAAACTCTGCCTTGTTCATTGAAGAACTTAGGTTGGACAGGTTTACCAAAAACTGGTTTCTTGTGAAACCTTGAATTTGATTCAACAGGAAGTGGACAATCTTTTGCCATGTGCCCTCTTTGACGGCAAACATAACATAAACGTGTGGATTTGTCCCACTTTTGATGTACCTGTGACGAGCACACATGAATATCTCTAACATGATCAGAAAGAGAATCATATACCTGATGACGATGATCATGCACCCATTTAGAAGTTGGGCTACGAGATTGAGAACTTGCAGATGAAATATCAGCTTTCACAAAAACTTCTGAAATCTTCCGAGCATCAACGCAATGAAGAGGAAATTCTTTGTCAGAAAACAATTGATCAGAACCCTTGAGTTTATAAAACCGCTCGGGTTGAACCTTGTCTGCTTTAAAGACATTCTTCTTTACTTGCTTCATTTTAAGTTTCTTCAAACTCTGTGCTTCAGATGCTGGAACCTTCTCAACTCGAACCTTCTTTTCATGAAATCCCAGACCAACTTGTTTACCAGATATCTTCTCCTCAGAATTTGAACTCTGATGTCCATTCTTAGCCAATCTTGTGAATTCAGCTTTCATATCAGTGATTTTCTTCTGATCATAGAAAATAGTCTCATCAATTTCAGGTTGAGACTGAATCTTTTCACTTGATGTAGCCGATTTCTCATTATCAGCAGAGAACGAACCCGAAACAAACTTCGGTGCTGGAGGAATTTCAGATTTCAAAACCTTTTTCTTGTTCTTCTTGTTTTTCTTCTTCTGCACAACCTTTGCTTCTTCAGAAGTAGCAGATGAAGTCTTTGAATAGTCAACATCCTCAACATGTTCCTTCACTTCTTTGAAAGCTTCCTTGATATGAGCAGGAGGTGATGCAGTTTTATCAAACATTCTTTCAAAATTTGCATCATTTGCTAAGAAGCTTGTGAAAACTTGAGAATTTGAAACATTGTTGAGAAGTCTTTTAGCATCAAGAACTTGAATTTTGAGATCAGAAATTTGCTGTTGAGCTTCTGCAAATTCCTTTTCTTTAGCAATCAAACGCTTGGCAACTTTGTGAGTTTCAAATTTTTGTAAGCGAAGATTATCAAGTCCTTCATGTAACTCCTTCTTCAGTTTAGCTTCATTTCTCTTTTGAATTTCCAGATTTGCAGTTTGCACCTTATTAACTCTAATCAACTCCCGCTTCTCATCCAACAACTTTTCCATATCAACTTGATATGCTTTAATTTTAGCATCAGATTCTTCAACTCTCTTAGTAAGCAGATCAAGCTTGGCCTTGGATTTGTCAAACAAATTCTGGAAATCATTCGCTGCATCTTCTGCCTCTTCCTTCCATTTCTTCACTTCTTGCATCAATTCATCCTTTTCTTCACAAATCTCAGCTTTTGAAGTTTCAACACTTTTCTTATCTTGCTTCAAAACATCTATAACTTCATTCAACATTTTGATTTCAGTTACCAAGCCCTCATTCTTCAAAACCAACTCTGTTTCATGTTCTTTAGAAATTTTCAATTCAGAATTAATCACATCAAATGCCGCAGACAATTGTTGAACCTTCTTCATCAACAAAGCATTTTCCTTCATCAGACTTTCCAAGTTTTCAGCAGATTCATAAGAACTTGGAATTGAACTAGTATCAGAACTAGTATCCGAACAATAATCTTCTTGTAAATCATGAGTAACTATTAAGGCTGATGAATCATATCCAAAATGTTTACCCCAATCAATAGCACCATCTTTTTGAACTGTCAAAGCTGTTGTCTTGCCTGTGTTACTTGTAGATGGTTGAGTAAAACCAGGTTTGGATGATTGTGGAGTATCAGATTTCTGTTGACATTCTTTGGCAAAATGTCCAAGTTGTTGACATTTATAACACTTTAACTTTGACTTGTCGAAACCCAATTTGTCACCAGAAATACGTCTTCCATGTTTCTTGAAAAACCTCTTTGACCGTTGACATAACATAGCATATTGCCAAGAAACATCCAATTCAGTCAATTGATCATCATCAAGTTCATCAAGATCCTCACTAGTTAACTTTGCATCAGCAACATTTTTGAGAATCAAACCAAAAGATGATGAAATCAATGCAGAAATCATTTTGGCACAATCCTCCGTTGATTCAGCTGAGAAAGCACTTTGAGTTGAAATATTTGGAATTGTGAAATTGCAACCTCTTGAAGAATTATTATCAGAATTTCCTGAAGCTCCAACTAGAAAAGCAACACTTGGTGCAGAATTTAAATTTGGTTTAGCTTTAGCATTCATGCTTGCTGAATTTTCACCATGATACAATTCCGGATTCTGTAAAGTAACACTTGACTTTTTGTTGTTTAACATTTCCATTTCCCGAGCATGAAGTTTTCCAGTAAGCTCGTGAAATGTTAAAGCAGAATAATCCTTGTCATGAGTGAGTAGCAAAACATAATTTTCCCACTTTTCAGGTAAAGCTTCCATGATCTTTTCCTTTAAATCCGCATCAGATTTTTCAATTCCAACAACCTTCAATTCACTAATCAAATGTGAAAATCTTGAAACTAGAGCAGTGATGTTTTCATTGTCATAATTCTGAAAATTATCGAATTCTTTGGTTAAAACTTTCTTTCGACTCTTCTTATAATCAGCATTCCCTTCACATCGTGCGGATAGAGCATCCCATAATTGCTTAGATTTCTTGCAAGTGCTAAATTGATGAAGTAATTCAGTAGGTAAAGCCATAGTAAGATAACCATAAACTTTCTTTTCAAGCTCATAACTTTTTCTTTCAGCATCATCAAAATCTTCAATTTCCTTAGATTCTCCATCCTCTTTTGGTTTTTCATACAATTTCCTAATTGGAATCCATAAGTCAATATTATTTGTGCTGATATACGCTGAAAATCGTTTCTTCCAATTCTGATAATCTTCTAGTTTCAACAATTTGGGAACTTTCTGACTTGTTCCGATTTCATTGTCATAATTCATCATGGTCTGCATAGCACTTTGCATTGAGGCAAAAGCTTGAAATTCCGACATCGTTGAAAATTTGAAAAAATTCTGATCTGTCCGAACTGGTCCGAACCTACTGTACCCTCCGAGCTTCCTCCGAACTAGTCCGAACTTCACCGAACTACCTCCGATCTCTCACCGAACCTCAAACTATCTCCGAACTTCAATAAAACTCCGAACCTAGACCGATCTGCCACCGAACTCTCGCCGAACACCTCCGAGCTACCTCCGAACCTCAAGTTCGGAGCAGTTACTCCGAGCTTGCCCAGTTACCTCCGAACTTCGAAGACATTTTTCGAAAACTCGCAAAAACGAACTGATTTTGACGAAACTCGATATGGTGGATCAGAAAATTCGATAGAAAATGGTTTAGGAACAATTTTGACACAAAACACACGTCAGAAATGATCGAAAACACGTAACGAAACACGAGAAAACTTCAAAAACGTTCAATAATCCGAGAATAGCAACCACAGATCAGTAGAGTGAACCAGAAAGCTCTGATACCACTTGAAAATGCGTGAGCATCGGATCGTCTACTCGATCTAGCTAATCGGACATCGAAACGTAATTAACCGATTGTTTTATTGATCAAACGAGAACAATTACAATCAGTAAACACTCAGAATCAGACTCAGAGAAACACACTCAGAAACACACACTTAAGAGATCTCGCACGCTCAGAACTACTAAACACAAAGACCAAACAACTATATATACACGACTGGCCGAACTCCCTCCGAACCCCAGGTTCGGCCGGTCCGAACTTCAGGTTCGGACCTAGTTCGGCCAACCCTATATTGGCTTGAACTTGGTCTTCATTTGATACTTCACACGACGCACATTTCATGTATCAACAAAATTTTGTTTTGGGAATTTGTTTGTTCGTTTGTAACTAAGGTTTCAAGTTGCAGTTTCCAAATCGTTTTTCAAAATGATTCCAGTTCTCTGCAACTTATGGCTCTGATACCAATCTGTCACACCCCCAAATTAACCACTAACGGAGTTTATACCGTTAAGGGGTGCGACTAGACCAGGACCACAACCATTAGTTACAAATGCTAAACGAATCGGAGTAAAGTCCAAACATTAATAATAAAAACAGTTTGACAGTACGCAGCGGAAAACATTATCTTTAGCACTAACCACGTGCTTTACATAAACATTGTTTAAAATTCCCAAGTTTAGTTTAAATAAAAATAACATCTTCTTGTGCCATGTCAACCTGCTCCGGATACTCTTCAGCGATCTGTAAAAGTTTAAACCACGCAAGTGTCAACCTAACGGTTGGTGAGTTCACAGTGGGCTTGTCATACAGTGGCCCGGTCTCATAAATCATAATCGTGTAAACGTATTCTTACGTACAATTTATTTGTGAAAAGCAATGCTTGTGATAACCAAAATCATAGTATTGAGGTTTGATAAAAGTATTGTCCGTAACCTACGTTATTGGGTATGTACTAGTCTTGTATAGTTAAAGTGCTCAACCGATATCGCGGGTAGCTAATCCGTTGTTCCATGCACTAAGGAAGTTTGTACCAAAGCTGACCATAAATTATTGTTGTAACAGCCCAGACCCGTCGCACCAAGATATTGTCCGCTTTGGCAGCCGGCATGCCCTTCAGGCATCCTCCCCTCACGGATTTAAAACGCGTCTTGATAGGGGAGGTATCCACACCCTTATAAAGCGGTGTTTAATTCTCCTCCCCACCAATGTGGGATGTTACAATCCTCCCCCCCCTTAGGGGACCAGCGTCCTCGCTGGCACACTGGCCGACGACCGGCTCTGATACCATCTGTAACAGCCCAGACCCGTCGCACCAAGATATTGTCCGCTTTGGCAGCCGGCATGCCCTTCAGGCATCCTCCCCTCACGGATTTAAAACGCGTCTTGATAGGGGAGGTATCCACACCCTTATAAAGCGGTGTTTAATTCTCCTCCCCACCAATGTGGGATGTTAACTAATGCTTAACTAGGCCGAATACGTCCACGTCCTTTGGTTGATCACCGAACCCGCCCGTATGTGCTATGTGTTCATTTATTGTTGTCATTATGTGTAATGTGATTTAAATGCATGATTTAATATTATGAATAGCATGACAAATTGTAAATCCTTGATTATGTGAAAATTGCCTAAGTTGTGCAGCCAGCGAAACTACCGGGCGAAACTGTAGTGTCGCCCGGTAGCCAGCTAAACCAAATCATTTAAATGTGACCAGAGCTAGTTTCGCTTGGCCAGCGAAACTGCCAGCGAAACTAGCCCCTGATATAAATAATCTTAATAAACCCTAGTTCTCCTATTTGCCTCATTTACACCACAAACACACACATTCTTCTCTGGAAATCTGGTCAGCCGAAAACCAACAAGAGAAACCAAGATCTCAGCCCCAAGGCAACATCCATTCGATTCCCTGATCGAATCGTGAGTCCCAAAAACCTTCCTTTATGCCATTTTTATGTGTTTTCTATGTATTTCTTCATAAAGCATGCCTGAACCTTCATGATATCATTAGATCTTCTGTAGGAATGCTTAGGAATGCTAGATCTACCATAAAGTTGATAACTTTACGTGTAAAATTGATCCATGATAAAGATTTGTGCCATTTTAGTCATATTAGGGTTTTAAATGTATTTTGGGTGATTTGATGATAAAATGCATGTTTAAGGTGTTAAAGCTTACTGATTTATGTTGGTAAATGCCTATGTATGCTAAACAATGAATTGCATGTAAAATGGAAGCTGTTAGGTTGATCTTTAGGCTGATCCGTATGTTTTTCGCGACCAGCGAAACTGTGGTGTTCTCTGGGCGAAACTGTCCAGCGAAACTATGTATATCTCCTTCCAGCGACACTATGCAGCGAAACTGCAGTGTCGCCGGGCAAACCAACCAGACCAGCTTAAGCGAATCTACCGAGCGAAATTCCCTGAACGAAAGTTCAAACCAGTTTCGGGCGAAACTAGGCTAGCGAAACTGTGTTAACAGTTCCGAGCGAAACTAGCCTAGCGAAACTGTGTCATCGGGTATTGCCTAGCGAAAGTGCTGCCCGTGCACACAGCGAAACTGACTAGCGAAACTGCTAGCGAAACTGAGACCAGAATCTAAACTTGTACAATTTGCTTGAATGTTATGCCATGACTTACATGATTATGCCATGATGATACATGCTTTGATTTCTGATATATATGAACCCTTGTTTATGATCAACCATTGGTGTCGTGTGTCTGTATGTCGAGTCATAGTTCCAACATGCTATGTTATGGGCCATAGTGACGTTAAGTAAAGATTAGACACAAAACTAATACTTAAGACCTAAACGTGTTCATAGGTCTCCGTTAAGCAAACCTGGATATTAAAGCAAGTGTAGCAGTGCAACCAAAGGTGAGTGTCACTAACCCGATTACCGTGAACCCGTTAGGGTCACACCGAATAACTAAAAGTAAAACAATGCTGACAAACTCGAGAGTGCTAGGCACCTCCCTGATAAACTTGAAAACCTGGAGTGCTCGGCACCCACTTGATGAACCTGAAGTGCTTTATGGGAAGCACTTGCAAATTACCAAAACAACGATTTCTGAAACGAAACTGAAAAACATTTTTGAGATTCATGAGAATCCGGTAAACTGTTTTAATATGGCTAGTGTAGGTTAAAGTCTAAACCACATGATATCACATGATTTCTAAGGATGCCTTGAAAACTTAAAAGTCCTCAACTAATTGTACCATTAATTGTAAAGCGAGGGGATGTTGGGTAGATCTACTGGAGTTTGACAAACTCCGCCCCGTGGCACGGGGAGTGCACGGAGGTACAATATCAGCCTATCTGACCGTGATCCCGAGAGGACACGGGGGAGGCAAAAACGCGATGACGTAGGTCCGCAGTACTAGATGGCACGGCCACTACAATAAATTATAGTCAGCTTTGGTGCAAACTTCCTTAGTGCATGGAACAACGGATTAGCTACCCGCGATATCGGTTGAGCACTTTAACTTTACAAAACTAGTTCATACCCGATGACGTAGGTCATGGACAATTCCTTTATAAACTAAGACATAACATTTAGCATTGCTTTTCACAAATGAATACTATGTAAGTATACCTTGATACGAATTATGATTATGAGACCGGGCCAATGCATGATAAGCCCACTGTGAACTCACCAACCGTTAGGTTGACACTTGCGTGGTTTAAACTTTTGCAGATCGCTAAGGAGTATCCGGAGCGGGTTGGCATGGCACGTGAAGACCATTTAATTTCTGTTAAACTCAATTGAGAATTTTAAACAAAGAATTTGTAAAGCACGTGGTTAGTGCTAAGACAATATTTTATTCCGCTGCGTTTGTATTTGAGACTCTACTTTATAACTGATTTTTGAACTAACTCTGATTCTTTTAGTATTTGTAACTAATGGTTGTGGATCCTGGTCTAGCCGCACCCCTTAACGGTATAAACTCCGTTAGTGGTTATTTGGGGGTGTGACAATTGTAGTGGCCGTGCCATCAGAACTGCGGACCTACGTCATCGCGGTTTTGCCTCCCCCGTGTCCTCTCGGGATCATGGTCAGATAGGCTGATATTGTACCTCCGTGCACTCCCTGTGCCACGGGGCGGAGTTTGTCAAACTCCAGTAGATCTACCCAACATCCCCTCGCTTTACAATTAATGGTACAATTTAGTTGAGGACTTTTAAGTTTTCAAGGCATCCTTAGAAATCATGTGATATCATGTGGTTTAGACTTTAACCTACACTAGCCATATTAAAAAGGTTTACTGGATTCTCATGAATCTCAAAAGTGTTTTCAGTTTCGTTTCAGAAATAGTTGTTTAAGTAATTCACAAGTGCTTCCCATAAAGCACTTCAAGTTCATCAAGTGGGTGCCGAGCACTCCAAGTTTTCAAGTTCATCAAGGAGGTGCCTAGCACTCTCGAAGTTGTCAGCATTGTTTTTATTTAGTTATTCGGTGTGACCCAAACGGGTTCACGGTAATCGGGTTAGTGACACTCACCTTGGGTTGCACTGCTACACTTGCTATATAATCCAAGTTTGCTTAACGAAGACCTAAGAACACGTTTAGGTCTTAAGTATTAGTTTCGTGTCTAATCTTTACTTAACGTCACTATGGCCCATAACATAGCACGTTGGAACTATGACTCGACATACAGACACACGACACCGATGGTTGATCATAAACAAGGGTTCATATACATCAGAAATCAAAGCATGTATCATCATGGCATAATCATGTAAGTCATGGCATAACATTCAAGTAAATTGTACAAGTTTGGATTCTGGTCTCAGTTTCGCTAGCAGTTTCGCTAGTCAGTTTCGCTGTGTGCACGGGCAGTACTTTCGCTAGGCAATACCCGATGACACAGTTTCGCTAGGCTAGTTTCGCTCGAAACTGTTGGCACAGTTTCGCTAGCCTAGTTTCGCCCGAAACTGGTTTGAACTTTCGTTCAGGGAATTTCGCTCGGTAGATTCGCTCGAGCTGGTCTGGTTGGTTTACCCGGCGACACTACAGTTTCGCTCCATAGTGTCGCTGGATGAAGATATACATAGTTTCGCTACATAGTTTCGCCCAGAGAACAGTACAGTTTCGCTGGTCGCAAAAAACTCACAAATCAGCCTAAAAATCAATCTAACAGCTTTCATATTTCATGTAATTCAATATCTAGCATGCATAATCATTTACCAACATAAATCAGTAAGCTTTAACACCTTAAACATGGGTTTTCATCATCAAATCACCAAAATACATTTAAAACCCTAAAATGACTAAAATGGCATGGATTTTCATTATGGATGGATTTCACACGTAAAGTTATAAACTTTATAACAGATCTAGCAATCCTAAGCAATATATCAGAAGATCAAGTGATTCCATGGAGGTTTGGTCATGCTTTAAAGTAAAACACCAAGAAAACACATATAAATGCATAAAGAATGGTTTTGGGGACTCACGATTCGATCTAGGGCCAAATGGATGAGATAAGATGATGGTTCCTTGATGGTTCTTGGCTGGAATCAGCTGGTCCAGAATATCTCAGGAGAGTGTGTGTGTGTTTTGTATGAAATGAGGCAAGAATGTGATATCTAGGGTTTTATGTCATTATATATCAGGGCCTAGTTTCGCTGGCTAGTTTCGCTGGCCAAGCGAAACTGGCTCTGGTAGTCAGAGGGTAGACTAGCCGGGCGACACTATAGTTTCGCCCGGTAGTTTCGCTGGAAACCCAAAAGTGACTAGTTTACATTTTAAGCAAGATAGGTACAGTTCATGGGTTGTCAAGCTATTCACAATACTAAATCATGTATTTAAACCACATTGCACATAATGACTATAAGTAAATGAACACATAACACATATGGGCGGGTTTGGTGATCAACCAAAGGTCGTGGACGTATTCGGCCTAGTTAAGCATTAGTTACTAAGTTAACACTTATAACGTAACTAACGGAATTGTCTAACGGAAGTAAACCTTGAAATTCTCGGGTGTCACATTATGTGTTGTGGAGCACTATGGTTTGTACCAAAATTGTTCCCTATCATATCTAAAATCCGTAAAAATATATTTGGGACATTTACACCTCGTAAATCATGTTTAACTTGTCATTTCAAATTAAAAATATAGTTTTAACATATATATATATATATATATATATATATATATATATATATAATGTATATAAATTGATATAAAACTTTGGGTTTACCTAAAAGGAGAAATATATATAATATATAAATTGTGTAGATTATTATAAATATATATATACATGACGTTGGCTCGAAACAAAGTGATCTTTGTTGTAAACCATGGAATGTTTTAGAAAACTATTTAAAAACGTCGTTTTGACTAAAAGCATAAAATACTCGGTTTGATTTATGATTCACTATAAATTATAGTGCATTTACAAAATAAATATTCAAAACATTGAAATTTAACATGTTTATGTATACATAGTTATATCTTGTTGAAACTTTGTTATTAACGTCACTTGAACGTTTAGTTAAATTTATATATATATATATACATTATATATATTTATTTTGGAGTATTTGAACTTAGAAAATATCTATTAAAGTTATATATTGGATTTTTTCGCTTTACTTCGATAATCGCTCGGATTTGGCACACGTGCCATCCTCGACTTGTTTTGAATTCCATGATCCTTCGTTTTTGTGGTTTACGTTAGACTTATAGTTTAGAACACACACTTATACATTTATGCTCGTTAGGTGATTGATTGCGTTCACAAGACTCGTTCTTGCTACTTGAACTAACTGTTTATCTGGAAACTTTGCTGTGCAACCTAAGGTGAGTTTCACGACCCCATTTTACTGTTTTGAATCATGTTGGGGGAGATTAACATGCATGAATTATACAACTGAAATAATTAGACTTTTTTATATCGCTTGAAGTACTTGTAGCACACTGATACAACAAAGCCCTTCTTATGGTACCGTTAGTATTAATAATAATAGCGGGAAATATATTGTAGTACTACTGGGTCTGATAAACCCCACCCGGGTCAGTCGCTCTGGCACGATTAGATATGGAACGGGTGTTATATTCGTCCTAAACACAAAAGGCAAACTATAAACAATTGTTAGCTTCGGTGACCATCAACGTGCGAAGTTTCATGTATTTAGCCTAGCTAGCTATTTGATATATATTAGTGATTATGCCCTTGCAACTTGATGTTATTGAACGGTCAATCTTAAATTGAACTTGAAATGCACCAAACATGACACCGGTTGAATTGGCTGCACTGATCACACAACATGTGGCTGTTGCCTTGGCGGCACATGCTCAATGTGCAGGCAATGCAGGGCCACCCCAAGGTAACATAGAATATGCGTTTTGTCATTGGATGTAATCATACGCATTGGTAATCTGTGATTGAATGGTTTGTATGAATGTATGTACAGGTAATGCTACATTTAAAACTTTCATGGATTGTAAGCCTAATCAGTTCAAAGGAACTGAAGGAGCTGTTAGCCTACTCCACTGGATTGAAAAAGTTGATTCTGCATTCGAAATGTGCAACTGTCCTGAGGCTAGCAAAGTGAAATTTTCCACGGGTACTTTGGAAGGACCGGCTCTCACCTGGTAGAAGACAAGAAGAGTATTGTCCACGGGACGAGATCCAGAAATTGGAAACTGAGCTGTATAATCTCAAGATGGAGGGGCCTGAAATTCAAGCTTCCACTACTTGCTCAGATTCCCCTGCGAATTTGTGCCCTAGAATCGCCACACCTGCTTACCGAAGAATTGAGCTGTATATCAAGGGTTTAGTGCCCCAAATCCAGGGAATGGTGACTGCCTTAAACCCTGTGACCATTCGTGATGCTGTAAGGATTGCCAATAGGCTCACGAATCAAGCAGTTGATCAAGGAGTGTTACCTCCTAGAAAAGGAACTTCTGGAGCCTTTGACAACAAAAGAAAGTGGGATAATTCTGGGAATCAATCTGGAAACAAGTCTTCCAATCAACAGAACCACCAAAACCAGAATCACAAGTTTGATAATTCTAGGAATTTCTCCTCGAACAACTAGAAGCAGAACAATCAAGGCTGTGGCGGCCAAGGAGGATCATCGTACATGGGAAATTCCCCACGTTGTAACAAGTGTGGTTTCCATCACTATGGTGCGTGTGACTCTTATGTGTGCGCAAATTGTGGAAAGAAGGGTCATCAGTCCAAAATCTGCAGGGTTAAGAACAATGGGAAACAAGTTCAGGATGCTGAAGACCCTAAAGGTTGTTTTAATTGTGGGAAAGAAGGCCACATAAAGAGAAATTGCCCCCAATTGAACGGTGGAAACAACAACGGCAACAACTATAACAACAATAACAAAAACACTGGGAATCGCAATGGCAATAATAACAACAACAATGGGAACAATGGAGGAAATGGTGCCAGAGGTAGAGCTTTTGTCATAGGCTCGAGGGATGCCAGAGCAGATCAAAATGTCATTACCGGTAAGTTTTCTCTTAACGGATACTATGCTCTGTCTTATTTGACACTGGTGCCGATAGAAGCTTCATATCTACTAAATTTAGCAATATGTTAAATGCCAACTTGACTCCTTTAGATGCTAAATACGTAGTTGAACTTGCTAATGGTAAACTTGTTGAGTCTACCCATATAGTTAAAGACTGTAAATTGGAATTGGCTGGCCATAAATTAGGAATAGATCTTTAGCCCATCTCTTTGGGAAGTTTTGACGTTATTGTGGGAATGGATTGGCTATCCATAAATCGTGCCGAAATCGTTTGTCATGAGAAAATCGTTCGAATACCATTGCCTAGTGGAGAATTGCTCTCGGTTCAAGGAGAAAAGTGTGGTACTGTTATGGGTGTGATATCTTTTCTAAAGGAACAGAAGTGTTTGCGAAAAGGACACATTGCTATTCTCGCGAACATTTTGGAGAAATCAGAGGAAGAGAAAAGGATAGAGGATATCCCTTTCGTGAGGGATTTTCCTGAAGTCTTTCCAGAATATATACCAGGTTTACCGCCTCATCGAGAAGTCGAATTTCAGATTGATCTTGCTCCTGGAGAAGCACCAATTGCTCGTGCACCTTATCGTTTGGCACCAAATGAGTTAAAAGAACTATATACTCAACTTCAAGAACTACTTGATAAGGGATTTATTAGGCCCAGCTCATCGCCCTGGGGAGCTCCAGTGTTGTTTGTTAAAAAGAAAGATGGAACCTTTCGAATGTGCATCGATTATAGAGAGCTCAACAAAGTGACTGTCAAGAATCGTTATCCCTTGCCCCGAGGATCAACTACAAGGATCTAGCTATTATTCCAAAATCGATTTAAGATCGGGTTATCACCAACTAAGAGTCCGCGAGGAGGATGTCTCGAAAACAGTGTTTAGAACCTGTTATGGTCATTATGAGTTCATGGTTATGC
This sequence comes from Deinandra increscens subsp. villosa, assembly GCA_039602395.1. Lineage (NCBI taxonomy): Eukaryota > Viridiplantae > Streptophyta > Magnoliopsida > Asterales > Asteraceae > Deinandra > Deinandra increscens. The sequence goes on along the minus strand of JBCNJP010000007.1, from coordinate 36,535,853 downwards.
CATTCGGGTTAACCAACGCACCAGCGATTTTCATGGACTTGATGAATCGCGTTTGCAAACCATATCTCGATAGATTCTTCATCGTCTTCATTGACGATATTCTGATATATTCTAAGTCTAAGGAGGAGCACGAACAACATCTTCGTTTGATCTTAGAGTTACTCAAGAAGGAGCAATTGTATGCAAAATTTTTAGAGTGTGATTTCTGGATGCGTGAGGTGCAATTTCTTGGTCATGTCGTTAATGATCAGGGGATTCACGTTGATCCAATCAAAGTTGAAGCAATTAAGAATTGGCCTGCGCCCAAAACACCAACGGAAATTCGCCAATTTCTAGGGTTAACAGGTTATTACAGACGGTTTATTGAAGGATTTTCAAAGATAGCCCAACCTCTTACGGCACTAACGCATAAAGGAACGACATATAACTGGAATGAAAAGCATGACGCCGCTTTTCAGCTACTAAAGCAGAAACTTTGTAGCGCGCCAATATTATCCCTACCAGAGGGTAGTGATGATTTCGTGGTGTATTGTGATGCATCGAAGCAAGGATTAGGTTTCGTGCTGATGCAAAGGGAGAAAGTCATAGCTTATGCCTCTCGTCAGTTAAAGATTCACGAGCAAAACTATACAACTCATGATTTGGAGGTGGGAGCAGTCATTTTCGCGTTGAAATTTGGAGGCATTATCTCTATGGAACAAAATGTACTATCTACACTGATCACAAAAGTCTCGAGCATATCTTTGCTCAAAAGGAGTTGAACATGAGACAACGTCATTGGGTGGAACTTCTTAATGACTACGATTGCGCAAGTAGATACCATCCAGGAAAAGCTAATGTAGTAGCTGATGCCTAAAGCCGGAAGGATAACCCCAAGCCTAGAAGAGTTCGTGCTTTAAAACTTACTATTCATACAGGATTACCTGATCAGATCCGGAATGCACAACTCGAAGCACTCAAAGATGAGAACATTGAACTAGAATCCTTGCGGGGTATGGATAAGTTGTTGGAAGTTAGATCGGATGGTATCCGGTATTGTGCGAACCGAATATGGATTCCCGTGTATGGAAATTTGAGGGAATTGATTATGGATGAAGCCCATAAGTCTCGTTACTCTATTCATCCAGGCTCGGATAAGATGTACCAAAATTTGAAACTGATTTACTGGTGGCCAAAGATGAAAGCTGACATTGCCACTTATGTAAGCAAGTGCTTGACTTGTTCCAAGGTCAAGGCAGAATACCAGAAACCGGCGGGGTTACTTCAAAAACCAAAAATTCCCTAGTGGAAATGGGAGGGTATCGCTATGGATTTTATCACAAAGTTACCCCGTACAACAGGCAGATGTGATATAATTTGGGTAATTATTGATCGTTTAACCAAGTCGGCACATTTCCTACCAATCAAGGAAACTGATACCTCCGAGACATTAGGCAAAATTTATCTTAAAAGATCGTCTCGTGGCATGGAGTACCAGTTTCTATCATATCAGATCGAGACGCCCGATTTACATCCAAATGTTGGGAATCTCTACATGAAGCGTTGTGATCGCGTTTGGATATGAGTACTGCATATCACCCTCAGACCGATGGTCAAAGTGAACGGACCATTCAAACTCTTGAGGACATGCTGCGTGCATGTGCGATTGATTTTGGTGAAAGTTGGGATAAACACTTACCCTTAGTGGAATTTTCCTATAACAACAGTTATCACACCATTATTGGTGTAGCTCCGTTTGAAGCACTTTACGGGCGAAAGTGTAGATCACCTCTCTGTTGGGCGGAGGTTGGTGACAGTCAACTCACAGGTCCTGAGTTAGTACTCGAGACAACGGAGAAAATCGTGTAAATTCATAATCGTATGGCAGCCGCACGAGATAGACAGAAAATTTATGCTGATAAACGGCGAAGACCTTTGGAATTTGAGGAAGGAGACAAGGTCTTGTTAAAGGTTTCACCCTGGAAGGGTATAGTGCGTTTTGGTAAACGTGGTAAGTTAAACCCAAGATACATTGGGCCATTCGAGATTGTTAAGCGAATTGGTCTATCAGCTTATGAACTAAACTTACCAGAAGAGTTAAGTGGGGTACATAACGTCTTCCATGTGTCGAATTTAAAGAAATGCTTAGCAGATGAGACATTAGTCACTCCAATCGAGGAGTTGCATGTGGACGAACAACTTCGATTTATCGAAGAACCGGTGGAAATTATGGACCGGGAGGTCAAAGAGTTAAAGCGTAGCAAAATACCAATCGTTAAAGTTCGTTGGAACTCGAGACATGGTCCTGAATTCACGTGGGAACGCGAAGATCAGATGATGAAGAAATATCCCAGACTGTTCAAGGATCAGCCTTCGTCTAGTTCAGGTACTGGTTAAATTTTCTCGGACGAAAATTCTTCAACAAGGGGATGATGTGACGACTGAGAATTTTTTTCTTTTCTTTCCTTTGTGTCTAGCTCATTAACTTTTACCGCGTTACGCAATTTTCGAGGACGAAAATTCTTCAACAAGGGGATACTGTGACAATCCAACTTTTCAGGTCATTTTCTGGTATTAACTGAACGTAAAACGTATTAAATGTTGTGTGAACATTTATGTGCCTAACTGTGTTGACTTGTTGACTATAGCAAATTAGGGTTTTGTGTGATCAATCACTACGAGCATGCATGGAAAATTAAACGTTTGAAATTCTATGATTTTATGTGAGATTAGAACATATAAATACATATAATATGATTTAATGAGATTTACGATTTTATGTAATTAAAGTGTTTTAATTACAAGTTATTGATAATAGAATTATTGTTCACAAATTTAAGTGATTTAAATAGATAAGTTATGATTTTATGTTACTTTAAATGATTGTGGAGTTATACTCCATATTTTATACTAGTAAAACGATACTTATAATTCTTATAAACGTTACACGATCTATATATTTTGATGTTCCTTGTATATTCATTGTTTAATCATTCCTCCGTTAATCTCCGTTAGCCTCGTTATCCTTTCATAAATTTGAGGGGTCTTTTCCGTCATTCTTAAACCTTCTTTTCTTTTACAAATCTTGAGGGGTTAGCTTTGCTATTAACAAAACTTGCCATCCTAAAGTATAAAGTCCTGAGGGGCTGTTTTTGCCAATTGTCTAAAGTTAATTTGAATGTCAATGAAACGCATTCAAGACTGGAAATTAGTTTCGACCGATTCCTTTTTACTCGGTCGGTTACTTGGTCGGCTATCAATGAGAGATCAATAGATATGTATATCATTGAGACGATACACAAAGAGTCATTATCATCCATTACCTATCAGTTGCTCTCTCCCTCTCGTTCTCTATTTTCCGGCGAAACAAAATTCACCGAGACCACCACCAGACCACCCCTTCCTAGCCACTGTTTACCACCATTCGACACATCCCGGTGATCGTGACTCCCGGAGAAGCAACCAGGAGCAAAGCGATTCGAGTTTCGTGACGACACTCGGTGTTCGCATCTAAGATTCGGGATTCGTTTCGGTGCCTAAACTCGACAATCTCTCATCTTCGGTTCAAGGTAATCATCTTTACACGTTAGTCGCATATTTTTATGCATTTTATTTGAGTTCGCGATTTTCCGGCAACCGGAGCTAGGGTTCCGATCACCGAAATTCTAGTGAGGAAGATGAGTTTTGCGGGTACAATATATGTATTTTGTGTTCTGGAATGAAACCAGACGCCAAACTGGCTCGGGTGGTAGGGCGTTGGGTTGATTCGCTGGAGGCGCGGGTTCGAGTCCCCGCCTAATCATTTTTTCCCTATTTTCGCTGTAATCGATTTTCTAGTCATAGCCTATACACAAAATGCCTACAACCGAGATCAGAACACGATTGGGCTCCTGGCCGGATGGTTAATGCTTGGCTGTTGGTCCGGGAGGTCACGGGTTTGAACCCGGTGACCTCCATACTTTTCATTTTTTATTGTTTTGTGTTGTGGAGCACTATGGTTTGTACCAAAATTGTTCCCTATCATATCTAAAACCCGTAAAAATATATTTGGGACATTTACACCTCGTAAATCATGTTTAACTTGTCATTTTAAATTAAAAATATAGTTTTAACATCTATATATATATATTGATATAAAACTTTGGGTTTACCTAAAAAGAGAAATATATATATATATATATATATATATATATATATATATATATATATTGTGTAGATTATTATAAATATTTATATACATGACATCGGCTCGAAAAAAAGTGATCTTTGGTGTAAACCATGGAATGTTTTAGAAAACTATTTAAAAACGTCGTTTTGACTAAAAGAATAAAATACTCGGTTTGATTTATGATTCACTATAAATTATAGTGCAATTTCAAAATAAATATTCAAAACATTAAAATTTATCATGTTTATGTATATATAGTTATATCTTGTTGAAACCTTGTTATTAACGTCACTTGAACGTTTAGTTAAATATATATATATATATATATATATATATATATATACACATTATATATATATTTATTTTTGGAGTATTTGAACTTAGAAAATATATATTAAAATTATATATTGGATTTTCTCGCGTTACTTCGATAATCGCTCGGATTTGGCACACGTGCCATCCTCGACTTGTTTTGAATTCCACGATCCTTCGTATTTGTCGTTTACATTAGACTTATAGTTTAGAACACACACTTATACATTTATGCTCGTTAGGTGATTGATTGCGTTCACAAGACTCGTTCTTGCTACCCGAACTAACTGTTTATCTGGAAGCTTTGCTATACAACCTAAGGTGAGTTTCACGGCCCCATTTTACTGTTTTGAATCCTGTTAGGGGAGATTAACATGCATGAATTATACAACTGAGATAATTAGACTTTTTTATATCGCTTGAAGTACTTGTAGCACACTGATACAACAAAGCCCTTCTGATGATACCATTAGTATTAATGACAATAGCGGGAAATATATTGTAGTACTACTGGGTCTGACAAACCCCACCCGGGTCAGTCGCTCTAGCACGATTGGATAGCGAACGGGTGTTATATTCGTCCTAAACATAACAAGGCAAACTATAAACAACTGTTAGCTTCGATGACCATCAACATGCGAAGTTTCATGTATTTAGCCTAGCTAGCTATTTGATATATATTAGTGATTATGCTCTTGCAACTTGACGTTATTGAACGGTCATTCTTAAATTGAACTTGAAATGTTACTGAACTGATAAACCTGTGAACTCACCAACCTTTGTGTTGACACTTTAGCATGTTATTTCTCAGGTCGCTAAACTGGATTGATTGCCACGAGCTAGGATGCACCATTTATGGATTATGATTATCATGTATGATTATTAGACTTTAATACTTTCAAAACTAATCATCTTTTGGTTTGCGCATATTTGGGCGCTTGAACATTTATTACAACTTTTGTCGTTTACGCTTCCGCATTTCAAAACGCATTTACTTTGGTTTAAATTACATGGCATATAGATTGTTCATATGGCTAATGTGTTCGATCCTGGTTTGTCACGCTCCCTGCGGCGCGTTGTCGCGCGTGGGATTTTTGGGGGTGTGACACACTTTACGGAAGGAAGTGCAGATCCCGACATTGCTGGACAGAAATTAGTGACAATCAGTTGACTGGACCCGAACTAATCTTTGAAATGGATAAATATTTTAAGACAAATCGTTTGAAGGCAGCCAGAGATAGGAAAAAGAGCTACGCCGACAATCGTCGCAAACCCTTATCATTTAAGAAAGGTGATCGCGTCATGTTAAAAGTGTAACCTTGGAAGGGTGTCATTAGATTCGGTAAGCGAGGAAACCTCAACCCTTGTTACATCGGTCCCTTTGAGATAACTTAAACAAATTGGACCAGTAGCATACCGACTACGCCTACCCGCAGAGCTGAGTAGCGTACACGATGTCTTTCACGTTAGTAACTTCAATAAATCTCTATTCGATGAAAAACTTGTCATCCCACTTGATGAAATTCAAGTCAACGAGATACTACACTTTATAGAAGAACCTGTCCAGATACTTGACCTGGAAATCAAGAAACTGAAGCATAGCCGCATTCCCATTGTCAAGGTGTGATGAAACTCTCGATGAGGTCCAAAGTACACTTGGGAACGTGAGGACCAAATGTGACATAAGTATCCTGTCTTTTTAGAAACGTTGCATCTATCAGTGATCAGAACTGGATTTCGGGATGAAATTCTTCTAACTGGGGGAGAATGTGCACCTCGTCCAAAAAACCAGGTCAAAGTCTTTACTTTGACTTTAAGTTAAGTAATTACGTGCATTATCTAATGTGTTTATGTTGATACATAATCTGTACGTTATGTGAAGTATCTGAACGAGACGATGTGAAGATTCAAGACAAGTTCAAGCTGCCGGCCGAACTAGGTCCGAACCTGAGGTTCGGACCCGCCGAACTTGGAGTTCGGACGGAGATCGGACCAGGTGTCTATATATAGAAACTTGTGCTTTGAATGTGATAACGAGTGAGAGAGACCAGTTCTTAACTATGTGTTTTTTTAGTGTGTTTCTCTAGAGAGCTTCAGAGAGAGTTTGTAATTGAGTCTTTGTTGATTTTAATAAAATAAACTAGTATTTACGTCTCGTACAATCAAGCAAACCTATAGTAAGATCCTTCTAACGGTTTTTCAATTGGTATCAGAGCAAATCCAGGTTGCTCTATTGCGTTTGCTTTGATTGTAGTCGTTTTCTTGATAAAACCGAGTTGTTTTCATTCAAAAACGAGAAAATCTTTGAGCTTTTCGAGTGATTTTCATTACTAAAACATTTCTTTGGGTTTTACCTGAGTTCCTGTCAAAAATCTCGTCCAAATTCTCTCAAAATCGCGAAAATTATGTCGAGAGTGTCTGAGTTCGTTCGAGGTTCGGAGTAACTGAAAAATAACCGCTCCGAACTCCAGGTTCGGAGGTCGTTTGGACGAAGTTCGGCCATTCTTGTTTCGGGGAGAGTTCGGAGGAGTTCGGACACAAGTCCAAGTTTGGACTGTATAATCGAGTTCGGACAAAGTTCGGAGCAAGATCGGAGGTTAAGCAGAGTTCGCACGAAGTTCGGTGGGAGTTCGGACCAAGCAGAATCTTCAAATTACAAACGAACATAAGTATCCAACTTATGTTGATGGTGATTTTAAGGAGATGCATAATTTTTCAAGTGAAGAAAGGAAATCGTTTGATCAAAATGAAATGGCTACTACACTGCTTATGTTAGCTTTGCCTATAACTCTTAAAAATCCAATCAGGAAGTTTAGAAAAGCAAAACTTATATGGGATTTTTTAAAGACACAGTGTGAGGAACATATGTCTAAGCTTTCTCAGAAAACAATTGATCAAGATTCGAAGTTTAAGGGCATAATTGAAAAGTTAGAGAATAAGGTAGGAAAGTTGACTGAAGAAAATATTTCTTTGACAAAAGAAGTGGAGAATTGGAAAAGTAAAGTTTCTAATGATTTAGCTGCCAAAATTCAAAGGGATGTGTCTGCATCATGTGCAAATTGTTTGGAGTTTGCTAATATAAAGAAAGAATGGTTGAATGAGAAAAATTTGTTGGTTGAAGAATAGAATAAAGCTCAAGCTAAGGAAAAGGAAGCTGTTGAAGATTTTGATGCTTTATTTGAGAAATGTTATCCTCTTCAACAAAAATATGAAAAAGTTAGTAAAGTTGTTGTCGAAGTTGCCAATAGAGTAACTCAACTTCAAGAGGAACTTACAAAGTTGCGTGATGGAAATGGTGAGGTTCAAAGTCAAAATAATATTTTGAAACAGGATGTTATTTATTATAAGAAACAGATAGAGAAAGTTACTGAAGAAGTTCTGGAAGAATGTAGCTTGAGACAGTGTCATATCAGTGATTATAACAAATTGTCTGACAAGTACATTGCTTCACAGAGAGAGTTATCGGAAGCTAATATGAAAATATCTGAACAAAAGATTGAGAGGTTTGATCTGCAAAGGAAATTGAAAAATTGCAACAATTCACCGACTTTCCTGAATTATTTGTATAAGTTGGAAAAGAGTGAGAAGAATGGTCAAGATGAATGTCTTCATCAAGTTCCTGCTCCAGTGGACATTGAAATGTCTGTTCTAGCTATATCATCTGGTGTTGAACAGTATGATTATTCAAAATTTGCTGATACCAGTTCAGGAAAGAAAACAAAATTCAAATCAAAGAAGAATAAAAAGGAGGTTGATTACCGCAAAGGGTTGAACTTGGAGTTCGGACGGAGATCGGACCAGATGTCTATATATAGAAACTTGTGCTTTGAATGTGATAACGAGTGAGAGAGACCAGTTCTTAACTATGTGTTTTTTGAGTGTGTTTATCTAGAGAGCTTCAGAGAGAGTTTGTAATTGAGTCTTTGTTGATTTCAATAAAACAAACTATTATTTACGTCTCGTTTTCGTTCTACAATCAAGCAAACCTATAGTAAGATCCGTCTAACGGGCTTTTAGTTTAACTGATAATTATGAACTTGACTGATAAACTGGACGTATGTAATTCCCGCATTTGTACCGGAAGTTTCCATTATAATATATATGGAACTATAGTAACAAGAAAATATATATAAAAATATACTTTTTATATTTTTCTTAAAAACCGGTATCTTGGATTTATTTCAACGACATAACGAAACTTTAAGCGATTATATAGTTAAATCAATTTGGTTTTAAATAATCATGATGATCGAGCTTAAAAACTGACCCAAACAAACGAAACAATCATTGTTAACTCTCGCGCGTACAAAAACCGTGTTCCGTAACAACTTTTTGAAAAACGAAAATGAACGACACAACATATTCATTTATATACTAAAAACGTAACGAAATGTTACATTCTCAAGACTTAGTCAAACAAAACCCGTCTCACTAACCGTTAGTTAGAAACCAAAATCATTAAACGTACGGGCCCAATTCGGCCCAACAAGCCCAACGAACCCGAACCATTAAACCGAGCCCATAACTTAACCCGTTAGCCCAAACCCATTTAACTAAGGAACCGACCCGACTCGAGGGACCAACCCGCGACCCAACCGGCCCAGGGCGAACCCGGCGCCCCTATCCCTTATCGGTCCAAACTGGAAACCCGGCCCACATCCCCTTTCTTTTGTTGTTTATCGGCCCAACACCCAAACCCAAATACTTTGGGTTAATTCTTATAAATCAAAGCCCATCACCTTTTTTTATAATAATTAACTACCAGCTTTGCAATTTTTATACACTTGGGTTTTTTTTATCAAAATTATGATCACTAATCTATCATCATCACTTTACTTTGTAAAACCTACAACTTATACAACACTTTTTATAAAATAAACAACCTACAACTTTTATGTTTGTCTTGCACTTTAAAAAAAATGAAGCTAATCACCTAGATGGTATGCATTTCATATCCATTAGTTGGCATTAGTACTTGCACAATGGTTTAAAATCTTAAACCATTGACCACAAACTAATAACCCCAATTTAAACCATAAGAAGAAGCCACCTCTCCTCATTTCCACACCACACAACACCATCCTCCTCTCCCCCCTTGTAGCCGACCACCAGCCCCACCTCTCTAGCCACTAACGCCATCGAAGCAGCCCCTGCAGCCGCCGTCGGAGGCCGCTGCTGGAACCACCACGGAACCGCCACCACCTTTCTCTTTCCCTCTCGGTTCACTCACATCTCCATTGTGAGTCTTATAAACCCCATTTTTCTCCTACATTTTCTACATGTTCTAACACCCAAATAAACCCACCTAGTCTTGACAACAACCCTTTTAAATCTATAAATTCCATGAGATAAATCAACTAATGATCTTATGTCTCCATTTCTCTTTGATCTAAACATGCTTTTGGTGTCTTTGAGATTTAAAACTACCAAAAGTATGGGTGAGTTGCATCAAGAAACCAAGAGGAAGTATTGACGTACACTTTGATCTTCATCTTTTATGTTTTGTTTATTCTTGAAGATCAAGAACACTCTCTAAAGACTATGTCTTAGAGCTCATGAAATGGGCCATGTTTCTTGATCCATCAACCAACAAAAGTATCACCTAATGGTCCTAACACATTAGTTTTAGTAAATTTTTATTAAAATCAAAGTTATGATTAAAATGACTAGTAAAATGAAATAAAATAATCAAAGGTGTTAACTTACACTTTACATCATGACTATGTTTATATTTTTGTTCTGACACATTTGTGTTAGTGGATTATGTCATGGATTATATATTGTTACTAGTAACTTAGGTTTTGGACATATTATGACATTCCTAGTGAAGTGTAGGTTATGGACCTAATAGATATCATAACTTGTTAAAATGGCTAACCATGGAAAATAACAAGGATAACTCAGTATAATTTACTTATGAAATTAAATCATTATTTTATGTCATAAAAGTTATCATGTTACTTACTAATTTTGGACATGTATATGAAACTTGTTATGGAAATATTAGCATTTAAAAACCTAACAGATAAATGTGTTAGTGAAATCATGGACTAAATTGGATATAAATTTTTGGCTAAAACAGGTAAAATGACATTTATGTCAAATGATTTATGTGACATAAATACTTGGACTTATTTTAGACTTTTAACCATAAAAGGGATGTTTATAAACATTAGAAATTTTCATAAAAGTCTAGATTCCAAGACATGGATTTTTATAAGTTAAAAATATATATTTTACAAATATAAGCAATTCCAAATACGGATTTGTGTATATTTCTAATAATTTGATGAATCAAAGTGACCGAAACAAAAAAACGTTGCGCAATAAGAAAACCGGGACTAATACGGTGATATACGCGAAAACGTAAACATTTGCAATGCAACCTAACATTATGTCTTGAGGTTACAAAATGATTTAAAATCTCAACGAAACATTTATACGAAAACCTTATTAGTCCAAGTATCATGAAACCCTTTTTTTTTAACAGAACGGTGACTACGATTCTCAAAAATAGAAATAAATATTTTAGTTTATAGAATATTAAAACGATTTTTATTTTCTGTAGACTACTAAATGTTTTGACTCGAAACTAATCATTTATGATATTATTTAAAGAAAACATATTTTCGAATTATTTAACGTTAAACGTAAATATTTTACGACGTTACAACATTAAATAATTATTTTTATCACACAATTATTTATAGAGTTTTAAAACTTATGTTTTACGAAACTCACAAAACTTAGTTAGTTATAATTATTGGAATATAATTATAAACCTTGACTAAAACCATATATTTTTTTCATAAGTATAAATAATAAATAATCGTTATTATTTTACTAATTTATGTAATCTTTTCAAACCTTACGACTTGTAATAATTTAATAAAAAATATTCCTACAAGTTAATATAATTATTTCGACAATAGTTATAAGGAAAATTGGACTTAACTAATCCTAACTTTTGTCTATTGACAAACAATAATCCCACCTTTAAAAATCATTTTCACTGGTCCCAACTTTCAACTTTATTTTTTTTGTTGGACCCGCCGTTAAGTTTCTTTAACTCCGTTAAAAAGCTGATGATGTGGCAAAAAATATGCTGATGTGGCAAGGATGACATGGAATACTCTTTTATTTTTTTAATCCCCACATGTGAGGGACTATTATTGTATTTTAACAAACTGCAGGGGCTAGCTAGCATGTTACCGATTATAGTTTAATAAACCCATCTTCCCAGTTATCCTCCCCCCACCAGCCACCACCGACAAAAAAACCCTTGCCGGAACTCCGGCGAGCTTCCCTCCATGATCCACCGGAACTCCAGCGAGCTTATGCTCTTTCCTGTCGGAGCTTCGTACCCTCAACCTCGACCTCCACGTCAACACCACTCTCCATCACCGCCCCTTCAGCAAACACACTTTCTCAATCGGCGGCGGTATCTCGACAGAAATGGATGTTGACTCAACCTCTTCTCCGTCGTTATTGTTTCAACGATATTTACAGTTGGTATCCATCCCTTTGAACCAAATATCCTTTTTTAACATAATAATAATATAGCAGAGAATGCCACCTGGATCATCTAGTCGGCATCACACCTGAATCGTAGAATACACAACCCAAAAGAAGCTGTTGTTTGACCAAAATCGATTTAAATTTCAATCAAATAATTTACATATCCAAATATGCATCAAAAGCAAGATCTACAACGCATCCTACAATACTGATCATTTGGATCGTCGTAGATCCTACAAATCAAATAGATACACGACCTAAAAACGAAACAAAAACTTACAAATAGAAACATCTTACTTGAAATCTCGAAGTCGTTGAAGATCGATGCACTGTATAACATTTGATTTGCTTGTTTCTCAACAAAATGAATCAAATCCAAATGATTCGGCAACAAATAGCACCTCGTATTTACCAAATTTTCATATCAAATTATCTGAATCGTCTTCATATGAACGGACAATAGAGACAGACGATTTGTAGCCAGTGAATGAGAGAAGGGCGAATAGTAACGGTGAAGTGAAAGTTATTTGAACGAAGCTCCGACATGAGGGAGAAGCTCGTCGGAGTTCCGGTGGATTGTTGAAGGAAGCTCGCTGGAGTTCCGGCAAAGGTTATTTGTCAGTGGTGGCGGTAGGGGGAGGATAACTGGGCAAATGGTTTTATTAATTTACAATCGGTAACATGCTAGCTAGCCCCTACAGTTTGTTAAAATACAATAATAGTCCCTCACATGTGGGAATCAAAAAAATATAAAAGAGTATTCCATGTCATCTTTGCCACATCAGCAGATTTTTTGCCACATCATCAGCTTTTTAACGGAGTTAAAGAAACTTAACGGCGGGTCCAACAAAAAAAATAAAGTTGAAAGTTGGGACCAGTAGAAATTATTTTTAAAGGTGGGATTATTGTTTGCCAATAGGCAAAAGTTGGGATTATTTAAGTCCAGTTTTGATAATTATAACCTAAATGTTCAATAAACTATAGTTATTATTATAACTTGACACAATTGAAAATTTCGACGAGAAACTTATATAAATAACCAATTGAACTATAAAAATAATAATAAACATTATTATTTAACCAAATGTTCAAGACTTGATTTATTTATTTCTTAAAGAATTGTTTTCATTTTATTACTTCCCTTTTAAATGTATTGAACATAAATATGAAACTGAATGTATGTATATATTTACACAAATATATACTAACAAACGGGTTTTCCAAACAAATACAAACGGGATTGTACGTCAAGACTTGACCGGTATCACTTGGGTAACAATTGTACTCAAATGATTAAAGACCATTATGCAATTGTCTTATTATTATATTTAGGACGATACTTGCTAGCACTATCTCCAGTTTAGTTCATCACTACTACTTGATCAAGTGAGTTTCACGGCCCCTTTTCTTTATAATCTGTTTATACTCTTGGGGATAAATCATGAACAAACAAACCTTTTTACTTAATATTATGGCTTATCTGTTAGACGTATGACTGCTTGTTTTCTTACTGCCCAAACTATGGTACATTAGCATTATAAACATTTGTAGAACCGAATCCCACTATTAGTTTATTTCAATTAGTTTTGTACGAAATGATAGCTAGTGAATAGATCTATTTGGGTTAACAACCCTACCCTGATTGCTCGCTCCAATTCTGACTTCGCGGTATTGTCTTGGGGTACATGTCAGTTATTCTGCTCCGTTCGGTATCTCTAGGGCTTATACCATGAGTGGGTAAATCTGTTAATATTTGAATTAAGGTTTAGGTGACATCCTACAACCGCAACGGTAAAATAACGTAATATTCAAGTATGTCATAAACTGTTTTACAATTTACTTGTAGAGTCATAAACCTGTAAACCTCAGCAACTTTATGTTGACCTTTTAAACTCATGATTTCTCACATAATTGAGTACATGACGAAGACATGCAAATGGAGCTTAACTATAACTATCGGACCTGCAATTCCGGAGTCATAGTCCCGATCAATCCCAAATAATTAATTTATTTTTTCAAATTATTAAATTAAGACTTTTTATTATAAATGTAAGACTTTATCATATCACCACTCTTTTCCGCTGCAATAAATGATATGTTGTTTTTATATAATGTCTTGAATAATATAGAAGTCGTTCCTTGTATTCCACAACTATGATCCCATCTCGTTCACATCCAACTACGTTGACCGGGGTTTGACAGAATCAGACTCCTCCTATTGCTTCGATGGTGTTTAACAATACAAATGGAGAATTATAGGTGGTGCTCACCGATTCGCCACCACCCCTCTAGCTCTCGTCGCCGGAGGTAGCGGGGTCACTACTGCGTGGTAGTCGTCGCCGCTTGGTTTGAACAGAGAAGGGAGGTAGGGTCAGGGTTGGGTAAAAATCGGAAGAGATGAGGGTGGTTGGAGGTCGCCGGAGGACCGTCGTCGGGTGAATAACGGAGAAGAAGGAGAAGTGGCGGTCGCTTCCTTCTTTCTCTTTTTGTTTGTCTTTATTTTTATTTATATTAAGGTTAAAAAATGACAATTTTGGTCCTCTAGGTTTTTTAAATAGAAACAAGTTTGAATAATGACATGATTGGTCTTCCACGTCAGTAGACACTAACGGTGTTATTTTTTTATAACGAAAAGACCATTAAAATATCGGGGTGATATGGTAGGACCGTTCTTGGACAAAAAAAAAGTTGGGACTATTATCCGTCAATCGTGAATAGGAAGGATTATATTTATCCATTTTTCCTTTTATTTAGTTTTTCTTTTTAAGAATATTTTTTTTTTGTAGAATTACTAACTTCAACATTAAATGACTATTATATATATATACAAATTACAACTTAAATCGTGAGGGTAGCTACTATTAGGTTCTAGCCAGTAGGTTATTTACACATCCACACCCATATCCAAGAGATTAATTACACTTTAATCCAGTGACCAATAAAATTGTTCCCCTTCGTCATTTCCTCTCCACCGACGTTAGATTTGTCCCTAATTCCCACACTTTTTGTTTCTCCACTCTCGCAGATAGACAAGTGAGGTGAGAGAAAGACCATCACCTCCCCACCACGCATCCTCTTCTCCCCTCTTCTTTCATCCAAACCGGAGAAGAAAAAGACGTTGAGTTCAGTCTCCGACGCTACCTGCTTCTGACGGTTAAACGGCATACACTCTCTGGCTGATCTTCCACTTTCTTCGTGGTTTCTTGCACTGCTCATCGAGGTATTATTTAGGGTTCCCTAGATTTGGGGCTTTTAAGAATTTCCTTTCTTTTACTCTGTATTCAGTCTTTACATCTGCATTTTCATGTCGAGGAGCATGTTTGTATTTCGTCATTGATTTTGGTAAATAATGTTAGCGCTTCCTGTGGCATCTAGGGTTTCGTCGATTCAAGGAGTTGAAGGTCTGGTATAACATTTTGTAAAGTTTCGCATGTTTGAAAATGGAGGGCTTTTTGTTCTATTCAGTTTTATTTAGTAATTTCTATGACTTAATTTTAAATTTTTTAAGGGAATCAACAAAGAATAGCTATATTTTTGGATTTGTGTTCATGTTTATATGTAACTTTAATATGCAACAAACTATATAAAGACTTGCAGTGAATACTTTGTCAGGGCTACAACTTCTATTTAAGAGTGCAACATTTAGCTATATGAACGAAGTATGAGATATGCTTTTGAGTTCCTAACATTTTGAAACAAAAACATAGAAGTTATTATACTTATGGTAGATGTTATAGAATTAGTTTTGATGTTTAGCCACTTGTAGTGTTCATAGTTAAGTGATACTTGTATATTTGTCTGATATTTGAAAGCATTGTTCATTTCCATCTTTTGTACATGTGTGTTTGATGCAACTAATCTTTGTTTCATTCCCTAATTTCTTCAACTTACTTTTTGTTTTGGTTGTCTGCAAAGTAGATTTTGTCTTTTCCACAATGGTTTACACACATAACATTTCATACGTGTTTCTTTTGCTAAAATAAAACTAAAATTCTTTTGAAAGTGGTAATCCTCTATGTATGAATCTGAGCTATTGATATTAATTTGTCTACTCAAACCAAATCATACAAAAAAAGTAATCATACAAACAATATACTAGATACCCATTCTTTGTCATAGATTTATGAAAGTCTTGAATATGCATAATAAATAGGGGACATGTAGTTATTAAAAATCATCAATAAATGTTTAATCTTTCTTCATAACATGTTCATGTTAGCTTTCATTTTTATTACATGTTTATAGTTTGCAAAAGATGACTCAATGAATCTATGTTGGATGAAGTACTGGTAACAGGTGACTTAATGAATCTAATGATTATTCTGTCGCAGTTTCCACGTGTTCGTCTTTTTTTTTTGCTATTAGAGAATTGTTCATTTATCTTCAAGTAAATGCAAAGGTCGTTCTAGACATATAATGATAATAGACCCACACCTATTTTTAATTATTGAGAAGATATGCTAAAAAAATACATAAATAGATATAGCCCCTTTCTAACTGTTCCAACATGAAACTGAAACAGGAAGACTGCAGCTAGAGTCTACAGATATCATAGCAATACAAATTGATCTACCATTACATAATCTGAAAGAGAATATGGTCAGGTACACATCTTTAAAATTAATATATACTTATATAAGAACCTACATTTACATGGAATCAAAACTGAAATGATAGGAAACATGGATCTGATCTTTGATGTTGTTACGGTGTTTTCACAGTTTAATAATATTTACTCCCATTGATTATGAAATTTTAGAAATTCTGAGATATAATTTTAGAAATTCTGAGATATTACAGTCATTTAAAAGTTTCACACCAAATTTTCCAATGCCCATCTCTTTTGTGAATATTGCATCAATCACTTTCATGATTGAATTAATAGAATCTTTTTTCTCGAACGGTTTCAAAGACCTATATGGAAGGCAAAGTCATTACTCTGGACTTCAACTGACAGAATTATGTGCCAAAAGTGGCTTGACCTAAGTAGTGAGGAGAACTAAGGCTGAAAGAACCCAAAGAATATAAGGTATATTAACTTATAGCATAGGTATATTAACTTATAGCATAGTATAGAAATTACTACAAATTATACACAAAATAACACCTTCCATCTACTATGAAACAGAACAAGTTCTACACATGTGTTATTTTGTGTACGATTAATTTATAGCATAGTTTAAACGGTGGCCCGCCACAACGCGTAAGCGGGTCACAATCTATTTGTAGGATCGTTATTAGTTAGAATTAAACTAAAACAAAGCCCTTTACTTGCAAATATAACCCTACGGAATTAAAGTTATATTTCACTTTACTTAAGCGATATTTAGTTCTTGTGTATAATGTAAATGCTTGATTTGCAGAAAGATAGTAACAACAAAGTATCAAATACTCGGCACTATTTGCATTAACTCAGAGCTACACTATTACAAGTTGTTAAAGAACAAATGATGTGTAAACTGAGAGCTAACTAAGCTATATATAGTGCTGATGAGATCAATGACAGCCATTGATCTCATACGATCTAATCTAGACCGTAAACTAAAAAGTCAAATACAAACTACCAAAAGAATAAACATCGGCAATTGGAATATCTTGCGTGTTTGCAGCAACATACTACTTTAGGAGAGCGGCTTGAATCAGATATAGAAGCATACGAGAAGCTTTTGCAGGATTGGACTTGCTGAAAAGACATCTCAGAAAAAGTCCGGTTGAACTCATTATCTGGTGGATAACAGAGTTCACCCGGAATAGTCGCTAGAGGACAAAACTGCTTCTTTCCGCTTGAACTGCCAGTTCCGCTTGAAGTGAGAAGTCCGCTTCAACTTCAACTTCAGCCGGAACAAAACAAAATTGGCATTCAGCCGGAAATCTTCCAAGCGTAATATTCCTTACAATCTCCCCCTAAGCTGATGCTGTCAAATTCCAATGTTTATCTTCAAAAATTGACTTGTATCCAAAACATCTTCTTCTCCTTATCCTACTTGTCAGTGGTTCTGATGTTGGCATCCAGGTTTTGAGAAAGCTCTTTTGAATTTGTTTTGGTCACCTTCACATGCTTGAAAGATTCCCAGTCCATTTCGCTCCATTCTTCTTGAACAGAAATGGACTCATGAACTGTGAAGGTGCCATCTGCTCTGTGGACATAAAATAGCTTCTCTTCCTCTTCCCAAATGATAAATTTTATTTCACTTGCAGGCTCTTCTTCTTCTTCTTCTACTGAGTCACCATCTAAATTGCTTCTGTAGAGCATTCCATAGTCCAGCACAGTTGGCTCAATGATGAGCCTTAACATATGCTCAGCTCTTGAAGGACTCAACATCTCTCTAAGCTTTAGAATGATATCTGTCATTTGCAGCAACGTAAGATATGTAGTGGCCTTGCGAGCATTTACCACCTGAGTTGTGCCATTTGCCAAATTGAAGATGAAATCAAAGGTGGCTTCATCTACTGTCGAACCCACAATCATGTTCTTTCTGGGTGGAGCTTTTCTTCTCTGCCTTTGATCTCTTTTGTTCTTGGCATGCATCATTTTCCTTTTTCTCATCATCCTTTCTTCATCAGAATCATTTGCAGATTCTTGCACAAAAGGTCTTTTGCCTTTGGCAGATGATGAAGAAGGGCCAGTTTGAGCTTCAGTAGGTTTG
>JBCNJP010000007.1:36498774-36516729 GCA_039602395.1 Deinandra increscens subsp. villosa | reverse complement strand
GTGTCACATCTACTCTCTTCAGCTATGGTAAGTTGAATTTTGTGTTATTGTGTTTGTTTTTTTATGTTGTTTGCAGATCTCGGGTTTCAATTTTGTGTTATTGTGTTCATTTTTTTATGTTGTTTGCAGATCTAGGGTTTCAATTTTATGCAGATCTAACTTCTTACTTCTTCTACTCTCTGATTCGACTCCCAAGCTTTGTTTATGTTGTTTGCATTTTTTGATTGTGTAGTGTTTCCGATTTCACATCGGTGATTTCAGATCTTCTGTAGATTACCGTCATCGGTCCAACCAAAGATTGAAGAAACAATATTAGTGAACCAGGTTATGTACATTTATTCTGATTTTTATGTACGATTTGTAGTTAGTATGTTCGATTAAACCCTAATTTCCTATTTCACAATCATTTTGATGGGTTTTTAGTCCCGTATTTAGTTTTTTTAGGGGTTTTGATTGCAAAAATCAGGTACCTTTTAATCCATTTGATATTTGTTCAATCAATTGCTTTGATTAATTATTTGATTTTTCTTTTTTGATATCAAATGTGTTCATGTCAGGAATTTAGTGTCTCTTGAGATATTTGATTCTCTTTATGGTGTCCTCAAAGATAATAGAGCTGATATTTTTCTAAGCTGCGATCCTTCACGGAATGGACTTAATGATTGCCAAGTAATCTCCTCTTAGGATCATGCACGTCTATATACTTTTAGTATTGGGGCTGATCCATCCCGGAATGGAGCAGATATCTTTTTGAGGATAAAAGTAAATCTAAGATAAGATTTTGTTCTTGAAATCAAGCTTCATAATTTTGATATCAGGTTCATTTCCGCTGCATAATTGCTGCCCACACTAATATGAATCTTGGTGACTGTTCTTTATCGGTACCTGTCGCCACATGAAGGTAAAAACTAAAAATCGTAGCCCATTCTGTTTTTTTTCTTCTTCACATTTTAAGATTGTTGTAATGTTTTGGTTTGTATGTCAGACTTGCAAGTATGTGCATTATGAACTGGATTCAACACCAGATGTTCCTCATATGATGATGGGTGTCCCTCCTCCTTCGAAGTCGTTAAAGCGTTAACGAGCTGAATATTGTTCAGAAGTAGAGCTTGGTGAATCACAATGGATTAACTGCGACATTCGTAACTTTAGAATGGATATTCTAGGACAGTATGGAGTGATAATGGCGGACCCGCCATGGGATATTCATATGGAATTACCTTATGGTACCATGGTTGATGATGAAATGAGAAACCTCAATATTCAAACATTGCAGACTGATGGTCTTATTTTTCTTTGGGTAACCGGAAGAGCCATGGAACTTGGACGTGAATGGTATGTAATTTTCTATGTTTGTTATAATTTTGGTCTTGAGAAGTTACTGTTACTTTGAATCTTTTTTTTACATATATTGCTTTAATTAATGAAGTTGCTTGATAATTTTCTTGATATTTTGCAGTTTGGAACTGTGGGGATACAAGCGTATTGAGGAAATTATATGGGTGAAAACCAATAAACTTCAGAGGATTATAAGAACGGGGCGCACGGGCCATTGGCTCAATCATAGCAAGGAACATTGCCTTGTTGGAATTAAAGAAGATCCAATTGTCAACAGGAATATCGATACTGATGTCATTGTTGCTGAGGTTCGAGAAACCAGCCGCAAACCAGATGAGGTTAATTTTAATTAGTCTAAATTTTACATGAATTCTTTATTATATACAAAGAGATTTTATAATTTATGCAGGTTTTCTTCATATTCAATCCATTTATTATTAGGTTTATATTGGTTATTGACATCAGATGGTTGGTTTGCAGGTTGTAACTGATACCGATTCAGTCAACCTAAAACCAGGCGACTAGGGTTCTGGGATAAAACCTCCAGGATCTTTATTATTTAATCAAAACTTAACTATGAATAATGAAACACACCAATGTTTAAATAGGATAACAAAAACTTGGAAAACAAGATACTAAACTAGGTTAAAATAAAGATAGTGGGCCAATCGAGTGCTTGAATACGGGCCTGCTCATAACCCGTATCATTCTCCCCTTCTTTTGAAAACTCGTCCTCGAGTTTTAACACATGATGAAATCCACGGGAGCCACCCGGATCGAACGGATGATCCAGACGTCCTATTCTCAACACCGTCACGACGAATACTTTAATGTTAAATATATCTTCACACATTGCTCGGGTCATCTTCAAACAAATACAATGCATATCGACGGGTCCCGGGTCTATAGGGTTGTCTGGTCCTCTCCCATCTTTCTCCTTCTCTCTCTCTTCGAAAAAGACTCGTCCTCGAGTCTTGAGAATGTCATAGAAAGCTTCCTTTTTCCTTGAACGTACATTTATCTCAACAAAAATCGATTCGCGATCCTCAAGAATCGATAAACTTTCATGCATGCCAACACCTAACTCGGGTAAACTCGTACAAAACCGGTGCTCGTCATAAATATGAATATTGGTACAAAAACTACCCACAAATGCTTCTGACGTCATGAATGGAATTTCAAACAGCCAAAGGATATGATTGATTTGCATCCAAAATTGTGATATCTCACCTTCTTTTGATATCCTAAATTTTTTCAACAATAAACCACTCATCTTAAGAAACTCCAACATTTTGGAGCCTTTTAATTTTTCAAACAGTAACCCACAAATTGGAAATCCCATCTTTTTAGAATTCCAAAAAAAATCGAGCAAGATCCGAGCATCACATGTTAAAAAATAATGATATTGCCTTTTTATTGCATCCCTCGTGGATGGCAATTCCTTAGCAATTAAACTCCACAAATCATGTGAGATAACAACAAAATTTGAAAAACGAATATTACGGGATATGGGCATCTCAAACTCGCACGGTGAATTATCCCAATTGTTTTTTAACCTGAATATTGAATCAACAAGGACGCCAACTTTTACGGAAATAACTAAATAACTTAAACCGTCCTCGACCCTCGAATTTTCAAATTGCACGACACAATGATGAAATTGGCTGGAAAAAATAACAAATACCGGATCGTAATCACTTGAAACGGTTGGCGGATGCAGGTCCTGTGGGTGCGGAATGATTGGTGAGTGCGGCTTTCGCAAATGCAGAATGGTTGGTGATGATTGCACCGGTTGCGATGGTGGTGGGCAGTGCGCGGACGATGTCGGAAGAGTAACCCAACCCAGAAGCTTTTGAATCAAAAAGCATTCTTCCATGTCTGGTTCAAATCCGTCTTCATCGTATCGTGGATAAGAGTGATGTCCCCCGTTGCCTCTGGCGGCGAATCTACGAGGTTGATCACAGTCCTCCACGTCTCGGGGATCTCGATGATGATCTTCGTTGCCTCCGGCGGCGAATCTACGCTGATGATCATGAAGATGCCTCCGATATTCGGCCATGGCTCTGATGCCAAATGATACCGATTCAGTCAACCTAAAACCAGGCGACTAGGGTTCTGGGATAAAACCTCCAGGATCTTTATTATTTAATCAAAACTTAACTATGAATAATGAAACACACCAATGTTTAAATAGGATAACAAAAACTTGGAAAACAAGATACTAAACTAGGTTAAAATAAAGATAGTGGGCCAATCGAGTGCTTGAATACGGGCCTGCTCATAACCCGTATCAGTAACCCTACTTATTATATTCTAAGTAAGTTTATTTAATCTATTTTGAGTTTATATATTGATCTATGCAGGCTGATGTTCTAAATATACACCGATAGCCTACCTTTAAGTGGCATTGCTTTCTTGCATGAAAGTGTAATAAATATATATTTTTGGGTAGTTTGTTTTCTTTTGATGGTTTGACTTTTATGTAATATTGATTCTAAGAGGTCATGGTTTGACTTTTAATGGAAGCCAAACAGTAAAGCAGAAGGATGTCCAGTCGGAGTGTCATCACCAAACTAAGGTTAGATTCAACTTATTTTGTGTGCTTTTGGTTTAGGAGCAAACTGAAGTATGGATAAATTGTTTTTTGTTTAATAATCGATAAAAGTGTTCTTCGTTTTTTTTTGGTTCTAATGGCCCATTGGGGTGTGTTTTTGGTTCTTCACCAAGTTAAGGTGTATTTTGGGTGTGTTTTAGTGCAATAAACCGATAATGTGTGTTTTAAATAAAAAACATTGACTATTCTATAATAAATGACAATGTTCTTTACTTATTTTTTACTTTTTTTTATTTAATTAGGTAAGAAAACTGATTTCCAAAGTCCAAGGGATGGTATATGTTTGAACTGATTTCTAAAATCCAAAGTCCAAGCTGTTGTCGTGTACTGATATCCATAGTCCAAATTCAATCCCATTTTGTTCACATATTGTGAGCCTGTTGCTAAAAAAAACTATAAATAGGTATTTATGATACATATCGACAAAAAATATTAACCGATTGATTAACCGACCTTCTAGCGGCAACACGCTAATAATGAAGTTATTAATTATCTAATAAAAATACTCTAATAGTTATTAAATATCTGTTAAAATTTGAAGAGTGAGTGCTTACACCATCCGGTTTAAATTAATATATTTTAGTGTAATCAAATATATATACATGCTAATGTATCTTTCATACATACAAAATCAAGATCAAATCCACCCATTCATGCTAATACCACCAAATGAATGCATTTGCCATGGAATCCCAGATTCATAAAAATTTGGGGTTTGCCATATTAGTAACAATTAATTGATAATTATCACTAATTTGTTGTGGACCATGGTTGCCTTGATGATTTCTTCATATATGCAGATGTAGTTTATGGAGTCATTGTTCGGTGTAAATAGGGAACTGCCATTCTTTTTGTCTAGGTATGTATACTACAAATCATTTTTGCTTATAGTGGATGGTTACAATGGATTTTTATTAAACGGGTCAGTTTTTTTTAAAACGTTCCAATTTATCGCGTTTCCTTTATTTTTTGTTAAATATGTCAAACATGGCATTCTTCTTTGAATGGGTTAAACATGTTGGTTTTATTCAACTGCTCAGCCTTGATAACAGGTAATATTTGTAGAAATCTAATTTGATTCATTTCCTTCATTTCATTAATTGCTTTAGTTATCCTACAGGTTGAATCTGATTTGTACTTTGCAATAAAAAAGGCATGCAAGTAGTCTCCATGTATATAAATTATCACTCTTATTTCTCTAAATATTTATGTAATTCTTGAATAGGTATGATGAAATTGAGGATATTATACTTTACCTACATCATGCTTATTTTAATTGGTTTACGGTAGTTCTTGATTCTTATCAGTCAATTTTAATTTAATCAAAATCAACTTTAATTATGTTAAAATAACATTAAATACTACATGCTTTACATGTTATGTTCATACTGTAATATTAACTTATATGATTAAAAAAATAATTACCTTTCATTCATGTTTTCAGTATCAACATGATTTTTTCTCACATTTCATTATTAAAATTTATGTGTATACTGATGAAATTAACTAATACAATTATATATTACTCTTTATATGTTGATGAAGGTGAAATTAACTAATACAATTACATATAATTCTTTATATGATAAAGGAATTCATATCTAAGTCAGGTTCAAGTAGTTTGATGATATGTGTTTCAGTGGGTTTGGAGAAATACTGAAAAAGTTGCTTTTGTTTATGATATTTTTTTTCTTCTTTTGTTCATTTTGCTTGTTTCTTGTTTTCTGGTTTGCTTTGGCTTTTTGGCTCTCTTTTTTTTTTTTGTTGTTTTGGATTGTTTTTGTGTCCGGTGTTTGCTAGAATCTTTCTGTTTTTGACATGTTATTTATTTTGCAGAAAATGTGGCAGCAACGTGTTTGAGGTACAAGATAGATAGGGCAGTGTGTTTAAGGGGTACATGATGGATACAGAGCCTATATTGTGGTTCTAGATAATAGAGAATGTAATTCCAGATTGCGGCTCATATTAGGATTAACTTCAGTTTGAGGGTTTTTTTTTTTGACTTTGTTCATGAATGATATTGTGTTATCTTTTGTTTCTAAAAGATTCAAGTTACTATCTTTGTTATGTTAAAAGACTTCCAACTTATGCATAAAAATAGTTTCATTTTTTTAATTACTGTTTGGTTAGTATTGTTAGACTAAACATGCATCTATCATATTTGTTCACACCAATTCAGGTACTTGTTGCAGAGTAGATGGTGTGTAAACTCAGATGCTATCTACGTACTTAGTGTGAATGAGGTTGAAGTGAAACCCCAAAGTCTAAAATGTAAGGTTGAAGTGATACCAAAGTCTAAAATGTACCCAAATCCTGCTTCATTAGTTGATTTATAAGCATTTGTACAAGAAAATCACCATAAAGTGTATTTGAGACTAATTACTTCAAGATGTTTATAAACTACAATAATGCTAACCAAAGAGCTTATGGAGGCTAAACACTATCACTTCCCTAGCGGTTGAGAATTCAAGTCTCATTTTAGTTTGAATTTGATAACTTTCACATGTGTTTTTGTGAAGACTATAAAATCGTTGCTTTTAACTCGATCTTCGTATAACAAGATTCTGATATGCGGGTTCATTCATTAGCTAAATTAAAAAATAAAAGTACATATTTAGTTTTTGAGCTTTGAATTATCGAATTGGTCAATACAAAATAAGAATCAATCTCTTTGATGTATGACCGTATACAATAATATAATGTACAACTTTTAAACCTCAAATTAACAACCAAATGTGCTTCGCATCAATCCTCAATGTATCAAATAAAGGAGAAAAACCATAAGACGTACAATATATTAAAAGAGAATTGATAAACTAAGAAAAAAAATACCGCGTTAGTTGATTGTTGTCCTCGCCGTATCGTGCTAACAGAAATGAATATTGCGTTGTAATAGTGGCTCCTCTGTTAGAGGAAATTGAGGTGACACCTCCGTTAGGGGAGATTGAGGTGGACATCTCCGTTAGAGGTAATTGAGGTGACACCTGCTTCAATGTTTGATGAAGAGTGATGGGCAAACTTTGGTGATGAAGTAACGAGGGTATGGATAAACGAACAAAAATCAAGTACTACGTTTGTTGTTTCCCAAATGAATTCCCAAACCGTTGTTTCCCAAATGAGGGTATGGACAAACGAACAAAATCAAGTATTGCGTTCGTTTTTTCCCAAATGAATTCCCAAACTGTTGTGTGGCCATAACGAGCGAACAAATGACAAATAATGCTTATGTACTGTCGCCGCTGCAACGCGCGGGTACATTACTAGTATATATATATATATATATATATATATGTGTGTGTGTGTGTGTGTGTGTGTGTGTGTATTGTTTCATTGTGAAGTAAACCTCAAATGTCTCATTTGTATTATAGTTTATCATGTTGTGTT
This sequence comes from Deinandra increscens subsp. villosa, assembly GCA_039602395.1. Classification (NCBI taxonomy): domain Eukaryota; kingdom Viridiplantae; phylum Streptophyta; class Magnoliopsida; order Asterales; family Asteraceae; genus Deinandra; species Deinandra increscens. The sequence goes on along the minus strand of JBCNJP010000007.1, from coordinate 36,509,393 downwards.
AGAGCATAATCGGTTCGTCGTGTAAAGTATCTAAACAAGATGAAGATGCAAAGATGCTAAGATGAAGATGAAGATGCAAAGATGCAAAGAAAATCACAACTGGAAGTTCATGACCAACGAACTATGAGTTCATTGGTCTCTAGTTCATGACCAGTGGCATAGATATAAATACATTGTTCTTTGTATATGTGACTAGACTTTTGGAGTGAAGTTTGTGAGGGTCCAGATCTTACGTCTGTGTTTCTAGAGTGTGTTTCTGCTGTTTGGTTTTGAGTGTTTGTAATTGGATCTTTGTTTCAATAAATAAACCTTTAATTAGATCTTGTTCCTCGTTCAAACGATCAATCAAACTAGTGGTAAGATCCGATTTAGCTCTTTACAAGTGGTGTTAGAGCACATCCAGGTTGCTTTACTGTGTTTGACTTGATCGTGTTCGTTTTCATGACAAAAACTGTTTTTTTTTTCATTTAAAAACGAGTCAATTATTGAGTTTTTCGAGTCTACTTTGTTTCCGAATCATTCATGTTGCTAATATCTCTTTGACTGCTGCAAACTCTATAAAAAATCATCAAAATCGTGAAAAATTAGTCAAAATGGTTCTAGTTCGTATGTAACCATTTTTTAGTTCGTCATTCACTTCGTAGTCACGAACTGGTAGTTTGTTGTTCACTTCGCGTGTCATTTCGTGGTTTACTTTTTGGTTTAGTTCTCAAATCAGTTTGCTACCCAGTTCGTGAGTTGGTTCTCAGCCTGCTTTGTAGTTCACTTCGTGGCAACAAACTTGAATTCGTTTCTTACTTCGCAAGTTAGTTTTTGATTCAGTTCATTACCCTGTTCTTTGGTCACTTCGTAAATCACTTCGTGAGTCTGTTCTCAACTCAGTTCGTGAGCTAGTTCGTGCATTACTTCGTTCTTCACTTCACTTCATTATTCACTTCATTGGATTAGTTTTTCAAGAAAGTCAAGATGAATGATTTTCAAGCCTTTGCTGCGATGCAAACTTCGATGCAAGCAATGTTAAACTATGACAATGAAATTGGAACAAACCAGAAAGTTCCTAAATTGCTGCAACTTGAAGATTACTATAATTGGAAATCAAGATTTTTTGCTTACATCAATACTAATGATGTTGATCCTTGGATTCTAGTTGAAGATGGTTATAAGAAACCAGTTGATTTTGAAGGAGAATCCAAAGAACGAAAAGATTATAATGCTGAAGAAAAGAAAGCTCATAGTTATCTCACTATTGCTTTACCGAAAGAATTAATGCATCAATTCAATATATGCACAAAATCCAAATCATTATGGGAAGCTTTAGCCCTAAGATTTAAAGGAAATGAGCGGTACAAGAAGATTAGGCAGAAGGTTAACAAGGAATTTGACAATTTTCAACATTTTGAAAATGAAAATATTACAGCTATCATTTCAAGGCTTTCACATCTGATAAGTGATATGAAAATGGTGGATATCACAAAAGAAGACGAAGAATTGAAAGAAAAGTTGCTGGAAGTATTATCAAAAGATTAGGAAATTTATGTCATACTACTGAATCATGATAAATAATTCTCAATATTATCATTTCATGCTTTAACAAGTAAATACAAGCAAGAGAAATGGAAATGTTGAATGCTCGTAAATCAACTGCTAAATTGCAAAATCCTGAGTTATATCATGGTCAGAATGCTGCAAGTAGAAATGCAAAAGCTAAACCAAGTGGTCTTAGTCCTCCTCCCAGTACAACTTTTCTTGGAAATGTTTCTAGAATTTCTGAAACTTTTGATTCCTCAATGGGTTGTAGTTTTACCATTCTGGGTCAAACAAATCAGAATCATTTTTTTTTGTCAAAACAACTGATGATTGAGGTGCATTGATATCTGCTTTAATTTCATCTTCTTTAGGAATGATTATCAACAATGTTGGTGATGGTAAGTTGGTTAAAGAAGATTTTAGTAAGAATGATGATGATCATTTGGATGAAATGGATATGGCCTGGCAATTGGCTATGTTAACTCAAAGAGCAAAAAGATTTTCCAAGAAAACTGAAAAAAGATATATTAATCCAGATGGAAAGCTGGGATTAGATAAATCAGAGGTGAAGTGATACAAATGTTCCAATCCTGGATATTTTACAAGAGAATATCAGCAATCTCAAGCCAACAAATCTGATTCAAAAACTACTACAAATGGTTCTCAATCTTCATCAAGCAATTCAAATACAAGAGCTTTGATTGTTCAAACTGGTGAGAGTTATGATTGGGGTAAAGTTTGTAATGAATCAGCGTTGATTGTCACATCTGCACAAGAGATTATGAATTGGAAACAAGTTCTTGTGAATCAGTTGAGGATGACGTTTATGAATCTAAGGTTGTTAGTTTGCTAAGGGAGAATGCTTCTTTATTGAAAGAAATTAGTCTTATCACTGAAGAATTCAATATGGTGAAAGAAGAATTGGAGTTTTCAAAGAAAGAACGTATAGAATCTGAACAGAAACTTATAAAGTTAACTAAAGAAACTGTTGAGTTAGCTAAAGAAGCTGAGAAATGGAAAGTTGAAGCAAAAGAAATTGAAGTTGATTTCAATGATTTAGTTGCAAAATAAAGAGTTAAACTTGTTGTTCTCAACAAGACTTCTGATGAGCTCGCTGCCAAAGCAGTAGGTTATCAGAATGCTAATGACAGATTATTGGAAGAAAATAAGGAATTAGCAAGGGAGTATAAATTGTTGAATGAAAATATTAATATCCAAAAAAGAAACGAGGATAAGTTGAAGAAAGAATTGTTTGCTGAATTGGATATTGTGAGGTTGTAGAAATCAGAGACAAATACTGTTGCTAAGAAGTTGATTGCAACCGAGAATGAATTATCTAAACCACAACAGAAGATATCAGATCTGAAGATCAAGGTGATTGATACAAATCCTCAACTAAATAATGTCACAAATTCACAATCATTTACAAGTTTCTTGGCAAAGGATGAGAATTTTGAAAGAATGTTTGACAAAACAGTTCCACCCCCCCGGCTATTATCAAGGAAGCTGTCAATGTTGTGAAAGAAAAAGTTAATGAATTTGATTACTCAAATTTTTCTTATTCGAAAACTGAAGAACAGAGTCTGAAGAAAAAAGTAGAATAAGAAGAATGGAAAGAAAGCTGAAAAAGAATCTGTTGTTCCTGTCGTTACATAGTTTGTGTGTGGCTCTTCATCTACTAAAGAAGAGAAAACTGTTATTCTAGGTAAGAAGATTATTTCACATACCGATATTAATGAAACAGTTTTCTATGCTTAGAAGGGTGTTGATCAAATGATAGCTGAATTTTGTCGTCTTGCGAAGAATGGGCATAAATTAACTGGTTTGGAAGAAAAGATTTTTGGAAAACAAGCAAGTTTAGGATTTTCAAAGGAAGAAATTGCTGAACGAAGGTGTATACAACAACAGAAAATGAAGAAGCTTGATATTAAGCAAGTGAAAAGGGTGTTTTTAAAGCTGAAAAGGTTCAACCTGACCGATTCTACAAGCATAAGGGTTCAGACCAAATACTTTCTGATCAAGAGTTTCCACTTTATTGTGTGGATTCTCATAAAATAGCTGAAGTTTTTGTCAAGAATGATGATACAAAGCTCAAGAAGAAGCAATTTGTTAAATTTTCTTCTGAAGGATCAATCTCTACTCCAAAGAGTCCGACATCAAAATGGTTCATGATCATCGACATCAGGTATTTGATTCTTTCTATGATCATTATGGAGATAATATGTGTTACGAAGCTTTGCAGGTTCCTAAACGGTGGGACAAAAAAAGTCGTTTGTGTTACAATTATCGCCAAAAGGGGCATATGGCACAAGATTGTCCGGTTCCTACTGTTTTTGCTCAAAGAAGAAATAAGGTTCCATTTGTAGGTAAATCTGCCAAAGCAACGGTCATTGATGAAAATGGCAGAGTGTTTGATGAACTTCAACCTACATTCTTTAAAAAATAAGGACGATTTGTTCCTAAAGTTTCAAATGTTCCAATTGTAGGTTGTTTGTCACATTTAATTGTGATTGATTCATTAAATATTGATTTTTTTAAAACAGAAACAATGGAAACCTAATGTGGTTTCGAAGCAAAACCAGGAGAATGGTCAACCAGAAGCTATTCGCTTCGGGTCATTTATAAACTGATGTGTTTGACCAGTGTGCATGTACTTCTAGAAGACCTATCAGTGATTGAAACGTTGCTGATGGAGGAGTATTTTGCTTTTCTTAATTTTAATTTCACGATTCATCTTTCTAAACTGAAATTTTTCTGAAAGCTAAATCAGACAGGTATCCGAGTCAGTTGATCAATTTCCTTTCTTTATTTTTTGTTTATAGTTTAGAGGGAGAAAATTGAAAGGTCAAAAATAGTGTCTTGTTACTAAAAGATGAAAAATCCAAAAATAGAGTTTTCCATTTTAGGGGGAGAAATACATGTCATGGTGAAGGTGAATACATGCGAAATATATATAGCAAAGTGATACTATATATAAAATTTTGAGAAATTGATAATTGGGAAATGATGGTACATTGGTTTACGTATCTGACTCATGGATAGAGTATGTGAAAAAAAAACCATAAGACCATTTTTTGGTATGCTTGGTAGGCTCGGCAAATCAGAAAGTATTCAGATGTGATATACACTAAATGATATTCTTTACCTAATGGATAACATCTTGAAGCGTATTTCATTTAAAAAATCATAAAAAAATTATGTGTGAAAAAGAAAAATGAGAAGTCACTGTGTATACATACGTATCGAAAGATCGGCCTGATTGTTGTTCATTTGTGGTTCTTCTTTATTTTCTTTGGTGTTTCGTATAATTCATCGGACTTTCTTTGCGTATACGGAAGTATCGACCTGATTGTTGTTGAATTATACAACTTCGACTTGTTTTAGTTTTCTTATTTTGTTAAATCTGAGGCTTTATCTGCGTATCAAAAGATTGACCTTAAGGTAGACGATTTAATATTCTTATTTCTTTTTGAATGGAACACAATTGGCAATATCATGAATACAAAACACTATGTGATGATCACAAGTGTACTCACACGAGAAAAAGAATATGTCTGAATATGTATGATAGTGTGGGGTACATTGGTCAAAGCAAATAAATAATATTTTAACATATCCAGAAGTTATTAGTATGATTCTGCCTGAGCTTAATATGGACAAATTATACCGGCAATCAACATGGCTTGTGTGCTTCAGTTAGTTGAAATTGAATTGTAGTTCAGCGCGTTATGTCCAATATGATCCCAGATAGTGATCTTTCTCAAACCAAAAAGAGAGTTTGATTAAGTACTGCATTTATTTTCTATATCAAAAAAAAAAAACAAAAAGATTTTAGTTGTGTTTTAGCATAAGTTTGAAAAATCAAAAAGATTTTAGGTTTGTTTTGATTTTAACTTTCTGAAAAGGCAAAAAGATTTTCTTTCTTATTTGTTTTCGATAAATCAACATGTGATATGAAATCAAATTTCAAAATAAATATAATGGAGTCTCAAAGAGACGTTTTGCGCCAAGATTATTTATGATTGGTCAAGTACTAAAGTGAAAGAGAATGTCACAACTTCAAGCCACTTGAAGCTATTTATAAAGATGAAACACACAGTGCATCGTCAAGTATTCAAGATCAGACTAACCATTAAGTTGAGGGGAAGTTTGATTGAAGATACAATACTATGGGATGAACCAGATACTACATACGTCAAGGGGGAGTTTGTTAGAGCATAATCGGTTCGTTGTGTGAAGCATCTGAACAAGATGAAGTGCACAGATTATGCTTACGAAGTCAATCATGAACTGGAAGTTCGTGATCAACGAACTGTGAGTTTGTTGGTCTCCAGTTCGTGACCAGTGGAAAAAATATATAAATACATTGTTCTTTGTATTTGTGACTAGACTTTTGGAGTGAACTTTGTGAGGGTCCAGATCTTAAGTGAGCGTTTCTAGAGTGTGTTTCTGCTGTTTAGTTTTGAGTGTTTGTAATTGGATCTTTGTGTTTTCAATAAACATACCTTTGATTAGATCGCGTTCCTCGTTCAAATGATCAATTAAACCAGTGGTAAGATCCGATTCAGGTCTTTACATGTTTCTTAATAGATCAAAGTTGGGTAATATGAGTGAATAATTACATTATCATATAATGACTATATTGATGATGAGTATAACTCAAAGACCTTGTTCAGTTGCTAATCTTTATGAAGAAACATGAGAAGGATCTTAAATGGGTCAAACAGGTGCAAATTTTGGATATTCATAAATTTATAGTAAAACTCAAGTATAAAATGATTTTAAAGGTTTAATAACTAATCCAAATTTGCTAAAATGTGTTGGTATGATACCCGAACCAGTGAACAATAATTTTTATGATTTTGGCACTCGCATTTACGTAACGGGTTAAATTATGCGTGTTAATGAAAAGTTCATCTTGTGACATGTTTACTTAATATGGAATAAGCGTAAATGGATGTAATAAGTTTAGGTGGTGTCGGGTGGAAGCCCGGACCTCTGGGATTGAATTGGGATAATACACGTGAGAAAGGCCTAAAGAATTCTCTAAGTATAAAAGCTAGAATAACTGACGCAACTTTCTATTATATTTCCTCCTCTGGTGGGCCGGGAATGCCCGGCTTATCAATTTATCCAGTAAACTACTAGGGGGCTCATGTAGCCCATGCCGAATTAATTGTATTCTAGGCCGGAGCAATGAATCTATTTGAAGTGGCTCATTTCGTACCAGAAAAGCCTATGTTTGTGAGAAATACATTGACAATAACGAAATAAAGTCAATTTTGTTTTGTTTTGTTTTATTAATCTTTTCTTGATTTGTTTCGTTATTGTCAATGTATTTCTCACAATTTTTTTTTGTTGGGCGGCACGTGAAAGGTTCTTTCATAGCTTTCGCGACTTGCAAAGGGGCTAGCGGCACACGATGAGGACCTTTTAAGAGTTGGCCTCTGGTCAAACTTCTAGTTTTTGTTTTATTTAAAACTTGATTCCTTTGAATCAAACTGAATTGTTAACATAAACAATAACATGTCTTGGTGTTTATGATATCTAAAAACCATGATTGGCACCGATGAAGATCATGCCCGTAGTGAAGAGTTGAACACGAGAATGCAGAATTTACTATAATGTTGTCAAGTTGAGAAGTCTTAGGGTTTAATCCAATACTCTTATAACTATAACCTTATAGGAACTTATGTTTAAATCATGGGTTGGTGTTTTGAATTATATGTCTTGTTTTTTTTACATGATCGGTTTGATCATGAAACCGATCTAGTCAAACTTAGGGATGAAGTTTTGGACGGATCTGTATCAATTGACCTTTTTAAACTAAACTATACTCTAACTTCTTAAGTTAGGGTTAATTAATAAATAAAAAATCTGGGACCAAATTTTGAAATCGCTTAGTACTAAAGTTTTACTGTATGAGTGTTACATCCTGATCCTAACACCTACTCCTAGCCTGGATCTTCTCCCTTTGATGATTCCTATATTCTGATCTTTGAACGGTATTAACAGCCATGGCTACAATGTTAGAGATGCTGATGAAATCTTCACTTCTAATGGACCAAAATTGACCCCTTCAAAACCAAAATCGATCCCTTTCGTCGCCTCTGGTCATTGTCTATGTGTTGATATTGATTACCTATTTAAGTAAGTACTTTATCACTAATCTTCGGTACCATGCTATGTTCTCGGATTGAATCCTGTTTTGTTATCATTACCTTTTCGTCAGATATATCTAAGTCATGTTGATTGTTCTGCTTTTGGTTTCAGTTTGGAGATCTCTCACTCTTGACGAATCAGAATTATGTGAATTTGTTGTTTTGGTTTATATTCAGTTGATTAAAATTGTGTTTTTGTGATTGATTTTGTAATTGTTTATTTTTTAGGGTTTAATTTATAAGCATCTATTATTGTAATTTTTTTAGTTAGGGTTGTGGTTTGCTAATTTACATGATATTAGCAAACCACATAGGTTTACTATTTTGTAAAAATGTGGATTTCTTTTTTATTGAGCAGTCATATCATCAAATACTCAACATTGCTCTTTGCCATTAGGGTGTGTGTAATTGCCCCGTGATGGGGCGTTGTATGCTTGATAATGCTTTCAACACTGCTCAGGAGGGTGTTATGAAATAGGTGTTTTGCATCCTCTATGAGTAGAATAATGGTGGTGGGGGATGATTTTTCCTTTTTTTTTCACCAACAAATAATGCCACATATATTTCTTCTTTTTAAATAAAAGCCCACATTCACATAACTACTATTCACACTATCACTTACCCACTACACCACTTTGTCACCTTCACATCACATCGCATGACATACCTTTGAGTTTTATACCACCACACCACTATACATAGTCTTAGGTACAACTATGTTTTATTATTTTTAAATTATAGCTTTGCCATGCTTTTCAAACATGTTTTGGTAAAAAGAAATAAGAACCGTCTTATTATACTTTGAAAATACCATCTTAATATAATGTTATATTCGTATAAGATGAAATAATTTACAGATGGGCTTGTTTCTTTTAATATAAGCAAATATTGTGTTTAAAATAGTTACATCCTGCAGAACTTGCCAAATTAGAGAGAGTGAAGAGTAATGACATTTGGTCTTTGTTTTGGTTGATTGTTGGGGTCAAGAGTTTGTGAACATTTATACCTAATATGGAACACATGTAGTTTGTTTAATCTTCATGATTAAGTTTGATTTTTATATTGGTTTTATCAAGCTGAGATTGGTACTTTCTTAAAAACTTAGGCACATACGATTCGCAGTTATTAGATCTCAAGTAGAAACAGAGACCCCTTACATGCAAGGTAACGACACATGATATTTGGTTCGCAATTATTAGATATCAGATTTTGTATGACGGGGGCTGCCAATTATTAAGATAGACTTTTAAGACCTCCCAAACATTAAAGCGGTCTTAGAACAATATGTTTGTTAACGTTGGAATATTTTTTTTTTGTATTCGTATGAAATGAGCGAAATTGTTTTGCTATATATGAAATGTATTATATATTGTGCTATATATGTAGTTTATTTTATATTATGAGATTAACTAGAAATTTGACGCGCCGCGCATTGCAGCGGCAAACCTAATTGTGTGTATTTGTGTTTGGTCATTAGATATGTACATAAGAAGCATATATAGGTTCATAAGCAGCATATGTTTTGTTGCTGTCAACAGTTTGCATAATTCCAATCATAGTTGTTTGGGCAAGTACAAAAGGAGTGGCATTGTACTCACTACCACATTGAGAGTTTACTTGGTACATATCACTTACCTAGTTCAAAGCCATTTACAAAAAGTATGTTCTCGGTATTTCTTGATACTACAGTCATCTACCTGATACAGCAGCCAATTAATGAATCGAATAGTACCAAACAACACCTCAAAATCAAATTCTAACAAAGACCATTACAAACGGTGGTTTATATGACACCCAAAATAAGTAACAATGAAAATTGTTCAATGAATGGATTATTAAGGATGGTTATGCCATTATTGAAGTTTTATAAAAAATCTCATTTCTATCAATTTTTAATTTAATAATCGGTTATATTAACAATTTATAAAATTTTAATTACAAAACTAAGCTCCAATTAAACAGAAAGTTAGAAAAGTCAACCACAACCACATTTGATCCAGTCATCCAACCCACATGGTAAACTGATACTTTAATCAACCCAACCCGATCCATCCATCCCTGCCCATTTTGCCACGTCTATCATGACCAAAGAAGTTCGATATAATGACTATAGTTTTTTGTGTAGGTCTAAATGGAATATATAATTAATAGTGTAAGGAATATTGCGCTTGGAAGATTTCCGGCTGAATGCCAATTTTGTTATGTTCCGGCTGAAGTTGAAATTGAAGCGGAATTCTCACTTCAAGCGGAAGTGGCAGTTCAAGCGGAAAGAAGCAGTTTTGTCCTCTAGCGAATATTACGGGTGAACTCTATTATCCACCAGATAATGAGTTCAACCGGACTTTTCCTGAGATGTCTTTTCAGCAAGTCCAATCCTGCAAAAGCTTCTCGTATGCTTCTATATCTGATTCAAGCCGCTCTCCTAAAGTAGTATGTTGCTGCAAACACGCAAGATATTCCAATTGCTGATGTTTATTCTTTTGGTAGTTTGTATTTGACTTTTTAGTTTACGGTCTAGATTAGATCGCATGAGATCAATGGCTGTCATTGATCTCATCAGGACTATATATAGCTTAGTTAGCTCTCAGTTTACACATCATCTGTTCTTGAACAACTTGTAATAGTGTAGCTTTGAGTTAATGCAAATAGTGCCGAGTATTTGATACTTTGTTGTTACTATCTTTCTACAAATCAAGCATTTACATTATACACAAGAACTAAATATCGCTTAAGTAAAGTGAAATATAACTTTAATTCCGCAGGGTTATATTTGCAAGTAAAGGGCTTTGTTTTAGTTTAACTCTAACTAATAACGATCCTACAAATAGATTGTGACCCGCTTACGCGTTGTGGCGGGCCACCGTTTAAACTATGCTATAAATTAATCATACACAAAATAACACATGTGTAGAACTTGTTCTGTTTCATAGT
>JBCNJP010000007.1:36424746-36498274 GCA_039602395.1 Deinandra increscens subsp. villosa | reverse complement strand
TTTTAATTTGTTGTTAGTAAATCAGTATTTAACCAAAATGTGAGGATAAAACGATATAAAAATATGTATAATTATGTGTACATCAAAAATATCCCCTAGGAAAATAAAAGAGCAAGCTCACAACAAGCTCTTAAAGCTCTAAAGTCACAAAATAAAGGATTTTATAAAGACCGTTGTTTTACAATTGAGCCAATTTTCAATTAAATACTCAAACCCCTAACCCCTATGCCTACCCTCACTCCTTTTAAGTCCTCATGATAGCTATGTGGATTCTAGTGAGATCTTTGGAGCGCTTGATTCCATGTCAAGCCTCTACCTTCTACTTGTTTTTCACCTTGGTATGAGTGTTCACTCCAAAAATACAAATATAAAAAGCCGAGTGTTGAGTGATCATTTGTAAGGCACATAAGTTGAGATTAAATTAAATTCCTAGTAGGCTTGCCACAAGCATCTATATTTCAAAATACAATTAAAAATTCAATAGAAGGACAAGTTGAAATAATTGGAGGAATGGCTTTTCAGCCGGATTCTTGACTACATGGAGTAGTAGAAATCTGAGATGTAACAGGCCTCGGATCATAGAGGTTTGCTTGAGGACAAGAAAAAGTTTAATTCGAGAATGTTTGATACACATTAAATTATACATATTTTTGTATCACATAAATCTCATTTTTTTGAATTAAAACTGACTAACTATTAGCAAAATAATGTATTTTTGTTTCCTTATTAGTTTTTCAGCTTAATTCAAAAATGCATATAATAGAAGAAAAATCCGAGGACTTGGATTTTTGACCCAACCACGGTCCGTGCCCTACTCCAGCCCGCTTCTAGAAGGATGATATCCGATCACTGACAAGCACGACCCGTGCTCACTGACAAGCATGACCCGTGTTCCTAACCACCAAAGATTCCTTCTGATTCACTGACAAGCATGGCCCATTCTCCATCTCCGAACTTGCCTATAAGTACCGGCTCTATTTCACCATATCAATTCTTTCTTCCTTTGTATATCTTTATTTTTCCTTTTTAGCCACTTACTCATTTTCTTTTAAGCAATCTTTATAACCATACCTGGCTAAACTCTTACACTCAATTAAGTAAACAAGTCATTTACGGGTTTGTAAAATGAATTTATAAACTCACCTTAGGTGTGCACTAATGACTTTATGAAAAATCTTTATATTAAAAGTTTATTGTCACATTTTTGAACAAATGTATCTTGTTTATTGCGGACCATTTGATGAGTCGAAAGCTCATTAGTCGGACTTGTGACCCCCGACTGGGGGACGATGCATGATCCTTTTGGTGACTCACATCCCATGCAAATAAATACATTCGAGTGTTTTATGTATATGTAAACAAACCCAGTTTTCACACATGTGCAGTCTGAAGATAATGGTTGGGATGAAGGGTTGGTAATAGTTCGTCACTACGTAGATGCAACAGTGATTCGTTAGTGGACTTGGCTTTCATTACGAACTCCATGTATGCGCGAGAGCGGTGCATGGAGGAAACAGATCTTAGTCTCTTGTAAAGAACTTTTCATAATAAAACAATCAGGTGCATGGGTTGTTCCCCTGATGGTTCATGACAACATATCTGAATGTATCGGTACTTTGACCATAAGGCCCTACAACTAAATGGCATTCACGTACATTTCATTTGTTACTAACAGAACGGTTTTCCTGTTAGTCGTCTTTACGGATGAATAACAACGGGAACGTGAGATGGGATTTGAGGCTGAGAAGAGGTCCCCCTCACCTTGCCAGTAACAATCTTAAGGGAAGGTTATAAATATACATTTTACTAACCCCGCAATTGGTGAGTCCTCTCAAGTGATATTTTTTTTTTATTTTCTATGCTTAAAACCCATGTTATCTCTATTTTATTTTTACTTTCTTTATTTTTTTTACCCTTAACCTAAAGTAAGATCTGGTTAGACGTTAATGGATGTGAAGTATCAAGAGCCCTCATTTCCATACATTGTGTCCTTGGACAACCTCGGTATCACTACGTCAAAAGTACCCTTTGGCCACGGAAAAAGAAAAATGGCCGTATCCCTTTGGCCACGTTTTTTTCCATTTCAATCGAGAACAAATGTCTTATGACCAAATGTATGATACAACCACGTTAGAATATTAGTGGCTGAAGCCCCATAAAAGCGTGGCTAAAGGATACCAATATTCATTGTTGTAGTCAAACAATTCTTCCAAAAAACATGGCCGAAGGGTCCCAACAGCCACATGTGTTTGTTTAACGTGGCCTTTTGATTTATATAGCCACATATATCTGTGTTTTAGCCACATATATTAAATAATACATGGCCAAATGGGTTGCTGAAATCATAATTTTTGTCCCAATACGCGTGGCCAAAGGGTGACACGGCCACTACTGAAGTCATGATTGTTTGTCCCGATGCGCGTGGCCAAAGGGTGGGTCACGGCCACGTTCGGGTGCCATATAAAAGCGTGGCCTTTCGTATTATATGGTCACGTATATTTGTGTTTTGGCCACATATGTTAAAAAAACGTGGCCAAAGGGTTGTTATAGTCACTCATCTTGTCGCAATGAGTGTGGCTAAAGGGTTGGAATGACCACATGTATTGTACATAAGTGTGGCTGTTGGTATTATATACTCACATACATATATATGTTTTAGCCACATTATTTGAAAAAAAAAGCGACGCTCTAAACTAACCTTTGGTGATACTACATATTAACATCATAAACCTAAAAATCAGATGATTTATTAACAATATTAAATAAAAATTAATGAGTACATATAATTTATAATACAAAACAAAATTAAACAAAATTTCACTATACACAAGCATTATTCTCAATTTAAATTTCAATCCGCGAAGAAAACTACCACGTGGTCTACATCTTCAACCTTATTGATTTGAGCTGAATTAGGACCATGATTTCTTTACTTCCTACAAAAAATACAGTTGATTAGCTTATGAAAAATTGAATAAAATATATAATTAAACCAATTTTTAAATAGTTACCTTTTCCTTTACCGCCGCTTTTGATATGGACTGAGGAGGAGTCTCCTCTGGTTTCAGTACTTTGGGTGAGGTCCTATTCAATTAATATCGCATGAACATTAGATATCTGGAAGAACTTAAAATATCCAGATACACAATAAGAATCTGGATAAACATTCGGATGAACATCACATTAACTTCCGGATCAACTTAATAGTCAATTGAACTTTATTTGCTAATTCTATTTTGATATTTTTTCCAGCCCATGTATTTGAGGTACCAAAAGACATTAAAAATAGGAATACATAAACTTTTCCAAAAGATTAATGTGAAACTTAAAAACAGAATGAAACTGGAAAATGCTTACCTTTTCCTTTTCCACCGTTTAAGATGAGGTTGATCGACCATCGATTTCATGCCCTACAAGTGAATTAATTAGTTTATGGCCGGAAATCAATAATCACATGAAAAATATATATAAAAGATAAATGAATTTGACCAATACTAACCGTTGTATTTATGTCAGGACGATTACTGCTGTGGTTAGAGCCAACATAATTCTCCATAAAATTTACCTAGAAAAATGTTTTTTAATTGGTAAAAAAGTATATGTAAATAGGTAGTTGGTAACAGTAGAATTAAGTTGTGATGTACAGAATTTACCTCTGTACAGATTTTAAGTTGTTGTGGTAACGGTGTGCCAAGTGCAGTTAGTTGAGCTATAAGTAGATCAAGTCTTTTTTCCGATTCTGCCATCTTCAATGAGAGGGCCTTAACTTCTTCATTTTTTTATCACACGAAAGTCTCTCTTTTTTAAGTTCCAACTCAAGTTTTCCTAAGTGATCGAGTTTTATGGAACCATCCTTGATCTTTGCGAAATTAACATGATGAAGTTAGATGCTTTAATTTTAACAAAGTAAACAAAGAAGAAAACAGAAGTTTGAAATTCACACAATGTATCAGATGCTTTTTATCCGCTATGACCTCTTGAACTAAACATTCTTGTATTCCCCCGTTTGGCGTCCCTTCGTTTCCTCCATATAGAAGAATGAGAGAGAATTTCAACAATTACAATTTTTTTTTATTTTGCACTCTTCTAACATGCTCCTACAGATATGTAACAAAGTATATAAATAACTACTGTTAATATTTATGCATAAAATACTTATAATTATTCTAGATTGAAATACCTAGAAAGTATGCATAAAATGAACGGGATGAAGTTCTCAAGAAACTATAGTGTATATCAACAACTGCAAACGTGGACTTGACCTAAACATTCTTCTATTCTGGATTGAAAAACCAAGAAACTATAAGGGATTTCAACAATTGCAATTTGTTTATTTTGTACTCCTCTAACATGCTCCTACAAACATGTAACAAAGTAGATGAATAATAAAGCAGAAAATGAATGGGATGATGTTCCCAAAATGTAGCAGATGCAAACGTGAACTTGACCTAAAAATTCATCTATTCTGGATTGAAAAACAAAGAGGATTTCAGCAATTGCGAAAGTGTTATCAAACGAAATTTTTATCGATTTGTAACTACAATTTTTAAACAATAAAGGGATCACAAATTAAACGTAACAAAGATAACATATTTAAATTAATGAGATGGAATAAATTGACATTTACCAATTTCTGGTCAGATTGGTTCACCAAAAAGCATGGAAGTCTGAGGAATCGCTAGCGTTGTCATATTGATGGTCTGTTGAAGCTCCTGCTCGCGTCACTATTTGGCGGTCCGCGTCTATGAGTTGAAATTAATGATGAATAGATAATGCAAGGTCAGAATGAGAGGTTGGGAAAAGACCTAGGTATTCGATGATGGTGGAGCTGGAGACGTTGAATTGGAAATTTTCGTTGAAAATGATGAGGAAAAGAATCTAATAAAGGCTCTTAACTAGATTATGTTTGAAATTTTGGGAGAAATTTGAGTAAATGGTGGGAAATTTGGAAATTTGGGTGAAAGTTTTTCATGGTGGGAAACGTTCAAATGCAGCGAATTAAACCTGGTTTGCAAAATTAATACAAGAAACAAGATATATATATTAAGTAACATGAATGAAAATAATCACTCCAAACTACATATAACTAAACCAAACATAAACATAAATAATTAAAAGTCTTAACATGGTCGGGTCTTCCAAAAACGAATTTATAACCCCCATGCGTTGTTGACGGGTTGATTGGTGTCAATTAGGACCAGTTAGGGTCAATTAGGCCCAATCAGGACTAGTTATGGTCAATTGGTGTCAATTAGGCCCAATCAGGACAAGTTAGGATCAATTGGTGTCTATTAGGACCATTAATTAGGACCAGTTAGGGTCAATTAGTGTCTATTAGGCCCAATCACGACCAGTTAGGGTCAATTGATGTCTATTAGGGTCAGTCAATTAGGACCAGTTAGGGTCAGTTGGTGTCTACTAGGACCAACTACGATTAGTTAGGGTCAATTGGTGTCTATTAGGGTCAATTAGGACCAGTTAGGGTCAATTGGTGTCTATTAGGGTCAATTAGGACCAATTACGGTCAATTGGTGTCTATTAGGACCAATTAGGACCAGTTAGGGTCAATTGGTGTCTATTAGGGTCAATTAGGCCCAATTAGGACTAGTTAGGGTCAATTGGGGTCTATTAGGACTAATTAGGGTCAGTTAGGGTCAATTGGTGTCTATTAGGGTTAATTAGGACCAATTAGGACCAATTAGGTCGAGTTATGGTAAATTGGTGCCCATTAGGACCAGTTAGGTCCAGTTAGGGTCAATTGGTGTCTAGTAGACCCAATTAGTTTCAATTAATACCAGTTAGGCCCAATTAGGACCAGTTAGGCTTAATGAGGGTCAGTGAAGGCCGAATTAGGCCCAATTAGTGTCAATTAATTAGGTCCAGTTAGGCCCAATTAGTGTCAATTAATTAGGTCCAGTTAGGCCCAATTAGTGTCAATTAATTAGGTCCAGTTAGGCCCAATGAGGATCAATTAGTCCCAATTAGTTTCAACTAAGGACACTTAGGCCCAATTAGTTTCAACTAAGGTCAACTAGGCCCGATTAGGATCAATTGGTGTCAATGAAGACCAGTTAGGATCAATCGATGTCAATGTAGACCAATTCGAAATTTTCCCTCCTACCTGCAACTGCCCCCTCCCAATTTACTGAAGAACTGCACGCATTCTCCCGAAACAGTTACCCTCTAATCTCTCTCCACTATCCAATAGTCGATTTAAACCTAAACCATACCATGTTCCATTTCCTCCAAAATTCCTCACAAATGGTGCCGAAAGTAACGAGAAAGGTTGCTTCAAAGTCCAATCAAATGTTTGTCGCTGAACACAATGTTGTGGGGTACTACTAGAAGTCTAAGAAGTCAAAGCCTTTTAATGAAATGACCAATTTCCTCCTGGAATCCAACATTCATTTTGCTTTAAATGTGGATCCGGTAATATGCAAGAAGAGAATTGTTGAATTTTGGGACTCAGCGCATAAATCTGTTGATAGCAACGGGTTTCATAAAGTGGACGCCAAAGTCAATGGGAACGAGATTAGTGTGCCTAAAGAAATGATCAGGAAGCATCTGAAATTCAACGATGAAGGACGTGATCCGGAGTACAACTTTGACGTGTACATCAAAACTTATGAAGCAATTGGTTATGGGGGTAACTTAACCTGCGGGACCATAAAAAGGGACAACTACCCTATGTTTGGCAGTACCTTGCTCATACCATTCTCCACTGCCTATCTCACAAGAAAACTGCGTGGGAATGAACTTGCTGCACCCCAATCATCCGCTTTTCATGGATTAGT
Source organism: Deinandra increscens subsp. villosa (assembly GCA_039602395.1). Taxonomy (NCBI): domain Eukaryota; kingdom Viridiplantae; phylum Streptophyta; class Magnoliopsida; order Asterales; family Asteraceae; genus Deinandra; species Deinandra increscens. The sequence goes on along the minus strand of JBCNJP010000007.1, from coordinate 36,491,480 downwards.
AAATGGGCTAAAGTTTAACTTCTCAAAAATGATATTTGATGGAATGCTAGAAAATCTAAGACCTAAAAGGATCTTTTACATATACCCCAGATTCATCCAATACATTCTCAATTGTGAATTTCCAAAGCTGCAAATTTCCGATGAACAACTTCAACTTAAATCTTTTACAAGCAAACCATTTTCTAACATGCAAGTGAACAAAACTGTTTTTTCTTGGTAAAGACACATCTCACCCTATGCCTAAGGCTAGGTCTGCTGAGCAAACTGCTCCTGGTGAGGCCACACCAAAAACCATATCCAAAAGGAAGAGGCCTAGGTCTCCTTCACCTAGACCCTCCACAACCACCCGAGCCGCAAACTCTTCCTCATGCTTAGACACTCCACAGCCATCCACAGGACTACTTCAGAATGAGGGTGATATATCATTACCTAGGACATATGAAGTAGATTCCCCATGTACCCTCTTTGCAAGGGATGTACTGCTGGACTTGGTTGATTCTCCCAACCCACATTCTGCTAAGAAGGTGACTTGCAGTAGTGATGGAGCAAGTCATGTTGAAAGGCCTGACACTATCCATGATGTCCCATTGGTCAGACCAGTTGAGAGCAGCAAGACACTTACTGAATTGACGGTTCGATATAAAAAACTTGAAAATGAAATGGCAGCTCTCCGTGCAATTGTCAGAGCTCAAGGAGAAGAAATTAAACGGTTGAAAGCCACTGATTGGTAAGGTTGTCAACCGCTGAAATATTGCAATTCACATGTCGAACTATATTTAATTCAAAATAGGATCTTGCACAGGATGTCTTGATCAGATCCGGAGTTAGAAGGCCATGCGGATGTACAAGAACAACTTCATACAGAACAAGACACAGAACCGGAAGAACAACTTCATCTGGAACAACTTATTGATCCGGAAATAGAACTTCATCCGGAACAACTAATTGATCCGGAACTAGTTACTACTCATAATCAGATCACAAGTGTGCTAAGTGATCTGCAAATTTCTGATATGGAGATGCGGGAGGAAGTTCTCTTGAAAGAACAAGTTATCCCAGATATGACTGTCACTGCTGACTTGGTTGAACCAGTGTTCTCTTAGCCAGCCATATGGATAGCTCCTGAAGCACTATTTTTGATGAGAAATATGATGATTAAGAATACTCTTAAATGCAATTGGTTAAGGAGTGCTCCATCTCTTCCCAACATTCTTGTTTTAAAGCTTAGCGCTCCCCCTGCTAGTCCTGAAGAAGCTAAGAAAACTGAGCGTATAGATAGACTAATAATGGATCTGGTTAATGAAGCTAAGAGAAGGTCTTTTGAGGAGAAAACGACAAAGATGGACTCTGAGAAGAAGAAAAGAAGAAGCAGAATGGCCAGAGAATCCGACAAGAACATCAAAGCTGAACAAGAAAAGATCAGATTGTCAAAAAACCTTCACAATGGCACACTCCTTTTGAAGTTCATAGATTTGATCATAGACAGGGGATTGGCAACTGCTAAACAAGTAAAACTGTCATCTGCTAAAGAGGTATGCGATATGATGTCGAGAATTATTCAAGAGGGTGGTGAAATAAAATTGAAGGAAGAGATAGATGCTGATGAAAGGCAAGAAGAGATAAAAAGGGAAGAGAGGAACAGAAATCCAAAAAAGCCCTATGACGAAGGAAGAAGAAATCAAGCTTTTCAAAAGCTATTTCATTAACATAGTGGGGGAGAATCGAAGGCAGATCAATCCTTCCAGTATTGATACCTTGAGAAACAGATATTCAAATATGGTACGTGAACAGGACATAATCCCAAAGGAAACAGGTCTACCAAGACCACCAGGTGCATTTACTAATCTGAACAGACCCCTAACCTCACATCAACCCAAAAGAAACCCTCCTAAACCTATAAATCCTATAGGTAACCCTAAACCTGTAAAGCCTAAAGCCAACCCTAAGCCTGTAAAGCCTATTCCACCAAAGTTTAGAACAGATAACTTCACACCCATTGTACTACCACCTAAAGTTACTCATACCATTCCATCTCCATATGATCACCTAAACAAACCACTCACTCCACAAATACGAAAAACCAACCCTTGTAGCATCATCTCCACCCAATTCATCACCATAAAAACCACCCACCAAACCTGAATACCCTGTGCACAAACCTGGTCCTTCCAAGAGAAGGTAGACAGTGGCTAAGAAGGGAAAAAGATCTTCAAATGATGATGAGGAGTTGATCTGGATGAACTTGGCTGGAAGAACAAGATGGGAATCGGATGAACTTGGCTGAAAGACGAGTTGACCCATACGATAGTATTTATTCTGGTTTTTTTATTGTAACATAAGTTGTTCCAGTTTTATTCATACAGTTTGTGTATATACTCTATATTTCATATTAACATACAATTTCAATGAATCATAGCAGAGCTACATTTTACTCATAACTATGTTCTTACATCAAGTATATATTCTTGTGTTATGTTAGTATGTTGGCATTTTGGTTAGCATATATTGCAGACAAGATGAACAAGATGGGAACCGGGTGAACTTTAGAGGTGAAGAAGAACGGATGAACTAGATTTCCTCAGGAAGAAGAGTTGATCAGGTTTCAGTGACTTGTTCCAGTTTTATTCATACACTTTATGTATATACTCTAAATTGTTATTTTAACATACATTTTCGATGAATTAGTTAATACGATAGTAGAGCTCCATTTTACTCATATTTGTGTTCTTACATGATGTAATCTTTTGTTATGTTAGTATGTTGACATTTTGAGACAAGTGTTTGACTACCGTGGTAGACTGAGATGATTTATAATTAATTATAAAGTATAAATTTGAGTTCTTCGATCGGTAGAGAAGAAGATGAATAGAACTAGATGAAGTAGAGTTTCAGGATGAAGAGTTAATCCGGATTGAAACATATTTGGAATTCATATTTAGAACAACTTATTTAATCATATTTAGAATAAAATCAAGCAAACACAAAATTAAGATTGAGATGATTAATAAAACTTTAATATATATATATATATATATATATATATATATATATATATATATGTATATGTATATTGATCATATAACCAAAATTGATCATAGTTACAAAACTAAATTGATCAGGATCCTATACAAAAATTAAATTAGCTATACATAGAAAACTAAGACCTAGCATCAGACATGTAATCTTCATCTTCAAGGTCATAGTCGAAGCTGTTGTTGCTGCCGGTGGTATCTTCAGGAGGGCCGCAACGCTTACCCCCAAACAGAGCATCAGAGGTGTAGGTGGAGTCCCTATTCCGGATTAAGTAGAATGACAGTTCTGTCTCTCCCTCTGGTTCCCGTAGATAAAGTTATCATATCCTCAATAGCTTCGTCAGAAATGAAATCCATGTAGTTTGTCCTATATTTAAAGGACAAAGGTGGGATCTTCCAATAAATCAGGAAATACCCAATTGATGTGTGGCCTAGGAAGGATATCAAAGGTGTGAATGTCGACATAGTCCACCTTGCCCTGCCACACATCTTCTCCAGCATCATTCTGATGGATATCGCCGTTGTGGTGGATCTTCAGTGTGAACCTCCGACCACTTGTAAAAAGCCCAAATGCAGAAGCGATCAGTAATTAACAAAAATAAAACCCTATAACCAAATGCAGAGACGAAAATAAACTTACGAGGACGCGGGTCGTAATAGGGTTTAGGGTCATTAGCGGCCCTAATTCTTCATTTTCGACCAGTAGCAGCCATTATGTTTTTTAGGAGAAGATAGAGAGTGATGATTCTTGATCAGGAGACGAAAAAGAGTGACGGAAATACAGTACGTAAATAGGGGGTGCGGGATTTTGGGGGCAAGTAGTCGAAAGTTCAGGCCACGCTACCGTGTCAATTTATTTCCGTGAGCATTACTTATCTTTAGCAACACAAGTAATATTTTACATTGACCATTACTTATCTTTGTCACTTACAATAAATAAGAAAGGGCATGAGCACTCTACTATTTAGCCACATAACTAATTAAAAACAGTGGTCGTTGCTCACATTTAGCCATGCATAATATGTACTTAACAGTTTTGATTTTTTTAATTTACTTACTACAAAATCTACTATTCCGTCACACAAAATTATATAAGGGTGGCCAAAGGTATCATATATATTCGTTTTTGGTCACATGAATAAAAAAATCCGTGGCCGTTTGGTGCATTTCGCCACATTCGGAGGATGCCAGTGCCACATTTTTAGTCGGCGATGATGGACGATAAACAGAGAGAGAGACTGGAAGAAAAGGCGCATAGTGAAGATGATGATGAAAACTGATACAGGGTTAATTATATATCGATACTCGAGGGCTGTGGTAGATGGAGATTAGATCGATAAAGTAAATAAAGTAATAATGGTAGATGTAGATTAAAAGCGTCGTCGACCATCTGTCATAATTTGCCATGCAAAAAATATTTAATATAAGTGGTCATATATTGGATGTTAATCATATCACAAGATAATTAAAAGTGATTGAAAAAAAATCAAAATAATTACATAAAAGTATCATATATTCAATCCTAATAATATCATAAGAAGATAAACATATAAGAATTTGTTCATAAGATAAACATATATATATAGGGTGAGGTTCATTGTAGACACTTTCGCATGTGAAATGGCTCTTTTTCACATGTGAAATTTTTTGAATAATGAGAAAAAAAGAAAAAAGAGATTAATCACAACCATTAGATCAAGAGATCTAATGGTAAAAATGTGTCTACATGTCTACACTTATGGGGATGTCTACAATGAACTTTTCACTATATATATATATCTATACTATATTATTAAGCATATTGGAGAGAGAAAACCCAAGTGTTGAATTCTTAAGATTTTTACAAATTTTTAAGCACAATGTACAAATACTTCATGCACAATGTTAAATCTCTTAAGAGGTACCAAATTTATAACATGATGTACAACTCACAAATGCCTTCAACCAAACAAACCAGTTGAAAATAAGGGTTTTGGCGGTCATATATGACATATTTCAGTCTGATTTTCGAATTTCAAATTCAAATACACATTTACTTTATCAGAGACTAGAGACTGCTTTTAACAGGAGCAGGCTTTATCAGAAGCATGCGTACAAGAAAAGCAAGGATACCAGAAATCATACCCAATCGACATTTGTATTCATGTTCGTTGTTTCATATGTAGGTAAACTTCTTCAATCTCTCTTGCTTTCTACACCCATCTGTGATCTTCGATCGCTCTCTATCATCTTCAATGCGATTACAACGGACTTGCACCGTTGATCTCTCTCCCTTCGTCTCATCGATCATCACTTTATCTCATCGATCATTTCTGGTTCGATTTAAGGAAACCTAAGAAACATATGTGTCGTCGTTGTTCATGATTCATGATCTCCTCCTTCAAAGGTATGTCCACCTTTTAACCTTTGTGGGTTTTGATTGGTTTAAAATCTAAAATCTATTGTTTCTGCATTCTGATTTTGGGTAGAACATCTGTGATGTTTATTTCCCAACTGATCGTGCTTCTATTTTCCAGGTATCTACAAGATTATTTGATGGTTTTATCGAATGTTTGTTTAATTTCACCCAACTCAAATCTATAATAGGATTGCCCCGTCTTTCTCAGTAGCTATAACGATCTTTTACATGTTTTCTTCCAGGTGATACTTAATCTGGATAATTTGTAGGGGTTTCTTCTATGAATTGTACATTATTCTTTATGGGTTGATTTCAGGTAAACAGATGCTTAAAACCAGATCTCTCTATTTTCTTTTTCAGTCTACGATTTGTTGGTCAATAAAATCTTTGAGCGTTTAAATCTTCTGCTACAAATCAATAAATCCTACTTACGCATGCTTCTTTCTTGCGTAGGTAAAAACCACCCACGCAAATTTCCTTCTCGAGTACACAATTCGTGGATTTTGAAGAACCCTAATCGAGTTTTTGGCCAATCGAGTTTGTGTTCAATTTCGTCTTCTATAAAGCTTTGCTATAGATTTTGTTTCGGTTTTTATGTGCTAATATTCCCCTTCCATTTTTTTGAAGATCTGATGCATAAGGAGCTATAGGAGGCATGTATATGGCCAAAGGTGGATGTTTTAATTAGATTGCTTCTGCTTCCGGAGTCTCTTTTGCTACTTCCTTCTGGTCTATGTCTTTCTCTCAATCACACATGAAATTATAGTGTTATTTTGTTTCATTATGAGGTTTTGATATTGGTTTTTATTGTTTCTGTATCAATTGGGATTTTAATTTCTTTTTGTATAAGTGATTTGATTGCATCTGTTTGTCTAATAGCTTCTGCTTAGTTAAAGAATAGTATGTTTGAATACATTTGAGTCTTTAATGAACTTCATACTTACTTTTAATGATTCTTTTAACTAGTTTATGTTTTTAATATTCAGATTTGAATGAAATTGTATGTATGTAACACCCCATGATTTGATTGACCAGCAAAAAGCTTACTTCAAAGCAATTGATGAAAATGAATCAGATGTGAAAGGAGGTGAGTAATATCTTTCTTCAATTGGGTAGACTAATTTAATATATTTCAGTTTCTTGTTTGTCATATGCATCCATCACTAACAAATTTGGTCTACATGATCCAGAAGATATACGCTTATATGTTACTGATTAAGAAAACTTTTTATAGTGGGAAATCCATATAATTTTAGATGGTGATCGAGTCTCACGCGGGGTCACACCCCCCCCCCCCTGTTAATAAAAATATGATAACTTGAAGACATTTTTTGACCTGTTTCAGGTACTACTCTTTTATGCTTTATTTACAATGTGTGTTTACTTATATTTTTCATAGAGTCAATTGTCTTTGTGGTCTATTAGGTTTAAACAAAAGCTTTCTATACAGTTCTGGAATTCTTTCATAAAAGTAATGTATAAATTTATTTCATTATTCATATTCTATAAGGAATTTAGCAGATTAAAGCATTAACAATATTTATGTTTATTCTAAAATTTTATCAAGTGTAGGTATTTTATATCCCCTTTTATTTGAAATTCTGTTTTTCTTTGTTAACATGGGTTCTGGAAATAAAACTTCAGTAAATGCATAATTCTTTTATAAATTGCTTATTAGTTATAATTTTGGTGAACTTTGGAAGGGTTCCAATGATGATTTTATCATGGTAGTATGGAGATGCATAATTTATTTATCATGGCTGTACTTGCTGCATCTATTGAAAACTCACAGGTTTCATCTTCGTCTTACTATAATTTTGGTGATTTCAAATTATTTAGTAGCTTATTCGATATGAATATATGATCTCCCCAATTTCTGACTAGATTTGATGCTCTTTGCTTTTGTAGGGTTGCAGGAGAGTTCTTAAATTCGATAATCTATTTAATATGCAGTTTGTGATTTGCTTTACGTAGTGTGTAGTTTACTTAATAAACTAATATATTTGAAGTTTTAGATCATTCTATACTGTCATTCTCTACTTTAAGATAATTCATAGGCTACATAGAACTAAAAAAACTGTTCTTTAAATCGGTTCTATATACATCACAATTGAACTGCACTATTCCAACCGACCTTCACAAAAGTCATATGGATATTTGCTGATTATGCAGACCAAGGCAGGGATGCTGCCAAGAAAAAGAAGCGAGCATAGAAAGGAGTAAGCTAGATCCACAGAGGAAATTTTTTGAGGTGTGACCTTATGTCTATCTTTTTGTAGTTTTTTCTCCATAGATTTTTTTGAGGTGTGACCTGATTTGTTTTCTCATAATTTGGTTTCTATTGCTGCAGATTCTTGAAATTGCACAAGTTAATGATCAGCATGTAAAGATCCAGCAGCAGCAAAGGCCTTTGAAATCTCAGCAGCAGAAACATTCCAGGATCAGGAAAAGAACTCCATCGGTTTTTAAGAATCCTTTAGACCAAGAAAACTTATAGTCAGGGGGCTGCTGAATTTGCTAAATCAGTAACTACTGATTTGCTAAAGACCGACAACAGGGTACTGCTAATTGCCTGATTTTATATGAATATTATTTTTATTTAATACAATATGATTGAGATATATATATTATGTCCTATTGTTTCTTTACTTAATGAAACTAGGATTTTAAACGGTCATTACATAATGAATTATTACCAAATGAATTGTGTTTGTTTTAATAGATGATGATTTTCATTTCCCAGTTGTACCCTATTTAATCTATGCAGTATTTTACATGTTTGCTATCTGCTGCACATAATCTGTTTATTTTGGGTCAAATAGTCTAAAGCCAAACGGGTCAGTTGTAATGATTGTTGTGGGTATAGTATACATTACACTTCTCACATAGGCGCTTGAATTCTATTCCACTTTTTTTGGAGACTATTGGGCCACTCAGTTTATCCAGAGCTTCATATGTTCAGAATTTGTTCATTTTTAGTTTTTACAGAAAATATTGTTGTTTATAGGTAAGGTTTGTCATCTTCCCACCCTCCCCATACCCTGCCCTTTGGGTGGGATTTCTTACTGGGTATATTGTTGTTGTATTGTTGTTTATAGGCTTTTGAGTATTCAAACTTGCATACGAAAACAGGTTCTAAGGAGTGGTTTGCTGTAAAGGCCATGTAGAAGGCATAAAGAGAAGGAGACGATGGTTATGAGTGTTGGTCAGAAATGTATCGTGTTTTGCTCTTAAATAAAATTGGTAATACTTCTATTTATGTGCGTATTGTCTTTGTGAGTTGAAACTGCATTAGTTTTTCTTATTTGGTATACGAAGGAAAAGGTGGTTAAGCGGTAGTTGGCTTACATTCCCATATGCCTACAATTATGCACACATCAGGTGCTATAAAATCTGGATGTAGTAACTCAACATGTAATGTTACGTGATAAGTCCTTTGCAAATGTTTACCTCATGTTTTAGGAAGAGTGAATACTGGATAGAAAGAAAGGTGTACAAAAAATGGGTTATATAATATAATTTTGAAACTTCTTGGTAGCAAAGGATGTTACAACAGTAGAAAAAGGATTCAAGTTTGTTGTTAATATTAGCATGTGAATTTTGTCCCTAAACCCCTTGGTGGGACTCATGGTCCTTTAAATCAGGATCATAGTCAATCAACACAGTCCCAATTCGACCAGTCAAACATGTTAGATTTATGATTTGAAAACATGCTAGATTTGTGATTTAAATTGAAGTTATTTAAGGGTAGGAAAGTTCTTACTGTCTATGGTTTGTGTCCATTGTTTTTTTCAGGAACATTTTATAGACATCTAAAAAAATGAAATACATTTGTTAATAGATTAACTGAATGTAATTGCTAATTGTAATCATTGTGTAAATATATGCAACAGTTTGACCTTTTTAACTCTAAACAATAACAATACATTAATGTAAATAATTTTGTTTAACATTTATTTGTATTTCATTTTTCTATATAGTATTGTAATTTGAAAGTACATTTTATATAGATAATACATAATTAGTCGGTTAGGTTTGTTTTAATTGAGACCCTATAATCTTTTTCAGTGTGAATGACTCATGTGAGAAGAAACCTATGTTAACATGCGACAGTGAATTTATGGCAGCTTGACTACAAAAATAAAATGCACAATATGGAAGCTCTTAAGCTACCTTTTTGGATCATTTTAATTCAGAAACGAAAAAAAAGTTTTTATCATGATTGCAATATGTAAAACGTTAAGATCCGTTCACTTAGTTCAAAACCTACATGATTGATAAATGAAAAAAAAACAAGTATTATGAGTACAATATATTGGGAGAGGACATATAAATTAACAAAAATAAGTATTGCGTTGGTTGAAAGTTGTCGCCGTCGAATCGCTCGGGTTGCACCAAATGTCACACGACTTGTAAATTGTCTTTGTCGCTGAACGCGCATGTACCACATTTTAAATTTTCATCGGGTCGCATCGCGTTAACGAAAACGAATACCGCGATTTATATTGTCGTGTCACCGTAACGCGCGAACAAATGACGAATAACGCACTATAAACTATTGCCGCCGCAACGCGCGGGCACCATGCTAGTATATATATATATATATATATATAGGGAGAGGATCATTTGAGAACCAATTTGATTTGAGAACTAAAAAGAACTAATTTGAGCCACATGTTTATTACATGTATCCCCCTCCCATGAATTGTAGTGGTCCCCCCTGAAATTTGTGGTTGAGATTTAGTTCTCAAAAGTTCTCAAAATAAAAAGTTCTCATTTGAGCCTAACCCTATATATATATATATATATATATATATATATATATATATATATATATATATATAGGGTTAGGTTCAAATGAGAACTTTTTGTTTTGAGAACATTTGAGAACTAAATCTCCACCACTAATTTCAGTTGGGGACCACTACAATTTATGGGAGGGGGTATATGTAAATATAACTAGTGGCTTAAAATGGTTCTCAAAAGTTATCTCAACCAATTAGTTCTCAAATGATACTCTCCATATATATATATATATATATATATATATATATATATATATATATATATATATATATATAGGGAGAGTATAATTTGAGAACCAATTGGGTTTGAGAATTTTGAGAACCATTCTAAGCCACTAGTTTATATATATGGAAAACCCTCCCATGAATTATAGTGGTCCCCATCTGAAATTAGTTGTTGAGATTTGGTTCTCAAAAGTTCTCAAAACAAAAGTTCTCATTTGAACCTAACCCTATATATATATATATATATATATATACATATATATCAATAACCCTTATCACTGCAAGCTTTGGATATGTATCCTAAACTTGCTTTTCATCATCATCACCATCAACTTCTTCAATTTAAGCAATGTTCATAGGATCTCCAAACCAATCAGCAACTGTATCCTTCAACTTTTGTTAAAGATCATTTCCAGAATCATTTTCATCTTTATTAATTAGAGGTATTTCACTTAATTGTTTGAGAAAATTCATATTAAAAGATTCAACAAATTCATCCAAGAATAAATTTTACTCTCTTCTTTATTGATATATTTGACTTCAATCTTGTTGATAGAAGCTAAAAACTCCCAAGACTGGAAAATTTCATCATCTTCATCTTCAGATACAACTTCATTGAATTTTGTATCAAGGACACGAAATAACTTAGTTGCCTCAACAAAGTATTCACAATTACTAGGAATCTTCAGAGCATTAATTTGCCTGAGAATGTTCTCATAGTTGTTTTTAAGAACATATTTATGCGATTTGAACGTTCTTCTTCTCCCATTACTGAAAATCAAATAGAAACGGTTATACCTCACATACGAGCATTCAAGGGAGCGTTGATTATCCATTTGATTATCCAGAATTCAATTGATATTGTAGAGAATTTGAGACCAAGAAATTGATGGTAAAGTAAGATAACAATGATGACGTATATATAGGGTACATTCTGCAGAATTGCTGCAAACACGTTTTATCTAGTTAGAGGGAACAATATCGTTTCCTTTCACCATGCATGTATTATTTTACCGTGACCATTACTTATCTTTAGCCACACATAAAATGTTTAACAATCACCGTTGATAACTTTTGGTGTCACAAACAAAATTAATATATTTTACCGTGACCATTACTTATTTTTAGCCACGCATGTAATATATTACCGTGACCGTTACTTATCTTTGTCATTTATAAGCAAAGGGCATGAATACTATACTATTTATTCACACAACCTAATATAAGTGGCCATATGTACTAGCTTTTAGCCACATAACTGATTAAAACAATGGGCGTTGCTCACATTTAGTCACGCATAATATATACTTAACAGTTGTTTTTTTTTAATTTACTAAGTACTAAAGTATACTCTCCCGTCACACAATGCTATATAAGTGTGGCCAAAGGTATCATATATATTCGTTTTTGGTCACATGAATAAAAAATATTAAAACTTTATGGCCATTTGGTGCATTTCGCCACTTTTATTTAAGTGTGACAAATAAATGCCACATATTTGTGTAAAATAGTGGCTAAAGCCTCTTCACCTGATTGTTGTTGTCGCATAAACAAAAAAAGGTGGCTAAAAGGGTCCAAAGGCTTTATATTTGGCAACGGGTACAAAATATGTGTGGCTAAAACTAGTGTTTCTTACCTTTAGCCACGTTTTTTTTAAAACCGTGGCTAGGTGTTTTCGAAAAAAAACCGTGTCTAAAGCCACTTTTTGACTTAGTGTATCTTACTTTCGCTATGCTACACCACGATGGGTGCACTTGCTGTTAGAGCATATTCCTATGCTAACGTGTGTCTCGTGTATTGTATCTTATCTAGAGTATCTGTGTGAGTCAGTTAGTCATCTGGCCGGATCAGATGATCCGCCGGACCAGTTGATACGGCGGACCAGATGGTCTGCTGGTGATCCGCTGGCTTATGACTAAGTAACTATAAATAGTTCGTGTTAGAGAGAGTTAGTTCAGTTCTGTCATTTCTATATCTCTTAACTGTGTGTAACTGAAGGTGTTTCTCTCTCTAGCTTGTATTCTCTAAGTGAATCAATAAAGCAAAGCTTTATTTACATCTTGTTGTTATTCGATTACCAAATCATACTGTAGTAAGATCATTTCGTGGTTTATCAAGTGGTATCAGAGCATTCCAGGTTGCTCTACTGCTGTGATTTGGTAAGTTTTCGAAATTCTAGAGAGAGAAAGTTTGGGTTTTCTACGTTTTTCATCAATTTTTCATAATTCTGAGTGATTCCGAGGATAAAAATGATTTCTGGATGTTCCTGGAGTGTTTTCGCATCATACTGATCCAGTTTCTAGCTTCATTTGTCGAATCTGTGAAAATCAGCCGATTTCAACTTCGTTTGAAGTTGGTACGCCGGTGGAACATTTGATCCGCCGTTTGATCCGCCCAGCAATCTTCATCAGTCTGATCCGCGGCAGTTACAGCGTATCAGTGTGATCCGCTAAAATATTTGATCCGCCGTACCAGTTTTGATCCGTCGTATCAGTTTTGATCCGCCGTATCAGTTTTGGTCCGCCGTATCACATCTGAGCCGCTAGTACAAATCTGATCCGCCTGGCTAATTTGATCCGGAACTGGTCCGCTGGTAGTATTTTGATCCGCCAATTTGGGTTGATCCGCTGGCAGAATAGTGACCTTCACTAAAACTGACGTAACTTGCAAACCGTTTGGAGTTACGGAACCCAATACCAGCCAAAACGTTCGTCTTTCCGAGATCTAGGACTTGTACCGGCCTACGGCCAGTACCGTCAAGTTTTGAACCCCAAAATCCGCTTGGAAGACGCTCGTTTTTCAGTTTTTAGTTTTCGTGTTTGATATTGAAATTTCAAAATGAGTGATTTCTATGCAATGACTGCTGCTCAAACATCAATGCAAGCCATGTTGAACTATGATAACGAGATATGAACAACTCAAAAGGTTCCTAAATTGCTAAGGCTTGAAGATTATCACAATTGGAGAAGTCGGTTTGAATCTTACATTTATTCGCAAGATATTGAAAGTTGGATTCCAATTGAGAAAGAATATGAATATCCGATGATAAGTCCCAACAAACCAAAGATGATTAGTAGTTTCGATGCTGATGAACGGAAATGGTTTGCTCGAGAAAAGAAAACATATAGTTATCTTACAATGGCCTTGCCAAAAGAGCTAATGCATCAATTTAAGCAATATACAACGGCTAAGGAATTGTGGGATGCTATTGAAGAGAGATGTATGGGTAATGATCAATACAAAAATACTCGAAAGAAAGTGTTGAAGAAAGAGTTTGATAACTTCGGGCACTGCGAGAATGAGAAAATTCCAGATTTGATTGCTCGGTTTTCCCATTTGATAAATGAACTTGATGTTGTAGGAGTCAAGAAAGATGGTGATGAATTGAAAGAGAAAATTCTAGAAGCATTACCAGAAAAATGGGAAAATTATGTGATGATGTTGACAAATGATCCAAATTATTCAACTTGGACATTCAATCAAATAACGAGTAAATTACAAGCTCGTGAGATGGAATTGCTGGTGAATAAATCTACACATCCTATAGTTCAAAATCTTGAATTGTACTTTGGGGAAAATAATGCTACTGTTCATGCAAAGGCAAAGTCACATGCTATTTCTGGCAGTAATCCACCGGTAACAGCTTTTCTTGCTGGACATACTGAAAATTCGGGTTATTCTCCAGGATGTCGGTTTACCATTCCAGATAAATCATCAAGCAATTCTCATCCTGCTCACTCAACTGAAGAATTGGCTGCATTATTATCTGCTTTTATATCTTCATCGTCTGGATCGATTTTTGGTCAAGTTAGTGATGTTGGTTTAAGTGGAACTGAGTTAGAACAGCTGGATGATGATCAATTAACTGAATTAGATTTGCATTGGCAATTTGCAATGATGGTTGAAAAAGGAAGACGATTTATCAAGAAACATGGAAAGAATTCTTTTGTTCCAGGAAATAGAAAGTTGGGTTTGGATAAATCTAAAGTAAAGTGTTACAATTGTTCCAAGGTTGGACATTTTGCTTGTGAGTGTTCTCAATCATCATCTGATAAGAGTAAATCTGATAAACCTGACGCAAAAGCTATGATGGCTCAAGCACAAGTAGATAAAGAATTTGATGAATGGTCAAAACAACTTGACAAATCACCTATTGCTTTGACTGCTATTCATAATACGTGTGCCGACTCAGACGAATGTTGTTATATCAATGGTCAACATGTGGCCTTAATGGCAAATATTGAAGTTGAATCAAGTGAGTATACATCTGAGATCACTACATCTGAAACAAGTGATTCTGAAGTTAGTGGGTATGAGTCAACTTGTGAATTTTGTGCTGAAAAGGATAGAAAAATTCGTGAATTGGTTCAAGAAAAGGAAGGGTTAATGGTTGAGAGAACACTGACGGACACGGAATTAGAAAGTTTCAAGAAGAAAGTTGAAAATTCTGATGAGCTTTACAAGATAAATGAGAAATTAATCACCGAAAAGAATGTTCTGAAGGAAGAGTTGATGGCAGTTCAAGATAAACTGAATGAGTTCATCAGTGCCGATAAAGAACAAATTTTGAAGTTGCAAAATGAGAATGAAGAGTTGGTTAATAGTGTTGAACAATGGGAGAGTGAAGCAAAAGATGCTATTGAAGATTTTGATGCTTTGTTTAGCAAATCCAAAACAAAATTGGATTCTCTTCAGAAATTATATGATGATCTTCAGAAAGAGTTTGATGAAGTTAATGCAAAAGAAAGTGATCGTCAAAAGGAACATTCCATTTTACTTGATAAAGTTACGACTTTGACACATGAAAATCAGTTGTTGAAACGAAATATTGAGATTCATGAAGGCCGTGTCAAGAAAATTACTCAAGAAGTATGTGATGCTCATGATCAGATGCGACAGGAAAAGTTTCGGTTTAATACAGCTTCAGAGCAATTAATTGAATCAGAAACAGCATTGGGTGAAGCTCAAAAGAAAATATCTGATCTGAATGTTGAAGTGTTGGATCTTAAGAGGCAGTTGAATAATTTGAAGAATTCACATTCGTTTACCAGTTACTTATGTAAAGATGAGAATTTCAAGAAGGTTTTTGGAAGCGAGGAATATAACCAGATTCCGCATCCAGTTATTGAATCTGATGTTCTTGCTGATATTCAAGGTTCTGGTATAGCGGGTGATTATTCTGAATTTGTTGCAAAGAAGTCTGATTTGAAGAAGTCACAGATATCAAAGAAGACAGAGGAGAAAGAGAAAAATGTGGTTGGTATATCTCCATTAAAATTTGTTTCTAGTGGGTTTATGGGAGATACGAGTGTTGGTTCTAACGACAAACATAGTGAGGAAGACAAGAAGAAAATGAGTGAAGACACGACTGCTGCTAAGTTGGTGGAAGCAAACAAGTTGAAGGATATTAAAGCTTCTTTCAATCAGGTTGCTAAAGCAGGTCCTTCAAGTTCTTCGATTGATTTAACTAAACTACCGGGTTACAAACGTTGTGGTTTGGGTAGTGATGGTCAGAAGGGTGCACGGAATATCAAGAAAAATATGCCCAAGAAAGATCTGAAAGTAAAGAAAGACACAAGCTTGGAACAAATTTATTATTTGGCTCAAGTCTTTATGTCTACAATGGAAAAGGGATTCGGTGGAAAGATCCAAAAGAAGGTTTCATCTACAAGTTCTTCTGGTGAAGTTCAATCAGTGAAAGTTTCATCTTCATCTGGATCAAATTCTACACCTCGAAGTCCTACTTCAAAATGGGTACATTCTAATCGATTTCAAATTTTGATGATATTTCTGATAATTCTGAGCTCGTTGAGAGGTGTTTATCAGTTCAGGGCAAACCACAATTTAAACGATCTTATCGTTTGTGCTATCAATGTCGCCGCATGGGACATATGGCACAGGATTGTCCTGAAACTGGTAAAAGATCTTTTTCAAACAAATCTGCCACATTTATCGATGAATCAGGCAGAATTTTTACTGAGTCCACACCGTCTAACACTAAGTCTAAAAAGAAACAATTTTTTAAGTTTGATTCAAGTGTTGAAGGTTCATCACAGGATGATATCTCAGTAAAAACAGAAAAGGTCAAAATGCAGTGGCGACCTAAAGTGGTTAGCAAAGCTGCAAATGATTTTGTGGAAGACACTGGTCGACCAGAAGCTGTGTGCTTCGGGTCATTTGAATACTAATCAGTATCGATTGGTCAATTTTCTTTCTTTTACATTTCGTATGTAGTTTAGGGGGAGAAAATTGAAAAACCAGAGAAAAAAATATAGTGTGTTTGTGTTTTTTGATTAAAATGAAAATCCAAAAATAGAGTTTTCATTTTAAGGGGGAGAAATTGAAAAATACAAAAACATCGAAAAACAGAAAAATACAAAAACATTGAAAAAGGAGAAATTGTATCCGACATGATTGGGAAATGATGGTACATTGGTTTACATGTCTGAGTCATGGATAAAATAGATGAAAAAGCCATAAGATCATTGTTTGATGTACTTGGTAGGCTCGGCATTAAATCAGAAAGTATTCAGATGTGATAAACACTAAATACTAATGCTTGACCAAGTGGACAACATCTTGATGCATATCTCATGATATCAAAGAAAAGATATGTGAAAAAGAAAATGAGAAGTCACTGTGTATACATGTGTTCATTTTGCAAAGATTTAAACTTGTTTGATTTTCTTTATTTTGTCAAACGATCGGACTTTCTCTGCGTGTCGAAAGACCGACCTGATCGTTGTTCGTTTGACGTTCTGCTTTATTTTCTTTGGTGTTTCGTATAACTCATCGGACTTTCTCTGCGTGTACGGGAGTACCGACCTGATTTTTGTTGAGTTATACAATTTCAACTTGTTTTATTTTCTTATTTTGTTAAATCCGAGGCCTTATCTGCGTATCGAAAGATCGACCTTAAGGTAGACGATTTAACGTTCTTATTTCTTTTTGCATGGAACACAGTTGACTGAATCATGTATACAATCATTATGTGATTAAATCACAAATGAAATCACAAAGTGTGATATAAAAAGCAAAAACATATTTGAGTATGTCTGATAGTGTGGGGTACACTGGTCAATGCAAGTCTAATCAATACAATAACATATCCATATGGTATGAGTATGATTGTGCCTGAGTTTAGAATGGACAAATTATACCAGTAATCGACATTACTTATGTGCTGAAGTAATTGAAATTAAAGTGTAGTTCAGCATGTTATGACCAATATGATCCCAAGTTGTGATCTTTCTCGCAAAAGACAAAAATAGTGTGTGATTCAGTATTTCATTTCTGTGTTGCATTTATGTTTCATATCTGAAAATTCAAAAAGATTTTCGGTGTGTTTTGATATAATGTTTCAAAAAGCCAAAAAGATTTTATTTCTTATTTGTTTTCGACCGATCGATACATGATACAAAATTCAGAATTTCAAAACTATATCTTGGATTCTCGAAGAGAAGTTTTGCGCCAAGATTAAATTAATTTTCAAAAGAAAAGGAAAACCGCGTTTCTGTCTTCTGAAATTGCAGGTTATCTGAGTGAGTAGACTCAAGCATGGTGAAAGGGGGAGTATGTTATATCTTTCACAAGTGGATCTTGAAGTTCAAAGATTTTTCTAAAATTGATCCAGCCATGCAAGCTCTAATTCTGACAAGATTTCAAGTTGAAGATCAAATGCAGTCATGCTGAAGATTGAAGACTGAAGTTGAGTTAGAATATAGATACACTACACGTTAAGGGGGAGTTTGTTAGAGCATATTCCTATGCTAACGTGTGTCTCGTGTATTGTATCTTATCTAGAGCATCTGTGTGAGTCAGTTAGTCATCTGACCGGATCAGATGATCCGCCGGACCAGTTGATACGGCGGACCAGATGGTCTGCTGGTGATCCGCTGGCTTATGACTAAGTAACTATAAATAGTTCGTGTTAGAGAGAGTTAGTTCAGTTCTGTCATTTCTATATCTCTTAACTGTGTGTAACTGAAGGTGTTTCTCTCTCTAGCTTGTATTCTCTAAGTGAATCAATAAAGCAAAGCTTTATTTACATCTTGTTGTTATTCGATTACCAAATCATACTGTAGTAAGATCATCTCGTGGTTTATCACTTGCCCGTGTATGTGGTGTATAGGAATTATTCATTATCGTCTTTTATAAAATCAAAGCTTGCATGCAATAGTGGTGTTAAAATCGACCCATAATGGTCATATTTTCCTACACGCCTTCACGCACAACACCAAGTATTTAGATAAAATGAATATCAAATTAATTGTAATAAATAAGTTAGTACATAATCATAGATAAACTAGATTAATTAACAGATAAGTGAAAGCTCAAATTTTGCGATTGTTACACCATACAAGCCTTTGCTTAGTTTGCACACATGATTGGGAAATCAAGGATAAATGAATCCGGAGGGTTACTCCATATACACGGTCTCATTTAAGTGACCATGCAAAAATGCATTCTTAATGTCGAATTGATGCAATTTCCAATTTTTAATGACTGGTAGGGACAACACTATGCGGATTGTGGGCACCTTCACAAATGGTCTAAAGGTGTGTGAAAAATCTATACCCGTTATTTGGGTGAAGCCACGAGGCACAAGGCGAGCTTTAAGCCTTTCAGCATTCTCATTTGAGTGATATTTTGTTCTAAGTAACCACTTTGAGCCGACTATATTGACAACTCTTGGACGCGGAACTAACGGCTGAGTGTTGTTTTTGTGTAACATGTATATTTCTTCATTCATTGCCTTCACCCACCCGAGATCTTTAGATACCGATTTGAATCCACAAGGCTCCGTAGCGGCGAATAAGGCTAATTGTATTTTGTGTTCATCAAGAAGAGCCAAGTTGTTATGATGCTTTATTTTGAATAATGTGGATTTCGCACGTGGCATGGGGTGGCTGGGAGTTTTTTGAGGGGTAATGGCAGAAGTTTTTTCAGGTCTAGGAGGGTTCATAGGTAACGGAATGTAAGAATTGGACGTAGTGGGCTCAGGTATAGGGGTAGATTAGGCGTGGGAGTAAGAGGCTGAGGTTTGAGCTTGAGGGGAAGAGGCTGAGGTTTGGCCCATGAAGGATTAGGCTCAGAGGGATTATAATTTGGTGCTGGTTCGTTATGGGGTGGAGCAGCGACAAAGGTAGGAACATTGGTTGGGGTATTGTACTTCACAAGCTATACATGGGGTGGTGTTAGTGGGTTTTGAGGCTTCTTTTTCAGTGAAGGTACTAGGGGGGGGGGTTGCACACGTGACTTTGTTGATAGAAGCATCATTGAGAAAGCTACTAATAACCAAAGTTTCTCAATTTGTGTCACTATCCATGCCTTTTGAAAGGAAAATTATTTTCGTCAAATCGAGCATGACGAGTTATGTAAACCTGTTTTGATGTAAGATTAAGACATCTATAACCTTTGTATTAAGAGGCATATCCCAAGAATACACATGGTATACTTCAGGGTGAAAGTTTGTGAGGAGCTAGTCTTAAATATACGGCTACACATTGTTGGTACTAGAATTCAGGAGATACTGAGCAGCTCGGATCAGCTCGCAAGCACTTCACTGTAAGGATCCTGATTTACATTTATTTACTAACAATTGTCTTCCCCTTTTTTTGTTTGTTCGCAGGTTGACTCCAGTATTAATCATATGTCCTAAAGACTCGGTCAAGCTAACAGAAACGTGGACCAAATGAACACGTGGACTTAGTTGCTACTTTTTAGGATAGGTTGTTGAAATGTAATCATTTTTTTTAAACCGAGCTCTAGGTTTGCACACACACACCTTTTTTCAACAATCGCAACTCTTTGCAACACTTAGAATACGAAGCTCGTTTCATTTGTACTAAAGACATTCGTTATATAAAAATTTTAGGAGGCAGGTACTTTGAACCGGCCCCTGAGGTTTTTTGCTAGGCTCCTTGAGGATACTCAAGGATTCCTGGATTTTCCCTCGTTACATCCTCGTGTCAATACTCAAACTTACATTTTTCTTGCTAATTTCATCAAACACTCTACCTCACTTACAAAGTTTGATCAACTAATTGCTTAGGCAGTTTTTGACCAAAACAATTTGGCGCCCACTGTGGGGCAAACGGTGTTTGAATTCGATTAAGAGCCTTGATCTTCTTCCCATAACCGATTCTTGAAAATGTCAAGCCAACCAAAATTTACCTCAAAATCTATTTCATCCTCTAAGCCCACTGTCAGCACTGGTCTCCCCCCAATGACGAAGAAAGTGACTGATACCGATGCTAGAAGAGTGGAATACCCCACTTTTACTGGATCTTAAGGTACGCCCACTGACTCTGCTATTTCTAATAATGATCTCTATGTTTTGATCAGGCAAATGAAGGCCCATGCGGATGAACAAACCAAAACCAACGAGAAAATGATGAAGGAGATCATGGAATTGAAGAAATCAAAGAAACCAGTAGAGGAAATTAGCCCTTTGATGCCAATATCATTCGGGTTTGACTCTCCGGAAATATCTGAGCAGCCGAAACAGAAAGCAAATCCCTCTACTACTCCAAAGTCAGGTATTGCAACAGCTACTACTGCAGGATTCTCAGGCTCTCAGCATCAGAAGACTTCCAGGGTGATCGATCTGGAATACTCTGGGTTCTACTCCGAGCAGCCCCCAGAATCTTACTACAGTGGATATGGAAGTCAGCAGCCGCCGAGATGCTCGAGTCAGCAACCAGCCGGGTTTTTAAGCCATCAGGTGCCGGCAGTCTCGATACAACAACCTATATCTCAACCACAGCGGTTTGCGACAACGAACCTTCATGAGCCTTGGAGTCAGCAGTCAGCAGCACCTACTACTCAGATGCTACAGGGATCTTCATCTCAACCATTCCAACAATATCGGAGCCGCTTCCGAGCTGCTCAGGATCCTCAAGGATCCTTATTTTCTAATCCTACTGTCTCTGCAGGCGTATTCCCAGGTTCATCTCAGGAGATGCATGAGGGAGACTTCATCCCCATGCAAGTGGGAACCACAACTGAGCCGACTATCCTTAGAGATGCTGAATACGGACCCCAGATCCATCTTCAAACTTCCAGGGCTGGTAACAACTTTGTTAGTTTTTATGTAAACCCTAACCAAGGAACTGTGTAGGATGCAGGTATCAACCCTACTAACGCTAGGGAACTTCAGAGGTTAAAGGACATGATCTCAAGTGTTCCTGGTGTTATTCGTCCATCCCTGAAGTGCCAGCAGGCAGCCACAGAGTTTCTAGGTTTGCGTGGCCCATTTGTGACGTGGGGATACCAAAAAGATTTCAAACCCCCAACATGAAACTCTATGATGGGACCACAGATCCCGAGGAGCACGTGGCACAATACAGGGAACGAATGGAAATCAACCCCATTCCTGTAAACATTAAGGAAGCTTGCTTATGCAAGGGATTCGGCTCAACGTTAACAGGACCAGCCTTGAAATGGCTACTCAGTATCCCTCCTAATACCATTACTTCTTTTCCCCATTTAGTTAACCTGTTTAATAACCAGTTTTCTTGCAGCAGGAGCTTTGAGAAGCTCACGGGTGACTTGTACAGAATAGTTCAGAAGCCCAACGAATCCCTGAGGGATTATGTGGCCAGATTCGGTCGAGAAGCTTTGGATATCCCCAACCTAGATATGGCAGCTGCTGTAGAAGCTTTCAAAATGGGAATTAGAGGGGATTCTCGCTTTTATGATGGCTTGGTTATGACCCCTTGCAGGAACCTTGATGAAGTCAGAACAAGGGCACTAAGATTCATCAGATTGGAAGATGATAAGAAGGCCCAGAAAAGAGGTGATGAATCATTAGGCAGAAGGACAGATTCTCCCGGAAAGCAACAACGAACCAAACCCTATTACAGGAATGATAATTCCAGGTTCAATGCAATTGAAGATGAAGACGATGAGGAAGACTTCCCAAAGGTATCTGATTACTGTTTTTCGGTTGACACAAGTGGTTTGTTATGTGCTTTGCAGGATCTAGGTGATAAAGCCAGATGGCC
This sequence comes from Deinandra increscens subsp. villosa, assembly GCA_039602395.1. Lineage (NCBI taxonomy): Eukaryota > Viridiplantae > Streptophyta > Magnoliopsida > Asterales > Asteraceae > Deinandra > Deinandra increscens. Next base: position 36,469,012 of record JBCNJP010000007.1, on the reverse strand, counting down.
AAGAAAATCAGAAAAACAAGGATCATGGAAAGATAAGTCTAAATGGTGTGCCTACCACGAAGACTTTGGGCACTTAACAGATGACTGCATAGCCCTTCGGAAAGAAATCAGTTACCTGCTCAGCAAGGGGCATCTCAAAGAATTGTTTGGCGGAAAGAAGAGTAAAACTCAAGAAGCAGCTGAGCTGCCCAAAAGAGCACAGTCGCCGCCAGCAGATGCTAAAGTGATCAACTTCATCTCAGGAGGATCTGACATATGCGGAGCCTCTTTCTCATCAGCAAAGAGACATGCCAAGGAGGCCAAAATGGATCAAGGCAGTCGGCCAAAGAAGAACGTGATATTGACTGAAGACAAAGTCATCTCTTTTGACGAAACTGATAAGCTGGATATCCAGGATCCTCACCACGACAGTCTGGTAATTACATTATGTATTGCTAACCATTATGTTCGCAGGATCCTGATAGACAATGGCAGTTCGGTCAACATCATTCAATTGGACGTGCTTAAAAAGATGAGCATTCCAGAAGAAGAGATAATTCCAAGATCTTCGGTGTTAGTAGGATTCAGTGGAGAAACCAAGCATACGGTTGGAGACATCAGACTTCCTGTTTACATTAAAGGAGTCAACTCCATGCAGAAATTATGCGTTATTGACTCCCTTCCTTGTTGTAATGTAATCTTGGGAAGGCCATGGATTCATGACATGAAAGTAGTTCCATCTACCTATCATCAATGTGTGAAGCTTCCCACACCTTGTGGAGTTGTAAGAATACTAAGTTATCAACAAGAAGCCAAAGACTGTTATACTTCTGCTATGAAGAACACTATCAAGCCCAAGCCAGCATAGCAATTAAAGAAACCAGCACGCAGAATTCAGATGACAAAGGAATCGGAAATCAAAGAAGTTCAACTTAATCTTGAAGATCCTGAAATCAAAGTGCTGGTAGGAACCAATATTCCTGAGGATATTGAGGAGCAGCTCGTGAACCTCTTAAAATCCAGAATCACAACGTTTGCATGGAAACATGAAGACATGACAGGTATATCTAAAGATATTATTACTCATAAACTTGGTATAGATGAATCTTTCAGGCCAATACATCAGAAAAGAAGGAAATTCGCTCCTGAGAGAAACATCATAATCCAAGAAGAAGTTGACAGGCTGCTCAACTCAAACATGATTAGAGAAGTTAAATATCCTCGATGGCTGGCCAACGTGGTGGTAGTCCAGAAGAAAAACGGTAAGTGGAGGGTATGTGTAGATTACACAGACCTAAACAAGGCTTGCCCGAAAGATCCATTCCCTCTGCCACACATCGATTCTATGGTGGACGCAACTGCCGGACATGAGATGCTAACTTTTATGGACGCATCTTTGGCCTTTCAACAAATTCAAATGGAGCCATCAGATCAGGAGGATACGACCTTCATGACTCCCACATGTATTTTTTGTTATATTGCAATGCCTTTTGGTTTACGAAATGCAGGTGCCACATACCAGAGGCTAGTCAACATGATGTTTAAAGACAAACTGGGGGACACCATGGAGGTATATATAGATGATATGGTGGTAAAGTCGAAAAAAGCGAAGGACCATCCTAAAGATCTTGAAGCTGCTTTTGATATCTTGGACCAGTTCAACATGAAATTGAATCCTTCCAAGTGCCATTTTAGAGTAAGAGCCGGCAAGTTCTTAGGCTTCATGGTTACTGAAAGAGGAATAGGGGCCAGCCCTGAACAGATCCAAGCAATAATAAATTTGAAATCTCCAACAAATGTCAAGGAAGTTCAAAGATTAACTGGAAGAGTGGCAGCACTCAATAGATTCATATCAAGATCGTCCGAGAAGAACAAAGAATTCTATGACATATTGAAGAAGAACAAAAAGTTCGAATGGGGTGAGAAACATGAAGCAGCTCTGAGCTCCTTGAAAGAATATATATCATCTGCTCCACTTCTAATGCAACCAGTCAAGGGCGAACAACTATCTCTCTACCTAGCAGTTTCAGGCAGCTCAGTAAGTGCTGTACTTGTGAAAGATCATGAGGGACAACAGCATCCGGTATACTATGTAGGCAAAACATTATTAGACGCTGAAACCAGGTATTCTTATTTAGAAAAACTGATTTTAGCTCTTGTCATGGCTTCTCAAAAATTAAGACATTACTTTGAAACTCATGTTATTCATGTGAAAACTAACTATCCTGTTAAGTGTGTCTTAAGAAAACCAGAGATGTCAGGAAGAATGGCGAAATGGGCAGTCAAATTAAGTGCCTATGACATCATATATGAGCCAAGAACAACAATCAAGTCACAAGCCCTTGCTGACTTTGTGGCTGATTTCAGCAGCGACATACTGCCAGAAGCTGAACTAAAGGTCAAGCAGCTCGAAGAAGCTTCAGGCAGCTGGACCTTGTACACAGACGGAGCATCTAACGTTAGAGGAACGGGATTGGGTGCGCTACTGAAATCGCCACAAGGGGACATTATCACTCTATCTATCCATTATGAATTCAAGGCTACTAATAATGAAGCCGAATATGAAGCTTTAATTGCAGGATTACAACTCGCTAAAGATATGGGTATCCAACACATTCAAGTTTTTATTGACTCCTTGTTATTGACTAACCAATTTAATGGATCTTATGCAGTGAAAGGCGAAAGGCTAACCAAATATCTAGACCTTGTAAAACAATTAGCATTATCTTTTGAAAATTGCAGCATATCACAGGTACCTAGAGAAGAAAACGCAGAAGCTGATGCTTTGGAAAATTTAGCATCATCTTTAAGGATCCCAGAAGGTGTCAAGATTCCCATAACTCACATCCTGACCCCAGCAATAGAAGAACAGGAGGTCAATGACGTCACAACAGATAAAGATCAGGAAATGATAAACACTCAGGATCCTCAGGAATCTTGGACATACCCTATCAGGAGATTTATCCAGGAAGGAGAAGTCCCCAAAAACGAGAACTCCAGGCTTTTCCGAACAAAGGTAATCCCATATTCAATAATAAATGGTATCTTATACAAGAAATCTTTTGCAGGACCATACTTGAGATGTCTCGAGCAGCCTGAAGCACTTGCAGTACTCCAGGATATTCATGAAGGTGATTGTGGCAATCACACTGGGGGCAGATCACTATTTTCCAAAGTATTGAGGACAGGATACTACTGGTCTACTATGAAGAAGGATGCAATGGCCTTTGTTCAGAAGTGTGATGCATGCCAGCGGCACGACAATATCCTCCATCAGCCTGCTGAGCCGCTCCATTCAATATCATCTCCATGGCCGTTCATGAAATGGGGCATGGATATAGTTGGTAAGCTGCCTGTAGCACCTGGAGGAAAAGTCTTCATGCTGGCCATGACGGACTATTTTTCTAAGTGGATTGAAGCCGAAGCTTTTGTTCAAGTTAGAGAAAAGGAAGTGATTTCCTTCATTAAAAGGAATATTTTAACAAGATTTGGAATCCCTTCGGAAATAGTTTGTGACAATGGGTCTCAGTTTATTGGAAAAAGAACGACTAGTTTCTGTGAGGCATGGGGCATCAAGATGGTAACTTCAACTCCCATACATCCATAAGCTAATGGCCAAGCAGAATCAAGCAATAAGATTATCATCAATAATCTTAAGAAGAAGCTAGGAGACAAGAAAGGGAAATGGGCTGAAGAGCTACCTCTCGTATTGTGGGCTGACAGAATGACCTCCAAGAATGCTACTGGTCGAACACCATTTTCCTTAGTGTTTGGCTCAGAAGCTGTAATACCCACTGAAATGGTGATGCCAACTGCCAGAACAAGCTGCCGGGATTTTGAAGCAAATAGGCAGGAACTTCTTGAAGATCTTGAAACAATCGATGAAATCCGAGACCTCGCAAAATTCAGGATGGCAGCATACCAACGAAGGATAGCCAAGTCTTACAACAGAAATCTCAGGATCAGAAGATTTCAAGTAGGAGATCTCGTACTCAGGAAAGCTTTTCAAAATACTACCAATCCAGCACATGGAAAACTTGCACCTAAATGGGAAGGTCCTTACCTAATAGACTCAGAAGCTGGAAAAGGAGCATACAGGCTAGCTACTATGGAAGGTGAGCTGCTCCCAAGAGCTTGGAATGCAATTCACTTGAAGTTATATTTTATGTAAGTGCTTTTCGGATCCTTTAAGCATATCCAAAGATCCTTGTGTAAACTCCAAAAACATCAGGTATGATTTTTATTCTTATTTCAATTTCATATTATTATCTTGTGAAATGATTACTGACTTAGGCATCGGAGGGGTGTTAGCCAAACTAACACCCACCCCTCACCAAGCCTTGAAGTATTTTGCAGATGTTCTAAGCACTTTGTCATAAGTTAGAGGCTGATCACCTCTTCTAAGTATAAAGCATTCTGAATGCAATCAAAGGTTTAGGAGGTTTTCACCTTCTCGTTCACTAATGGGAATCGCCAGGAGCGCAAGACCCTCGCCAGGAGCGCACGGTGGTGGCCTATGGTTCAAGGTGGTGCGACCAGTCCATCTGAGGGTGGCTGATAATTTCATCACCGTTGGCCATAGAGTGCACTTCAAAATGGGTGGCAGACGTGTTATCTCGTAAAGGTTCTAAGGTTTTTGACATTTTCATGTCAACAAAGGTTTAGGCACATTCGTGTCTCTCAAGTTTCGGCTTGACCCCAGTTGGCTTAGTCCTAAGTATTTTTTGAGCTCGACCTCAGTTTAACAAATGTTTTTAATGTTTTCACATTAACTAAGGTTTAGGCGTTTTCGTGTCTCTCAAGTTTTGGGCTTGACCCCTGTTTGGCTCATTCCAAGTACCTGAGTTTTGTCCTCAGGATTTCACCAAATCTACCTAAAGGATCCTTGAGGATCTTCAAGGATCTTGACTATCTCAACGAATGGAATTCTCTTGAACAGGAAATTAAAGGAGTTGACCCCAGGCTTCGTCTTGGAACCCAAGATCCCTCCACCTGAGGCCAACCATATTGTCTAAAGAGCTTGGATTTCGCCTTGAAACTCAAGGTCCCTCCATCCAAGCCCCCAAAAGTTAAAATATTTTGTTTCTACCACAACCATTGTTTAAAAAGAACCACAAACAACCAAACCAAACAACCTAAAAAAGTGGGCTCCGACCTAGTCAAGATTGCCTTCATCGCCCAGCTTACCACCAGCAGCCTCTACCTGCTCCACCTCCTTGCCCTTACCTTTTTCACCAGCTTCCTTCTCGACCTCCGGCTCAACCTCCTTGTCAGCTTTTTCAGAAGCTTCCCCCCTCTCGGCCATCAGCTTTTTGAGACTCACCTCCCAATCCTTGACCGGCCAGCTCTCTGGAGTGAAGCCTTCAGCCTGCGCAGCAGTGGCCATTTCGATCATGCACTCAAGCACGCTAATGGCGGCTGAGGATTGAGCATTCTGTTCAGCCAGATTTAGGGCTTCAGCAGCTGCAGCATCTCTTTCTTTGAGCTGCTTCTCGTAGTGGCGTGCATTGCTGGCTGCTGCCTTGCCCATCTTCTCAAGACGGAGCGTGGCCTGATCAAGCTTAAGTTCGGAGGCCTCAAGCTTCTGCTCAGCTGCTTCAAGCTTCTGCTCCATTATCTCTAGTTTGCCTTCACGATCAATTACCTCGTGACTCAGCTTATCAATGCCCTGTACCAGAGCAGAACACGTCAGAATCAGCGAGGGAAGTATTATAACTACCACTTTAACATACTTCTCTATTATTAAATTATACTTACAATGTTCACCACAGCTTGCAGTGAGAGCAGCTTGTTGGCAGCTGCGACAGGAGGAAGATCATCAAAACTATCCACATTGATAATGGAGTCCGGAGCCTTACGCTTCTTGGCAGAAGAGGTCTTGGATCGAGTGCTAGGGGCCCGGAACTTAGGGGCTGAAACGTCTGTGGGAGCTTTGCTGCTGGTTTCCTCAGTCTTCTCTTTCTTGGCTATGAGCATTTTGAGATCCTTGAAGGAGAAGTTGGAAGCTGAACCTGGAGCTTCATCATAAACAGAAAGGGATCAGTTTCCAGAAATAGCAAGGTGTAATTTAAATCAAAGAGAAAACAAGTTCCTACAAGTACCTGTAGACATGGTTCCCGAGGGGCTGAGAGGTTGCTGGGAGATACTTCTAGCACTTGAAACGTCTTCGGGTTGACAGCTTCTTTCTGCCATTGGGATGCTGTAGAGATCCTTGAGCTTCTTGGAGGATTCACGGGTTGGCTTGATCAGAGCTTCAAACTTGGGCGCTGTAAAGACAAGAAGGCAAGCATATCAATTAAGTAAAATTGAGGAGCATATGGAATCAAAATATTACAGAAACTCTTCCTACCCTTGACAACCCATTGGGTAGGAAGGTTCTCGCAACCAACAAGGCTACTCCTTTTGACAAAGAAGAATTGACGCTTCCAATCATGGTCAGTGTGAGAAACCCTAGGGATCATCTGGGCTTCTCCGGTTCTGATTTTCAAAAATCTATTGTTGCCATGAGTGGCTAATCGGTACACCTTGCAGATTTCGGCAACTCCAATGTTTAAGTTGCGGGTCTGGTTCAAATGATGGAGAGAAAGAAGGATTCGCCACACCATAGGCATTACTTGGGAATAGGCAAGGATGGTGACTGAGAAGAAGTCGGTGACCAAATCCGGAAAAGGGAATGTCATTCCGAGCAGAAAAGGGTAGTAAAGAAAACAAACCCAGTCGTCGGAGATGTGGTCGACTTTCAAAGAAGGGTCGAATGGACGAAATTCAGCTTCGGCAGGGAAGCTCGAAGATCGCTGCAACATTGCGATCTTTCGATCATTAAAGTTGCAGGTCTCCTCCTCCGTTGCCGGAAGGAGTCCCTGGTCGGTGAAGTCGTCGACCACTTCGTCGGTGACGGTGGCCGAAGATCGGAGCAGTTTCTTTCCCATGATCAGCGAAGACGAAGGAAAAGAGAAAGAGTACTAACCTATGGAAGATGGGAGATGCTCTAGGGTTTCGCCGAAAGAAAAAGCTGTGCGAAATTATGTGGCCGAAGAAGAGTTATAAAGAAAAATTAAGTGAAAATATTGCTTGGAAGTTGAGCGGATAAAATTTTTGCTTTATCATCATTATACTTCGGATAAGAGTACAAGTGTTTCAAATTTTCGACAGCTGGCTTACATGCGCCAACCACCAAAAATTTGAGGGCAATTGTTGGTACTAGAATTCAGGAGATACTGAGCAGCTCGGATCAGCTCGCAAGCACTTCACTGTATGGATCCTGATTTACATTTATTTACAAACAATTGTCTTCCCCTTTTTTTTGTTTGTTCGCAGGTTGACTCCAGTATTAATCACATGTCCTAAAGACTCGGTCAAGCTAACAGAAACGTGGACCAAATGGACCTTAACGGCTATATGGAAGACGTAGACTTAGTTGCTACTTTTTAGGATAGGTTGTTGAAATGTAATCATTATTTAAACCGAGCTCTAGGTTTGCACACACACACACACCTATTTTCAGCAATCGCAACTCTTTGCAACACTTAGAATACGAAGCTCGTTTCATTTGTACTAAAGACATTCGTTATATAAAAGTTTTAGGAGGCAGGTACTTTGAACCGGCCCCCGAGGTTTTTTGCTAGGCTCCTTGAGGATACTCAAGGATTCCTGGATTTTCCCTCGTTACATCCTCGTGTTAATACTCAAACTTACATTTTTCTTGCTAATTTCATCAAACACTCTACCTCACTTACAAAGTTTGATCAACTAATTGCTTAGGCAGTTTTTGACCAAAACACACATGACATCCAAGTGTTTGATGATTTGGCGAAAATTCTCATATGAAATAGGTTAGAAGATAGGCATATGAACATTAGTATATGATTGTTGTATATACATGCCAATAGACCGTTTGACTTTTGAAAGTCAAAGGAGCTGGAATATGAGGTGAATTACATATATGGTAAACGACCCATAATGTGTAATAACCATGTTGTGAGATGACTAACGAGTCATTTTATAAATGTAGAGCATGGTAAAATTTATTGTTAACAAGCTGAGGGAGGAGTTTGGATCCAAATGGGTCAAGGGGATGAAGTGGCAATAGGGGCCAGACGACTCTAGGTAATAATAAGACCATAGACTTGTTTATACAAAAGAAGTAATGAGTAATATCATTACTAACTGTACTAATGTGTATTACATGGTGACTACACAATTAAAGGTAAATTGTAGATAAGAATGATATGAAATTGAATTGGAGGAAATGATCAAACTAGTTACTTAATTTGGACACCTATAGTGATAGTCACTAATGGATCTAATTGGTAATATAGTGGTATACCATAATCGGATGGTAAACGGGAAACCCTAATTAGTCAACGTTTAAATTGTAGGTCAGTTAGACCAAATGGATATAAGTTCATATAATTATGAATTGCAAATCCTAATTGAGCCAATGGGTCAATCCGGATAAGATATGAAAGCTAGTATCTATTAATATTATGGTATTACTAATATGATTGATTATAACTAGATAAGGATGAAGAAGCCTTAAGAGAAGTAAACATAAACTCAAGTCATTAGCGTTCGCTAAGGTTTATGGAAAAGTGGTAAATTGGTAAGATGGTAAGCCGGATGTAATTCCGTTAAGTTATTACTTTTAGTAATCTACTTGGATGTAAGGCTAAAAGAGTCATGGTCATAACTATGATATATATATATATATATATATATATATATATATATATATATATATAAATATATATATATCTTTACTACACTATAATACATCTCTTTTTTAATCTCTTAATCTCTTAAAGTTTTAAGAGGTACAATTCAATAAGCAACATGTACAACACATCAATACACAAAATCTTAAAATTAATAGGTACGAACAAGAAAAGCATCAGGTACAAACAATAAAAGCATCGCCTCCTCCTTTTCAACCAGCATCAATCACCAGTTCCTTCTCAACCAAATTGAACCTGGTTTCTTTTGGCGGCCTAAAAAATTTGAATTTTAAAATCACAGGCTCCTCCTTTTGAGAGGCAGTCTGACAGAAAACCAAATTTAAATCAACCTCTCTCTTCACTAATTCGACAGAATCCCTAGACGATGTCTGCTTCCTCTAGACCGAGTGAACCCAGTGCCTTCAATTGTTGACAACCAAATTTGTCTCTGTCTTCAAACTTTGGTTTTGGAATGGGATCAACCCCTAACTTCTTACTTCTTCTACTCTCTTCAGCTATGGTAAGTTGAATTTTGTGTTATTGTGTTTGTTTTTTTATGTTGTTTGCAGATCTAGGGTTTCAATTTTGTGTTATTGTGTTCATTTTTATGTTGTTTGCAGATCTAGGGTTTCAATTTTATGCAGATCTAACTTCTTACTTCTTCTACTCTCTGATTCGACTCCCAAGCTTTGTTTATGTTGTTTGCATTTTTTGATTGTGTAGTGTTTCCGATTTCACATCGGCGATTTCAGATCTTCTGTAGATTACCGTCATTGGTCCAACCAAAGATTGAAGAAACAATATTAGTGAACCAGGTTATGTACATTTATTCTGATTTTTTTATGTACGATTTGTAGTTAGTATGTTCGATTAAACCCTAATTTCTTATTTCACAATCATTTTGATGGGTTTTTAGTCCCGTATTTAGTTTTTTTAGGGGTTTTGATTGCAAAAATCAAGTACCTTTTAATCCATTTGATATTTGTTCAATCAATTGCTTTGATTAATTATTTGATTTTTCTTTTTGGATATCAAATGTGTTCATGTCAGGAATTTAGTGTCTCTTGAGATATTTGATTCTCTTTATGGTGTCCTCAAAGATAATAGAGCTGATATTTTTCTAAGCTGCGATCCTTCACGGAATGGACTTACGCTGTGTTCCCGAGTTCATTTAACGAGGGAAAGGAAAGGAAAGGGAAATAAGTTTAAAAAATTTTGTGTTCCTGAGTTTCACTTAAGGAGGGAAAGGGAAAGAAACAAAAAAAAATTGTGTTCCCGAGTTTCATTAAAGAAGAAAAGGGGAGGGAAGGGGAGGGAAAGTTACTTCATTTTCTATTGTTTTTCTTTCCTTCCAAATCGGAAGGATTTGGAAGGAAAGGAATCACTCCCCTTCTCTTCCTTTCTCTTCCTTTCCTTTCTCTTCATTTTCTTTCTCTTCTCTTCTTTTCCCTCTTTAAGTAAACTCGGGAATAGAGCGTTAATGATTGCCAAGTAATCTCCTCTTAGGATCATGCACGTCTATATACTTTTAGTATTGGGGCTGATCCATCCCGGAATGGAGCAGATATCTTTTTGAGGATAAATGTAAATCTAAGATAAGATTTTGTTCTTGAAATTAAGCTTCATAATTTTGATATCAGGTTCATTTCCGCCGCATAATTGCTGCCCACACTAATATGAATCTTGGTGACTGTTCTTTATCGGTACCTGTCGCCACATGAAGGTAAAAACTAAAAATCGTAGCCCATTCTGTTTTTTTTCTTCTTCACATTTTAAGATTGTTGTAATGTTTTGGTTTGTATGTCAGACTTCACTACGTCAAATTTCACCTTTGGCCACGGAAAAAAACCGTGACAAAAGGTGTTTGGTCACGTTTTTTTTTTCCCATTCCAACCGACACCATAGGTGCCGTGACCATATGTACCCTACGGCCACGTTACAATATCAGTGGCTGAAGCCACCTATAAGCGTGGCTAAAGGGTACCAATATTTGTTGTTGTAATCAAACAATTCTTCAGAAAAGCGTGGCCAAAGGGTCCCAACGGCCACATGTGTTTAGTTAACGTGGCCTTTGGTATTTTATGGTCACGTATATTCGTGTTTTAGCCACATACATTATAAAAATACGTGGCCAAAGGGTTGCTGAAATCATACATTTTGTCACAGTACGCGTGGCCAAAGGGTGGCAACGGCCACGTTAAAATATCAAAAGCGTGGCCTTTGGTATTATATGGTCACGTATATTTGTGTTTTAGCCACATATGTTATAAAAAACGTGGCCAAATGGGTTGCTGAAATTATAATTTTTGTCCCAATACGCGTGGCCAAAGGGTGGCAACCGCCACGTTAAAATATGAATAGCGTGGCCTTTGGTATTATATGGTCACGTATATTTGTGTTTTAGCCACATATGATTTGAAAAAACGTGGCCAAATGGGTTGCTGAAATCATAAATTTTGTCCCAATAAGCGTGGCCAAAGGGTGGCAACGGCCACATTAAAATATAAAAAGCGTGGCCTTTGGTATTATATGGTCACGTATATTTGTGTTTTAGCCACATATATTTGAAAAAAAAAGGTGGCTAAAGGGTAGTTGAAATCAGATATTTTGTCCCAATACGCGTGGCCAAATGGTGGCAACGGCCACGTTAAGATATAAAAAGCGTGACCTTTGGTATTATATGGTCACGTATATTTGTGTTTTAGCCACATATATTTGGAAAAAGAAAGTGGCCAAAGGGTAGTTGAAATCATACATTTTGTCTCAATACGGGTGGCCAAATGGTGGCAACGGCCACGTTAAGATATAAAAAGCGTGACCTTTGGTATTATATGGTCATGTATATTTGTGTTTTAGCCACATATATTTGGGAAGAAGAAAAAGTAACCAAAAGGTTGTTGAAATCAGATGGGTCCTTGCTATACGCGTGGCCAATTTTAAAGCTATTACAAAATATTAATTACAAATCAAATAAAATTCAATTACAAGTCAATACAAATGAAATACAAATAAAAAATTAAAGAAAATTACACTGCATACAAGCATTATTCTCAATCTAATTCAATTACAAGTCAACAACACTACCGCGTACGTGGTCTTCATCTTCAACTGTCCAGATTTGAGCTTAATTAGGACCATTTTTTATTGTATTCCTTCCTATACCAAAACATATAATTGATAATTAGGTTATGGAAATTGATCATAATATATATATAGCAATTTTGAAATACTTACCACCATGATAGATATGGACTGAGGAGTGCCATTTTATTGCAAGTAGTATGGGTCATCAGGTCCTACAGTTCAATTGATTTCCAGATGAACATTAGATATCCAGATGAACTTAAAACTGCATCTGGATGAAGATCACATTACGTTCCAGATCAACTTCAAAGTCAGTTGAACTTTGTTTGCTACACATCTCACCATTTGTTCCAACAATCCCTAGCTGGCCCAAGTGTTTGAGGTACCAAATAACATTTAAAATGGGACTACATGACATTACCAAACAGATTACTGTGAAACTATAGAACGGAATGAAACTTGACTGGCAAATATTTACCTTTTTCTTTTCAACCCCTTCAGACGAGGTTGATCGACCACCGATTTCACGCCCTACAGTTCAATTAATTACTTTATGTAAATGAGCAATCAAACCTATAATGAGTTTGACAAATACTAACCGTTGTGTGTATGTCAGCATGATTAGTGCTGTGGCTAGATCCAACAAAAATCTCCTTAGAACTTTCCTAGAACAAAGTTTTTGAATTGGTTAAAAGTTAGAGCAGAATAATGACGCAGACCTATCATGAAAGTATTTATTCTGTTTTTTTTTAATCTAACATAAGTTGTTCCAGTTTTATTCATACAGATTATGTATATACTCTATTTTTTTCATATTAACATACATTTTCAATGAATCATAGCAGGGCCCCATTTAACTCATAACTTTGTTCTTACATAAAGTATATATTCTTATGTACCAGGAACTTGCATCTATTTGTGTTCTTCAGGAACAAGAGTTCATCCGGATTGTGTTCTTCATGAACAAGAATGTATGTGATTATAAGGTACTTGAAAATAGTATGATTAAGTTGTGATGTAAAGAATTCACCTCTATAGATGCCGGAGCATTAAGTTTGTGTGGTAACGGTGGTCCAATTGCAGATAGATGAGCTATAAGTAGATCAAGTTTTTTCTCCGATTCTTGAATCTTCAAGAAGAAGGCCTTAATTTGTTCATTTTTTTCATCCCTAAGAAGTCTCTCCTCTTTAAGTTCGAACTCAAGTTTTTCCAATTGACCATCAGTGTTGTTGGATCGATCCTTGAATTTTGTACAATTAACAGAATGTAGTTAGATGCTTTTTAACAAAGTACATAAATAGGAAAGCATGCAGACCCTATTGATTCATTATCTCTTAGTTAGTTCTTAATTATTAATATATCACATAAAGACCCTATTGATTAATTATCTGATATGTTATACACAAATTAAAGACATCTAAAGGGAAGAGTGGAACACATCATGTCTTCAGTGGATATAAACAAACAGTTCACCATTTCTAGCAAAGTAGCAGATGCATGACATCAACATTCTTCTATTCTTCTACAGGGGATTTAAACTACAATTTCTTTATTTTGTACCCCTCTAACATGAACCTACAAAAAATGTTGGAAACATTCCTATATATGTCCTCTAGGATCATTTCCTAGCTAGTAATGACCAGAGTAACGTAAATTAGTTCTTAGTTATTAATACATCACATAAAGACCCTATTGACTAATTATTTGATATGTTATACACAAATTAAAGACATCCAAAGGGAAGAGCAGAACACATCATGTCTTCAGTGGATATAATTAAACAAACAGTTCACCATTTCTAGCAGTGTACATAAAGAAGAAAGGAGGTTCACCAGTAACATGAATCTACAAACATGTGCATATGCTTGACCTCAACATTCCTAGCATAAAAAAAACTAATTAAGCATGCTCCCCCAGTCATTTAAGAAGGTAAATAACTAATTTAGCATAAAATGAATGGGTTAAAATGAATGGAGAGGATATCTGCAATATATACCCCTTCCTAATCAATTCTGTATGAAACAAAATTTTATCGATCTGTAACTGTAACTGTACACAAATACAGGGATCCCAAGTTAAACGTGTATCAATAATAAACAAAAGAAACAATTTTATGAAAACAGATTGTAATTAATGAAACGGAATAACTTGACAATTACCGTTTTCTGGACTGATTGGTCTCCCAAATCACATCACACTTCTGAAGAATCGCTAGCGCTGTCTGTTGAAGCTATTCGTTGTTGAAGCTCCATGGAAGATGTGAATGATATGGGTGAGAAAGAAGACCTAGTTATTCGCTGGAGGTTTTTAATTGGAAATTTTCTGATAAAGTGAGAGGGAAAAGTATCTGATGAATCGATAATAAGTAAATTTAGTTCGAAATTTTGGGTGTAGTTTGAACTAATGGTGGGAAATTCAAATTTTTTGGTGAAAAATTTTAATTAAAAGGAGGGGAATTGTTCAAACTGATATTAAAACCCAAAATTAATATAAACAATATGTATATTAAACATAATTAAACCTAAAATTAAACATAAACATAATTAATTAATTAATTAAATGTCTCCACGTGGCTCTTCCAGCGGGTCCAAAGGCTATATATTTGGCCACGGGTACAAAATATGTGTGGCTAAAATGAGAATTTCTTACCTTTGGCCAAGCTTTTTTCAAAACAGTGGCTATGCATTATCAAAAAAGCCGTGGCCAAAGCCACTTTTTGACGTAGTGCTTGCAAGTATGTGCGTTATGAGCTGGATTCAACACCAGATGTTCCTCATATGATGATGGGTGTCCCTCCTCCTTCGAAGTCGTTAAAGCGTTAACGAGCTGAATATTGTTCAGAAGTGGAGCTTGGTGAATCACAATGGATTAACTGCGACATTCGTAACTTTAGAATGGATATCCTAGGACAGTATGGAGTGATAATGGCGGACCCGCCATGGGATATTCATATGGAATTACCTTATGGTACCATGGTTGATGATGAAATGAGAAACCTCAATATTCAAACGTTGCAGACTGATGGTCTTATTTTTCTTTGGGTAACCGGAAGAGCCATGGAACTTGGACGTGAATGGTATGTAATTTTCTATGTTTTTTATAATTTTGGTCTTGAGAAGTTACTGTTACTTTGAATCTTTTTTTTACATATATTGCTTTAATTAATGAAGTTGCTTGATAATTTTCTTGATATTTTGCAGTTTGGAATTGTGGGGATACAAGTGTATTGAGGAAATTATATGGGTGAAAACCAATAAACTTCAGAGGATTATAAGAACGGGGCGCACGGGCCATTGGCTCAATCATAGCAAGGAACATTGCCTTGTTGGAATTAAAGAAGATCTAATTGTCAACAGGAATATCGATACTGATGTCATTGTTGCTGAGGTTCGAGAAACCAGCCGCAAACCAGACGAGGTTAATTTTAATTAGTCTAAATTTTGCATGAATTCTTTATTATATACAAAGAGATTTTATAATTTATGTAGGTTTTCTTCATATTCAATCCATTTATTATTAGGTTTATATTGGTTATTGACATCAGATGGTTGGTTTGCAGGTTGTAACCCTACTTATTATATTCTAAGTAAGTTTATTTAATCTATTTTGAGTTTATATATTGATCTATGCAGGCTGATGTTCTAAATATACACCGATAGCCTACCTTTAAGTGGCATTGCTTTCTTGCATGAAAGTGTAATAAATATATATTTTTGGGTAGTTTGTTTTCTTTTGATGGTTTGACTTTTATGTAATATTGATTCTAAGAGGTCATGGTTTGACTTTTAATGGAAGCCAAACAGTAAAGCAGAAGGATGTCCAGTCGGAGTGTCATCACCAAACTAAGGTTAGATTCAACTTATTTTGTGTGCTTTTGGTTTAGGAGCAAACTGAAGTATGGATAAATTGTTTTTTGTTTAATAATCGATAAAAGTGTTCTTCGTTTTTTTTGGTTCTAATGGCCCATTGGGGTGTGTTTTTGGTTCTTCACCAAGTTAAGGTGTATTTTGGGTGTGTTTTAGTGCAATAAACCGATAATGTGTGTTTTAAATAAAAAACATTGACTATTGTATAATAAACAAGCTTTTCAATTGGCGCGTTGCTGCCGGCGTGACGAAGTCGAAGCGGTATTGAAACACGTATAAAAACAATAAGCAAAAAAAAGTAAAGCAATAATGACATAAGTTGCATCTAAAGCGTTTAATGTTTGAATCAAAACAAAGCACATCATCACAACAGAAGAAGAAAAGATATCCACTATTTTTATTTAAACTGTGGTCAACCCAGCCCACTTGATCCACTAAACAGTATACGTTTGTCAGCAACACATCATGCCTCGAGCATCTTTTAATCCACTACAAAATTTTGATATATTCATTAAACTGGCAACTCAAAAAACTGACCCATTTAACCTCAATCCACTGCAAACAATATTCTTTTAAGATCTCCAACAGGCAACAGCAAGGGCCACACCTCAAATCCACTGCAAAATTTTTAAATCAAATGAAAGGAAAATGAAAGGTATAACGCATTTCAATAAATTTATACCTCTTAATTTTAAAAGATTTCGTATAAATACGAAACTGCCATTGACCCAAATGGTTTATAAAGTAGTATAGATAACTCGTTGGAAAATTAAATATAGAAAATGGGTGTGAATGTTGATGAGAAATTAGACCATGAATGTTATTTGACCTAAATATTAATAAAAAAATATCTGCAAATATAATATGCACAAACATGTAGAAATGCCTACCAGTAAATGTTAAGGTTTGATATCCCTATGATCCACTCCAATACCCCCATTAATGTAGGCAAGGGATTTAAAAGTCTGCAGCATAACAAAATAGGAAAACTTTGTAATTCAATAAACAATGGAAGTCAATTGAGGTAATGAGGGCTCAAATGCAAAATAGCAGCATGAAATCGTCTCAACCCCTGAAATAACAAAACGTAAGATAACATTCACAATACAATCCAAGCATAAACAACCAATGACCACATAATAATTAAAACCAAAGAGAAACAACGAAACAATAAGCAAACAAAATCCAAGCGAATATAAAAGGAAATGGTGAAAGGCAACAAATAAATTACCTATGATATGAGATTCCATATTTGGTGAAGACTCATCCTGATAGACACACCAAAAAGATAGACAATCTCATATAAAACATGTGCTGATAAACTAAACAATATTACCTAAACAGAAAATCAGTTCCAAAGACCCGAGCAAACTACCTATAAGCTGGAAGACAATAATAAGAAAAAATCACATCTTGGTATCATAATTTAAAGCAAAATAACACATAATCCTGAAAACATTCAAATTTAAATGCAACATATAAACCATTCAAGCATAAGATTATGAGAGCATAAAGTTCCTCTTAACAGAAAAAAGGCTTAAGATTTATACATTAGAAAATGAGAACCTAACAAACCGCCTGTTAATAAACTATAAAAAAATGTAAAAATTAACTCTCAACTCTTCAAGAACTGATAACAAAGGATGTGCAGAAAAATAACATTTAACAGACCAATCAAGTGATACAAACAGTGATGAAAGCAATAAACACCAACCAAAGACATCAAAGGTGGCTAAAAAACAAATTTACCACACCAATTCGAATAAACCTCTAACCCAAAATGCATATACACAGGCAGAGGCACTACAACAACCACATCGCACAAATAAAAGACGGGAACGGTGCTAAATCAACCGTTCGACAAAACAAACAAACATTCGACACCTAACAAACCAGAAACCAATACAGGAAGATCATGAAGAATTGCAGGAACAATTGTGCAATGGATCAGAGAAATAAAAATTGCAAAATGTTTAAATAAATTGGTTAAAAGATAAAGTTAAAAATGAAGAAGAATGGTAATGTATCAAAAGTTAAGATGATACAAAATTATGAAAGATAAAAGAAGTTATAACAAATAACCTTGTCCAATGCATTGTCGCACGAATTAAGTTTTGCATTCCAATGGTTTGTATTGTTTGTTGGTTCGGAGGGACTGAGTAATCATGATTACATACATTAGCTGATTAGTTTGTAGGAGACATTACATACATATTGCATGTCCCCTTGCTCATACAAAATGATAGTTTTGTTTTATTTTGCAGGGAACATCACATACTAAGAACATAAATAGAGCATCTCAAAGGCTAGTTTTTGGCTATCCATTTGTAGTGTCATTTGTGGTAATTCCAAACTGCAATTCCGCTACAGAGGCCATGTAAAACAATGGATTGGCTCTATCAGAATATTCATGAAAATAACCACAGCAATATATAAAAAAACGTCAACTAAAAACTTGTTCCCATTTCATGACTAATAAACCGGCAAGTTCCATAGTCAACTAACACATACCTTAGACAAAAACCCCATCCGGTGATAATCCCTCAACTGCATTTGTTTTTACAGCGTTTGCAAATAGCCTCGTTTCAAGCACTGGAACATAAAATAGCAATTTAAAATTTTACTGAAAAAACACACTTATGTAGGGAAATAATCATCAATTTCTATTGTCTGACCCACACACACAAAATAATAGAACCACATGATAATTATTATAATAACTAAATACCCAGGCTAATTTTGAATAAACCATAGTAGCTGCAACTTTTGAGGTGTAAGATTCATCTCTGTAACAATTTGTTGTGGTTTAGTGTGACCATACCTACAAATACAAAAAAATATTCTACATAGAGTAAATTATATTAAACTGGTAGATGACTGTAACATTGTAACACACATTTAAATTCGTACATAAATTCACCCTTAATAAATGTAATATACATAAGGGAAAGAAACTCACCACTAAGCAAACAATACTCATGAGTATGTGTTTCAACACACTCTAAACCGTAGAAGAGCGTCAGCCTTCAAGCTCCTTTCACTGTCTATGTATATAACAATTAAACTCCTTTCACAGCAGTTCGTAAATTGGTAACCTATTAGGTATAAAGGAAAATATATTCCTATAGAACAACATACCTAGTGGTACTAATAATTGCATCCGCCATTCTCGCACCCTCTGATGAGCAGATGCCAATCACAAAGCATGGCCTTAATTTGTCATGAAATCTAATAAAAAACAATTCGAACTTTTTTGTAGGATGAACTGGATCACTTATTAATACCACATAAAAACCTATGTTTTACCTTTAACCAGAAACTCTTGCCTGAACCCTAGGTCGAACGGTCGCCGCTGCCAGAATCGCATCTGTAATCTGAGCGGCACAAAAAACTATCACAGATCTAGGGTCTTAACCCACCAAACTCGCATCATAGCCACCTGTAGGTCAGAAACAAAAACGACACAGAGCTCTAGCCCCATCAACAGAATCGAACAAACGCAGATCATCATTATCATCATCCAAAAACGAAACGGAACTATATCATCAAGAAACAGTGGAAATCAACAGAGGAAGGGTGGATAATCACCTGAAAATCGTATCCGATTTGGGCAGTTGCCGCCGGCAACATCTTGAATCAATATCATAGATCGACGATGGTCTGGTCGACGACACCATCACAAATCGGCATGCTTTGGTCGGCGATGAGAGACAGGCAGGCAGAGAAAAGCCTAGACATGAAATCTGCTGGATTTAGGTTTCTTCAGAAGCGCCGGTGATGATAGCGGCGGTGGTGGATAAGAACCGCCGGTGAAATTGAGAGACAAAGAATCCGATAGGTTTTTTGAGAGAGAGAGACTGATTGTGTGCTCCGCTTGCTTGAGAGAGCAGATATACATGATATGGATTGAACAACCAGAGACCATACCTCCCATACTGTGGCAGAGGACAATCTGGGGTGTCCTTCTTCTACTGTGGGCAACTGTACATCATGGGGAGGAGACGGTGATGTCTGGTAAGGGGAGGCCGACGTGTAAAGCACACTCCAAAAAGGTACGTTCAAGAGGAAAAAGGCTTGGGACTTGTAAACCAAGCTCAACAGGTTGTACATAACCAACATATGCATAAAAACTTGTAAGATCAGCTTTAAGGCTTATACAATCCAATTACATGCTTTAAATGTTGTAACTTGTGTTACAAAGGTTGTACATATGTTGTAAAATGTTATATAGAGTAATGACAATGTTCTTTACTTATTTTTTACTTTTTTTTATTTAATTAGGTAAGAAAACTGATTTCCAAAGTCCAAGGGATGGTATATGTTTGAACTGATTTCTAAAATCCAAAGTCCAAGCTGTTGCCGTGTACTGATATCCATAGTCCAAATTCAATCCCATTTTGTTCACATATTATGAGCCTGTTGCTAAAAAAAACTATAAATAGGTATTTATGATACATATCGACAAAAAATATTAACTGATTGATTAACCGACCTTCTAGCGGCAACACGCTAATAATGAAATTATTAATTATCTAATAAAAATACTCTAATAGTTATTAAATATCTGTTAAAATTTGAAGAGTGAGTGCTTACACCATCCGGTTGAAATTAATATATTTTAGTGTAATCAAATATATATACATACTAATGTATGTTTCATACATACAAAATCAAGATCAAATCCACCCATTCATGCTAATACCACCAAATGA
Source organism: Deinandra increscens subsp. villosa (assembly GCA_039602395.1). Taxonomy (NCBI): domain Eukaryota; kingdom Viridiplantae; phylum Streptophyta; class Magnoliopsida; order Asterales; family Asteraceae; genus Deinandra; species Deinandra increscens. Next base: position 36,448,657 of record JBCNJP010000007.1, on the reverse strand, counting down.
ATGCATTTGCCATGGAATCCCAGATTCATAAAAATTTGGGGTTTGCCATATTAGTAACAATTAATTGATAATTATCACTAATTTGTTGTGGATCATGGTTGCCTTGATGATTTCTTCATATATGCAGATGTAGTTCATGGAGTCATTGTTGGGTGTAAATAGGGAACTGCCATTCTTTTTGTCTAGGTATGTATACTACAAATCATTTTTGCTTATAGTGGATGGTTACAATGGATTTTTATTAAACGGGTCAATTTTTTTTAAAACGTTCCAATTTATCGCGTTTCCTTTATTTTTTGTTAAATATGTCAAACATGGCATTCTTCTTTGAATGGGTTAAACATGTTGGTTTTATTCAACTGCTCAGCCTTGATAACAGGTAAAATTTGTAGAAATCTAATTTGATTCATTTCCTTCATTTCATTAATTGCTTTAGTTATCCTACAGGTTGAATCTGATTTGTACTTTGCAATAAAAAAGGCATGCAAGTAGTCTCCATGTATATAAATTATCACTCTTATTTCTCTAAATATTTATGTAATTCTTGAATAGGTATGATGAAATTGAGGATATTATACTTTACCTACATCATGCTTATTTTAATTGGTTTACGGTAGTTCTTGATTCTTATCAGTCAATTTTAATTTAATCAAAATCAACTTTAATTATGTTAAAATAACATTAAATACTACATGCTTTACATGTTATGTTCATACTGTAATATTAACTTATATGATTAAAAAATAATTACCTTTCATTCATGTTTTCAGTATCAACATGATTTTTTCTCACATTTCATTATTAAAATTTATGTGTATACTGATGAAATTAACTAATACAATTATATATTACTCTTTATATGTTGATGAAGGTGAAATTAACTAATACAATTACATATAATTCTTTATATGATAAAGGAATTCATATCTAAGTCAGGTTAAAGTAGTTTGATGATATGTGTTTCAGTGGGTTTGGAGAAATACTTAAAAAGTTGCTTTTGTTTATGATATTTTTCTTCTTCTTTTGTTCATTTTGCTTGTTTCTTGTTTTCTGGTTTGCTTTGGCTTTTTGGCTCTCTTTTTTTTGTTGTTTTGGATTGTTTTTATGTCCGGTGTTTGCTAGAATCTTTCTGTTTTTGACATGTTATTTATTTTGCAGAAAATGTGGCAGCAACGTGTTTGAGGTACAAGATAGATAGGGCAGTGTGTTTAAGGGGTACATGATGGATACAGAGCCTATATTGTGGTTCTAGATAATAGAGAATGTAATTCCAGATTGTGGCTCATATTAGGATTAACTTCAGTTTGAGGGTTTTTTTTTTTTTTTTTTTTTTTTTGACTTTGTTCATGAATGATATTGTGTTATCTTTTGTTTCTAAAAGATTCAAGTTACTATCTTTGTTATGTTAAAAGACTTCCAACTTATGCATAAAAATAGTTTCATTTTTTTAATTACTGTTTGGTTAGTATTGTTAGACTAAACATGCATCTATCATATTTGTTCACACCAATTCAGGTACTTGTTGCAGAGTAGATGGTGTGTAAACTCAGATGCTATCTACGTACTCAGTGTGAATGAGGTTGAAGTGAAACCCCAAAGTCTAAAATGTAAGGTTGAAGTGAAACCAAAGTCTAAAATGTACCCAAATCCTGCTTCATTAGTTGATTTATAAGCATTTGTACAAGAAAATCACCATAAAGTGTATTTGAGACTAATTACTTCAAGATGTTTATAAACTACAATAATGCTAACCAAAGAGCTTATGGAGGCTAAACACTATCACTTCCCTAGCCGTTGAGAATTCAAGTCTCATTTTAGTTTGAATTTGATAACTTTTACATGTGTTTTTGTGAAGACTATAAAATCGTTGCTTTTAACTCGATCTTCGTATAACAAGATTCTGATATGCGGGTTCATTCATTAGGTCGATTAAAAAAGGTTTAGAGCTAAATTAAAAAATAAAAGTACTTATTTAGTTTTTGAGCTTTGAATTATCGAATTGGTCAATACAAAATAAGAATCAATCTCTTTGATGTATGACCGTATACAATAATAAAATGTACAACTTTTAAACCTCAAATTAACAACCAAATGTGCTTCGCATCAATCCTCAATGTATGAAATAAAGGAGAAAAACCATAAGACGTACAATATATGTGACACCCGAGAATTTCAAGGTTAACTTCCGTTAGACAAATCCGTTAGTTACGTTATAAGTGTTAACTTAAGTAACTAATGCTTAAACTAGGCCGAATACGTCCACGACCTTTGGTTGATCACCGAACCCGTCCATATGTGTTATGTGTTCATCATTGATTGTCTTTATGTGCAATGTGATTTAAATACATGACTTATTATTGTGAATAGCATGATTAATTGTAAATACTTGATTATGTGAAAATTGCCTAAATTTGGTAGCCAGCGAAACTACCGAGCGAAACTACAGATTCGCCCGGTAGCTGGCTAGACTGATCAATGTACTCGTGACCAGAGCTAGTTTCGCCTGGCCAGCGAAACTGCCAGCGAAACTAGCCTCTGATATAAATAAACTTAATAAACCCTAGTAGCCTCATTTGCCTCATTCCACAACAAACACACACACACTCATTTCTCCTGGAGATTCTGGTCAGTCGAGGTTCACACCGAGTTGTCGAGATCTCAGCCCCAAACCATCATCTACCAAGCTAGGAGATCGAACCGTGAGTCCCAAAAACCTCCATTTTGTGTTTTATGTGTATTTTTCTTAAAAAGCATGACCAAACCTTCATGATATTGCTTGATCTTCTGTAAATATGCTTTAGGATGCTAGATCTATCATAAAGTTGATGACTTTACGTTTAGAATCCAACCATGTTAGGGATCTAGATCATTTTGGTCATTTTAGGGTTTTGAACTTATCTTGGTGATTTGATGATGAAACTGCATGTAAACGTGTTAAAGTTGCTTGATTTATGTTGGTAAATGCCTATGAATGCTAAATAATGAATTGCATGTAAGATCAGAAGCTGTTAGGTCGATTTTTAGGCAAATCCGTATGTTTTTCGCGACCAGCGAAACTGTCTGTTCTCTGGGCGAAACTAAGTAGCGAAATTATATCTCCTTCCAGCGACACTGACCAGCGAAACTATAGTGTCGCCGGATAACCTGACCAGACCAGCTCGAGCGAAACTACCGAGCGAAATACCTGAACGAAAGTTCAAACCAGTTTCCCTGCGAAACTAGGCTAGCGAAACTGCGTCAGCAGTTTCGGGCGAAACTAGCCTAGCGAAACTGTGTCACCGGGCATTGCCTAGCGAAAGTGCTGCCCGTGCACCTAGCGAAACTGCCTAGTGAAACTGTGCTAGCGAAACTAAGACCTGACCTAAAAACCAAACTTGTGAAATTTGCTTAAGTGTTATGCCATGACTTACATGATTATGCCATGATGAAACATGTTTGATATCCGATTTATATGAACCCTTGTTTATGATCAACCATTGGTGTCGTGTGTCGGTATGTCGAGTCATAGTTGCAACGTGCTATGTTATGGGCCATAGTGACGTTAAGTAAAGATTAGACACGAAACTAATACTTAAGACCTAAACGTGTTCTAGGTCTTCGTTAAACAACAATATTTGGATTACTTGAAGTGTAGCAGTGCAACCAAAGGTGAGTGTCACTAACCCGCTTACTGTGAGTCCGTTTGGGCCACACCGAATAACTTAAGGAAAAACAATGCTGAATAAACTCGAGAGTGCTAGGCACCTCACTGATAAACTTGAGAACTCGGGAATGCTCGGCACCCACTTGATGAACAGAAGTGTTTTTATGGGAAACACTTGTGAACTATGAACAAACTATTTTTCTGAAACAAAACTGAAAACGTTTTAATATGGCTAGTGTAGGTTAAAGTCTGAACCACATGATATCACATGTTTTCTAAGGATGCCTTATAACTTAAAAGTCCTCAACTTAAATTGTGCCATTAATTTGTGAAAGCGGGGGGATGTTGGGTAGATCTACTGGAGTTTGACAAACTCCGCCCCGTGGCACGGGGAGTGCACGGAGGAACAATATCAGCCTATTTGACCGTAGTCCCGGGGAGGACACGGGGGAGGCAAAAACCGCGATGACGTATGTCCGCACCGTACGGGATGGCTCGGCCCCCACAAAATAAGTCAGCTTTGGTACAAACTTCCTTAGAGCATGGAACAACGGATTAGCTACCCGCGATATCGGTTGAGTCCTTTAACTTTACGGAACTAGTACATACCCGATGACGTAGGTCACGGAAACTTCATTTATAAACAAAGAAATAATTACGAGCATTGCTTTTCACAAATAAATAACTTGTAAGTATACCTTGACACGAATTGGGATTATAAGACCGGGCCAATGCATGACAAGCCCACTGTGAACTCACCAACCGTTAGGTTGACACTTGCGTGGTTTAAACTTTTGCAGATCGCTAAGGAGTATCCGCTGGAGGTTGGCATGGCACTTGAAGACCTTTGTTTTTGATTTAAACTAAATTGGGAATTTAAAACAACATTTATGTAAAGCACGTGGTTAGTGCTAAGGACAATTATTTTTCCGCTGCGTATGTAATTTAAGACTTTGATTTATAACTCGTGTTTGAACAATCCCTGATTCGTTTAGTATTTGTAACTATGGTTGTGGATCCTGGTCTAGTCGCGCCCCTCGACGGTATAAACTCCGTTAGTGGTATTTTGGGGGTGTGACAGATTGGTATCAGAGCCATAAGTTGCAGAGAACTGGAATCATTTTTAAAAACGATTTGGAAACTGCGACTTGAAAACCTTGGTTACAAAACGAACGAACAACTTCCCAAAGACAAAATTTTTACGTGCCAACCTGGGATACTCGCTCTGCTGTGTAAGTAAAAGCTTAGTACGTACAGATATATGTATATATATATATAAGTATATATATAGACCGTGTCTAAATAGTCTAACGGAAGACCTTAGGAAATTTTCACACACGAATACGAAATGCGACTGCGAATACGCACACTACCCTGGGGAAAGCGACAACGAAAACGATGCTACACGCTACGTCCTGATTTCTACTACGACGACTACGCCGACGGTGACTTTATGGGAAGCCGACTTTCGACGATAGCACTCACGACGATCCTCGACGATGCCTCGATTTTGCACAAAATTTTTCTGGACTAATAGTGGGATAACGGGAACTGGCTAATATACATATTATGGGATATGTATAAAATATAACTGAGACTGAACACTGGCTACTTTAACTGTTCAGCAAGATGTCTGGAAGAGGAAACGGAAGAGGCAACATAAGCATGACGCCTGCACAGCTGCAAGCAATGATTACTGAACATGTGCAAGCCGCGGTGGCAGCCGTCCAAGCTGCATATGCCGCACAGGGTAACTATTATGCCGGTTAAGGCACAAAGCAATTATATCATGACCTGTTTAATTTTAAAATCCGAACTATTTATGCATCAGGAAACCACCATCACTGCACATTCAAGTCCTTCATGGACTGTAAGCCGATGACATTTTCCGGCGAAGAAGGAGCTGTAGGACTCCTCAGATGGATTGAGAAGTCTGAAAAGGTTTTCTCCATGTGTAACTGCCCAGCTGAAAGCAAGGTGAAGTTTGCTACTGGTACCTTCGAAGGAGCTGCACTCTCCTGGTGGAACGCTGAAATTCAGATGGTTGGGCTAGACGCGGCTAATAACATGCAGTGGGCAGCATTTAAGGAGCTGATTATGGAAGAATACTGTCCACGTGACCAAGTCAAGAAGCTTGAGGGTGAATTCCTGAATTTGAAGATGTCTGGGTCTGAAATCGAACAGTACACTGCCCGATATCATGAATATGAGGTCCTATGCCCCACAATGGTCGATGCTGAGTTCAAACGCATTGAGCGTTATCTGGAAGGCCTCGCGCCTCAAATCAAAGGATTGGTGACTGCCAGCAACCCCGCGACCGTACAGCAAGCCATTCGTTTGGCTCACAAACTTACTGATCAAGAGGTCGAGAAAGGTACTCTACCTGCGAAAGCCACCGAGAAGACTGCCCTTAGTGGCAAGAGAAAGGCTGATGATGAAGCTCCTGAAAACTCAATGAATGTTCAGAGTGTTGGAAACAGCACTGGGAGGTCTTATAACTCCCAAGGCCAAAGCAAGAGGTCCGGGAATAACAGTGGCAACTACCGCCAGGGCGGAAATGGTCAAGGCAACTACAGGGGTAACCTGCCGCTGTGTAACAAATGTGGGAAGCATCATGCTGGTGTTTGTAGGAAGAATCTGAGCTGCGAAAGGTGTGGCAAGGGAGGTCACGAAGCAAAAGACTGTTGGGCAATTCTACCCGAGCAACAAAACCGCCCCAGAAGGAACAACAACAATCAAGGGAACAACTATGGGAACAATCGGGGCAATGGAAACAATGGTCAGAACCGCAACAATGAAGCTCCCAGGGGAAACGGTAACGGGAATTGTTATGAATGTGGTGCTCCAGGCCACATTAAAAGAGACTGCCCACAGTTAAGAAGGCAAGGGAACGGTAACCAGGGAAATAATGGTGGGAATGGCAATGGCGGAGGTAATGGGAATGGCAATGGTAATGGTGGAAACGGGAATGGTGGAAATGGTAGAGGTCGAGCTTTTGTCATGGGTCAAGGTGAAGCTCGCAATGACGCCAACGTGATTAATGGTAAATTTATTTTGAACGGTTTCTTTGCTACTGTTTTATTTGACTCTGGTGCTGAAAGAAGCTTTATTTCCACTAAATTTGCTTGACTAATTAATGCTAAACCGATCGACTTAGATGCTAAATATGTGGTAGAACTAGCAAATGGTAAACTTCATGATACGACTCAGATAGTTAAGGGCTGTAAGTTAGAACTAGCTGGCCATACCCTAGGAATTGACCTTATGCCTTTCCCGATTGGTAGTTTCGACGTCATAGTAGGAATGGATTGGTTATCCGAAAACCGAGCTGAAATTTTATGCCAAGAAAAAGTGGTTCGTATCCCACTCGAAGATGGTAAAGCACTAACGGTTCAAGGTGAGAAAGGTGGAACAGTCACCGGCATTATTTCGTTCCTTAAAGCTCAGAAATGCCTCCGTAAGGGTCATTTCGCGATTCTTGCAAACGTCACTGACACGACACATCCCGAGCGCAAAATTGATGATTACCCGATAGTTCGCGACTTCCAAGATGTATTTCCTGAAGATCTGCCTGGCTTGCCTCCATTTCGACAAGTTGAGTTTGGGATTGATTTGGCTCCAGGTGCCGCTCCGATTGCACGCGCTCCGTATCGTTTGGCTGTAAGCGAACTCAACGAACTCTCCGCGCAACTACAAGAACTACTCGACAAGGGGTTTATTCGTCCAAGTTCGTCTCCATGGGGAGCACCGGTATTATTCGTTAAAAAGAAGGATGGAACGTTCCGCATGTGTATCGACTATAGAGAGCTCAACAAAGTTACGATCAAGAATCGATATCCACTTCCTCGAATCGACGATCTCTTCGATCAACTGCAAGGTTCAAGCTACTACTCAAAGATCGATCTACGGTCTGGTTATCACCAACTTCGTGTTCGTGAGGAGGATGTTCCTAAGACTGCTTTTAGGACTCGGTATGGACACTACGAGTTCCTGGTTATGCCGTTTGGGCTAACCAATGCACCTGCTGTGTTTATGGACCTGATGAATCGAGTGTGCAAGCCGTACCTCGATAAGTTTGTGATAGTCTTCATCGACGATATTCTGATCTACTCCAAGTCAAAGGAAGAACACGAGGAACATCTGCGTCTTATTTTGGAATTGCTTCGCAAGGAACAGCTCAACGCCAAGTTTTCAAAGTGCGACTTTTGGATCCGCGAAGTCCAGTTCCTTGGACACATTGTTAATGAGGAAGGAATTCATGTCGACCCTTCTAAAGTGGAAGCAATCAAGAATTGGTCTACCCCAAGAGCGCCGACTGAAATCCGACAATTTTTGGGACTTGCCGGATATTACCGAAGGTTTATTAAGGATTTCTCACAGATAGCTCAACCCTTAACAGCATTAACGCACAAAGGAGTGCAATACAGATGGGGTGAAAAGGAAGAGCGCGCGTTCCAAACGCTCAAAGATATGTTATGTTCCGCTCCAATTCTCGCATTACCAGATGGGATTGACGACTTTGTGGTTTACTGCGATGCATCGATTCAAGGACTTGGTTGTGTGTTGATGCAACGAGACAAGGTAATTGCCTATGGGTCCAGGCAACTGAAGGATACTGAAAAGAATTATACGACGCATGACTTGGAATTAGGGGCCGTGGTTCATGCACTTAAGATTTGGAGACACTACTTATACGGAACAAGGTGCACAATATTCACCGATCATAAAAGTTTACAGCACATCTTTGATCAGAAAGACCTCAACATGCGGCAAAGAAGGTGGGTTGAATTACTGAACGATTATGATTTGGCTATTAAATATCATCCGGGAAAAGCAAATGTGGTGGCAGATGCCCTAAGCAGAAAAGAGTACGAAAAGCCTCGTCGGGTACGAGCGCTTCAACTTACAATACATTCAGGATTGCCGGATCGAATCCGTGACTGCCAACGAGAAGCTTTGAAAGCAGAAAACTTCGCAGCTGAAGCACTGCGTGGTGTAGATGGCCATTCTGAAGTTAAGTCCGATGGACTCACGTACTATAATGACAGAATCTGGATTCCTTTGTTTGGAAATCTCCGTGAGCTCGTGATGGACGAGGCTCACAAGTCAAGATACTCGGTACACCCTGGATCAGATAAAATGTATCAGGACTTGAAAAATCTTTATTGGTGGCCGAATATGAAAGCCGACATTGCTCGATATGTGGCTAAGTGTTTAACGTGCTCAAGAGTCAAGATTGAATACCAAAAGCCTTCGGGTTTACTACAACAACCAAAGATCCCAGAATGGAAATGGGAGGACATCTCCATGGATTTTGTAACGGGATTACCTCATCGATCAAATCAACCGGATGCGATTTGGGTTGTCGTCGATCGATTAACCAAATCTGCACATTTTATCCCGATGAAGGAAAGTGATAATATGGATAAATTGACAAAGCTGTACATCGATAAAATTGTGAAGCTTCACGGTGTGCCTAAAACTATCATTTCTGATCGAGATCCTCGATTTACTTCCCGGTTATGGCAATCAATGCAGGAAGCATTGGGAACCCGACTAGATATGAGTACAGCCTATCACCCGCAGACTGGCGGTCAGACGGAACGAACGATTCAGACTTTAGAAGATATGCTCCGAGCTTGCGTCCTTGACTTTGGGAAAGATTGGGAGACTCACCTTCCACTGGTGGAGTTCTCTTACAACAATAGTTATCATTCAAGTATAGGTGCTGCACCTTTCGAAGCACTTTATGGCAGAAAATGTAGATCGCCCGTGTGTTGGGCTGAAACGGGTGAGAAAGGACTTACTGGACCGGAAGTCATCCATGATATGACCGAGCGAATTATTCAAATCAGGCAACGGCTAGCTGCAGCACTTGATCGACAAAAGAGTTATGCCGACAAACGCCGAAAACCTCTAAAGTTTGAGGTGGGTGACAAAGTGTTGTTGAAGGTATCTCCCTGGAAGGGAGTGATACGCTTCGGGAAGCGTGGAAAGTTAAATCCTCGCTACATCGGTCCGTTTGAAATTATTGGGGAAGTAGGCCCGGTGGCCTGTCGATTGCAACTCCCTGCTGAACTCGATGGAGTTCACAACGTGTTTCACGTTTCCAACCTAAAGAAATGTCTGGCTGAAGACATCGAAATAATTCCTTTGGAGGAATTGGAAATCGACGAACATTTGAGATTTATCGAGCAACCAGTAGAAATCATGGGACGCGAGGAGAAAGCCCTCAAACGTAGCAATATTCCGATCGTCAAGGTGCGATGGAACTCAAGGCGTGGACCTGAATATACTTGGGAACGTGAGGACCAGATGAAGAAAAAGTATCCTCACTTGTTTGAGCAAACGTCCACAGAAACTCAAGGTATGATTTAATTTTGGGGACCAAAATTCCTTAACGGAAGGAGGATGTGACAACCCTAAAACTTTTGCTTTCTTTCCCCAGCGACGATGGCGACGACGACAGCTGATGCTGCGAACGCTACGACACAAGAATAATTTTCGGGACGAAAATTCCAATTTCGGGGGAATGATGTGACACCCGAGAATTTCAAGGTTAACTTCCGTTAGACAAATCCGTTAGTTACGTTATAAGTGTTAACTTAAGTAACTAATGCTTAAACTAGGCCGAATACGTCCACGACCTTTGGTTGATCACCGAACCCGTCCATATGTGTTATGTGTTCATCATTGATTGTCTTTATGTGCAATGTGATTTAAATACATGACTTATTATTGTGAATAGCATGATTAATTGTAAATACTTGATTATGTGAAAATTGCCTAAATTTGGTAGCCAGCGAAACTACCGAGCGAAACTACAGATTCGCCCGGTAGCTGGCTAGACTGATCAATGTACTCGTGACCAGAGCTAGTTTCGCCTGGCCAGCGAAACTGCCAGCGAAACTAGCCTCTGATATAAATAAACTTAATAAACCCTAGTAGCCTCATTTGCCTCATTCCACAACAAACACACACACACTCATTTCTCCTGGAGATTCTGGTCAGTCGAGGTTCACACCGAGTTGTCGAGATCTCAGCCCCAAACCATCATCTACCAAGCTAGGAGATCGAACCGTGAGTCCCAAAAACCTCCATTTTGTGTTTTATGTGTATTTTTCTTAAAAAGCATGACCAAACCTTCATGATATTGCTTGATCTTCTGTAAATATGCTTTAGGATGCTAGATCTATCATAAAGTTGATGACTTTACGTTTAGAATCCAACCATGTTAGGGATCTAGATCATTTTGGTCATTTTAGGGTTTTGAACTTATCTTGGTGATTTGATGATGAAACTGCATGTAAACGTGTTAAAGTTGCTTGATTTATGTTGGTAAATGCCTATGAATGCTAAATAATGAATTGCATGTAAGATCAGAAGCTGTTAGGTCGATTTTTAGGCAAATCCGTATGTTTTTCGCGACCAGCGAAACTGTCTGTTCTCTGGGCGAAACTAAGTAGCGAAATTATATCTCCTTCCAGCGACACTGACCAGCGAAACTATAGTGTCGCCGGATAACCTGACCAGACCAGCTCAAGCGAAACTACCGAGCGAAATACCTGAACGAAAGTTCAAACCAGTTTCCCTGCGAAACTAGGCTAGCGAAACTGCGTCAGCAGTTTCGGGCGAAACTAGCCTAGCGAAACTGTGTCACCGGGCATTGCCTAGCGAAAGTGCTGCCCGTGCACCTAGCGAAACTGCCTAGCGAAACTGTGCTAGCGAAACTAAGACCTGACCTAAAAACCAAACTTGTGAAATTTGCTTAAGTGTAATGCCATGACTTACATGATTATGCCATGATGAAACATGTTTGATATCCGATTTATATGAACCCTTGTTTATGATCAACCATTGGTGTCGTGTGTCGGTATGTCGAGTCATAGTTGCAACGTGCTATGTTATGGGCCATAGTGACGTTAAGTAAAGATTAGACACGAAACTAATACTTAAGACCTAAACGTGTTCTAGGTCTTCGTTAAACAACAATATTTGGATTACTTGAAGTGTAGCAGTGCAACCAAAGGTGAGTGTCACTAACCCGCTTACTGTGAGTCCGTTTGGGCCACACCGAATAACTTAACGAAAAACAATGCTGAATAAACTCGAGAGTGCTAGGCACCTCACTGATAAACTTGAGAACTCGGGAATGCTCGGCACCCACTTGATGAACAGAAGTGTTTTTATGGGAAACACTTGTGAACTATGAACAAACTATTTTTCTGAAACAAAACTGAAAACGTTTTAATATGGCTAGTGTAGGTTAAAGTCTGAACCACATGATATCACATGTTTTCTAAGGATGCCTTATAACTTAAAAGTCCTCAACTTAAATTGTGCCATTAATTTGTGAAAGCGAGGGGATGTTGGGTAGATCTACTGGAGTTTGACAAACTCCGCCCCGTGGCACGGGGAGTGCACGGAGGAACAATATCAGCCTATTTGACCGTAGTCCCGGGGAGGACACGGGGGAGGCAAAAACCGCGATGACTATGTCCGCACCGTACGGGATGGCTCGGCCCCCACAAAATAAGTCAGCTTTGGTACAAACTTCCTTAGAGCATGGAACAACGGATTAGCTACCCGCGATATCGGTTGAGTCCTTTAACTTTACGGAACTAGTTCATACCCGATGACGTAGGTCACGGAAACTTCATTTATAAACAAAGAAATAATTACGAGCATTGCTTTTCACAAATAAATAACTTGTAACTATACCTTGACACGAATTGGGATTATGAGACCGGGCCAATGCATGACAAGCCCACTGTGAACTCACCAACCGTTAGGTTGACACTTGCGTGGTTTAAACTTTTGCAGATCGCTAAGGAGTATCCGCTGGAGGTTGGCATGGCACTTGAAGACCTTTGTTTTTGATTTAAACTAAATTGGGAATTTAAAACAACATTTATGTAAAGCACGTGGTTAGTGCTAAGGACAATTATTTTTCCGCTGCGTATGTAATTTAAGACTTTGATTTATAACTCGTGTTTGAACAATCCCTGATTCGTTTAGTATTTGTAACTATGGTTGTGGATCCTGGTCTAGTCGCGCCCCTCGACGGTATAAACTCCGTTAGTGGTATTTTGGGGGTGTGACAATATATTAAAAGAGAATTGATAATGTAAGAAAAAAATACCGCGTTAGTTGATTGTTGTCCTCGCCGTATCGTGCTAACAGAAATGAATATTGCGTTGTAATAGTGGCTCCTCTGTTAGAGGAAATTAAGGTGACACCTCCGTTAGGGGAGATTGAGGTGGACATCTCCGTTAGAGGTAATTGAGGTGACACCTGCTTCAATGTCTGATGAAGAGTGGTGGGCAAACTTTGGTGATGAAGTCACGAGGGTATGGATAAACGCACAAAAATCAAGTACTACGTTTGTTGTTTCCCAAATGAATTCCCAAACTGTTGTTTCCCAAATGAGGGTATGGACAAACGAACAAAAATCAAGTATTGCGTTCGTTTTTTCCCAAATGAATTCCCAAACTGTTGTGTGGCCATAACGAGCGAACAAATGACAAATAATGCTTATGTACTGCCGTCGCTGCAACGCGCGGGTACATTACTAGTATATATATATATATATATATGTGTGTGTGTGTGTGTGTGTGTGTGTATTGTTTCATTGTGAAGTAAACCTCAAATGTCTCGTTTGTATTATAGTTTATCATGTTTTGTTAGAGCATAATCGGTTCGTCGTGTAAAGTATCTGAACAAGATGAAGATGCAAAGATGCTGCCCACGAAGTCAATCACAACTGGAAGTTCATGACCAACAAACTATGAGTTCGTTGGTCTCTAGTTCATGACCAGTGGCATAGATATAAATACATTGTTCTTTGTATATGTGACTAGACTTTTGGAGTGAAGTTTGGGAGGGTCCAGATCTTACGTCTGTGTTTCTAGAGTGTGTTTCTACTGTTTGGTTTTGAGTGTTTGTAATTGGATCTTTGTTTCAATAAATAAACCTTTAATTAGATCTTGTTCCTCGTTCAAACGATCAATCAAACTAGTGGTAAGATCCGATTTAGCTCTTTACAAGTGGTGTTAGAGCACATCCAGGTTGCTCTACTGTGTTTGACTTGATCGTGTTCGTTTTCATGATAAAAACTGTTTTTTTCATTTAAAAACGAGTCAATTATTGAGTTTTTCGAGTCTAATTTGTTTCCGAATCATTCATGTTGCTAATATCTCTTTGACTGCTGCAAACTCTATAAAAAATCATCAAAATCGTGAAAAATTAGTCAAAATGGTTCTAGTTCGTATGTAACCATTTTTTAGTTCGTCATTCACTTCGTAGTCACGAACTGGTAGTTTGTTGTTCGCTTCGCGTGTCATTTCGTGGTTTACTTTTTGGTTTAGTTCTCAAATCAGTTTGCTACCCAGTTCGTGAGTTGGTTCTCAGCCTGCTTTGTAGTTCACTTCGTGGCAACAAACTGGAATTCGTTTCTTACTTCGCAAGTTAGTTTTTGATTCAGTTCATTACCCTGTTCTTTGGTCACTTCGTGAGTCTGTTCTCAACTCAGTTCGTGAGCTAGTTCGTGCATTACTTCGTTCTTCACTTCACTTCATTATTCACTTCATTGGATTAGTTTTTCAAGAAAGTCAAGATGAATGATTTTCAAGCCTTTGTTGCGATGCAAACTTCGATGCAAGCAATGTTAAACTATGACAATGAAATTGGAACAAACCAGAAAGTTCCTAAATTGCTGCAACTTGAAGATTCTAGTTGAAGATGGTTATAAGAAACCAGTTGATTCTGAGGGAGAATCCAAAGAACGAAAAGATTATAATGCTGAAGAAAAGAAAGCTCATAGTTATCTCACTATTGCTTTACCGAAAGAATTAATACATCAATTCAATATATGCACAAAATCCAAATCATTATGGGAAGCTTTAGCCCTAAGATTTAAAGGAAATGAGCGGTACAAGAAGATTAGGCAGAAGGTTAACAAGGAATTTGACAATTTTCAACATTTTGAAAATGAAAATATTACAGCTATCATTTCAAGGCTTTCACATCTGATAAGTGATATGAAAATGGTGGATATCACAAAAGAAGACGAAGAATTGAAAGAAAAGTTGCTGGAAGTATTATCAAAAGATTAGGAAATTTATGTCATACTACTGAATCATGATAAATAATTCTCAACATTATCATTTCATGCTTTAACAAGTAAATACAAGCAAGAGAAATGGAAATGTTGAATGCTCGTAAATCAACTGCTAAATTGCAAAATCCTGAGTTATATCATGGTCAGAATGCTGCAAGTAGAAATGCAAAAGCTAAACCAAGTGGTCTTAGTCCTCCTCCCAGTACAACTTTTCTTGGAAATGTTTCTAGAATTTCTGAAACTTTTGATTCCTCAATGGGTTGTAGTTTTACCATTCTGGGTCAAACAAATCAGAAAATAAGGAATTAGCAAGGGAGAATAAATTGTTGAATGAAAATATTAATATCCAAAAAAGAAACGAGGATAAGTTGAAGAAAGAATTGTTTGCTGAATTGGATATTGTGAGGTTGTAGAAATCAGAGACAAATACTGTTGCTAAGAAGTTGATTGCAACCGAGAATGAATTATCTAAACCACAACAGAAGATATCAGATCTGAAGATCAAGGTGATTGATACAAATCGTCAACTAAATAATGTCACAAATTCACAATCATTTACAAGTTTCTTGGCAAAGGATGAGAATTTTGAAAGAATGTTTGACAAAACAGTTCCACCCCCCCGACTATTATCAAGGAAGCTGTCAATGTTGTGAAAGAAAAAGTTAATGAATTTGATTACTCAAATTTTTCTTATTCGAAAACTGAAGAACAGAGTCTGAAGAAAAAAGTAGAATAAGAAGAATGGAAAGAAAGCTGAAAAAGAATCTGTTGTTCCTGTTGTTACATAGTTTGTGTGTGGCTCTTCATCTACTAAAGAAGAGAAAACTGTTATTCTAGGTAAGAAGATTATTTCACATACCGATATTAATGAAACAGTTTTCTATGCTTAGAAGGGTGTTGATCAAATGATAGCTGAATTTTGTCGTCTTGCGAAGAATGGGCATAAATTAACTGGTTTGGAAGAAAAGATTTCTGGAAAACAAGCAGGTTTAGGATTTTCAAAGGAAGAAATTGCTGAACGAAGGTGTATACAACAACAGAAAATGAAGAAGCTTGATATTAAGCAAGTGAAAAGGGTGTTTTTAAAGCTGAAAAGGTTCAACCTGATCGATTCTACAAGCATAAGGGTTCAGACCAAATACTTTCTGATCAAGAGTTTCCACTTCATTGTGTGGATTCTCATAAAATAGCTGAAGTTTTTGTCAAGAATGATGATACAAAGCTCAAGAAGAAGCAATTTGTTAAATTTTCTTCTGAAGGATCAATCTCTACTCCAAAGAGTCCGACATCAAAATGGTTCATGATCATCGACATCAGGTATTTGATTCTTTCTATGATCATTATGGAGATAATATGTGTTACGAAGCTTTGCAGGTTCCTAAACGGTGGGACAAAAAAAGTCGTTTGTGTTACAATTATCGCCAAAAGGGGCATATGGCACAAGATTGTCCGGTTCCTACTGTTTTTGCTCAAAGAAGAAATAAGGTTCCATTTGTAGGTAAATCTGCCAAAGCAACGGTCATTGATGAAAATGGCAGAGTGTTTGATGAACTTCAACCTACATTCTTTAAAAAATAAGGACGATTTGTTCCTAAAGTTTCAAATGTTCCAATTGTAGGTTGTTTGTCACATTTAACTGTGATTGATTCATCAAATATTGATTTTTTAAAACAGAAACAATGGAAACCTAATGTGGTTTCGAAGCAAAACCAGGAGAATGGTCAACCAGAAGCTATTCGCTTCGGGTCATTTATAAACTGATGTGTTTGACCAGTGTGCATGTACTTCTAGAAGACCTATCGGTGATTGAAACGTTGCTGATGGAGGAGTATTTTGCTTTTCTTAATTTTAATTTCACGATTCATCTTTCTAAACTGAAATTTTTCTGAAAGCTAAATCAGACAGGTATCCGAGTCAGTTGATCAATTTTCTTTCTTAATTTTTTGTTTATAGTTTAGAGGGAGAAAATTGAAAGGTCAAAAATAGTGTCTTGTTACTAAAAGATGAAAAATCCAAAAATAGAGTTTTCCATTTTAGGGGGAGAAATACATGTCATGGTGAAGGTGAATACATGCGAAATATATATAGCAAAGTGAATACTATATATAAAATTTTGAGAAATTGATAATTGGGAAATGATGGTACATTGGTTTACGTATCTGACTCATGGATAGAGTATGTGAAAAAAAAAGCCATCAGACCATTTTTTGGTATGCTTGGTAGGCTCGGCAAATCAGAAAATATTCAGATGTGATATACACTAAATGATATTCTTTACCTAATGGATAACATCTTGAAGCGTATTTATTGAAAAAAATTATAAAAAATTATGTGTGAAAAAGAAAAATGAGAAGTCACTGTGTATACATACGTATCGAAAGATCGGCCTGATTGTTGTTCATTTGTGGTTCTTCTTTATTTTCTTTGGTGTTTCGTATAATTCATCGGACTTTCTTTGCGTATACGGAAGTATCGACCTGATTGTTGTTGAATTATACAACTTCGACTTGTTTTAATTTTCTTATTTTGTTAAATCTGAGGCCTTATCTGCGTATCGAAAGATCGACCTTAAGGTAGATGATTTAGCATTCTTATTTCTTTTTGAATGGAACACAATTGGCAATATCATGAATACAAAACACTATGTGATGATCACAAGTGTACTCACACGAGAAAGAGAATATGTCTAAATATGTATGATAGTGTGGGGTACATTGGTCAAAGCAAATAAATAATATTTTAACATATCCAGAAGTTATTAGTATGATTCTGCCTGAGCTTAATATGGACAAATTATACCGGCAATCAACATGGCTTGTGTGCTTCAGTTAGTTGAAATTGAATTGTAGTTTAGTGCGTTATGTCCAATATGATCCCAGATAGTGATCTTTCTCAAACCAAAAAGAGAGTTTGATTAAGTACTGCATTTATTTTCTATATCAGAAAAAAAAAACAAAAATATTTTAGTTGTGTTTTAGCATAAGTTTGAAAAATCAAAAAGATTTTAGGTTTGTTTTGATTTTAACTTTCTGAAAAGGCAAAAAGATTTTCTTTCTTATTTGTTTTCGATAAATCAACATGTGATATGAAATCAAATTTCAAAATAAATATAATGGAGTCTCAAAGAGACGTTTTGCGCCAAGATTATTTATGATTGGTCAAGTACTAAAGTGAAAGAGAATGTCACAACTTCAAGCCATCTGAAGCTATTTATAAAGATGAAACACACAGTGCATCGTCAAGTATTCAAGATCAGACTAACCATTAAGTTGAGGGGGAGTTTGATTGAAGATACAATACTATGGGATGAACCAGATACTGCATACGTCAAGGGGGAGTTTGTTAGAGCATAATCGGTTCGTTGTGTGAAGCATCTGAACAAGATGAAGTACACAGATTATGCTTACGAAGTCAATCATGAACTGGAAGTTCGTGATCAACGAACTGTGAGTTTGTTGGTCTCCAGTTCGTGACCAGTGGAAAAAATATATAAATACATTGTTCTTTGTATTTGTGACTAGACTTTTGGAGTGAACTTTGTGAGGGTCCAGATCTTAAGTGAGCGTTTCTAGAGTGTGTTTATGCTGTTTAGTTTTGAGTGTTTGTAATTGGATCTTTGTGTTTTCAATAAACATACCTTTGATTAGATCGCGTTCCTCGTTCAAATGATCAATTAAACCAGTGGTAAGATCCGATTCAGGTCTTTACATGTTTCTTAATAGATCAAAGTTAGGTAAAATGAGTGAATAATTACATTATCATATAATGACTATATTGATGATGAGTATAACTCAAAGACCTTGTTCAGTTGCTAATCTTTATGAAGAAACATGAGAAGGATCTTAAATGGGTCAAACAGGTGCAAATTTTGGATATTGATAAATTTATAGTAAAACTCAAGTATAAACTGATTTTAAAGGTTTAATAACTAATCCAAATTTGCTAAAAATGTGTTGGTATGATACCCGAACAAGTGAACAATAATTTTTATGATTTTGGCACTCGCATTTACGTAACGAATTACATTATGCGTGTTAATGAAAAGTTCATCTTGTGACATGTTTACTTAATATGGAATAAGCGTAAATGGATGTAATAAGATTAGGTGGTGTCGGGTGGAAGCCCGGACCTCTGGGATTGAATTGGGATAATACACGTGAGAAAGGCCTAAAGAATTCTCTAAGTATAAAAGCTGGAATAACTGACGTAACTTTCTATTGTATTTCCTCCTCTGGTGGGCCGGGAATGCCCGGCTTATCAATTTATCCAGTAAACTACTAGGGGGCTCATGTAGCCCATGCCGGATTAATTGTATTCTGGGCCGGAGCAATGAATCTATTTGAAGTGGCTCATTTCGTACCAGAAAAGCCTATGTTTGTGAGAAATACATTGACAATAACGAAATAAAGTCAATTTTATTTTGTTTTGTTTTATTAATCTTTTCTTGATTTGTTTCGTTATTGTCAATGTATTTCTCACAAAAAAAATTTTGTTGGGCGGCACGTGAAAGGTTCTTTCATAGCTTTCGCGATTTGCAAAGGGGCTAGCGGCACATGATGAGGACCTTAAAAGAGTTGGCCTCTGGTCAAACTTCTAATTTTTGTTTTATTTAAAACTTGATTCCTTTGAATCAAACTGAATTGTTAACATAAACAATAACATGTCTTGGTGTTTATGATATGTAAAAACCATGATTGGCACCGATGAAGATCATGCCCGTAGTGAAGAGTTGAAAACGAGAATGAAGAATTTACTATAATGTTGTCAAGTTGAGAAGTCTTAGGGTTTAATCCAATACTCTTATAACTATAACCTTATAGGAACTTATGTTTAAATCATGGGTTGGTGTTTTGAATTCTATGTCTTGTTTTTTTTACATGATCGGTTTGATCATGAAACCGATCTAGTCAAACTTAGGGATGAAGTTTTGGACGGATTCGTATCCATCGACCTTTTTAAACTGAACTATACTCTAACTTCTTGAGTTAGGGTTAATTAATAAATAAAAAATCGTATTAGTGTTCTATAAGTGGTATTAGAGCAGGTTTGCTCGTTTGCTGTGTTCTATAAGAAATCTGTTGATAGTTCATCTTCAGATAATGTCACCATAGATTCATCTGTTCCGGTAATCAGGCAAAAGTGGTTGCCTAAAATGACTTCTAAAGCCACTGAAGATTTTTCAGAAGACACAAGTCGACCCAAAGCTGAATGCTTTGGTCCAGATTCTCACTAACTTTTTGCTACTATGTGCAGGGTGCTCGAAAGCCAGCTGTCAACAACTTTTGGGTTATTAATAGTGGAGCATCCAGGCACATGACTGGTAATCTCTCCTTACTTACCGATGTTAAACCAATCAATGGTGGGGGAGTTACTTTTTCTGGCCATAAAGGAGGTAGAATCACTGGAGAAGGAAAAATGGGAAATGACAAAGTTACATTTGACAAAGTTTAATTTGTGGAAGAGTTGCAGCACAATCTCCTGAGTGTCTCATAAATATGTGATAAGCAGTATACCACTGCGTTCACAAGTTCTGAGTGTATCTTTTTGAAGCCCGGATTTCAAATTCCTGATGAATGGATAGTGATGCGTGCGCCTCGGTTTCGGGATTTATATGTTTTGAATATGAATCAGACCTCGTCTACAGTGTCGGCTACATGTTTCATATCTAAAGCTACTGAAAAAGAGTCAATATTGTGGCATCGTCGTATGGGTCATCTTAACCACCGTAAGATGAATTATTTGGTTAATCACAATTTAGTTGAGGGAGTTTCTAAGAATCGTTTTTCGATTGATGATGTGTGCGTTTCATGCAAAAAGGGGAAGCAATAGAAAAAGTCTCATCCGTACAAACGTGTCAATTCCATTGTTACTCCGTTGGAGCTACTTCATATGGATCTTGTTGGTCCTATGAATCTTAGAAGCGTGGATGGAAGTTTTTACTGTTTGGTCATTACAGATGATTTTTCGCGTTTCTCTTGGGTCGCGTCATTACATTCGAAGGATGAAACTCCAGCAACGATTCAGCGGTTATTGTCCAAGTTTGAGAATCTGTACAAGCACAAGATTTGTCGTATTCGTACCGACAATGGTACTGAATTCAAGAACACATCGATGAAAGCATTTTGTGATTCTTTTGGAATTTCACATGAATTTAGTGCTCCATACACTCCACAACAAAATGGAGTGGCTGAGCGAAAGAATCGCACTTTAATAGAGACCGCACGAACTATGTTAGCTGATGCAAATCTACCAATCAAGTTCTGGTCTGAGGCGGTTCATACTGCTTGTCATGTGCTTAATAGAGTTCTTATTGTTAAGCGGTTCAACAAGACTTGTTATCATTTACTCAAAGGTAGAAAGCCGAATTTAGATTTTCTCGAACCATTTGGGTGTCTATGCACTGTTCTCAAAGGAGGTGGTAAGTTTGAAGCTAAGGCTGTGGAAGGCATCTTTGTTGGTTATCAACATCCAATGAAACGTGTCTATTTTCTGTCTTCAAAAACCATTGAGAGCCATTTGCATGTGGATTGTCG
This sequence comes from Deinandra increscens subsp. villosa, assembly GCA_039602395.1. NCBI lineage: Eukaryota > Viridiplantae > Streptophyta > Magnoliopsida > Asterales > Asteraceae > Deinandra > Deinandra increscens. The sequence goes on along the minus strand of JBCNJP010000007.1, from coordinate 36,427,362 downwards.
AAGATATAGTTTTCTGAAACCCAAATCGGTTGATGGTTCTATTTTTGATTATAAGACGTTCTTTGATTCTTTCTTGGATGCACACACTGACTCTGCTGATGAGCTTACTGATGATATGACTGGTGTTATCATTCATACCATGCTTAATTCTGGATCATGTATTCCAAAGTTTTCAAATGTTTCTGGTCCTGCTTCATCTAGTCAGACTGTTTCTGATCTAGAAACCATGAGTTCATCTGATGATGATGACAATACATATCATGAAGCAGAATCAATACCTTTGGTTGATCCAACCAAGCACAAGTTCGTCTGTTCCAAATACTTTATTGCCTGGTGAATTGTCTAGTTCAGAGGATGCAGATGCTACACTAAATACTCTTGATGATATTGTTGAGGTTCCTGATTCGACTAATCTCCGAATTCATTCTATTCATCCTCAAGAGAATATTATTGGAGATTTGACTTTTGGGGTGCGCACACGCCATCAGTTATCTGATAATGTCGATGCTTTGATTGCTGAAATTAGAGATTCGGGGGTTCAGAATGATATGTTTCATTCTTGTATTCTGTCTCAAGTTGAGCCGACCAATGTTGAACAAGTTATGTGTTTGGAACGACAATAAAAACACTAATAAAATAGACCTAAACCTAGACCTAAGACACACCTAATTTTACCGAAATAACCTAAACCGAACCGAACCCTAAGGCAGTGAACCTGTCGGATTATAGTAAAGCTAAGGCAAGACCGGGAATATCGAACCCTAGAGACACTCTATAGACAAAATTAACCTAGGACCTATGAATAGGAAAATTGAGTTTTGGTTTTTGGAAGTGATTTGAGAACTGAATTAACTAAATTAACTAAATTAACTAACTAACTAACAACCGACAACTTGAGGCAACTTAGGACGAAGTCAGAGATGATAAAGGTACCACCTAGACCTAGAATCCTAATTAATATTAACGACCTGATAGAATCCTAATTAATATTAACACACAACCCATAGAAACTCTACGAGCCCCCGAATCACTCTCCGGACGATACTGATAGAATACCTACAGATTGGAATACACTTACCGGTTTATTAGTTCACCTTTTGAGTTCTTCCTAATTGATTACTCTAACGCTCGGACAAGTGGTTCACCTTTTGAGTCCTTCCCACTTCAACTACCCTAGAACACCCTCAAAACAATCTAAGGCACCCTAGACTAGCCGGAGCTACCTCTAATTCCTACAATTGACACGAATAGCAAATTGACTAAATTCCTAGGGCACTTCCTTTTGAGACAATGTTAACCTAGTTCATTAACCAACCCGACTACCCGACAGCTATCATCCTTTTGAGCTTATTTAGACAGGCAGAATATTGAATTCAAGAAATCAATTACCAACTAATTCTATGATCTACCAAATTAGCAAGCCACATTCAATAGCAAACACACAGTCACACCATTAAACTACCTAACTCAAACCGAAAGACATTCGCAAGCTAGGTAAGAACCAATCAATAATCTCAATCCTAAAGACAATATGCACATGCATCCAATTATAGAAAATAGAGGAATTTAAAGAGCAATCAAACCCATCAAAATATATCATAAACCAAGAAAAGTCATTAACACTAATTAGTCATCATAACGGCCTAGGCGGCACTAAGTGCTTAGCCTAGGATCATGTTCAAAGTAGAAACACAGAGAAAGTCTAAAGCTTGATCAGTAAACATGTCTAGTTTAAGTACTTAATTAAGAAAACAAGAAGAGAATAAAAACCGAACACACGAACACAAAGTCGAATGGTTAATCCTTAGTCTTCTCCTTGATCCTTAGCCTTTCCACTCTCAAAAATCGCCTCTTGGTTGCTCTCGAATCGACCAACAATCAAAAAGTTCGAATTGTCGTTCGAATGGAATTGTTTTTGCCGAACTCCTTCTGCCGCCTCAAAAGAATTATGTCGTCCCCCCCACTTTGAAATTAAAAATATATAATTTATACCTAGCGTCCAAATCCACCCTACATCATGTTTCCTTATCATTCTGAAGTTTCTTCCTCTTGCATCTACGTAAGCCCAAGTCACAAGCAACCCAATCTATTTATTTACACCTCGCAAGCCCATGTCTATCATACACTTTAGTCCAACCCCATTTGTTTAATTGTTTTGCTTTTACATGAGAAGCCCACATCGCTCAACAAAATTGTAATATAATCTGATGTATTGTATAGTACACGTGAAATTAACAAGAGCCACCATCTTGTTTGTTATTATATATTTTCTTTGTGAGCTCAAGTAACCCAACCACATTTTATTTCTTTTTGTTGTTTCTTCATCTTAATTATACCATGTCAGTACGTCATCTCGTACTCTACTTAATTGCACCGAATTAGCTCGTTTTTACTTGTGGTCTCGGGGATTGACTAAACACCTACAAAACATGTAAAAACATAAATAGAAGACTCAAAGACTCAAACTTACACCAATTTATATAAAAAAAGACTCAATACACACTAAGACTCAAATAACTATAAAATAGATAAAAACCAACAAAAATGACTCAAACTCGACTCAAAAACTATACAAATTACACGGGAAAACAAGATGTGTTTAGCACACATCAAACA
>JBCNJP010000007.1:36354942-36424246 GCA_039602395.1 Deinandra increscens subsp. villosa | reverse complement strand
TGGACCCTCGGGAAACCTATTCAGGAACCTTTGATTGACAACAGGAATCCTTTGCTCAAAGATACTGGCAACACACCAGTTGAGAGCAGCATGACATATACTGAATTGACGGTTCGATGTATAAAACTTGAAAATGAATTGGCAGCTCTCCGTGCAATTGTGAGAGCTCAAGGAGAAGAAATTGAAGGGTTAAAGGCAGGACAATCTGTGAAAGCCACTGATAGGTAAGGTTGTCAACCATACGTTGAAATGAGATTCACATGTCAAACTTGATTTAATTCAAAATAGGATCTTGCACAGGTTGTCTTCCTTAGATGTTGATGAAGTTGAACAAGATGATCTGGTTGAACAAGTTGATCCGGTTGAACAACTTCATCCGGAGGAAGAAGGCCATGTTGATACGGTTAAACAAGTTGATCCGGTTGAACAACTTCATCCGGAGGAAGAAGGCCATGTTGATCCGGTTGAACAACTTCATCCAGAGGAAGAAGGTCATGTTGATCCGGTTGAACAACTACATCCGGTGCATGTGACTGCTGATAATCAGATTATCACAAGTTCGATGAGTGATCTGCAAACCACAAATGTGGAGTAGCTCCTGAAGCTCTATCTTTCATGAGAAAAAATGATGATTAGAAATACTCTTAACTGCACTGGGTTAAGGAGTGCTCCATCTCTGCCCATCATTCCTCTTTTAAAGCCTAGTGATCAATCTCTGCCCATCATTCCTCTTTTAAAGCCTTGTGATCCCCCTGATACTCCTGAAACAGAAAAGGTTGTTGAAGCTGATGTTGAAGAAGACAGAGTCAAAGACAAGGTGTTTCCACCTGTTAAAGAGACAAAGCCTGTGGAGCCAAAGACTGAACCTACTGATGAGAATGATTTTTCTGCTGAAGCAATCAGATTTAGGAAAGGAAAAATGTTGATGCCCCAGTACCAATCAGATTCTGATAAGGTGTTTGCAGCTGTTAAGAAGACAAAACCTCCAACATTCATTGATGATCAACAGGTATATCTCCCTGAAGATGAGGCAAATATGATAAAACAGGCACTTGCAGATGCTGAGAAAGCTGAACAAATAAAAAGGGAAGGAGACATGGCCTTGGCATTCAAACTACAAGGAGACATGATGCGTTATTCAAATGATAAAGTAATAATGGGTCTGATAAATGAAATCAAGAGAAGGTCTATTGATGAGAAATGGCAACGATGGACTCTGACAAGGAGACAAGAAAAAGAAGAATGGCCACAGAATCTGACAAGGAGTGTCACACCCCCAAATAACCACTAATGGAGTTTGTACCGTTAAGAGGTGCGAGCAAACCAGGACCACAACCATTAGTTACAAATACTAAACGAATCAGAGTAAAGTCCAAACATTAATAATAAAAACCGTTTAACAGTACGCAGCGGAAAACAATGTCTTTAGCACTAACCATGTGCTTTACAGAATCAGTGTTTCAAGTTCTCAATTAAGTTTGACTAAAAATAAAATGTCTTCGTGTGCCATGCCAACCCGATCCGGATACTCCTTAGCGATCTGCAAAAGTTTAAACCACGCAAGTGTCAACCTAACGGTTGGTGAGTTCACAGTGGGCATGTCATACATTGGCCCGGTCTCATGATCAAAATCGTGTCAACACATACTTATGAAATATTAATTTGTGAAAAGCAAGGATTAATGATATCCATAATCATAGTATTGTGGTTTAGTAAAAGTATTGTCCGTAACCTACGTTATCGGGTATGTACTAGTTTTGTATAGTTAAAGTGCTCAACCGATATCGCGGGTAGCTAATCCGTTGTTTCCATGCACTAAGGAAGTTTGTACCAAAGCTGACCGATATTTGTAGGGGCAGAGCCTCCAGCTATTTTGTTTTGCGGACATATGTCATCGTGGCTTTGCCTCCCCCGTGTCCTCTCGGGATCACGGTCAGATAGGCTGATATTGTACCTCCGTGCACCTCCAGTGTCACGAGGCGGAGTTTGTCAAACTCCAGTAGATCTACCCAACATCCCCTCGCTTTACAATTAATGGCACAATTAAGTTGAGGACTTTTTCAGTTAAAAGGCAATCCTTAGAAATCATGTGATATCATGTGGTTTAGACTTTAACCTACACTAGCCATATTAAAACGGTTTACTTTTGGGGTTCTTATGAATCCCGAAAACATTTTCCAGTTTCGTTTTAGAATTAGTTGTTTAAGTAGTTCACACGTGTTTCCCATAAAACACTTCAAGTTCATCAGGTAGGTGCATAGCACTCTAAGTTTTCAGTTTCATCAAGTAGTGCATAGCACTTATAAGGTTGTCAGCATCGTTTTTCATTAGGTTATTCAGTGTGTCCCAAACGGGCTCACAGTAAACGGGTTAGTGACACTCACCTTGGGTTGCACTGCTACGCTTGCTAAAAAAATCCAAATATTGATTGCTTATCGAAGACCTATGAACACGTTTAGGTCTTAAGTATTAGTTTTGTGTCTAATCTTTAACTTACGTCACTATGGCCCATAACATAGCACGTTGGAACTACGACTCGACATACCGACACACGACACCGATGGTTGATCATAAACAAGGGTTCACATAAATCAGAAATCAAACATGTTTCATCATAGTATATTCATGTAAGTTGTAGCATAGCATTCAAGTAAGTTGCACAATTTTGGGTTTAGGTCTCAGTTTCGCTAACAGTTTCGCTAGGCAGTTTCGCTGTGTGCACGGGCAGCACTTTCGCTAGGCAATACCCGATGACACAGTTTCGCTAGGCTAGTTTCGCTCGAAACTGTTGGCACAGTTTCGCTAGCCTAGTTTCGCCCGAAACTGGTTTGAACTTTCGTTCAGGGAATTTCGCTCGGTAGTTTCGTCCGAACAGGTCTGGTTGGTTTACCCGGCGACACTACAGTTTCGCTACATAGTGTCGCTGGATGAAGATATACATAATTTCGCTGCTTAATTTCGCCCAGAGAACACACAGTGTCGCTGGTCGCGAAAAACTCACAAATCAGCCTAAAAATCAATCTAGCAGCTTCCATATTTCATGTAATTCAATATATAGCATGCATAATCATTTACCAACATCAATCAGTAAGCTTTAACACCTTAAACATGGGTTTTCATCATCAAATCACCAAAAGCACATTTTAAACCTAAAATGACCTAAATAGCATAAATCTTCATTATGGTTTGATTTCAAACGTAAAGTTACTGACTTTAGGATAGATCTAGCATCCCTAATCAACATACTAGAAGATCAAGCAATTATATAAAGATTCAAGCATGCTTTTTATTAAAACTCATAGAAAGTACATAAAGAAAGGTTTTGGGACTCACGATTCGATCTAGGAATCGAATGGATGTTGTCTCGAGGCTGAGCTCACGTCGGCTTGTGATGATTCTCGGCTGACCAGATTTCCAGGAGAGAGTGTGTGTGTGTTTTTGAGATAATGGTGCAACAAATGAGGGTCCTAGGGTTTTATGTTCTTAAATATCAGAGGCTAGTTTCGCTGGTCAGTTTCGCTGGCCAGGCGAAACTGTCTCTGAACTCGTGCAAGTCAATTGGCTTAGCTAACTACCGGGCGACACTATAATTTCGCCTGGTAGTTTCGCTGGTCAACCATAAAGGGCAAATTTTCATTTTATTCTTAATGCTAAATCATGCTTTTTAATTTACATTGCACATAATGACAACACATAAATGAACACATAACACATATGGACGGGTTTGGTGATCAACCAAAGGTCGTGGACGTATTCGGCCTAGTTAAGCATTAGTTACTAAGTTAACACTTATAACGTAACTAACGGAGATTGTCTAACGGAAGTTAACCTTGGAATTCTCGGATGTCACAAGGAGATTAAAGCTAAACAAGAAAAGATCAGACTGGCAAAAAAACCCACAGAATGCCAAACTCCTTTGGAAGTTCTGAAATATTATCATAGCCAGGGGATGGGCAACTCTTGAACAAGAAAATTTAATGACTGCTAATTAGTTATGCGATATGATGTCCAGGGTTGTTCAAGAGGATGGTGAATTAAAACTGAAGGAAAAGATAGATGCCGATGAAAGGCAGGAGAAGATAAAAAGGGAAGAAGAGATACATATGATCCTAGAAACCCCTATGACAGAGGAAGAAGAACTCAAGCTTCTCAATTGCTATTTCAGTAAGATGAGGGGGGAGGACCCAAAAAAGATCAATCCTTCTGGTATTAATAGCTTGAGAATCAAATATTCAAATACCATACTTGAACAGAACAAAATTTCAAAGGTTACAAGTGAACCAATACCACCAGGTGCATTTTCTGATCTGAACAGAACTCTAGCCTCACATCAACCCAAAAGAAACCCTCCTAGAAGTAGTAGACCTGTAAAGCCTCCTAAACCTGTAACATTAAAGCCTCTTCCACCAAACTTTAGAACAGACAACTTCACACCCTTTATACCATAATCTAGAAGTGGTCATACTCTTCCATCTCCATATCCTCGCCTAAACAAACCCAAAAACCCTCATCTCCACCCAAGGCACCAGAAAAACCCCCCACCAAGAGAATGAAGTCAGTGGCTAAGAAGGGTAAAGGAAAAGTGATCAATGAGGAGGATGAATACAGAGATATCCATGTTGAAAGGAGAAGAATCATCTCCTGGAGGTATGATGATCAAGCCAAAGTATACCTGTTCACAACCAGTTCAGATGAGGTAATAAAGTTTAAAGCTGAAGAAGCTATGTACAACCTCACTGACCATGAGTTGGGTGATGTTAGACAAGTACGTGGTGATATGAAGGGTACCTGTTCAAAAGAGGACTCCTTAATGCTGAGGATAAAGATGTATTTGGATGACTTATACGGGGAAGTAGATGAAGCTACACAACGCAGCATTGACAATCCTGTTTCGATGGTTAAAGTTGATAAGGATGGAAAGTTGGTAGTCTATAGAGCTGATGGGTCATTCACAACGCATAGTACAGTTCCAGATCCAGAATGGAGCCAGGCTGACAAAGGCCGAATCAATTTAATAATGATAACTAACAGGCTTCATGTGGTTAAGAGAAAACAGGTGACCAACTGGGAGTATAAGAAAGAAACAGGCATGTATCACATTTTCACCAGTGAACATGATGAGATAATTAGAAGCTTAGAAGATGCTCTAAATGGGTTTCTGAAGCTGAGATACGAGATATTGTCAGGATTGGTGATACTGAGAGCAGAATAATGACACGGACCTTTCATGAAATTCTCCTATTTCACAAGGACAAATTTCGGTTACAGGCTATTGAAGAGGAGAACAAGATGGGAACCGGATGAACTTGGCTGGAAGAAGAGTTGATCCCTGTATTTGTGTACAATTGCATTAGTTGTTCCTGTTTGTATGTTAACATGATAGTTGTTACAGTTTTATTCATACACTTTTCATCTATAATAACATACAGATTTTCAATGAATCATAGCAGACCTCTATTTCACTCATAACTATGATCTTACATGTAGTATATATTCATATGTTATGTTAATTAGTATATGTTGGCATTTTGATATATGGTGGGATTAGATGACCTATAAACAGGATAAATTTTACTTCTAAATTGGAAGAAGAACAAAACCGGATGATCTACAATTCCTCAGGAAGAAGAGTTCATGAGGACTGAGAGAAGATGAACTAGATTTCTTCAGGATGAACCGGATAAACTAGAGTTCTAAAGTTCTTGAGGATGGTTAACCAGTTTTCTTCTATTATAATAACATATACATGTTCAATGAATCATAGCAGACCTTCGTTTCACTCATAACTATGATCTTACATGAAATATATATTCATATGTTATGTTAGTATATGTTGACATTTTGATATGGTGGGATGAGATGATTTATAAAATAAAAATCACATCAGTTCACAATAAAATCTACTTGCAACAATCAAATTTAGAAAAAAATCAACTTTAATGATTGAGATAAAATCTATGTATATAATTAATGGTGTTAACCAAAACAAATATGAGGAAGAGCTAACAATAACTTTAATATATATATATATATATATATATATATATATATAGGGGAAGGATCCTGCGAAAACACCCTTTTTTGTGAGAACTACGTAAACAAATCTTAAAACCTACATAACTTTTTCATACGTTAATATTTTCTAAAAAAATTTGCACCAAAAGTCTTAAAATTATATTATCTTTAATCCTATAAAAGTTTTAAAAAACTTAATGTTTTTTTTATTTTTTTTAATTTTTTTTTGTGTGGTGCACATGTGCATCACAAAAAAAAACTCATACTTTTAGTATGAGTTAATATTTTTTTTTCTTAGTCGCACATATATGTCATATATTTTCATCATTTTTTGCGTTTTTATTGAATGATGCACATGTGCATCATACCAAAAAAAACGCTCATACATTTGATATACATTAATAGTTTAAAAAGAAATTGCACCCTAAATCTTATAGTTGTGTTATCTTTAAATTTAAAGAAAAAAATAGCATTTTATAACTTTTTTTAATTATATGATGCACATGTGCATCACACGGGAAAAAAAACGTTCAGTTTTTTTTTAGTATTTTGCTCCAGATTTAAAGATAACGTAATTCTAAGACTTTTGGCGCAAATTTTATGAAAAATAGTTAACGTATGAAAAAGTTACGTGAGTTTTAATATATGTTTTCGCAGTTTTCACAAAAAGATGTGTTTTCGCAGGATCCTAACCCTATATATATATATATATATATATATATATATATATATATATATATATATATATATATTGATCTTTATACAAAGATTTTCATCAGATCCTATACAGAAATCTATCTAACTAGCTAAGACCTAGCATCCGACATATAGTCTTCATCATCTAAGAAGATGCTGCTGCTGCTACTGCTGTCATCAGGAAACAGCTTTTGACCAGGCGGCAATCTCGGTCCCAACTCGGAGGTGTAGGTGGAATCTCTGTTCCGGATTAAATACACATCCAGCTCTCTCTCCCCCTCTGGTCCCTGGAGATGAAGTTTCATATCCCCTACAACTTCGGCAGTGATGAAATCAGCGTACTTAAGCCCGTATTTGATGGACAGAGGTGGGATCCTCCAGTAAATGAGGAAATAGCCAATCGATGTGTGGCTTAGGTATTGCACCATTTGATCCAGATCATGACAATCAAATGTGCGAATGTCGACATAGTCGACATAATCTACCTTTCCCTTCCACACATCCTAGCCGGCGGCATTCCGGTGGAAATCGCCACAGTGATGGACCTTGAGGGTGAACCCCCGACCACCTATAAAAAACCCAAATTCAGAGTAGAGAGTAAGTAACTAAAAAACATAAAACCCTAAAAATAAAAACGTACAGCCATTGTTGAGTGAAAATACACTTACAGGGAGTCTTGCCGTAGTAGGGTTGCTGGTTTATTAACACCCCTAATCCTCCATTGTTTACCAAAGGCAGCCATTGATTGATCGAAGTTTTTTTCTTGATGATCAGGAGATACGTTCGTACAGAAGATTTAGGTGGCGAAAAAGTGGAAATTTAAAGGCAGACAGGGCACGCTACCAGCTATGGTGGGAAGAAGTGGAAAGGTCAGGCCAAGATAACCGTGTATATTTTGTTACCTTTACCACGCAAATCCTGTTTTTACCGTGTCTATTTATTACCTTTAACAACGCAAATTTTGTTTATCAATTATTTCTTATGTGAAAGGAGTAATTAAATAAGTTCTGGTTAAAATATAACCAATTAACACTTTTATCTCAATGGTTCTTCCTAATCTTGTAGTTTGTTCCTTTCTTTTGACTGACCCAGGTTCAAGCCTTGTTTGCTACAATTTATAATTTTTTGATTGTCTAATAGTGGATGACAGGATTTATAAACTGGATAGATTTTAATTCTTCAATAAATTGGAACAAGAACAAAACCGTATGAACTAACAAGAACAAAACCATATGAACTAGAATTCCTCAAAAAGAAGAGTTCATCTGGAATGAGAGCAGATGAACAGAACCAGATGACATTTTTAGATAACTGTTTCACTGCCTTGGCGGACTGAGATGAATTATAATAAACAGGATCAATTTTAGTTATTCATTAGAGAAGAAGAAGAATAGAACCGGATCAAGACTAATTATTCAGTAATAGAATAGGATGAACTAGAGTTCTTCAGGATGAACCGGATAAACTAGAGTTCTTTAGGATGAACTATATATACTATAAATAACCAAAGTTGTTATTTATGTTCGTAGTCTATAGGATATTCCCATGTATTTAAACCCATTATCTAGTGAATTAAAATCATTGTGGTTGAATACAATTCCTTATACACTAATATTTAGTCACACAACCTAATATATGTAGAAGACAACCGGATGAACTAGAATTCTTCAGGAAGAAGAGTCAAAAGACACATCGGATGCATAACACATAATACAATTAATTACATATATAATCCAAAACATGCTCCTACTAGAGAAATTGTCTGAATCGTCATATCGGCCTGTTCTCCATGTGTAGCTACCTTCAGAGGGGGAGGAGGAGGAGGAGGACACCTTCACATCTCCATCGAGGTAGATGGATATGACCTCCTCGTCCATGACGTGCAGGGCCAAGGCCCGAACATCCCTCGGATCATCAGTGAATGGAACCAGTCCAAAATCCAGAGACAACCCTAGGATCCTCAGGTAGGGGTAGAAATCGTTCAAGTCATAACCTAGGTCAGACACCATTTGACCTAGGTCATCGAACGAGAAGGAGTTAATGTCCACCTCGTCGAAGTAGCGAACCCTCCCATCGATGTATTGTATCCGACTATTGAGGCTCACAAAATACCCTAGGTGATAGATCACCAAAGTAAACAGACTAAAATCTTCTTCCCCTGTTCAAGAAAAATAACCAAATCAGAGATGCGAATTCCACATTAAAGCATTCGAATTTCAGTCATTTAGATGATTACTCACCGTATTCGGGGCTATCTTCCACATTCAGAGGACGCAAATGCCACATTTTCAGAGAGTGGTGATAAAGCAAAAAACAGAGAGCTGAGAGAGCTAACAGCGTATATGGTGATGATCGACAATTAATTAATTAATGATATGATTTATATCCGAAACTCGAGGTGGTAGATAGAGATTTGACCTCTAGTAATGATGTATATCCGCCGTCGCCACAGATAATTAACTAATTAAAATTGGCTACCATTTAGTCACCGTTAATATATGTGGCCATATGTAATAGATTTTTGTCACTCACAACCTACTATTTAGTTACACAACCTAATAACAGTGATCATATGTACTAGTTTTTAGCCACATAACTAAGTAAAAAGCGTGACCATTGCTCACATTCAGCCACGCATAATATATATTAATAGTTTTGTTTTTTTTAATTTACTAAGTAAGAAAATCTACTCTTCCGTCACACAACATTATTTAAATGCGGCCATACATTCCTTTTTGGTCACACGAATTAAAAATCATAAAAATTCCGTGACCGTTTGGTGCATTTCGCCACTCTTTATTAAGCGTGACAAATAAGGGCCACATGTTTTTGTAAAACAGTGGCTAAAGCCACTGCACCTGATTGTTGTGTTCACATAAACAAAAAAAATGTGGCTAAAAGGGTCCAAAGGCTATATATTTGGCCACGGGTACAAAATATGTGTGGCTAAAACTAGTATTTCTTACCTTTGGCCACGTTTTTTACAAAACAGTGGCTATGCATTTAAAAAAAACCGTGGCCAAAGCCACTTTTTGACGTAGTGTGAGTCAGCAGAAAATGCATTTTGACTGGATGAATTTGGAATTGTGAAGCTACAACCCCGTGATGAATTGTTATCAGAATTTCCTGAATTTCCAGCTAGAAAAACAATATTTGGTGCAGAACTCAAAGTTGGTTTAGATTTAGCCTTCATGCTAGCTGTATTCTCACCATGATACAACTCATGATTTTGCAAAGTAGCAGTAGACTTCTTAGAGTTTAACATTTCCATTTCCCCCGAGCATGAAGTTTTCCAGTAAGCTCGTGAAATGTTAAAGCAGCATAATCCTTATCATGAGTAAGAAGCAAAACATAATTTTCCCATTTTTCAGGCAAAGCTTCCATAATCTTTTCCTTCAAATCAGCATCAGTTTTCTCAATACCAACAACCTTTAACTCACTGATTAGATGTGAAACCCGGGAAACCAAAGCAGTAATGTTCTCATTGTCATAAAATTGAAAATTATCAAACTCTTTATTCAACACTTTCTTTCGACTCTTTTTGTAATCATCATTACCTTCACATCTAGCTGATAGAGCATCCCACAATTGCTTTGATTTCTTGCAAGTACTAAATTGATGTAGCAACTCAGTGGGTAATGCCATTGTAAGATAACCGAAAGCTTTTTGTTCAAGCTCGTATGATTTTCTTCAGCATTGTCAAATGTATGAACTTCTTTAAAATCTCCCGCATCAGTCGGATGTTGATAAAGTTTCTTGATCGGAATCCACAAACCGATATCATTCGTACTTATATAAGCCGAAAACCGTTGCTTCTAGTTATGATAATCTTCCAACTTTAACAATTTTGGAACTCTCTGACTTGTTCCGATTTCATTATCAAAATTCAACATAGTTTGCATTGCGCTCTGCATCGCGGAAAACGCATGAAATTACGACATTGTGAAAAATTAGAACTCTGTTTGGCCGAACTTCCACCGAACTTAATTCTGTGCTCCGAACTTCCACCGAACCTAAGACAACAAGCCGAACTCCCACCGAAACTAAAAACTCCGATTTATCACCGAACGAGCTCCGAATCTCGACCGAACTAGATCAAACTCCGAACTTTGACCGAAAGTCAACCGAACTCTCACCGAGCACCGTCCGAACTAGAAGTTCGGGGCAGTTATACCGATCCTGAACAGTAACCTCCGAACCTCGACATAATTTTTCAAAAATGCGCAAAATTTGACTGATTTTGACGAAACTTGCAACTGAGGATCGAGAAAAATAATAAGAAATGATTTAGAAGCAGTTTTGACACCAAACACTTGATATAATCGATGAAAAACACACAAACAACTCGAAAAAAACCAAAAACACTTCCAAGATCCGAAAATAGCAACCACAGACCAGTAGAATGAACCAGAAAGCTCTGATACCACTTGAAAATGCGTGAGCATCGGATCGTCTACTCAATCTAGCTAATCGAACATCGAAACGTAATTAACAGATTGTTTTATTGATCAACGAAGAACAATTACAATCAGTAAACACTTAGAAATAGACTCAGAGAAACACACTCAGAAACATACACTTAACAGAAATCTTACACGCTCAGAACTGAGAATTACAACGTCCAAACTTCTATATATACCCAGCTGGCCGATCCCTGTCCGAACCTCAGGTTCGGCCAGTCCGAACCTCAGGTCCGAACCTCAGGTTCGGCCAGTCCGAACTCCTGGTTCGGACCATATTCGGCCAGGAGACATTTGACTTGATCTTGAACATTGTTTGATACTTCACACGACGCACATATCAGGTATCAACACGGACTTGTAGCATATACAAAATTTAAAAAATTCAAGGTTTTTTTTCAATTCAAACTGTAGATTTCATTAATTAAGCTAAGTATTAATTAATGAGATTATAATTATATATCCTACTGTTCTATTGGAAAGGTTGCGTCAAAGAGTGCAAAAGAGGTTCGAGCACAGTATGTTTATGATCATACAATGGGACGGGGAGGATACGTCTATCTGAAAGAAAAACTAGTAATAAGCTAAGTGTGTTACACCCAGTCATGGTTAAGAACGTGAAATGCATGTTTTCAGTCTGATATATATTATTATTATTATAATACAAAGTAAAGAAATTACAGCTGATGATTCCCCCTCTCGAGCGTTTATGTGGAGGAAAGGAAGGGTAAATAAAGAGGGGGAATACAAAACGCCTGTGGTGAAGGGTGTAGCAGATGATATAGTAAGTTTAATTGCTATATATATATACCTAATTATTTACATGTTAAAGATTAACAACACCTCACTACATTAACTAAATTAATTACTGCAGACCGTGAATGAAACAAAAATAAATGCGGGATCCGTGGCTGTAGAACCGGGAACGATTGCTTTGAAATTGGTCCTTTGCAAGGAAAAGGGTGGATACCTAAAAGGTATTGGGTATGGAGTGACTTCCTGTGGATATTGGCAGGGTGCTCCAAAAAGGCGATCAAAAGAGTGGATCGAAAAACTTGAGGCGAAACACAAAAATGAAAAACAGTTGCATGAGAAAAAGGATCAAGAGGTTGAGCACCTCAATGATATGATTAAAGCACAGCATGAAAAAATTGATCTGCTTACGACATTTATGAACCGCTTTATTCAAGCGGTAAATTTTGTAAGGGACAAATTATATATATATACCTATAATTAATTATATTATATACTTTACTTTTTATCAATTATTTATTATAAATCATTAAATCATTTTGTAGGTAAAGTCCGCGGAGACACCTCTTACTACAACTGTAAGATCTAAAAACAGTTGTAATCAGCATTCCAATGTAAATACAACGGTAATTAAGTATTAGTGCCGATATGATTGATCTCCCATGAGCGCATATTTATTAATTAATTAACTAATTGAATTGTACATAGGACATGATCAATTCCGCGCACAATACATCGTGGAAGCAATCAAACTCATCTCAAAGGTCGGTCGATAAGGTACGGATTTGAAATAGTTATGAATTTGAGTTGATCTGGAAGATTCTAGTTCATCTGGATGAACATGCGTCTCTAGTTATAGTTCATCCGGATAGTTAAAGTTCATCAGGATAGGTAAAGTTCATCAGGATAGTTAAAGTTCATCAGGATAGTTAGAATTCATTAGGATAGTTAGAGTTGATCCGGAAGATTCTAGTTCATCTGGATGAACATGCATCTCTAGTTATAGTTCACCGTGATGGTTATAGTTCATCCGGATAGTTAAAGTTCATCAACATAGGTAAAGTTCATTAGGATAGTTAAAGTTCATAAGGATAGTTAGAGTTGTTTTGGAATATAATTAATAATTAACTGTTCCAGCTATGATAAGTTTGTACTTCATCCGAATGGTTATCTGGATAGTTAACTAATGTTTAACCGGTTATGATCGATTTATTAGTTAATTGAATTGTAGGTCTGTTCTGCGACCGTATCCAACACACTCCTCCATCTACAACAGCGTCCAGGCAGAAGGAAAGGGTAACTAATTGCTATATGATCATTTAATTAGATGTTGAAGTTGTCTTTAGGGGAAAAAAAGACAAATAACAGAAGCAGCAGCCAGTACTGCTGGGGCATCACAGCTAGAAGTGGTATATATATAATTAAGGATTTGACAAATCGCTTTGACGTTATTTTTAATTAATATATATGTTATTAATCAATTAATTATATGGCGTCAATTTATGAAAAAAAAAATAAGAGACCTACAAAATTAGTAAAACCTGCTCAGAAAGTACCTGCTAATAATAATGACATTCCTGCTATTGTTGAGCCAGTAATCTCATTAGAGGTATACATATTAGTATATTTGACAATTTATTTATTTAGTTTTTTACTTTAATTAATTAATTGTTAATATATATGCTATAATTAATATTATTATTATGTCACTTCTGATCAGGGGTGCAACACTGTGATGCTGGACCTTGGGGAAAAAAGGAACATCGTGGCAGAGGCTCAATTATTCCCACCATTAAAAGATGAGATGATTCATTGCGTTCCACTACTTTCTAATTGCCGTAGAGTTTCCATTTTCAAGGTTTTGAAGGAAGAGGGATTTTTTACCAAAACTAGTAGAAGGTATCACAACACTTAAGGAGCTTGCAGAGAAGAAAAGCAGTAACTACATTATTGCATGGCCGAAGGACCAAATGATCAATGCTGATAATACAGTTACAGTAGATGAAGAACCAAAGGTAATTACTATATTAATCGTATTCACTTTAATTAACTAATTAACTTTAACTATAAATATATATATATATATATATATAATATATATATATATATATATATCTAATCGGTTTTATTTGTCATGTTTCGTTACTCCAGGTAATTAATGTGAAAACGAAGCCGAAGGTACAGTACGTAGCATCAAACAACCTGAAGAGCGCAGCAATCAAAAAACTTACAAGGAGCCAGACTAACCCGACCAAGATATTATAATTATCATAGAAATTAAAGTTTGATTAGTGTATATGTATGTATAATTAATATATAATATGATTTTAAGGTGTCTCATAGACATATATATGCAGTTTAATTAATTAATTGTATGTAGTTTAACTAATTATAATTAAGAATAATAAAATTTCATGAATCTATAATTTCTTGATTATATATGTGAAAGACAAATAATACCAAAGGCCACACTTTTTATATTTTAATGTGGTCGTTGCCACCATTTGGCGACGCGTATTGGGATAAAATATCTCATTTCAACTACCCTTTGGCCACTTTTTTTACCAAATATATGTGGCTAAAACACAAATATACATGACCAAATAATAACAAAGGCCACACTTTTTATATTTTAACGTGGCCGTTGCCACCATTTAGCCACACGTATTGGGACAAATATCTGATTTCAACTACCCTTTGGCCTTTTTTTTTCAAATATATGTGGCTAAACACAAATATACGTGACCAAATAATACCAAAGGCCACGCTTTTTAAAATTTGACGTGGCCATTGCCATCCTTTGGCCACACGTATTGAGACAAAGTGTATGATTTCGGCAACCCATTTGGCCATGTTTTTTTCTAACATATGTGGCTAAAAAACAGTTATACCTAACAATATAATACCAAATGCCACGCTTTTTATATTTTAACGTGGCCGTTGCCACCCTTTGGCCACGCGTATTGGGACAAAAATTAGAATTTCAACAACCCATTTGGCCACATTTTTTTAACATGTGTGGCTAAAACAAAAATATACGTGACCATATAATACCTAAGGCCACGCTTTTGATATTTTAACGTGGCTGTTGCCACCCTTTGGCCACGCTTATTGGGACAAAATGTATGATTTCAGCAACCCTTTGGTCACGTATTTTTATAATGTATGTGGCTAAAACAGAAATATATGTGACCATTTAATACCAAAGGCCACGTTAAACAAACACATGTGGCCGTTGGGACCCTTTGGCCACGCTTTCCGGAAGAACTGTTTAATTAGAACAATAAATATTGGTACCCTTTAGCCACGCTTCTCGAGGGCTTCAGCCACTAATATTAATGTGGCCGGATGATACATACGGTGACGGGACCTTTGGTGTCGATTGAAATGGAAAAAAACGTGGCCAAAGACCCTTGGTCACGGTTCTTTTTCCATGGCCAAAGTTGAATTTTGACGCAGTGATACTCATGTAGAAAAGCTCTTTCTGTTGATTTATTTCTATACTACAAACTCATGTGAACCATTATTTACATTTGAGATATATAGAAAAACCTTTTTATAAGTTGTGGTCTTCCAATTTGATTTACTTTCTGCAACATACTTATTCATGTTAAAAATCAAATTGTACCTATATTCACTACTAGAAACAGGGCCTTTCTTGACACGCAACCAATGGCGCGCGATTGATACGCACAAAAACGAGTGTCATAAAAAACTGTCAAGAATGTAAAATCCTAAGATTTGATGACACGCATTTTTGCGCATCATAAAATTTCTATCATATATATAAAAAAGAAAAACACATAATACACTTAAAAAATTGCGCGTCATCTTGAAACCGTCGTTTTTAATTTTATTTTCCCGCATATATTTTGCCCTAAATTTTCACTTTTGCTCCTACTTCCTCCTCTTCTCCCCCTCCCCCCAATCGACTCCACATTTTCCTTCTCTCTTCAATACCTAAATTTTTACCCTAACTTTTTTCCCTAAAACACGCGATTTCTGCTACCCCCGATGGTGTGTCGACGCTCCTTCCACCGCTGGGCATTAAGCCAATTCTAACTCCTCCACTTGATTTTGTTCAGCCAATTACCTCTTCTGACCCATTGATTCAGAAAATTTCTGTCGTTGCGTCGTTGCTTGACAACCCGGATGTGGCGATTTCTGATGATCGGTCTCCGATCGAAGATGTGTGCAAAGGATTCCCACCTTCTTCATCAGATGTTTGCAAGGGAATTGAGTCTTCCATGTTAGGTATGATTTCTGAACCTAAAGAGTCATCGATGATTGTTGATGGATTTGGTGGTCTCCGGCTCGCAATACTCGTGCTGCTGCTAAGCGCTGGTGGGCCGAAGCACCTGCGTGCTGCCTCTTCCTCTCGGCTCAATTGAACGCCCATGAGCTTTTATTTTTCTCCCAAAATCGAAGCACCTACGTACTGTTCTTGTGTCGCCTAAGACTAAGACTATTCTGGATGGGACTTGTAAGAAATTCAAGAGGAAGAAATCACTGGGTACTCCCTATTTTCATTTTTTCTCCTTTTATTTCTCTGATATTACGGCTTGTTTTAACGTTAATAATAAAGTTGACTTAGAGTCAACTTAATGTGCATTGTAGCGATGAAAGTATGTAGGGGATAATATACGGGGTACAAGGTGATCTTCTGGAATGCAGTAAGTCTTAAAGTATTGTTGCGACCCTCTCTCATTAACATAACTAAAAATAAACAAGTACGTATATAGTCAATAACTATATAACTCATACTATTAACAAAGAGACTATGACATAAACATACTCTCTTAATGCAACATTTCCAACAGTAGGCTGGGAAAACTTGATGCAAAGAGTGTTGCTGAATCAGGGATGTTAGCGGCTAAGAGAGTTGTTGTAGAATCCCCTTTGTTGAAAGAGCTCTTGCTTGATGTACTTTCTGATACCATTACTGAAGCTCATGCTACAAAGAACTTGGTGTGATTTTAGGACCTGTCCCAACATCAATGTGTGTGGATGTTGATACAACAGTTGCATCGAAGGACTCTGGATTAGTGTTTACTAATGCTGTTTAGGGTAATTTAAATGCAAATGGGGCTGGTTCAAATGCTCGGTCTTATGCTGGTGCTGTTAAGGATGGTATTGAGATGGTAAGATCACCTTATTTTATGTACCATTGATTGTTTTACCCTCGGGTGATGTGATTGTGAAATTAAGGAAAGAACAGCTAACTTGTGCAATTGAGCTATGCTCTTTTACCCTTTATGGTTATTTGATTGGTGCTAAAATATCTTTTAGTGTGTTAAATTTTCATCTTATTATATAGTTTAAATGTGGTTCTTTGTTTGAAGAGAAGTAAGAATGTGATTCTTTGGTTGGAAGGGAACTTGTTTTATTGTTTAGTAACAAATTGTAATATTATCTGCAGATAGTTGATTGTAATGCTCTGCCCATACTTTTTCTAATGCTTCAGTTTGAAGATGTTGGCATACACTATGAAGCTGGGAGCCACTATACCATTGCTTCAGTCTGAAGATGTTAGATATTATTATATGCTTAAACTTGTTTGTAGCCTGCAATAACTTCCGAATGGCTTCTTAGGTGGGTGTAATGGTAATCTTGTTCACTCACCCCTTAAAATAAAGAAGGAAGTTCTTCTTGCTGGGGCATTGCAACCTGGAATTGCATTACTTAGGTACCATAAATTCCTGTACTGCCTCTAATTATTTTTTCATTTACCATTTTTTTTCTTGCCTATCATTTTCTCTTCTCATGATTTGTTTGCCATTAGCCATAAAACCAAATACAACACTTTTGCAGGTGCATAAAGTTCAAATAGGTGCTGTTGGTCCTCTGATTGATACGTTGCAGTCTCCAGATGCTCAACTAAATTAAATGTCAGCCTTTACGCTTGGGAGGTTGGAACAGGTACAAATATTTTGTATATTTTTGAACTGGTTGTTTCTTAATTTATAAATTCATTTCTTTCTTTTTGTTATATAAAAAACTAATGAACTATAAATATGGAGTTAAGGATATTTTTATATTGATATTTCTCGGGAAAAGTCGGTTTTTAAAACCATCTGTGGCTGCGCTTTGTTACTCCTCACTAACAAAGCATATTCTGTGAGACCATGACTGCAAACAAGTTTGGGAAAAATGGCTCTTTCTGATTATATTTTTTTCCTTTTGAAGCATTTGGGGGTTTATGCAATGGAGGTGCTTTAAGGATGTATCATTAAAGTTATTCAGCTTCTAAGTCTAACAAAGCTGGAATTTAGAGGTGTGTGTTTTCCTTAAAAGAAGAGACAGATGGATTGTTGATATGACAGTGACTTCCTCCCTATGGGTTCTTGCTAATTCACTATAACCTACCAAACACCTAGAGCTAGACTGCATTTCTTGCAATACAAACTTCATAAAATGAAATAAGCAACCACTTAGATCTGATTAAACTTCTATGTCATCTCTAAGTTCAAGTAATTGAGATTTTAGCAAAAACTTTAGAAAGTTTAATTTGTTGTCGGTTTGCCATTGTCACCTGATCGGTTACTAACTTATTAATAGATTTAGGCGTTTATTATGTTTTCGTTACATAACTGACTTAAATTTTTGCTTGGACGTTGTTATTTTGTTTTTTTTTATTTCAATGTTACCCTAGAATCCTGATGTAGGTTTCATGTGTTCCTTGAAATTAACAGTTTATAGTGGTGCCTCTTTTCATTTAAGAGATTCGGTTTTATCCATAGCAAGTTTTACAGTTAGATCTTTACAATCTTACCCTAGCAGTACTAGGATATTTCTCTTGCAACCAAAAATATCTTTGCCTTTTATAGATGTTCTAATTGTTCCGAATTGAGTCACCATTGATGCCATCAGTTCCCTTTTGACATCTATACTTTTAATTAGTAAATAGCACTATCATATTCTAGGTATCATTGATCCATATTTTCTTTACAAAAACCTACTGAAATGTGTTTTACAACCTAAAACGAAAATCGACACCACTAATAGTTGCTTCTTTTGATTTCACTTATCTAAAAGATTCTTTACATACACAGATAAAAATTCCTACTTTGTCAAAACCATCAGGATTCTCTTGCAATAATAGACAAAAATAACTTTTATAGTTGTTCGGACCTTTGCAAATTACATAGGCCGTCTTGACCACATCCAAGATTTGAGGGACAAAGACGATCAACCATATGTTCGTTTAATATTACTAGATTCGAGGTACCCTGACTAAAATTGGCTTTCTTCCACATAAAAAACTATTCATGCAATAAAAACACATCATATTATTTGGTTTTTGCTTTTAGTTAGTAATGTCCACATAATCCCAAACAACCCCTTATAAGTAAGTATTTATAAATTGGGCAGGATTCTGATCATGTTCACGTTTCTGGGATGCCTTCTGAGTTTAAAAGATACGTCGAGGATTGGGCTCTGCCGAAGCAGTATGCTAAGAATGATGTTGTTTAAGATAATGGGCAGACATATTATGTGAAACTAGAGCAAGTTCCTATCAATGCTACTGGTAATGAGCATGTTCAATGACCAATTATAAGACTGCGTGACAAAAATGTAGTCTTAACCCACATTAATTTAGAGGTTAGAAACTGCAATGCATTATTCACTATTTAATAAATTGTCGTGCTGGCTTGCTTTTCGTGCTGTATATTAGACATGTTTATTGCGGTCATTGAGTTTGTGCTTAAGCAACATCTTATCATAAAAGTGGTCATTGAGTTTATCCTTAAGCGAGTCTGCCAATTGGTATTTTTAAGTGATTGATATTTTATTTTGAGTGATTTAGTCACTGTGGTTTGTTAACAAAGATGACAGAAATGCAGGCTTGATAAAATGGCATTAATAGATTATCATTGACTTAAGCTTTGTGTTATGTAAACCTGAACAATTTAAAAATGTTTCTACACATTAATAGATTTTTCATGATATATTGTCATTGACTTAATGGAGTGAACTTTCTGCTATGTCTCTACACATTAATAGATTGTCATTGAGTTAATTGAGTGAACTTTACAACTTCTCCATAGTTTCAAACAATGCACTAACCATAGTTTCATAATTGTTCCACAAACACTCACATTCAGTTTTGAATGATGATTTTGACTTGTGCAGGTTGTTGGACCTTTCAGCTTCAAGGTGGATACATGAGTAGAGTTTCAAGACTGGTCATTATGAAGTGGATGGTTATTTTTTCTTTTTTCTTTTCTTCTTTAAAAAAGTGGATGGATATGTAAATTTGTAAACTCATGTCGACTTTGTAATGTTTGCTATATATATAAAATGTATTAGTTTGCTATAAATGTATTTTTATTTTGCATTATTAGGTTAATTGTCATTTAATGTAGAAATTCGTGATTCTACAAATTGTTTTTTTTTAAATACATGACGCGCAAAAATGTGTCATAAGTAGATTTATGACAGGAGCTTCCTTGACGTGCATTTTATGATGCGCATTGGGTGTCATAAAATGCGTGCCATCGACCGCGCGTCATAAAAGGGATGACGCGCATTTTGCGTGTCAAGAAGCTTTTTGACCTTGCCTTCTTTTACGCGCATTTACGGGTCATCTGGACCCTTTCTTGACGCGCAAAAAACGTTAAGAAAGCTGTTTTTTGTAGTAGTGATTGCTAAAGAGCCATCCACGGGATCCAACACGTAAACTAACCTCGGGAATGTAAAGAAATCAAATAGCAAAAAGTCGACAAAAGATGGTGAATCCTCTTAGATTTCACCTAAGACACATAATCGTTTTGACCGACCGTCCCGATAAAAGCGGGCAATTAACAAGTTGACTTGATAACACATTGGTGATCAAATTAGGTTTTCAAATATTTATCCTAACACGTATACATCGCCTAACACGTAAATTTAGCAATAAATATTTACGCGTCACAAACTTTTATAAATTATTTTGCGTATACGCTGTAAGATCGTCGGGATGATCTAACAAAATCTTGTAATTCCCACCGAGGTAGGAGAATTAGGATTTGTACACGCGTACAACCTATATTAATTAGACCTAATACACGGAGTCATGTAACCAAGCAATCATGGGTTCATACGCATGCGTCACATAAATAAAAAATTACCCGCTAAATATATATATCGCGTACAACCAAAGTTCACGTTAAAACAATGCTTTTATCATACCCATATAAAGTGTTCGCTAACTCATGCATGCATCATATGTTAGCCTATGATCATGTTTCGTACGATAAAAATAAGTATTTATCTAAATATATTATTTTTCATGCAAGTTATGATCAAGATCACTACTTAATCACCCAACATGCATCCTACAACACAAATCATGCCACTTTATCGTAGATCGGTCATCAAGCAACCACCTCTACTTAAGATCTAGCATGCATGAACATCAAGATCGAATCTTTATCGAATATTTTACGTAAAGTTTACTACTTTATAACATCTAAGCCCTAGATCTAGCGTTTGCATGCATCCAGAACATGAATCACATGTAAAAATCAAATCTTTATCAACATGCAAGTCCATAAACCCTAGATCTAAGCATGTTTCATCATAACCATCACAAAAGTCACCTTTTATCATATAAATCCAAACTTTATCATTCTAATCACTAGATGTATGCATGGAATCATCATGTCATCATCATAGTAACCTAGATCTAGCATAATGTTTGAAACTTAATGACTTTAAAGCAACAAAGGCATAGATATTGAATATACCGACAAAGTAGGATCAACTGGTGATGAAAACGAACTTGAATCTTGCTTTAACTCACAAATCTTCAATGTTTTGGAGCAAGAATTGATTTAGACAGAAGCTTAGGGCTGGAGAGTGTGTTTTGGAGGTGCATGAGTGTGCAAATGGTGGCTAATGACGAATTTATAGTGGATTTTTAGGGTTTTCACAATCAGACATGATTTACGGACTGTCAGGGGTGTCTGACCTGGGGATTTTCAGCCGTAACCCGCCTGGGTCAGCCCCCGTGGTTGACTTTTGTTGACCAGCCCTCGTTTTGTCTGCTTTTTGTGTGTTTGGTCACGGTTTTTATGGTTTTCCTTTTTTATTCATTCACCATCATGTTTATCATATTGAATCCAATAAAATCTAGTATAAGAATGTCATATAATATAATATATTCACATAGTAAAATTCACGTAACAGTTTCGCATGTAAGTTGTAACACGTATCAATTTTCAATTAGTCACCAATGTTTCGAGACTCAACCTTGTGTGTGATATTTCGTGATATGTTTTAAGAATATTAAACTCATCTAATACTCTAATTTGACACGCTACGCTTATATATGTTATTTCTGTTTTATCAGTGTTCGCTGTGGGATTCACCCGACGGGTCAGATTGTCCCTATATATATATATATATATATATATATATATATATATAGGGTTAGGTTCAAATGAGAATTTTCTATTTTAAGAACTAAATCTCAACCACACATTTCAGGGGGGACCACTACAATTCATGGGAGGGGGGATACATGTAAATAAACTTGTGGCTCAAATTAATTCTTTTTAGTTCTCAAATCAAATTGGTTCTCAAATGATCCTCTCCCATATATATATATATATATATATATATATATATATATATATATATATATATATATATACTAGTTTTTGATACCCGTGCGACGCACGGGTGGTTTTTAAAAAAATAAATCCAACAATTTAAATATTATAATAAATGTAATTCTATAATTGAATCCTGTGCATCATACGGCGGTATTTAAAAAAAAATCAAAACTAAAATGTACTAATGATTCTTTATATCATCTAAGAATTTTTTTTTATTAGAAATATCCAGTTAAAAGTTTCAATGGTTCATCTACAATGAGCCACTTTCACTTTCTAGTAAAATATAAAAATGATATAAACATTAGTGTAATCTCTAAAACTTAAGAGAAAATTAAAGTTTGTATCATACCCTTTTTTAATTATAAAAACAAACACAAAAACAAAACCATTTGATTATAATCGTGTATTCGTGCATGAATAATCTAAGAGTAGTCATAAGCACCACTCAAGGACACCCTTATGATACATATATTTGGGAATTTGTGTAGCTAAACAATAAAAAAAAAGTTATTGATATTAATTATATTGTTATATTTATTTAAGAAATAATTGTTTGTAAAAAATAATAAAACTAAGAATGCAATTATAGTGATAATATCTCTATTAAAATTCATAAGAATTGATTTAGTTGTTTGAAATTACAATATTTAAGGCTCATTGGATTTAAAATTGACTTTTTTTTTTCAAATCCAAATCCGTCATTTACGATATATAATTCAATCTTTAAATGTGTTTGACTTTTTTAGAATATAATTAAAGACGTAATTATACAGTTTGTAATTAGACTCTTTCTATTTTTGAATAATCATAACTATATTATGTGAAAGTCAAATTTCATTTATTAATTGGAAAAAATTTGAGCGGGAAAACCACAAAATGGATTGTTGTGGTGATACCATGTGGCATCCAATCTTTTCATATATATATATACTAGTTTTTTATACATGTGCGACGCACGGACGGTTTTAAAAAAATATACCTAACGATTTAAATATTGTAATAAATGTAATCCGATAATTAAAATTAAAGGAAAATACGAAATTAAAAAACTTATTTCGGCATAGTAGCTTTGAAGCGCATAGCAACATGTGAAGGGCAAATTATCTAGCTAGAAAAGTTATATATCTTAAGTGGGATTTACAGCTTCATATCAAAAGTTTATGTTCTTTGCATAAATAATGAATTGCATATAATGAATTGCATAGTACCTAAGCTTCCATTCATGTTAGAGTGCATAGTTTCAGGGCAGAAGTTTTTTTTACTTGCATTACATACACCAAAAGAAAGGTACTTCCATAAAAACATAACAAAATTAATTTAAAGAGTCAAAAGGCCTCTAGCAAATCATTCGAAGTGCATGCACAAACACTTCCACCTAAAATTCTGTATAGATTTTAGCAACCCTTTTCTGTAAATGGAAATTATAGACATCATAAATCATTAGAACATATCGAGTCTAAAAGTCACTTGGCACATAAATGTCTATTATATCAATATCTACAACCTTGGGATGCTCAAGTTCTTGCAACAATAAGACTCCAGCTCCTTTTCCCATAGCAAACCCATCACGGCCATGTTTAAAATAACATTATCCATTTATGCATGGATAAATAGAGATAAAAGGCATTGAGTTCAACTTTTTTAGGTAAAAGAGTATCAACCTCGAACTATTGATTTTCCAATGAAGGAGAGAGAGAATCATTCAAATTAATCCCAAAAAATGGTATTAAACCTCTACCATAATTAAACAAAAACCGACAGTGGATTGAAATTTGAAAGAGGTATAACTCAAATAATTATCAATTAGAGGAAGAATAATAAGAACCAAAATAGAATTAACATGTGATTTAAAAGAGAGTGAAGCAGCTGAACATGAAACTTAATGCTTTGTGGAAATAGAATGACTAAAATATACCACAACAAATATCTTCCAGTCATTATGGGTTTTTTTTAACTTCTTGTCGTGCTTTTAGACGATCTTCTAATCAAGCTTAGGAATAGCCATTTCTTACATGAGAGAAATAAGCAAATAGAATCATTCATTTAAGTTAACAAATCTGCTTAAAAAGTGAATGAACATGTAGTAGTTTGAGGTTGGTAAATTGCTTTCAATACAAATAAATTCGATGAAGATTTTACTTGATTTCATAAATTCTTAAATGATTTCATAAATTCTTAAATAAATTCATAAGTTTCCAACGAACCTGTTTTGACCCGTTACCTAACCCGCCTGTTGTCCCCCTTGTACATATGAAATTGTTATCCTTTTTATTCGTCCGAGTGTTGGAGGTGATTTTGTAACTTCTTGTTTTTTTTAGTGATTCACTGGTTTTTCAACAATGCCTTGAATATTCACATAAAAAGGTAAATTCTCACCGTCGCTTGTATCAAAATAGACTAATATGAGCCACATGTGTATCCCTTTCAAAAAACTATTCACACACCTAACATTATCAACGCAGTCTACAATACAGTCATCAACATGTCAAGGTAACAAAAATGAAACTTGTTATACAGGATTCAAAGGTTAGGAACTAACTAAAAGGTTCCAAATGTGAATCATATCAAGATTAAGTGTGTAACATACTTAGATCAGCTTATAGCATGAATTTTAACTAAATGTCAAGCATAATCATCAACACAATAAAAAACACGGGAAAACATCATGTGCTATGGAATAATCAAAATCAGACAATCAGGCGTAGTTGAGCGTCTAAGATGAGATGGTCTATAGATTGCTTATGCAACCTGGAGTTGCATCAATCAAATACTCACTTATTTAGTTATTTAGATGTTTAGTGAAGTGTGATTATTTAAATACTTATTTAGTATAAATCGTGTTTATTTTGGAGAGCCCACAACTCAAATGCTATAGTTTGACGAATCTTAAGTATTGCAGCATTATTATTATTCAAGAGTCTACTGATTCTTGTAAAGAAAATGCATAATCAACTTGTGAAAGGGGAAAACATCAACCAGGAGACTTTTGTACAAATCCTTAAATTAAGGTTAAAACATTTTGATAGATAATACTTATTCTAGTTGATTTTGTACTCAACCAGGAGACTTTTTCATTGGTAACTTTAGCTTGAGTAATCCTATTTGAGAGTGAACCAATCATGAATGATGCTTTCATAACTATTGGAAAATCTATAGGTTTTAGAAGTAAAATGACATACCTACAGAGTTAAAGTAATAACTGACCTAAAGCTCAGCTTCAAGCTGTTAACGCTCATAACCAGCCGTGATAGTCATCACATAAAGAACCTGTTTAAAGATCAATTTGAAATCAGAAACTTGATCGAAAATGAAGACTAAACGTAGCATCATCAAGCTAATAACGCACACAACCTGCTGGGATGCCATTAAAACAAAACCTACATGTGTCGAACACTGTTTATATAGTTAAATTCAACCTGTTCATGCTCAAATATCTTTTTTTTAGACATTTCCACCAGCATACCTACAAATACAAATCATTGGTTTTTAAAAAGTTCAAGCTTTTCATCTTTATAACTACATTTTATAAAGTAACTCTATACCCATGGAATGAGCAATCAGTTTCATTTTGCACCCACAAATTCATTAATTCCAAACATACATGACATAAAACTAAAAGTTCGATAACTGATGACAATTTAAATGGAATTTGATCTTATTTACCTGTTGCAGTTCACTAAAATATAGTTTAGCACTTTGTGTTGCTTATTGCCTTGATCCAACGGATAACAATTAAGAACGTGACTCATGTCCTACAACTCGCGAGGCTCTGCGACGCACCTGATCTTTATCTCAATTGCATGAAACTCGTCTCCACCAGATTTATAATCGCCGAACAAACAGAGGGCAGGAAATTCCTTCAAAACAATGACCCTTTTTTTAGAACTCGAGATCCTTCAATTCACCGACGAAACCGAATCTGTACATCCAATCTAAAAATCAAACCTCTAATTTTGCAACTTTTGTTCATGAATAATGCTTATCAAAAACCATAATCAAGAAAAAAAATATATAACCGAACATGGTTTAACTTCAATCTAGAATAGCGCCGATTAACTTTGTATGGAACAAAAAAAATCAACCGGAGAGGAAAGCAATGATGTGATGATTGAGGGATAAATGGAGTGGCGATGATCGATTCGATGTATATGAAAAAGAGTAGCGGCAAGTTAGGGGTTTGAATATGATCCGTTAGTTTTACGAAATGGGTCAGGCAAACCATGACTCCCCCAAAATTGAAAGATCAGCAAAAATGAAAATTAGGGTTTTAATACGAAGGAGCAGGGGTAGAGAAAAAAATATGGACATATATCTTGAACGATTAGATACCGATCTAAGAAGATGATTCCACAAAGGGTTATTCTAGATAAAAAATAATCGATGATTCCACAGTGAAGATGAATCGCCTGTGTTTGTCACTTCGACTTTGATTCTTAATTTTACAATAAATCGCTTTAGAAATCGATGAGGGCTGCGAGATTGAGAAGTCGATGAGCGGTTCTTGAGAGTAATGAAAATCACGATGGGATTCCGATTGATACCTACTAATCAAAATCGATGAGGGCTGCGGTAGTGTTGAATACCGAAGAACAAATCGATGATGAAGGATGATAAAGCAGATTAGGGTTTGGATGGAAGATCGTGATTTATGAAGAGCAGCGTGGAATTTTTTAGGGGATGAAATTGGGAGGCGACTGAAGAAAGTTTTTAGTTGAGGGGATAAGCTGGAACCATTTGAGCGGGAAAAACAATCCAAAGATTGTTGTGGTGATGCCACGTGTCATCCAATCTTTTCATATATATATTATATAGATATATGTATATATGATATATATATATATATATATATATATATATAGGGAAAGGATCATGCGAAAACGCATATACTTTGCGAAAACGCGAAAACCATCTTAAAACCAACATAACTTTTTCATACGTTATTATATTTTTTAAAAATTTTCACCAAAAGTCTTATAAGTATGTTATCTTTAATTTTATAAAAACAAAAAAAATAAAAACTTAACGTTTTTTTTATTTTTAATTTTTTTATGTGATACATATGTGTACCACAAAAAAAAACTCATACTTTAGTATAAGTCAATATTTGTTTTCTCTAAGACGCACCATATGTGTTATATTTCTGTCATTTTTTGTGTTTTTTTTAATGATACACTTGTGTATCACACCAAAAAAAACCCTCATATATGTGGTATACATTACTAGTTTTAAAAGGAAATTGCACCATAAGTCTTATAGTTATGTTATCTTTATATCTAATGAAAAAAATAACACTTAATAACTTTTTTTAATTATATGTTGCACATGTGCACTATGTTTCATTATCATTAGTACCATAAATGTTTTAGTGTTTTTAATATGTTTTTAACATAAGGACTGTTTTTACACATGATAATTCGTTTTTGTGAAGTAGTAATGATGATGATACACATGTGTACCACACGTGATACACATGTGTATCACACAAAAAAAAAAACCGTTAATTTTTTTAATATTTGTTTCCAGAATTGAAGATAACGTAATTCTAAGACATTTGGCGCCAATTTTATAAGAAAAACATTAACGTATGAAGAAGTTATGTAAGTTTTAATATTGGTTTTCGCGTTTTCGCAATATAAAGGGTTTTCGCAGTATTCTTCCCCTATATATATATATATATATATATATAATATATATATATATAAACCTACTGATCCAAATTGAGAATGTTTTCTTTTTGTGCAAAAAATCTCCACTGTTTACCACAAAGTGTTAGATACTGATGTTAACTTAGGGTTTATATAGTATCGGTTAACAAGTTTAATACGGTGAACATCCCTTATTATTTGGTTGTCTATTGGATCCGTTCAATGTATTCAAATGAATCATTGTTATTTATTATATATTAAGTACCATAAAACAAGAATTAAATAGAAGATAACATTAATAAAAGCTTAGTATCTAACGCTTTTGAATATGTGTGGTTGTGGACATATGGTGTGGTCATACTGAGTCAAAATATACATTATATAACGGGTACGGGTCAAGACCCGTATATCGCAAAACTCGTGTCAAGTCCCGCTAAACCTTTTAAATAAGGGTACAGGTACAGGTTTGTTTTATTGGCTTAAACGGATACGGGTTTTGAACGGGTCGGGTACGGGTATGACGGTAAAAAACATGAACCTTCTCACCAACACCAATCTCTTTCCCAAGAAACTCTCAACCAACTATCTAGAGTCCCACTGAGATAGGGAGGATCCAACAGAAGTACGAAATTCCGATTGTTCAGAGAATCAGACCGGTTCTATTAACTCACCAGCCCATATCAACAATTCCTCACACTCCCAAGAATCCTCATTCATATCCTTCAACCTCAACCAACCACTGTCAAAATCCCTTAACTACAAATCGGGCCACACATTATCACTAATCATGAAACTGAGGACCCAGAAAATGCCACAATAAGTGGAAGTTCCATGAACCAAGGAAACCTAGAAAAAGATCCTCTGGATATGTTCCATGATCGAACAACTAAGGTACCCCCTTAGGGTGAAGCGAAACATATATTGTTCTTTTCCTAAACACATGGAGAACACCTCGCAATATACGTTCAAAGAAATGTCGAAGTCTAAGTTCATGATTTGTTTATGACTGGCTTTGATGTTACTCCTAAGGGAAAATCACCTAGGATAACATAAAGGTTTGGTTACCGATTTCTGGTATGTAAGAGAAATGTGGATCATATGTTGATCACCTTTTAAACTTACCTAAAGTTCAAAAGCACTGAATTTTGATGTGATTGACAAATCATAACAATGCAAGAATTATGCTGATCTTAAATGAATAAAAAGAAGAGATGAACCCTTCAAAAGAAGAGACCAAGAAAAAATTATAGTCACTGGACACCAAGGTTAACTCCTTATCTAGTGATTTAAAAACAGTCTCTGAAAGAGGTTTACAAATTGGAACTCAAGCAATTACCAGCTCCTCCAGAGCAACAAAAGAAGAAACTACCAAAATGAAGGACATAAAAAGCCCGAACACAAGATATGACATGCTAGGTACTAACTTTCAAAATCTTATCAGCATGGAAGAAACGACTATCATATCATATTAATAAATTTAATATATCATGTTTGCATTAGGTATAGTTCAAGCATCTCAGTATATGTTTTAAACCAATTTATTTTCACTAAATATTGAGATGAAGCTTTAGGTGGAGTTCAAAGGTGTTACATTTTTTGAATTTTGACCATAAAATTGATCAGTCCATCACGTCACAAGAACTTTGTTTATGTCCGAACATACCATTGTGATGTTCTTTAAACAATGTTTTGATAATGATAATTGAGCTACAGTAGCTTCGAATGCATGTTTATACGCCCTAAACCAGGTTTTTGAAGTTAATAATTTAGAACTAATTTACAGCTCAGACTTGCAGGAAATATTTCAAACTACCTCGCAGATGTAAAAGTTGAATAAAATCAAGTTTATGAATTACACATTATTTTATGCAACCAGTGTAATACATAAGTGTATTATATATATACATATATATGTATATATATACACCAGATTATATACTCATGTGTGTGTATGCTAGATGGGTGTCTACGTGATTGCCGTAGAACACAATGCATTAACACAAACACCGTTAAAGATTTGAGAAATTAATTTGTGAAGTATTATATATATATTTGAAAGTTTAATAAAAGTTTACAAAACAAATTGAATATAAACTCATATAAAATTAAAACGATTTTAAGAATTTAGCTAAAACAATTGATTATTTACATTATTAGATTTTTAAAATAATTTCACTATTAATGCTTATTAAGTTATTTTTTATATTTAATTAATCACATAATTAACAAAAATAATTCTATATCTTTAAACTCTTAAAGTTTAATATAAAAAGATAATTACATTCCACTTAAAATGTATTATATCATAGTATAGTATGTGTATATATAACAAAAACTCACATTTTAAACTATTTTGTAATAAATTTCAACTTCTTTTTTGAAGTAACATTGTTCTAATTACAAAATATACTATTTGTTAAAATTCCATGGCCACCAAGAAGGGAGATAAAAATCTCTTATCCATGTAAGAGATTTGCCACATGTGCTTACCCCATTGGCACAAAAGACCTCAAACCTAATTTTCAAATTTAAGTTTGCTCAACACCAATCACAACCACAACCTCAGAAGGCCCACCACCCTTCACCTCCCTCCTTATCTTCCCTCACAGGCGATCGCCCCTTGAGGTACGAATCCCGAGGAACTGTGCTGCTAGTAAAAAATTATAGTGATGTAATGCCACTTAGTTGTAGGGCTCCTTCGTCGGGAAACCATTAGACTCGACACGCCATCATAAACCAGCTAGGGAACAACCCACCGTGCCAAATTATTTTATTATGAAAATGATTTTTTAGGGACTAAGAACCGTCTCTTCCACACCGCTCTTACGCATGCGTGTAAGTCGCAATCAGAGCCAAGTCCACCAATACGTACCTTTCGGCTTCTGTGAGGTGACAAGATATTACGAACACTTTTTTCCAACCAAATACTTTCAGCTCGCACATATGTGGTCAGCCAAGTTTGCTTACATAGACATAAGGACCCCGAACGTATCATGTAGCATGGAACGTGAGTCACCCGAAGGATCATGCATCGTTCCCCAACTGGGTGTCACAAGTCCGGTTGATGAGATTTCGACCCCTCAAATGGTCTGTGATACGTAGAGCACGCTTGTTCAAAAAGGTTAATATAAACTTTCAATAAAAGAGGTTTTCATAAAGTCATTAAACATACCTTAAGCGAGTTTATAAAGTCACTTACCAACTTGCCAAAGGTTTGTTGATTCCCAAGTGAGTATAAGAGTTTAGTCAACCATAGCTTTAATGATTTGCTTAAGAGAAGAAGAAAGATTCATAAACAAATATTTTGCAAAAACTACTTACGTTAATGTTCTTATAAACTTGATTACAAAACACAAAAAATGCCAAATAGCTCAAGAGAAGTACAAAACTACACTAAAGAGAGGAGGAGAATGAGCAAGTTGAAATGGTGGAGGTTGGGGGTATTTATAGGAAACTCGGGACTTTGGCACAGGGTCATGCCTAAGTTGGGCACGAGGATGTGCTCAACTGACAATCTGCATAATTTTGGTGTCGGTGGGAATTGGGTCATGCATGTGAGTGGGCACGAGTTGTGCTTGTCAGAGGAGTGTGTGGCACACAAAAATCATCTTTCTGGAAGATTCGTCGGGGCACGGGCCATGCCAGAGTTGGGCACAGGTCGTACTCCACTTATAAACATGCTATTTTGACCTTAGAATCCTCTTCCTCTCATTGAGATATTCTAAATTCACTATTTATGGATCCTGTAACTCATTTTCTAGCTCGAGATATGCTCCCACAAAGTTCTATGCGGTTGCTGAGCAAGCCATTGTCTTGTACCAGTTGTGCTTCAAGGTGTGGTTATGTCTTGGGGGTACCACTTTGTCATGACTCGAGAGAGGGTCGTATGAAGGCATCATATCCATTCTACAGAGGAGAAGACCAAGTCTTCGCACAAAATCATGAAGTCTTCATATTTTCTTCGTTTTAGGCATTTTTTACTGCTTTTGTGATTTTCACCTGGATTAAACTGAAAAATAAAAAAGTAAACAATATAACACTATTTTGATAATAGTTAGTCAGAAATATTATAAAATGTGGCAAATATTTGATATAAAAATATGTATAATTTAGTGTACATCATAGATGTTGTACTTGTTGGGACTTGCCTCTATTGCACCCTTCCGTCCGGAGTCTCTATCTAAATCTCTTCATCAACCGGCTCCTCCTCCTCAACTACCGATCATGGACTCTCAAAAACTCTACCACTTCGAGTGGTCACAACATTAATGGAGGCATTTGGGTTCTTGTATGTACTCCCTAAAAATTGGCCTCCTCGATTAGCTAATTCTTTCACCTGCTTGGCTATATCGCCCACCGATCGCTACAAATCTAAAAAACGTTGCATGCTGATTCCTCATTAATGTATCAAATTCTAGCGGCTTCTTCTGAGTGGCTTCGACTTTCATGGCTATCTAATTTAGTAAACTAGTCTGAGTCGCGTTCATCTCCTCAAGCTTCTTCATTCCTCCATTATCTTCATTCTGATTATTTCTTGACTGAAATCCTGGTGGGTTCCCTTGGTCTCTCCATCCCCCATTCTGACCTGATTTCCACCCCGACTAAAAAAAACTACCGAACTAGTTTCAGTTTCTAGTATAATCAACCTGCTCGGGAGCGGCGAGCGGGCAGTCACGAGTGTCATGATTCCCCTGACAGAACTCACATTTGGCATTTTTTTTGAGTTGCAAATCGGTGATCTGCTTCTGAATGGTCTCCAATATGGCCTGTGTAGCAGTGTCGGCACTCACATGATGGACTCCCCATATCGTAGAAGATGATGACCTCGTCAGTGCTAAAGTGCTAGTCGTACGATCTCCGGGGTCTACTGCTCTGCAAGGGAAAAACTTTCAAAAAGATTCTTACATTCATCAATTATGAGTTTTTCCATCATGTGTCCTCCAGCTGAAATGTTGAACTCCCTCTACATAGCATATGTGAGACCATTATAAAATTTCTCAATGATGGCCCACTGTGTCAACCCGTGTTGCGGACATCTGCTGACAAGAGTATTGAAACGTTCATAAGCTAAATAGTAAGGCTCATCGGGTTACATACGGAATGGATGAATTTCCTTCTGAGTACGCGAAGCCTTAGCTGGAGGTGATACTTCTTCAAGAATTCCTGCTTCGGATCTGCCCAGGTGGCAATCGAGTTAGGAGGAAGCGTCTCTAGCCACACGGTGGCCCGAGTGGCGAGTGAGAAGGGAAAAAGACGAAGATAGATAACATCATTCGACATTCCCGTGAGGCCGAATGTGTTACAAATAGGCACAAATCAGGAGAGATGGGCTGGTGCACCTTCATCATCACGCACATTGAACTGAATTGACTAAGAAGGGGCATTTAGGATGTGAGATGGAACTTGCCAATTCACGGTTTTGGCAATGGTGGTCTGAGGCCTGAGCAATGGTAAATCTAGCGTCCTCGTCTTCCTTGCTAGCTTACTGATGGATTGTGATACGTGCAGCCATGTTGAGATCAGGAAACGGAAGGGGTGTAGTGTCACGAGTGATTTGTGAAGAGGCGGGTAGCTAGGTACGAGTGGAAGTGAATATGAAATCTTCTAGATCGGCCCGAAGCTCGCGGAAATGTTCACGAATGTCACGATTAGGATCAGAATATGGTGAAAGCTCAGGTGGACCTCGTGAATGGGTTTGTGGCATAAAACGAATAAAACAGAAATAAAAACCTAGGAACTCTAGACTCGAGAATATATACCTAAAACTCTAGACACGGAAACAAGAAAAGACTCAAAATTTCCTAAACACGACCTAAGTTAATCTTGCTATTGCCAAGTGTCCCCGACAACGATGCCAAAAACTTGATGTGAAACACTTGCTTACTAAAAATAACTAGCTTAACCTAGACCTAGACACACTAAGCTAAAACCCAATAATCCTAAAACTAAACCAAGCCACTAGGCAAGTGTACCTATCGACTATAGTAAAGCTTATGAATGATCGGAGTCGAACCCTAGAGACACTATGTAACTAGACTAACTAAGGAAATGCAATGGAAATTTAGTGATTTTGATTTAAATGTGAATGGAGAATTAAATTAACAAACGTTAACTAACTAGCTACCGAAAATAGGAAAACTGAAAATAGAATCAAATGAGAGAAACAGTACCACCTAAATATAGACACCTAATTATACTAATGACTCATCTCGGTTATGACAACTATGATGGAACCAAGATCTCTTGACACAACCTATAAAAACCCTACGAGCACCCGAATCACTCTCCAGGCGTTACCGATAGAATACCTATAAATTGGATTAAACACACTGGTTGGTTAGTTCACCTTTTAAGTCCTTCCTAACTGACAACTCTAACGCTCTAACAATGGTTCACCTTTTGAGTCCTTCCCACTTCAGCTAATCTTAACTACTGTAACAACCCGTAAGTTTCCAAGGACTTAAATCGATAATATATACTTATGTGTTAACTGTGTTACGTAACTGTTTACTTGCAACGTGTCAATTTTATCATAATTACATTCATTTACAATAGGAAAATAGCCTTGACGTAGCCTTAATTCATGTTGAAAATGATACTTGAACATAATGACTTCTTTGCACGAAATGGTCGCTGAAACTTCAATATTTAAAAAGCGACTAACCAAATTCGTTTATCAGATTTACCAAACTATGTGGTAAACCCCATGCATGATCTCATCATCTTGGGATATATTATTATTATCATTAATCAATTTTACGTTCATTTTAAACGTAAACGTTGATCAACCTTTTATCATTTTATGACACACATAGTTCACATATGACTTATACAAACAAATTCGTATTAAATAACAATATGTTTAGACAACGACAACAAAATGAGACTTGTGATCGAATCCCTACGTTAACATCGATTTATTTTACGTCCAAAACAATTCATAAAGCTTCATTAACGTTCACGACGAATGTATTTTTACATGCATGCAATATATATATTACATGCAACGTAATATTTTCATGTTATTAACCCTCTAGTATTTTCATTCCAAACTGAGTCATTATTTTTATTATTTTACGTCGTTGTGGATAAATATTTTATAAACGTTCAAACCCGATTCGATTTATCTTTCTTTTCCTTTCTCCTAGTCACGACCGTCACTTTTTCCCCTCTCCCTCTCGTGTTGCTTGACC
This sequence comes from Deinandra increscens subsp. villosa, assembly GCA_039602395.1. Taxonomy (NCBI): domain Eukaryota; kingdom Viridiplantae; phylum Streptophyta; class Magnoliopsida; order Asterales; family Asteraceae; genus Deinandra; species Deinandra increscens. Next base: position 36,388,883 of record JBCNJP010000007.1, on the reverse strand, counting down.
CGGACGGCCACGGGGTCGAACCCGTGACCCGCCCCCTCTCCTTGGCCGGTTACGAGACCAACAAACCACCACCATTACCATTTAAATGATCTAGTTAGTTGTGTACTTGTGTTGACCTCCATTATATGCCCTTCACATCAACACTAGACAACCTCTTTGCACCCTATGCATGCTTTAACAAAAATAGGTAGAAGTTGTCTCAAGAGAAGCCAAGGTTATGGACAATTGGTCCATAGTTTCCCACCAAAAATCCCTCCCCTCATTCCTCTAGTTGCAGCCATGAACCCTCTAATTGGCACCCACATAACACAAGATTACAAGCCTCTTGAACCCCCTTGGTGCACCCCCATGAGCCAGCCAACCAAAGGGCTCAAACCCGAGTCCCTTCCTTCTCTTTTTCGGCCCATACACATCACACACACTAACACTTAGACTTTTATTTACCCACATAACTTACTAGATATTTATCTCAAGTCAAGACCCAAACACTCATTCTCTCCATCTCTCTACCTCTCTCGGCTCACTCTCTCTCTCTCTCTCGGTTACATTTGAACAGCCACACCCCCAAACACATATCCAAACACTCCCAATTTACTTACTCTGTCACATTTAAACATTTCAACTCAACCTAGCATTCATTAGTTACTTTAACTTCTCAAGAACATTCTCCTTTCTCTCTCCCTTTCAAGAATCGTAAGTCCTCTCTCTCTCTACTCTCTCGCTAGATTTTCTACTCAAACTCTCATTCTCTTGATGATTCATGATGCTAGAAAGCAAGAACACTAAAGAACAACCATCATCATCATCATTTTCGGCCATCATCATCTCCTAAAAAGGTTCCATCTTCACTTATTTTAGTAAAATCTCGTTCTAGCAAGTATTCTTAGTTTCCTTTCATGACTAGAACACTCCATTAGCAAGTCTTGACCTACATTGTTGTCTAAACATCATTTTACCCCATAAAATCTTACTTACTTGTGTTTATCTTCATGTTACACCATGTATTTACCTACTAGGAACTCATGATAGTCTTTCCCTTGAACTATTATGTTCAAACTTAGCATGGTTGGACTTTTACACAAGTATTTGTTTAGTTTGCATTTTTAGACAATAACTTTGTATTTATTGTGTATTATGTGTTGATCTTGTAAATTTGGACGCCTTAATTCCTATGACACGTTTTTAAACTCTTAATATAGTCAAAATGTGATATCTTGGACTTTAGAAAGAATACTAGTGCTTAAACTCACCATAGCAAACTTTTACATACAAAAGTACACTTTAAAAACCCTAGAAAATGCTTTTCACTATAGATTCGTTTTGACCAGAAATTTTAGACTTATAAACAGTAGGTTGTGATGGTTTAAATGAATTTAGAACATGGCCAAAAGATCCCTTAACAAATTACTTGAATTTGGGCACAAACCGGGACTAAAACCGACACTCGACGGGCCCGGAAACACCATTTTTGTAAGGAAACCCAAATCTGGTCCAAATGAACTCATAGGGTTATTTTAATGGTAAAAACATGTTTAAAAATTCATATGGTGAATTTAGGAACCTAACAGTATCATTTAACGGGCAAACGGGACCAAAACGGCAAAACCGACACAAAATCCACCAAACCGGCAAATTAATGCAAACCGACACCTAAAATAATTATCTACCTATTTTGGACAGAAAGTAATCATATTTTATTGAACATGATTGATTTCTAACTTAAACGGATAAATATCGTGTAACCGGCAGTTAACGCGAAATCGCCCTGTTTTCGACTAACTAGACAAAAAATAACAAATTTTCATATAAAAACCCTCATTTTGACTTAATATTTATTTCTATAAATATTTACCATCTTTAAATATTAGTTGAGAAATTTTGTATATTTTATTTAATTATAAATATATAATTTACCTTATTTTCAAATAAATACATAACCGGATACATTCACTTTGACTTTTCAAATCACTTATTCCTAAGGCTACCATGACGTCAAGACTTGACCTACCTAATTGGAGTGACACTAATGTCAACCCAATTACTTATTATTATTGCATGTCTTATAATTATCTAGGCTTGCACTTTCCGTTGATCGTATTACCGACTACCGTTTCTGAATCATGTGAGTTTTTCACGGCCCCTTTTTCCTTTAACTATTTTATCTTTGGGGGAGAATTCATACATACATTTTACCATGTAAGACAATTAGACTTTGTTATCATAACTGTTTCATGTGTTTTTCCATTGTCCACACTTGTTATCTCATGTTCATTTATGCTATAACCCAAACCTCACTATTAACGGAATCCGATTAATTATCATTTGCAAACGGTAACGTTTGAATAGATCTATTGGGTTAACGCCCCTGCTCTGATTGGTAGCTCCAATCGTGACTCCTCTTTTAGTCAAAGAGTACAAATTGTTATGTCATATCTATGCGGTACCAACCGGACAAAAGGTACCAAGAGTGGGTAAACAGTCAGTTTCCGTATTCAGGGTACATGGTAACTTTATCAACTAGTCTTATCATATATTGTCAATTATTAACATGAAATGTTTTCAATTACTATTTTCATTCAACCTTTAATTGCTAGCACTTTAAACCTGTGAAACTCACCAACAATTATTTGTTGACTGTTTTCTCGTATGAATTCTCAGGTACTTGAACTTAATTGTTGTGCTTGCATCGGACCTGCTTGCTTGTATCCTGTCTTTGCATCTTAGGACTTTTCATTTGTATCTGGAGTACGGTTTAGCTTTGGGAGACTTTCCTGACATAACACCTAACGGTGTCATGTCCTAAAAATCTTTTGAAACTTATGTGTTGTAACTTAAAACAATTTACTTTTCTCATTACAATTAATCCGCTGCGTAACGATATTGGAAAAGCTCCTATTTACTCCAACAATTTAACAATTTCCAAAACGACTCTAGTTGTTGAACCATCCAGAGTACGTTCGTAACCTTGACTGTGATAACTTTTTTCGCATCCCGACACAAATTTTACAGGGTGTGACAACTACCTCCAAAACAATATCGGGCACCTTAAGATAGCCGGATCTACCACTACTTCCTACAACTGAGATGGAATAACAAGCAAGATAAAACTACCAGGGAGCCCCTCTCCCGAGGCAATTTGAACTAAAACACTAACAAAGCCGATTACCTGATACCTTTATCACCTCCCGGAATATCATAGCAGATCATAGAAAAGATTCTCTTTTAGCGAACCAGCCTATCCTCCGTATGGGCTTATGTGATGGTTGGAACAAAGACACATTTGGTTGTGAATTCAAATGTAGGCGTAGAGGAACCACACCAATCCATCCCGAACTTGGTGGTTAAACTCTACTGTGGTGACAATACTGTAGAGGAGGTCCTGCGGAAAAATAGCTCGACGCTAGGATGATAAAAAACTTCACACCTCCCGTTCTTCATACTTTGTCAATATGAAAAAAAAATATGTAAAATAAAAAGGTCGTCTTATTCAAAACAGATGATCTTCCCCAAGAGCTCACATCGACGGGAAGCTTTGGCACCTTGATGTCGGCTCTTCACCACCTGGGGCTGCAATATGTTCCAAGGGATGCGCTGTTCGCCCATTAAAGCTTTATGTGAGCTGTCAGCACACATGAATCAAATAAACAACCATCAACCAATCCTATGATTACTAAATAGTAGATCACATCAAATTACGAAGACACAGTTCACACAATTTAACTACTTTACCCAAACTGGAAGACAACCACAAGCAAAGCAAGGACCCATTGGTAATTGTAAACGCAATTCAAGCATACTCATGCATCAATTATAGAAAATTAGTGAAACTTAAAGAGTGTGAAATCCATCAACATGTTGTTATAAACCGAAAATACGTCAATCACATAAATTAGTTAACATTCGGCCTAGGCAACACTAGGTGCTTAGCCTAGGACCATAATCCAGTCAAGAACAATAGTAAAGTTTGAATCTTGACAGAAAACCATGGTTCTAAAGTTGAGAAATACGTGATCAATAGAGAAAGTGAAAACTGACACACGATGTGGAACCAAATGCGTGATCTGCAGCCTCTTAATTGACTTCCCTCTCGTTTCTCCTCTTCAATCATCTTCTAAGATCTCCAGATACGGCAAGAAGTCAGAATCCTTAAAAAGAACCCGTTAGTTTGATTTTATAACCGCGAATTAGGTTTTTGCCGAAAAAGCACCTTTCCTCCCAGGTTATACACCTGGGACAATTTAGTCGGGTCAACCGACGTTGACCAATTCAGCAAATTATCACCCCAAGCGTATCGCTTGGGGCTTCGTCTACTCTAGCCGATATGCCTAGTTCTTCCTTTTCAGCACTTGTATAGTTTTTCTTCTTAAATTCTTCTCTAACCTCCACCAAGCCTCGGTTTACCTCGGGATTTGAGATATGACCTACAAAGACACACAAAAACCAAATTAAGCCTCAACAACTAATAGTAAATTAAAACCAAATGAAAACAACCTAAATTGACTCAAATCCGACTCTATTAATGTACAAAATACAAAGGAAATCTGGATGTGTTTAACACACATCAACAATTAAACAAACGTTATTTGATGCTCCTATTCTAACTCTTCGTGATGGTAATGAAAGTTTTTTTTCATCTATTGTGATGCATCGAACGAAAGTCTCGGTTGCATTCTCATCCAACGAGGCAAAGTTATCGCTTATGCATCGAGGTAACTTAAAATCCATGAGAAAAACTACACGACACATGATCTTGAGCTCGGTGCGGTTGTATTTGCTTTAAAATTTTGGAGTCATCACCTCTATGGCACCAAATGTGTGGCTTTCACTGACCACAAGAGCATTCAACACATCGTTAATCAAAAGGAGCTTAACATGAGATAAAGAAGCTGGGTCAAACTACTCAACGACTATGAGTGCCAAATTCGCTACCATCGAGGCAAGGCGAATGCCGTAGCGGATAGCTCTCAGTTTTAAGGACCACACCAATTCTATTTTACTTCAAAGCATTCAAATTCAATCTGATATCTAACTTTGCATCTTTGAAGCACAACAGGCCTTAGTCATCGAGGGTAATATGTACGACGAGATATCGTACGATGCCGAACTCCAAATGGAAACTAAACTTAATGGCTTGCTATACTTTTTAAACCGTCTTTTGATTCCAAATCGTGGTGTGCTTCGTACCTTCATCAAGAGCAAGGCTCACAAATCCCACTATTCTATTCATCTCGGTGTGGATAAAATGTATTAGGATCTTCGTTGTCATTATTGGTGGCCTACATGAAAAACGACATTTCCCTTTTGGTGGCTAAAAGCCTCACTTTATCTAAAGTCAAAGCCGAACATCAACACCCCTTTGGTTTGCTTGAACAACAAGAGATTCATGTCTGGAAATGGGAAAACATTGCCATGCATTTCATCACTAAACTTCCACGCACTTTCGGTGGTCACGATAGCATTTGGGTGATCGTTAATCGATTGACCAAATCAGCTTACTTTATACATATTCGATAAGATTACCAAGTGGAGAAATTGGCTCGAATCTACATTAATGAAATAGTTAGTCATCACGGTTTTCCTTTGAGCATTATCTCTGATCATGATGGTTACTTTATCTCGCGCTTTTGGCAAATTGTCACACCCCCAAAAATCCCACGCGCGACAACGCGCCGCAGGGAGCGTGACAAACCAGGATCGAACACATTAGCCATACGAACAGTCTATATGCAATGTAAATGTAAAACCAAAGTAAATGCGTTTTTAAATGCGGAAGCGTAAACGATAAAAGTTGTAATAATTGTTCAAGCGCCAAAACATGCGCAAACCAAAAGTTAATGAGTTTGAAAATAAATAAGTCTATGATGCATGCATGGCAATAATAATCCTTATGTGGTGCATCCTAGCTCATGGCAGACAATCCAGTTTAGCGACCTGAGATATAACATGCTAAAGTGTCAACACAAATGTTGGTGAGTTCACAAGTTTAATCAGTTCATCAGTTTAACAGTTCAGTAAAATCCAGATATATATCAATAGCTTGCTAGGCTATTTTCAAGAACTCAGTGCACGTTTGACTAGTTAAACTAGCTATCCAGTTACTAAAGCTCGACAAGTTCAATTGTGCCTCGTTAAGACTAAGAAGTTTATAACACCCGTTCGATATCCAATCGTGCCAGAGCGACTGACCCGGGTGGGGCTGTCAAACCCAGTAGATCTACTAAATAAGTTCCCGCTGATGTCACATTGACTGTAACTATAAAGTGAGGGCTTTATCATAAGTGTGCCACTATCATTCAGGTGATATATATCTAACAGTTCAAGTGTTTGCATGTTAATCTCCCCCAACAGGATTAATATAAGTAAAATGGGGCCGTGAAACTCACCTTAGGTTGCTCAGCAAAGTTTCCAGATAAAACAGTTAATTCAAGTAGCAAGAACGAGTCTTGTGCAAGCAATCAATCACCTAACGAGCATAAGCGTATAAGTGTGTGTTCTTTAATCTATTAATTCTAACTTAAACGACAAAAACGAATGATCGTGGAATCCGAAACAAGTCGAGGATGGCACGTGTGCCAAATCCGAGCAATTGTCGAAGTAACGCGAGAAAATACAATATATATTATTACTATATATTGTCTAAGTTTAAATATTCCCAAAAATAAATAAATAAATAAATAAATATAATATATAATATATATTTAAACCGAACGTGTTATAACGTTAATGACGGGTTACTAAACAAGATACATATTTATGTACTCTTATCTAAAAGTATCTAATCGTTTCAACGAACCTACGATATACGTAACTATATTAAATTACGTGAAAATATATTCATTTTACCATTTTACATAAAACCATAATTCTTGAGTTTAAATATATATATATATATATATATATATATATATATATATATATATATATACGGATTTATTAAAACTATAGTTTGGTTCAAAACGTCAAAGTTTACAAGTTTAATAATCAATACACATTTTTACGGGTGCCAAAATACGATAAGGGGTGACTTAGATATGGGTTCTAGTGATCAATCACCCAAAGGAATACAGAAAAATATAAAAACAGAAAACATGGAGGTCACCGGGTTTGAACCCGTGACCTCTATGTCACATTACAGCGATTTACCCATTCGGCCAGCAGCCCCTTTTGGTTTAGAAGTCGACCAGAATTGTATTCATTTAATCAGCAGTGGCCAGGATTGAGTTGTAGGAAGAAAACATGAAAAAAAAGAAACAAAACGCGTAGGCCGGGTCTCGAACCCACGACCTCACGCATAAAACCCAGCGACCCAACCACTGTGCCAGTTTGCCGTCTGATATTAAATTGGATCTAGAAACACATAACCCGTACCCAGTCCATGTCTTCTTCTTCCCCACAAACCCTAATGTAGCCGGAGATATTTTCCGACGACCGGAAAATCACGAAACGTAATTAACACAACAGATCGAGGCGCAAATCACCGTTTAAGTATTACCTCAAGTCGGAGATGAGAGATTGTCGAGTTTGGACACCGAAACGAACCCGGAATCTTAAACGCGAACATCGAGCACGATGATAAAACTCGAATCCAATTGCTTCTGGTTGCTCGTAGGAGACTCACGATCACAATGGTGATCGTAAGGTGATCGAATCGTGGCGGCTCGGTGATTTTTCTTGGTCACTGCCGGAAAAGAGAAAAAAAAAACGAACAAAAGAGGAAAAGGGTCGAGCAGGTTTGCGAGAGAGAAACTGAGAGATTGAGAGTGAATGCTAGGTAAATAATTTGTACCGATTATTGGGATGAAACTGCCGAAGGTGATTGATCGGTCGAAGTTGAAACCGTGAATTCCATTGAATTCACGTAATGAGCATTTAATTGACAATTGCATACTGACACATTTAGTTCCTCACAAATTTACAACCTAGAAAACAGGTTTGAGGTAATTACAAAATAGTCCCTCCAGGTTTTGAGTAAATAAAAACACGTTTGATAAATTACAAGATAAGCCCTCGAAGTTTTATGAACACCTAACGGCTCTAACGAAGTTAACAGAAAATGTTTTTAATGACGATTACATGAGGAACATCAAAATACATCAATCGTATACGTTAATAGGGAAATATAAACCTCATTTAAATCCACATAAAATCATAGATTTTAGATCTATAACTTATATATTTAAGACACATAATTTATGAATAATGGCTTGTAATTAAAATCCTTTAATTACGTATTTATATTTCGCATAAAATCATAGAATTAAATCTATACTTGTTTAATTCATGTAACCAGTGAATAATATGTGAATATACAAATATCACATAAAATCATAAGATACGAATCATAGAATGAATCGTGTTAACTTACATATAAATATAACACATGAAATCATAAAGTGAAATCACAGAATATTAAACGTTTGGACTTACGTGTATGCTCGTATCATAATGATTACACAAAACCCTAATTACTGAGGTCAACAAGTCAACACATAAATGTTCACACAACATTTAATACGGTTTTACGTTCAGTTAATGACAGGAAATGACTTGAAAAGTCGGATTGTCACACAAATTCTTCAATCAGCTTTGGGTACTCGACTAGACTTCAACACTGCTTATCATTCTCAAACCGATGGTCAATCCGAACGAACTATTGACAAACCCAAGGTTATGCTTAGGTCATGCGCCATCGATTTTAATGGAAACTGGGATTCACACTTGCCCTTGATTGAGTTCTCGTATAATAACGGTTATTATACGAGTATCGACATGGTACCTTTTAAGGAACTCTATGGTCATAAATTCCGCTCATCAATTTGATGGAATGAGATTGGTGAAGTCAAAATCATTGGTCCCGAGTTAATCCAAGAAACTACCGACGAAATAATTCAAATCTGCAACAATCTACTCGCTGCTAGAAGTTATCAAAAGAGCTACACCGATAATGACGCAAACCCCTAGAATTCAAATTCGACGATCTAGTACTCCTTAAGGTATCCTCATGGAAGGGATTAGTCCGATTTGGGACGAATGGGAAGCTAGGACCTCATTTGTTGGCACATTCAAAATCCCTGAGAGGATTGGGAAAATAGCTTACAAGCTCGAGCTACCTCCAGAGCTTGACAATGTTCATCCAACATTCCACATGTCTAATCTTTGAAAATTCTTAGCCAGTTCGGATGAAGTGCATATTGACGAGTCTATGCACTTTGGAGAGAAACCCACGGAGATCATGGACCATTATGTGAAACAACTCAAGCGTAGTCGCATACCTATTGTCAAGGTTTGTTAGGAATCCAAGCGTGAACCGGAATTCACTTGGAAACACGTAGACCAAATGAAGACCAAGTATCCACATCTCTTTTCTACATGCTCCTCGTAGTAAAATTCGAAACGAAATTTCCTAAAGTAGGGGAGACTGTGAAATGCGCACATTATTCATATTTGATACTCGAGCGGTTTCTATTATTCATGTAATTTGAATTTTCAATCAAGCAATAAATGTTGGGAATTATCGATATATATTTTTGACCGTGTTTCATTTTATACATACTATTATTCATGCTAAAATAAATCTTTAATATATACCATAAACTATACATTTAATTTGAATATTTGTGATTTAAAAAATTAAAGGAAACCAGCCATTGCGACACGCGATGGGGACCTCCCATGTTTATCGTGACACGCAACCGAGACCAGACATCAAAAGTTATTTATCTTCAAAATTTCAAGTTTATCATCATTTTAATCACCAAATCAATCTGAATATAAACATGACTTTGACTGTGGTTTATCCCTGATGTATCTAGACACTATTCAAAGTTTAATCCATCATCCTAATTAAATCAAATTCCTATTTTATTTATCTCTATCATCATTTGTTAGAGCATTCACAGTGGAGTCTTTATCCTTATCATTATAATTTAACCAAAAAACACTACCTTTTCTCTCTCATTTTCAAATAAATAATACATTTTCATACATTTATCGTTATTTTTTCTCTCTCTTTCACTCACAATCACTTTGAAAATATATCAAAAAAGATACAGATGAACAATGTTTTAGAAAATATACAGATAAACAATACTATTTTTTCTCTCCTCCACTCACAACCAAACCTTAAATTTGAAGTACTACACTCACATAAATTGAAGGACTCCATTGTGAATGCTCTTATTAAATCAAATTGGGAGTCTCTATCTACGAAATTAAAGCCCTATCTACATCTATAAATTTTGACCTTATCTGATCATTCCCTCGCCATCAATTGCTCCATGTTCGAGCAAGAACTCAAGAATAATAACTACATTCATATATAAATTCACCTTCGTTTCACAACCAATTCGGATAATACTTGATGAGGATAGGTCAAGACTAGGCATACAAATGACTCAACATCTACATTTACGATGGGGAAGACCTCGAGAGCAAGTGTCGCACAGAGAACGAGTTGGAAGCGATGCAGTTGCAGATGAACAAGACGCAAGTGCATCCGACCAACTTACGAAGATGCGACTTCGGAGGCTCTATAAATAGTTCTTTCATTTACTTGCAATGTAACTTCGGATTCCGGAAAACCACGCATTTACTGTGTGTTTTCCTTGTTTGTACCCGAATACTTGAAATATTAAGAAATCCATTGATTCATCGATTATTCTTCTTAGATTAGCTGGTTCCTAGTTGAATCGTAATCTCTCATTTACGTGCGGTGAGATTTTGTGGTTCATCAATACTTGTGTCCATTCTTATTAGTTTTTCGTCCTTTACAAAATTCATCAATCAAATTCTGATCTTGATAGATAATTTAACGAATCATAAATCTATGGTTCATGCTAAATTGAGAACTTTTTTTTTAGATCTTCATGTTTTAATCAAATTAATCAACTATGTGCATTGTAATACTTATTATTACTAATTTAAATCATGTTTTAGTAATTGACACACCATTGGTCATTTGGCTCAATGGTATTGGTGATGAGGGGAAGACTTGGGACTGAGAGGTCACAAGTTCGATCCCTAAGCCTGACAGGTTTTCCACCCGGCCTTTATTAGAGAAGGTGCTTTTTCCTGTGTGTGTAAATAGTCTTAGTTGGACGTTCCAAAAAAAAAGTAATTGACACATTTATTTCACTAATCTGATCACCAAAATTCTTTTGATTAATTTGACATTTAACCAAGGGGCATTTGTCCCAATGGTATCTTGGTGTTGGATAAGGCATAGCCTTTCCATTTGGTGAGGGTTCAAAACCCATTGGTGACAAAAAAATAAAAATTTAGCCGTTCAAAAAAAAAAAAAATTTGACATTTAATAGTAATTGGTGTGTTTAAATCATTGACACCCACTTTCGAAGACACCAAGTAGGGTTTTAATAAGCAGCGGATTTCAGTCCCAAATTGTTTTCATTAAAAGACCAAACATTTGATTTTTAAATTTAAACTAATTGTTTTAGAACAACTCCAACATACTTAAAACATGCCACTCAATTGTAAAACAACTTGACTACTGAATATTAGGATATGATCAGTCACTTAAAGATTAACCATATTAAATTCATACGACCATACTATTGTTTAAGATCAACTTGTATGTACCCGATATTTAAACAAGAATTAACACTACTTTACTTTTACATTGAAACTTTCGACATTATCCCTTTTACACAAAGGATCGCATTGACGGCTTATCTTACTAATCCTTCCAGAACTCGATCCTCGCTCTATGTGCTTCATAAGTTATGCCCGAAAAATAAGTCACGAACAAACTATTCTTTGGTTTATATCTTTGCACATTTAGTCCATTACAATGTCTTGATCCCTACCCACATTCCATACCTAAGTTTTACCTGCCAAAAATACCATATTAAGTTACTATTTAAGTTATCACACATTAACAACCAACGGAGAGTTCAGGGACAAAATAAAAACAACAAAAATTTTGCTGATAGAGGTCCCTCGCATGTTGCAAGGGATATGCCTCGGTCCTTCATGTGGTGCGACCAGCATCAGGTCACATACCCTTTGCTGATTTTCGCCCAGCTCCCATACTTAGCCAGATTTTGGGTTTCTTCACATGTTTTCCCTCGAATTTTTGGTTTATTTTTCATACTAAAGGTTCGAGATTGACCCGGTACCTTTAAATTCCCCTGATTCACTTACAATAAAAATTTATCCATCACATAATAGTAAAATCTATTAAAAGTTTCTGAAGGACTTAACCATTTCTCCAGTTTCCAACCCGTTGACCCTTTTGGTTGATTTCTCATTTGTAAGGCCAACAATGAGTCTAAAACATCTTATTTTTCATCTTTGGATAATTAGACATGTTTCCACATTGAAGTTTCATCAGCTCCACCTTTCTAGTTAATAATTCTAGTTACCCATACGGGTATTTAACTAATATTTCGCCCAATACAATCCGTACTAGTTATATCAAACAAGATAGTTTCTTAAAAAGCATTAGTTCATACTTACCTTTTAAGAAGTGAAAAAAAACCTATACCTTCACTTACCTTAATTTGATGGAAACCAAGTGTCAACTGTATAACCCTCATCACCTAACAACTTGGTCAAATCTACCTCCAAGTTTTCAGTTTTTAATTGACCTTGGATAAAAATCCCGAAAATTTTGAATTTCCTTGAATGTGTCATTGAAAGGTAAAGGATTGAATCCTTTAAATGAAATAAAGTTTTTTATCGGAATATGAATCAAACCGAAAGACCCCTTAACTATTATCGGAATGTCCATCACCAGCTTGCAGAACCATTGTACCCTATTCTAGCATCCTGGCCCTTCATGAAATGGGGGATGGATATTGTTGTAAAATTACCCAAGGCCCCTAGAGGAAAGGTATTCATGCTAGCTATGACAGATTATTTATCGAAATGGATTAAAGCCGAGGCATACGTTCAAGTCAGGGAGAAAGAAGTCATATCCTTTATTAAAAGAAACATTTTGTTGGGGTACCATCCGAGATTGTTTGTGATAACGGGTCCCAATTTATCGGAAGCAGAACCACAGGATTCTATGAATCCTGGGGTATAAAGATGATAACATCAACACCAGTGCATCCTCAGGCCAATGGCCAGGCTAAATCGAGCAACAAAATTATAATAAACAACTTGAAGAAGAGATTGAAAGAGAAGAAGGGAAGATGGGCAGAAGAGTTACCCTTGGCATTATGGGCAGATAGGACCACGTCCAAGAACGCCACAGGCCAAACCCCATTTTCCTTGGTCTTTGGCACTGAAGCAGTTATTCCAACAGAAATGGTGGTCCTAACATTTAGGGTCAGTGCTCAGACCCAGAATTCGAATGATCAGTCCCTGTTTGAAGACTTGGATACCCTGGATGAGCGGAGAGATTAAGCAGCTTGGAGGATGGCAACGCATCAACAAAGAATTTCCAAGACTTACAACAAACATGTGAGGAGAAGAAAGTTTAAAGTGGGAGATCTAGTCCTTAGCAAAGCATTTCAGAACACGAAAAATCCAGGGGATGGAAAGTTGGCTCCTAAATGGGAAGGTCCCTACCTGATTGACTGTGAGGCTGGTAAGGGGGTATACTGGCTGGCTAATATGGAAGGAGACCTGCTACCACGACCTTGGAATGGGTACATTTGAAGGCATATTTCATGTAAGGCTTCCTGTCCCAGGATTCGGCTACCCAGGTATGTATTTAATTTTTAAATTCGTGCTGGAAATCCAGGTCAGTTTCTCTCACTTAATTTATCAAATTTATTCCCTTTCATGTTTTATCTCATTTATTTGTTTTTTAACATCAGTCATACATCATATCTTTTTCAAGGTTGTTATTCACTATCTTGAATACACTAAGATCTATGTTTCGTTAGTTGGATTACTCAGAATCCAGGCTATCCCAGGATTCACGGTACCCGAGATGCAGGATGTTCAAAAATCCAAGGTACATGGAACAAAGCGTACTCAAGATACACCAAGCCGAGGACAATCAGCATATGTCTCCTAAGTTTGAGACTGGCCATCTCACTTCCGTGTTGGGTAAGGCCTAAACCCACTCCTAAGGTTTGAGGACTAAGCTTCCTCCATCCGAATATAGGCTATCACGCCTCGCCGGGGATGCACGTGGCAATTTTTGCTTCGCCCGAGACGCACGTGATCTAAGTATGAAACCATGGGATTGTGGGATCATCCGTGTTAATAGCATTGGTGGCAACCTCCCAATCCAGGGACATATGCGGATCCCTTAAGGTTTAAAACGATTAACGCGTTTTCAAGACGGATTGGTGCTGACGTACCAACTTAAGACTTCGAGGACATGCCCTAGTCAGTCGGTACGACTAAGAGGAAATCCCTAGTTCGCCAGTACGGCACCTGGCATGACCCCAGAAATAACTTAAAGATTACCTAGTGACCTAGGATTATTGACATAATCCAGGGTCATAACGCGTTTTCAAGACGGATTGGTGCTGACGTACCAACTTAAGACTTCGAGGACATGCCCTAGTCAGTCGGTACGACTAAGAGGAAATCCCTAGTTCGCCAGTACGGCACCTGGCATGACCCCAGAAATAACTTAAAGATTACCTAGTGACCTAGGATTAGACTTCCCTTTGGTTGCTCAGGTTGCTTTCCTCCAACTTTTGAATCCTTAGGTTCATAAACAGTTGGTGGAGGAACAGCAATTGATGGTTTCAAAATGTTTAATTGGTCAGCTGAAGCAGATGTGCTAGCAGCAGTGACATCAATTTTATTAGACTCAACAGTGTTTTCAGAACTGGATTGTGATGAAATGTCATCATCTGTGAGACTAACTTTGCATTCTGATTTTAAAGCTTCAATTGGTTTGATTGCAGGTGAGTATTCAATTGGTGGCTCAACAGAGTTATAGCCAACACCTGCTTTACCATACATCCCTCCCATCCACAGTTTTTCAGCCTTTTTGGTTTGCTGTTTGAAATTTATCACAAGTAAACAAAGCATCTTTCAGCTTGATCTCAAGAACATCAACCTCAGCCTTAGCATCTTTGGTTTCATTTCTTGATTTTTCAAGTTTTGACAGCAAGTCATCAAGCTGTGTTTCAAGCACTGAGTTGGTTTGTTTTAACTGTTCATACTCTTTGGTTAAGTTTTCAATTTTTGAAATGTATGATGATTCAGTTTTCTTAAAACATTCCTTTAACTCATTTAAGTTTGAAACTTCATCAATCAAATCAGTGTTGTGATTTTGATATTTTGCCACTTGTTCTATGCAGGCAGGACTGCATAGATTCTCTAAGACTTTTTCAGGGATAGAATTTACCTGATCTGTGATGGAGTCCTGTTTGGCCATTAAAGCATAGTTAATGGGTTCAAACTCAGCAGCGAAATCTTCCCATTCAACACATGATGTTTGATTTGCTACAGCAGCTACCACGTTCTGATGGTTTTGACTTCCGGTTGGCTTTGGTGGGGTGGGGTGTGAACCTGAGTTGTTTCCAGAATTGTTGTTGTTTGAGTTGCTTCCTCCATGATTTTCCCTTGAGCATGGTTCTGTTTCTGTCCTTCTCTTCTTGGTTGAGAGCATTCTCTTGCAAAGTGACCAAGTTGGTGACAGTTGTAGCATTTGACTTTGCTTTTGTCAAGGCCTATGTGAGCACCTTTTGCTCCCTTGTAGGTTCTACCTGTCCTTTTGTAAAACATTTGAGCTCTTATAGAAACCATGGCAAGTTGGGTCATTATATCCATTTCTTCTAAATCATCAGCACCTATGCATTCAAGATCTTCAGGTATGAAACCTTGATAAGAGTCAGTTGCTACATGAGCATTGTGAGAACTTTTAATAGAGTTTGAAAAATTCTCTTGACACCTTGGTGTCTCAGGGAAACTGACTATAGGTGAGGATTATGATGATGAGTTAGATGATCTTTGACTGTTAAAATCAGTGGTTACTAGTGCAGATGAGAACAGTTGAGTTGATTCAGAAGATGAGCTTTGTTTAAGATCTAGTTCCATTTCATAAGCACTGAGTATGCCATGAAGTTCACTGAGTCTCATCTTTTTCAAATTCTTGCATTCCCTGATGCTTACTGTGTAAACTGTCCACACAGAAGGCAGTGAACGTAGGAATTTTCTGTTCACATCTACTTGTTCTAGTTTAACATCCACTTTTTGGAGTTCATCAAGCAATGAGACAAATCTCAAGTACTGGTTTGTCATTGTTTCACCAGATTTAAAAGTAAAGTTTTCATATTTTTGTTTTAAAACATCTTTCTTGTATTCTTTTACTTCACTGGTTCCTTCATACATTTCACTTAAGGCATTCCACAGGTCAAATGCAGTTTTATATCCTTTAAACCCACTTAAAATGGAATTAGGAAGTGCAGCCTGTAGAGTCCAGTATGCCTTATGGTCAAATTCAAGAGCAGTGTAGTCAGATTCAACATATTTATCTAATGGCTTAGGTATTTTGACTTCTGCATCATCAGCAGATGAAACCATTGGTGAGTAGGGTCCTTCAGTGAAAGATTTCCAAATACGACGGTCCAAAATCCTAACAAAACCTTCCATCCTGAGTTTCCAGGTACCAAAGTCATCAGGAGTGAACATTGGTGGTTTGTTGGAGGAGCCATTTGGGCAACTTAAACTGAAATCACTCATTTCGAAAAACTTTTAGAAAGATAAAACAACGAAGCTTGTAAAGTAAGCAAGTAAAGTATCGACTTTGAAGCACAGAAAGTCTTCAAAGTGAGAGCCAAAGCACTGATACCACTTGTAGGATCGTTATTAGTTATAAATAAACTAAAACTAAGCCCTTTACTTGCAAATATAACCCTGCGGAATTAAAGTTATATTTCACTTTACTTAAGCGATATTAAGCTCTTGTATAATGTAAATGCTTGATTTGCAGAATAGTAAAAACAACGATATATCGAATATTCGGCACTATTTGCATTAACTCAAAGCTACACTATTACAAGTGATGACCGTGTGTATAAACTAAGAGATTACATGCTATATATAGTGCTGATGAAATCAATGACAGCCATTGATCTCATGCGATCTAATCTAGACCGTAAACATAAAAGTCAAATATAAACTACCAAAAGAATAAACATCGACAATCGGAATGACTTGCGTGTTGGCAACAACAATCTACTTTAGGAGAGCGGCTTGAATCAGATTTAGAAGCATACGAGAAGCTTTTGCAGGATTGGACTTCCGAAAAGACTTCTCAGGAAAAGTCAGGTTGAACTCTTTATCTGGTGGATAAACGAGTTCACCCGGAATATTCGCCAAGAAACAAAACTGCTTCTTTCCGCTTGAACTGCCTCTCCGCTTGAAGTATGAATTTCGCTTCAACTTCAACTTCAGCCGGAACTAGTAAAATTGGCATTTCAGCCGGAAATCTTCCAAGCTCGATTTTTCCTTACAGTTAGGATCATGTATAGACATGTGGAATTCATGTTAGATGATTAGTTGGTGATTTAGTCACCAAGTTCATGATATGAACACTTGAGTTAGTGACTACCTAAAACTTATGTAAAATGGTTGTTTATGATGTAATCACATGTAAGATATGTGATGAAATTTGATGTATGATGTTGGGTTGGAAGGGATTCCACCAAATTTATGTTAATGGTAGCTTTATAGGTTCAAGAGATTTAATGGCATGTATGTATGAAAATGTGCACACAAGGTGTTTGATGAAATGCCTATAAGAACTATATTGCTTGAAATATGACCAAAGTGTGAGAATTTAGGTTGTATGCATATAGAGGATGTTATGCTTGAATGTATGAACCAACATAGGTGAATTTATGTTAAGATGCTTACCTTGTTGGATATGTGTATATGTGGCTATGTGCTATATTGGATCCATATTAGTGGACAATTACGTGTTTGGTATTAACCATAAAATGTCCTAACTTGATTAGTGACCTAATAGGGTTTCAAGGTAATTAAGAGGATAACCAAGGGAAGGCAAGTGGTGGAAGTTCTAGCTCACGAGGTAACACATTCTATTGTTAAAATTGTTACTAGTATATGACTTATGCATCAATTGCCAAATAGGAGTTTGTATAACTCACGAGAGTAATAGTAGATGATTTATCTTTAAGAGTTCATAGGAACCTGAGTAAAGGAATTGTGTTACAACGAAGTTAAATGATTAAAGAGAATCATGGTTGATTATAAATGGTTCTTAGGTATCATGAAATAGTCAAGCATGGCCACAATGGATGAAAATGGTTCAGGGAGACCATTACCATGTGCCATGTGAAAAATTGATCACAAATGGTTTTTAGAAACCATAGATCATGAAAATGGGTGAATAGGTAATGTTAGAAGTACCCGGGTTAAGGAACCCATAATAATGGGTCAAGCATGTAAAACGACTCTAAGGAGTTGTTGTAAACTTTTCGGGTTTTCCGATTGTCTGATTTTATCCATATTGTAACCCGATCAGTTGATTGATAATTGAATTTATGGGTATTGATCGATTTTGATGTTTATTAACCTAATTTCATGTTATTGGATCCATTATTATGTTTATTGATTGATTTGATGTTCGATTTGCCTTTAATTTGGATGTTACGCGAACGTGTCACTAAATTACGTTCAACCGGGAATTTAATCAATATAAACGTGTATGAACCTTGTGTGTAATACTATTTACACACACAAGCGAATACAAGTGAAGGTTGGTGTGAATTCAAGGTCTAGAATGAAAACAGTGAAAGTTTGGCAAATCCCGCGCGATTTCGATTTTAACCGGGAGATCACATTTTGAGTTTCGTGCATCAATTTTATCATGTTTATGAGTCATATGATCATTTACCATGTCATGAGTCATCACACACTTGATCGGATCGCAAAATGTTGGTGAATTGCTTAAAAACGAGAAAAACAACAAAACCGACCAAAAATACACTTTTTATTATACTTTATCAACCGTTAATCATTATGTGACATATTTTATATTCATTTTGAGTGGACTTAATGTTTTAAGCATGTTGGGAAGGTTAAATGGGAGATTTGAAAAAAAGAGGCCCGAAAACGCTTAAAAACGAAGAAACTATCATGAAAACGGCGGACCGTCAAGAGGGAGTATGGTCAGGAGGGTACGAGGACCCCGCGCCTGACCATGCTCACCTCTCGCGGTCCTCATGTGGTCCTGACAGGCCAAAACCCTAAAATTCGACTATTTAAGCTCTTTTTCTCCATTTAGCCACTATGCTCTCATCCCTAATCACTCTAAAAACCCTAGGACGGCTGTAACAAACACATATCAAGTTTCTTGAAGTTTTTGCAGCCAAGATTGGTGATTTCGAGCATTAAATCGAGTCGGTTTCTTGTATAAAAGGTTAGATTTCTCAAACCAAACCTCCATCTTCTTGATTCTTTCATTCCCCATCATCAAGATCTAACCTTTATGCCTTCTTAAACCTAGATATTTCATTCCAAGGTTAGATCTAGTGATTTTGAACAAAAATAATGGATTTTTTATCAATTTTTATGGATTTTTATCACACTTTTTGTTGAGATCTTGTTAGATCTTTATAGAACTTGCTAGATCTAAGTTATGGCAGGAAAAGAACCTATTTTTAAACATGATTTGTCATGTAGATTCATCTTAACATGTAGATCTAGGGTTCTTTTGATAAAAACATGGTTTTTATGATAAAAAGTCAACATTTTTCTTGATTTTTTTCCATGGATCTTCATGGATCTAAGCTTTACCTAATCAACTTGTTGGATCTTGACATGGACACCATTACAATGGTAGATCTAGGGTTTGGGATGAAGGAATCATCACTATGATTATAGATCTAGGGCTTCATGAAGTAAAAATATGTTTTTTATGCGTTTGTCTTTATTTCTCATGCTAGATCTTGTTTAGACCATGGAAAATTGTTACATTAGTGTATTGATTCTTGATTAAAATATGATTTGAACCAAGATCTAGGGTTAGGCCATGTCTAAAATAGATCTTGAATGTTTGGTTATTTTAATTAGAATTACTTGTATTTTTGGGATTTAAAAAAAAATCATTTTGAGTAAATCCTGGAGTTAGCATTTGAGTTATGTCTTAAAATTTAATTTGGTAAATATAAATATATATATATATATATATATATATATATATATATATATTAGTTCAGCCCCAAATTAATTTTTGAAGATAAAATTTGGTTCGGTTGATTTTATGGAAAATAATCAAGGTTTGAGACGTCGTAACGTTTTATGGTTAAATAAATAATTATTTGCTTAACATTTGACCTGGATATAAGTTTGACCACTTGATTATTTATATTCTCATATTATTACTTAAATACTCCACCAACGATCCGCGTACCGATCGAGTTCGTCGTGTCAAGGTTAGTCACACGTTTTATTCGTTCGAATACTTATTTAGTTATTTATCTTTTGTCGGTATTTTCTCCAGCACGTTCGATCGTAAAGGTGATCTCCGGGTTTGATTCGCGCCGCTATTCTTCGGTTTTACTCTCGACGCTTTAGCTATCATGTGAGTTTTCATAGTCCCTTTTTACTTAAATGTTTTTGGGGTGCAACATGTATCATTTTATCAAATTCTATTTTCACATGCGTATTCTATGTTCGATGATTGCTTGAAACTTGTATGATTGTATTGATTGGTTGATTGAATGATGAATGATGAATGATTGAACGATGGAACGATGAACGATTGAACGATGAACGTAATTATTAACATTAAACATGTCGGGGTTACGATAATAGATTTATTGGCCTGACAAGCCCACTTCGCCTGCCTCGCGTGTGGCGCCTTGTGATTGGAAGCCTAAACGTCAAGGGTTGTCTTACGTTAACTTATCATTTTTATCATTAATCATATTTATCATTAATCTTTTATTTAAACTTCTACGCATCCTTTTGAACGTTATCACTAAACCTATGAATTCTCACCAACTATTTTAGTTGACTTTATTTATAACATGTTGCAGGTAATGCAGTTTGACTTGGATATCATCACCATAAGATTGCATCGGCTTTAGAGAGACCAAATTAAATAATGAACTCTCAAACTTAGATTATGTTTTATGTTATTTATCGTATGTTATGACTTGGATGCTATGTTTTGTTTAATTGCTATGAAATGGGTAACTATTATAATTATCGCAACCTAATCTAGTGTTGTGAGCTTCTGGACAATCTTCGCGCCCCGACGTATTCTACCGTCGGTTGGGGTGTGACAGATTGGTATCAGAGCCACGACTATAGGGATCTAGGTTATTAGAACTGGTTTGACCTAGACTATTGCCTTAGGTGTCCTGCATGAGTGCCTCATGCGCAATGTGCCTAATTGCTTATTTTGTCCAGTAAATTGCTTCTTAATTGTTGCCTATTTCAAATGCTATTTTCCCATAAATCAGCATGCACTTTAGCACGAATCACTAAGGCTTCCTAGCCTCTTCTTTAGAAAATGGTGCCTTACGTACCATTTAGGAAAAATGTGATTTTCATGATTTTCAAATCTCGTCGGATTTAGGGTTTTTAGTGGTAGACATGTAGTAACTGGAAGGGTGAAAACATCGGTAGTCGGGGTCTCTGTCAAGAAAAGCGTTGCATATAAGCCCTATCAACCGTTGGGCCCGGACGCTCACCTGGGATGCCCCGATGAGAGTGATGAAACCTATTAGACCAAAGCATGTCTCTACCACTAGGATCTTGATCTGATTAGTCTCGGTTGTAGCCTTCCAATCGGGAGGTGAGAACCACTCCGTTATGATTTATCTCAAATGCTCGATTTCACGTTTTGACGCGCGATTATGTTTAAAAAATGATTTTTGATAAACTATGATCATGAGTTACAAGGTATCACGGTTCGAAAACACATACCAGTTTTACACTTAACAATACCAATTTTACACTTAACAATTTTACCCTCAAAAATTTGATTATCAATCACATTACATCATGACTCATCATTGTTGTTCTTGAATCTCAGCATGTCGATCCATTTCAAGGGACGCCGAAAGGGCGATAGCGGCCGCAAAATGGCCTCAGTAATAACCAAACAGATGGCTGAGGTTCTTCCCGGTATCGTGGCTCAACTCCAGCAGGGTGTGAATGCTAACGCTGCTAATGCTACTACTATGGCTACTTGTTCATTCAAGCATTTTAACTCCTGCAACCCACCCAAATTCAAGGGGATCGAGGGTCCTATTGGTTTACTTCAGTGGTTCGACGGGATGGAAAACACCTTCGTTAACAGTGACTGTCCCGATCATCTAAAAGTCCCGCGTGCCACCAGCACTCTCACTGAAAAATCTCTCACATGGTGAAACAGTGAGAAACAGATTCGTAGGTCCGATGAGGCCTTAGCTCAATCTTGGAATGAACTAAAGGAAGTCGTGAGGGAAAACTACTATCCCCGTTCTAAGTTAAAGAAACTTGAGGATGAATTTCGGGCGCTAAAACAATACAGTGGGGAAAATTAGGAGTATACCGATCGTTTCTATGAGTTGAAAATCTTGGTGCCTGAAATTGTCTCTCCTGAATTTCGAGCTGTTGAATGTTATATTGGCGGGTTACCTGAGGAAATTTAGGATTCTATCTGGTCCCGCAATCCTGCGACACTTGACAGCGCTGTTCGTCTTGCTGCTCGTTTGACCGACAACCATGTGAAAGCGGGTAAACTGAAAAGAAGGGGTTTTAAGAGGGAATCGGGTACTGAAAAGGCCGAACCTGCAGCCGAAAAGGAGTACAAAACTGAGTCATCTGTTGCTAAAGGTAACAAAAAGAAACGTAAGGGGTGAAACTTTGCGGTTACTGCTACTCCTGCACCTGCTATTTCTGCCACCCCTGTTGCACAATGGGCTCCTGGTGCACCTCCAGCCAAGAAACCTTACACGGGTACCCATCCTCTTTGTTCCTGGTGTAACCATCATCATCCTGTGCAGGCCCAGTGTTGGCAGTGCACCAATTGTGGGCGCTTTGGTCATCCCACTCATGCTTGTCGCATGCCTGTTCGATCCCAGCCTTTGGCCCAGTATCCGGCCCAACCTCTGATAGGCCAAGCTCCTAATGTTCAGGTTCAGGTTCGGGCTTGCTACAATTATGGATCTACCACCCATCTGAGGAATGCTTGCCCTACTCTCGCGGTTGCTAACCCGCCTGCTGCTAATGTTAATCGTGGTGCTCCAGCTCGTGCCTTTGTCATCAATGCTAATCAGGTTTGAGATCATGTCTCTTTATACTTGTACTTAGTTTCTGTTATCAGTTTATTCTCATATATCTTTTCGGTGTGTATCAATCAGGCTCAGGCGAACCAGGAGGTTGTCAATGGTACGTTTCTTGTGAACAACCGTTATGGCTCTATATTATTTGATTCTGGTGCCGTTCGTAGTTTTGTATCATTAGAGTTTGAGCCTTTACTTGACACACCATGTACTGCATTTGATTATCCATTCACGGTTGAGATCGCAGATGGAAAACCTATTGCTCTTGATTCTATTGTTTGCGGTTGCAAGTTGGATTTCAAGGACCATATTTTCCCTATCGATCTTATTCCCGGGAGTTTTGATATCATTGTTGGTATAGATTGGTCTTGACATCGTGCCGAGCTCGTTTGTTTCAATAAAATCATTCACATTCCTCGTCTGGATGGCCAGTTTCTTATTATTCATGGCGATAAACCATCATGTGGGTTCAAGCTTATGTCTTGTACAAAGGCCCATAAGAACTTATGCACGGAGTATCCAGCTTTTCTGGCGCATGTTATGGAGGTCCGAGAAAAAGAAAGGGGAATCGAAGACATCCCGATTGTGAGAGACTTTCCGGAAGTTTTTCCCGATGACATTACGGGTCTTCCTCCCGTTCACCAAGTTGACTTCCGTATCGACCTTGTTCCAGGAGCTACTCCGGTAGCTAAGTCGCCATAGCACCTCGCACCCTCAGAAATGCAAGAGTTGGCTAAACAACTTCAAGAGCTTTCTGACAAGGGTTTCATTCGACCGAGTTCCTCACCATGGGGAGCACCCATTATGTTTGTCAAGAAGAAGGATGGTTCTCTTCGTATGTGCATTGATTATCGTGAGCTTAACAAACTCACCATCAAAAACCGTTATCCGTTTCCTCGTATTGATGACCTCTTCGATCAGCTTCAGGGAGCCTCTTGTTATTAAAAAATCGATCTTCGTTCTGGTTATCATCAGCTTCGAGTCGCGGAGGAGGATGCTCACAAAACCACCTTTCGCACTCGTTACGGCCACTTTAAGTTCACTGTTGTGCCTTTCGGGTTGACAAACGCTCCTACTATATTCATGGACCTCATGAATCGTGTTTGTATACCCTATCTTAATAAATTCGTTATCGTATTCATTGATGGTATCTTGATCTACTCAAAGTCCAAGGCCGAACATGAGACTCACCTGCGTCTAGTATTTGAACTCCTGAAGAAAGAGCAACTTTACGCCAAGTTCTCCAAGTGTAAATTTTGGCTAAAAGAGGTTCAAATTTTGGGACACATTGTTAACGACAAGGGTATTCATTTTGATCCTTCCAAAATTGAGGCCGTTAAGAGTTGGTGTACCCCTACTACACCTACCGAAGTCCGCTCGTTTCTTCGGTTAGCAGGCTATTATCGGCGCTTTATTGCTAATTTCTCTCGCATCGCCGTGCCTCTTACTACCTTGACTCAGAAAAGTCAACCCTTCGAGTGGGGTCCCGCTCAGGAAAACGCATTTCAGACACTTAAGCAAATATTGTGTGAAGCCCCTATCTTAACTCTTCCTGACGGGATAGATGATTTTGTGGTTTATTGTGATGCTTCTCATCAATGCCTTGGTTGCGTCCTCATGCAACGAGGAAAGGTAATCGCATACGGATCGAGGCAGCTTAAGAAGCACGAGAAAAATTACACAACGCATGACCTCGAGCTTGGTGCGGTCGTGTTTGCTCTAAAACTCTGGAGGCATTACCTATACGGTACCGAGTGTGTGGTCTTTACCGATCACAAAATCCTTCAGCATATTTTCAATCAGAGGGATCTTAATATGCGCCAGCGTCGTTGGGTCGAGCTCGTAAATGACTATGATTGCGAGATTCGCTACCATCTTGGTAAAGCGAATGTCGTGGCCGATGCCTTGAGTCGAAAAGAACATGCGAAACTTATCCTCTTTCAGAGCTCTCATCATATGACCAATCTTAAAACTCGTATTCTTGAAGCTCAACGCACATCGGTCAATGAAGGTAATCTGCATAATAAGTTATCATGTGGCGCTGAACTTCAATTTGTGACCAAGTCAGATGGTCTTCTCTATTTCTTGGATCGTCTCTGGATTACCGATCGAGACGATCTCCAAGCATTTATCATGGACGAGGCTCACAGATCTCGTTATTCTGTTCGTCCTGATTCGGATAAGATGTATCTTGATCTTCGAAAGCTTTATTGGTGGCCCGGTATGAAGAAAGACATTGCACTCTCTGTGGCAAAGTGTCTGACTTGTTTAATAGTCAAGGCCGAGCACCAGCGACCCTCCGGTTTGCTCGAGAAACCGAGAATCCCAGTTTGGAAGTGGGAGGACATTTTGATGGACTTTGTCACGGCACTTCCAAAAACCCCTAGAGGTCACGATAGCATTTGGGTCATTGTCGATCGTTTGACCAAATCTGCTCATTTCCTTGCTATCAATGAGAAGGATAAGGCTGATAAGTTGGGTAAACTTTATGTGAACGAGATCGTTAAGCGTCATGGCACTCCTTTGACTATCATTTATGATCGTGATGGCCGTTTTACCTCACATTTTTGGCAATCTCTTCAATCCGCCTTGGGAACTCGTTTGGATCTCAGCATTGCCTATCACCCGCAGACTGATGGTCAGTCTGAGTGCACCATTCAGACTCTCGAGGATATGCTCCGTGCTTGTGTCATCAATTTCGTTGGCAGTTGGGATACTCTTTTACCATTGATCGAGTTTTCTTATAATAACATTTATCATTCGAGCATTGGTATGGCCCCGTTCGAAGCTCTTTATGGTCGAAAGTGTCGGTCACCTATATGTTGGAGCGAGGTCGTTGAAACTCAAATCACCGGTCCCGAACTGATTCAGGAGACTACTGACAAAATCTCTCAGATCCGTAATCATTTGCTCGCCGCTAGGAGTCGTCAGAAAAGTTATGCTGATAGACGACGAAAGCCCCTTGAGTTCAAAATAGGCGACCTTGTCCTCTTAAAAGTATCACCTTGGAAAGGCGTCGTTCGGTTTGGAAAGAAGGGAAATCTAGCACCTCGATATGTTGGCCCGT
Source organism: Deinandra increscens subsp. villosa (assembly GCA_039602395.1). NCBI lineage: Eukaryota > Viridiplantae > Streptophyta > Magnoliopsida > Asterales > Asteraceae > Deinandra > Deinandra increscens. The sequence goes on along the minus strand of JBCNJP010000007.1, from coordinate 36,362,636 downwards.
TCAAAATTCTTGAAAAGATTGGTAGAGTAGCTTATCGACTTGATCTTCCTCCTGAGCTAGCCAATGTCCACCCTACATTCCATGTGTCGAATCTTCAAAAGTGTCTAGCTGACGAGAACCTTCATGTTCCGCTAGAGGATGTTCAGATCGATGAGTCTATGCACTTCGTTGAGAAACCAGTTGAGATTATGGGTCGAGAAATCAAACAACTCAAGCGCAGTCGGATCCCGATCGTCAAGGTTCGTTGGGAGTCTAAACGTGGACCAAAGTTCACTTGGGAGCGTGAGGACCAGATGAAAGTCAAATAACCTCAGTTGTTCGTTCAGTCTTCTTGATTTTAATTTCGGGACGAAATTTCCTAAAGTAGGGGAGACTGTAACATTTCGGGTTTTCCTATTGTCTGATTTTATCCGTATTGTAACCCAATCAGTTGATTGATAATCGAATTTATGGGTATTGATCGATTTTGATGTTTATAAACCTAATTTCATGTTATTGGATCCATTATCATGTTTAATGATCGATTTGATGTTCGATTTGCCTTTAATTTGGATGTTACGCGAACATGTCACTGAATTACGTTCAACCAGGAATTTGATCAATCTAAACGTGTATGAACCTTGTGTTTAACAATAGTTACACACACAAGCGAATATAAGTGAAGGTTGGTGTGAATTCAAGGTCTAGAACGAAAACAGTGAAAGTTCGGTAAATCCCGCGCGATTTCGATTTTAACCAGGAGATCACATTTTGAGTTTCGTGTATCAATTTTATCATGTTTATGAGTCATATGATCATTTACCATGTCATGATTCATCACACACTTGATCGGATCGCAAAACATTAGTGAATTGCTTAAAAACGAGAAAAACAACAAAACCAACCAAAAATACACTTTTTATTATACTTTATCAACCGTTAATCATTATGGGACATATTTTATATTTATTTTGAGTGGACTTAATGTTTTAAGCATGTTGGGAAGGTTAAATGGGAAATTTGAAAAAAAAACGAGGCCCGAAAACGCTTAAAAACGAAGAAACTATCATGAAAACGGCGGACCGTCAAGAGGGAGTACGGTCAGGAGGGTACGAGGACCCCGCGCCTGACCATGCTCACCTCTCGCGGTCCTCATGTGGTCCTGACAGGCCAAAACCCTAAAATTCGACTATTTAAGCTCTTTTTCTCCATTTAGCCACCATGCTCTCATCCCTAATCACTCTAAAAACCCTAGGACAGCTGTAACAAACACATATCAAGTTTCTTGAAGTTTTTGCAGCCAAGATTGGTGATATCGAGCATTAAATCGAGTCGGTTTCTTGTATAAAAGGTTAGATTTCTCAAACCAAACCTCCATCTTCTTGATTCTTTCATTCCCTTCATCAAGATCCAACCTTTATGCCTTCTTAAACCTAGATATTTCATTCCAAGGTTAGATCTAGTGATTTTGAACAAAAATAATGGATTTTTTTATCAATTTTTATGGATTTTTATCACACTTTTTGTTGAGATCTTGTTAGATCTTTATAGAACTTGCTAGATCTAAGTTATGGCAGGAAAAGAACCTATTTTTAAACATGATTTGTCATGTAGATTCATCTTAACATGTAGATCTAGGGTTCTTTTGATAAAAACATGGTTTTTATGATAAAAAGTCAACATTTTTCTTGATTTTCTTCCATGGATCTTCATGGATCTAAGCTTTACCTAATCAACTTGTTGGATCTTGACATGGACATCATTACAATGGTAGATCTAGGGTTTGGGATGAAGGAATCATCACTATGATTATAGATCTAGGGATTCATGAAGTAAAAATATGTTTTTTATGCGTTTGTCTTTATTTCTCATGCTAGATCTTGTTTAGACCATGGAAAATTGTTACATTAGTGTATTGATTCTTGATTAGAATATGATTTGAACCTAGATCTAGGGTTAGTCCATGTATAAAATATATCTTGAATGTTTAGTTAATTTAATTAGAATAACTTGTATTTTTGGGATTTAAAAATAAATCATTTTGAGTAAATCATGGGGTTAGCATTTAAGTTATGTCTTAAAATTTAATTTGGTAAATATATATATATATATATATATATATATATATATATATATATATATATATGTTCAGCCCCAAATTAATTTTTGAAGACTAAATTTGGTTCGGTTGATTTTATGGAAAATAATCAAGGTTTGAGACGTCGTAATATTTTATGGTTAAATAAATAATTATTTGCTTAACGTTTGACCTAGATATAAGTTTGACCACTTGATTATTTATATTCTCATATTATTACTTAAATACCCCACCAACGAGTCGCGTATCCGAGCGAGTCCGTCGTGTCATGGCTAGTCGCACGTTTTATTCGTTCGAATACTTATTTAGTTATTTATCTTTTGTCGGTATTTTCTCCATCACGTTCGATCATAAAGGTGATCTCCAGGTTTGATTCGCGCCGCTATTCTTCGGTTTTACTCTCGACGCTTTAGCTATCATGTGAGTTTTCATATCCCCTTTTTACTTAAATGTTTTTGGGGTGCAACATGTATCATTTTATCAAATTCTATTTTCACATGCGTATTCTATGTTCGATGATTGCTTGAAACTTGTATGATTGTATTGATTAGTTGATTGAACGATGAACGATGAACGATTGAACGATTGAACAATGGAACGATGAACGATTGAACGATGAACGTAATTATTAACATTAAACGTGTCGGGGTTACGATAATAGATCTATTGGCCTGACAAGCCCACTTGGCCTGCCTCACGGCGCCTTGTGATTGGAAGCCTAAATGTCAAGGGTTGGATTACGTTAACTTATCATTTTTATCATTAATCATTTTTATCATTAATCTTTTATTTAAACTTCTACGCATGCTTTTGAACGTTATTACTAAACCTATGAATTCTCACCAACTATTTTAGTTGACTTTATTTATAACATGTTGCAGGTAATGTAGTTTGACTTGGATATCATCACCATAGGATTGCATTGGCTTTAGAGAGACCAAATTGAATAATGAACTCTCAAACTTAGATTATGTTTTATGTTGTTTATCGTATGTTATGACTTGGATGCTATGTTTTGTTTAATTTCTATGAAATGGGTAACTATTATGATTATCGCAACCTAATCTAGTGTTGTGAGCTTCTCGACAATCTTCGCGCCCCGCCGTATTCCGCCGTCGGTTGGGGTGTGACAGTTGTAATGGTGAAATTGATACTTCAAAAGATTATGGTGATTTAAGTTAATTAATTTTGATGGCTAATGTATGGAATAACCAACTTAATAGAAAATCAAGCTCACTACATGATAGTGAGGCTTAATGGGTCAACTGGGTAGGATTTGGCCAAATTCGCACATTGTGCATAATTGTTATTTGACCCGAAAAGGGTAGTTGGAATTGTTGGAAAACATTTTTGGAATGTTTTATGACCTCTTAGAAGTGGTCGTAATGACCAAAGTTGGTTTTGGGAGCACTAAGGCAAAAAAGTGAAAAACATGCCAAAATTTGGCAAGTCTGGAAATTGGCCGAAATGGTCTTTGTCCCTGGAAAATTGGCTCCAAGCGTCTCGCTTGGAACAAGTGGTCCAGTATGTGATACGCTTGCTGAGGCAGGCGTATCGCTTGCAACTGTGAAAACTCTAGGCGATACACCTAGGGACCAGTTTACTAAATTACTTGTTTTTCTCCATTATTTGATTATGATTACTTAATATTGGCATAGAAACTCACATGTGAAGTGGGTAATGTGCAGGTAAAGGCAAAGCGTGAGCCCGGATACATATCAAGCCCGATGATGACCGATCACACGAAGATGGAAATTCCCGTGAAGTGTCTTGTTTAAATTATGCAGTTATGAACCATAGTGGTGTTGGATTTAGGTGTCCAGACCCGACTAAATCAAGAACCCGACCCGGTCAAGACCCGTAAGAGTTACACCGAAGGCAACGGGTTTTAAAATCCGCTTACCTGATTAACCGGCAAATTCACAGAAGAATTAATTATTTGTTTATTAACTAGTTTAATAAATATATTATTAAATTAATTCTAATTAATCATTGTGATTAATTTGGCGACAAAGACGTTAAATATTATTTACGTCTTAGACGACAATTAACGAATCAGTTGTATGTTTGATAATTGTTAAGTCTCGGCAAGCGACAAATGATTTAATACGTTAAATAGTTAGTCGCGAAATGAAAAGGTTTGATCAAAGATTAAAATAAGACGAGAGACTACTCGGAAACTTAATCAGATATTTATATCTGATTAGGGAGGCAAAAACCCTAATCCTCCTTTTGAGTTTTTCGGCCTCCCCTCCCCTCTCTCTCTCGCATCTGACGCCGGCCCTCCCTAGGCCGCCACCGCCCATTTTCCAGCGATACTTTTGCTTCGCTCGCTGCCGCCGCTCCCCCGTCCGTCGCTCTCGCCGCCGCCGCTCCAACCGGCCACCCCTCGACGTCACTGGTTCATCCGCCAACACCCGCGATCGCGAGCCGCCGTTACACGGCTTGTTTGTTCGTCGTCCGCGAAACCCTAAACGCGCCGTATCCGACGTGCGAGATTCTCCCAGTGCTCGATTCGCCGCGTAGTGGAACTTGCAAGTTGCGAGGATCATTAGATTCGCCAGTCGAGTCAAACATGCAAAACCCTAGCGTCACCCATTGAACTCCGGTGTCTCAAGCGTTTGTTTGAATCACCGGTCATGTATAACTAAAATCGATGTTAGTTTAGATTTATTTGATTTATTTATTTTGTACATATCGCATTTGTTTTAACGCGATTGGTGTTTGTGCGTTTGGTGATTATCGAATCCTGTTGCGATTAGGTTTACGTTAATAAATTGGTAATCAGGTTTAGTAAATTAAATTGTTTTCTGCTATGTATTAAATTACTAGTTAATTTTAATTAACCTAATTATAATTTACTAAATTACTCGGTAAATGATTTATTGATTATTTACCCTTACAGGGGACCCAAATACCACTGTCATAACCCAACAGTGGTATCAGAGCCTTGATCACCACACACAAACCCTAACCGGTCAATTTCAAACCGGTGCATTTCACGAAATTGGGTTCCTAACCCGAAAGTCACAAAATAAACTAAATCGCCGTTTAGATATGTTTAGTCGATTTAGATCCACTAAACATAATCCGATTCGGTAAAATTGATTGAATTATATTACACACGTATTCAGCCCGACCCTGTTTTGGTTTGTCCTGGATGTCATTGTGTTTTGGCCCATTAGGCCCATTTGTTTGTTTTGGATTGGCCCACCTTGATTGAGTTCAAAGTTGTATTTAATTTTAAAATAGATTAGTTTTTATTTTAATGGTTCACCTTCGCCTGGACAAATGATACGAGCTAGATGCAACAACCCATCAAGGAGTTTTTTCTATCTTGTGGTTGGTTTACCTTTACGTCCCTCAACCTTCCTCGATGTTGTCATAGGCTCTGACAATATCGATACCTATGTATGGCTGAATATGTGCATATGTGTTTGCTTGTTTTTGGTTGCTTGTCTTAATTTTGATTAACGCACCAAGTAAAATCCAAACTACGTTTTACCGGTATAAAAGTAATATTTCGATCAATTAAATAATAAGTCCTAACTTTAACTACGACTTCATAAATTTTGATAACCTATTTAATTCGACATTAAATTCAGATTTTTTGATAAATGAATCGAACTTAGTAAATAATTGGTTATCGTTTCGCGACACGTAGATCATTAATACTTAGGTTACTTAAATGATCGTCCCGAGAAAGATAGGGTTTATAATTTCGTCAAAGCGCCAACTATTCAAATTTGACTTAATAATCCTATCTGGTAAGCCTAAAACCGGTAGTCTATGCCATCCTAAGTCAAGTCTAACTTGGAACATATTTACCGATGCATCCGTGTTAGAGTATTTCAACACCGCATGTGGTGTTCACGGTATCTTCCAAGGTGAGCATATTGGAGTATTTCAACACTGTACGCACACACTGACCACTTAGGACAACTACCATTTTCTTTACACGCACTTTTGGTATTGGAGTATTTCAACACCGTACCTCTGGTCGGCCTATAGACAAAATGGGCATAGATGGGGCTAAACGTATTTTGTGGATCCGTTCGCGAAAGCCCCATAACGGGAGTTGACAGTTCTTTCACAAGTGACACTCGCTGTCCATTTGGTTACTTAGAAATTCTGAAAGCACTTTACGTTGTCTGGAGGAATTGTCTAACTAACTGAGTTCCCATATCCTATTCAAGATTAGCTTGCCATCCTTGAAAACGAAGCAAACATCGAAACACTAAATTTGCCTGTTGTTTCAGATGGCTAACGCATACCGCGCAAACCAAGAGGTTTTCCATCTAGAGTCTCTTCTTGAGAAAGAGAAGCTTGATGGTGCCAACTTCCTTGATTGGGAAAGGAATCTGAGAATCGTCCTGAAGATGGCAAACATGGAAAACATACTAGAGGATGAAGTTCCTTAGCAACTAGAAGCCGACACTACACCTGCTCGTAATGCCCATAACGCATTGCGACAAAATGCTAAATCTGTTGCATGCCTTATGCTAGCCACTATGACTTCTGAGATTCAGAAGAACATGGTCGACAAGACCGCTTTTCAGATGATTGATGATCTGAGGGACATGTTTGAAACCTAGGCCCGACAGGAGCACTACGACACCATTGTGACACTTATTAACTGTCGCATGGCTGAAGGCGCTCCCGTCAGCGCCCATGTCCTGAAGATGAAGAGTTAGATCGACCGCCTAGAGAAGCTGAGTTACGTAATCCCCACAGAAATGGTGACGGACCTAATTCTGCACTCACTGTCTAGCGCCTTCACCCCTTTGAGGGTGAACTTCAACATGAACAACATGGTGAAGACAGTGACTGAGCTTCACAGCATGCTCAAGACTGCCGAGGTTAACTTTGTTAAGGGCAAGGCAGCCGATGTACTTGCAATCCGATCAGGAGGCGTCAAGAAGCCTGAGGCAAAAAAGGGAAGGCGTGGAAATAAGAAGAAGCGCAAGGCAACTATTCCCAGAGTGTCTAGAAGCTCCCAGAAGGGCAAGTCAAAAGCGTCCAAGGCACCGCCGCCAGAACAGCGCCAGTGAATTGAATGCAATAAGATGGGGCACTCGAGAAGAAACTACCCAGAGTATCTTGCCAAGGTGAAGAATGGGAAACCCCCTCAGGGCAATCCCTCAGGTATACACATAAGTTTATATTGTATGATGCTTCACTAATTCCTGCAAAATATATGCTTGACATACTTTACATTTTGTAGGTGCATGAAGCTGAAGAAAGGAGACCAAGACGACATGGAGCAACCCTGCAAAATTCGCACCCTAATAAAGCTCATGTCTGAAGTTTTAAGTTTAAAAATAATTCTTGGTGTTTTAAAATAACTTGTTTGTTTTGGTTTCCCTGGCTGTTTTCCAGGATGAACAATTTCTTTCTATGGATTTTGATTGTGATATGCTTTTGACTATCTCTGATTTTCGAAACATGCATGGCTGTTTTTAATCTATGTTTTGAATTTTATTCAACTGTTTATTAAATTAAACTCAAAATCCTAAAACAACATACAACATAACATGTACCTGGTGCACTTGATTTGATCAAGGCTAGCTTGAATGCGACATGAAAAACATTTGTTCTTTCGTGACCCATCAAAGCT
>JBCNJP010000007.1:36220107-36354442 GCA_039602395.1 Deinandra increscens subsp. villosa | reverse complement strand
GAGAAACTCACACAAAACTCTCAATAATGTTATGACTAACCCTAACTTGGTTGAGTCATATTTATAGGAAAACTAAATAAAACTATTGAACCCTAATACAATTTGTATAGGACACAAACTAATTATTAAAATATTTTCCTAACTTAGGCAACCACTTGTTCCCCAAGTAATCCTTATCTAAACCGACTTGTCTAGATACGGCCGAACCTAGCCTACTCGCTAGTTCGGTGACTCGTAAATTAATCCAACATTCACCCCCTTAATTCACGAGTCGAATTAAGGAGGTCTTCCACACCGATCATGCTCCGCATCTCTTTGAACTTGACACGAGCCAACGGTTTGGTTAACGGGTCGGCTCGTTGTTGATCCCCGGGTATATGCTCTACCAAGACTTGCTCATTCTCCACGCACTCCCGAATAAAGTGATAACGAGTAGCTATATGCTTGCTTCTACCATGGAAGACGAGATTTTTAGATAATTCGATTGCCGATTGATTATCAATTCGAATGATGACCTTTTCTTTGTTCCACCCGGTCACCTCATTCAACAAATCTTGGAGCCAAATTGCTTGACACGCGGCTGCTGTAGCCGTCATGAATTCCGCCTCGCAAGATGATAAAGCAACGGTTGCTTGCTTTTGAGAACACCATGTGATAGGTGAAGAACCAAAGTAAAAGATATGTCCCGTAGTGCTTCTTCCATCGTCCACATCAACATTGTGGCTACTATCACTATAACCGATCAACCGTCTCGAGCTACCCTTGCCATACTTGATCCCAAATCCCACCGTGCCTTGCAAATATCTCAAAATATGCTTAATTGCCATACCGTGTGATTCTCGCGGATCTTGCATGTATCGGCTAATAACCCCGATCGAATACGCCATGTCGGGTCTAGTATGCATCAAATAACGTAAACATCCAACCAACTTTCGAAAATTAGTTGCATCGATAGTTGGTTCTTCCCCGGCTTTAGAAAGTTTCGTTCCCTGCTCCATTGGAACATGAGCGGGGTTTGAATTTTGCATACCGACTTCCTTGAGAATTCGTCTTGCATAACTTTCTTGTTTAATCATAATACCATCAGTTTTTTGAATAACTTCAATCCCGAGGTAATATGTTAATTTACCAAGGTCGGACATCTCGAATTTTGTTGCCATACCTTTCTTGAACTTATGAATAATATTAGAGCTAGTACCCGTCACGAACAAATCATCGACATACACAGCTAGAATTAAAATATGTTTTCCTGCCGTCTTCCGGTAAACCGACTGTTCCTTCGAGCACTTAATAAAATTCATATCTTTCAAGATTCGATCTAGCTTGGTATTCCAAGCTCTCGGTGCTTGCCTTAACCCGTAAAGGGCCTTCGTTAACCAATAAACTTTATTTTCTTGCCCTTTTATCTCGAACCCTTCTGGTTGCTTGACATGGACTACTTCTTTTAACTCGCCATTTAGAAACGCCGTCTTCACATCAAGATGATGAATTTCCCAACTTTGTGATGCCGCCAAAGCCATAAGTAAGCGAATGGTCTCGATTCTAGCAACCGGAGCGAATGCGTCTTCATAATCAATCCCGGGTTGTTGAACATAACCCTTTGCAACTAATCGAGCTTTATATTTATTTATAGTACCGTCGGCATTTTTCTTCAACTTGAAAATCCACTTCAATCCAATTGGCTTCATCCCTTCCTCAAAATTAACAAGTGTCCACGTGTAATTTTTGTTAATGGATTGAATTTCGGTTTCCATGGCTTGCATCCATTCACGTTTTCCTTTAGCTTCTTGAAAACATGTCGGCTCATTATTTTCGGTTAAAAGAAGTCTTTCCCCTTCAAGTTGAGATAATAAAATATAATCGACAAGATATTTTGGTGTCTTAGTTTGTCTCGTGGACCGCTTTAAATTATTTTCAGAATTTTAGAACTGAATTATACTTGCTGAATTTTCTGAAAAGTCATAAAACTGGGCTGATCCACCAAAACTGGGCTGAAAACTGTTACTGGGCTGACCAAAATTTAACCCAGAAGAAGAATTGGGCTGTAACATGCTGCTGGGCTGTGCTGAACTGGGCTGCTGCGAGTTGGGCACTGAACTGGGCTGTCTCTGACTTTCTGTTTGGGCCGAACTGGGTTGTCCAGTACTGCTGGGCTGGGTTGTTTCAAACTGGGCTGTTTGGGCCAGAAATAAATATTGGACCTGCCCCATTATCCAGAAAATTATCATATGTTGCTGTAAATTTTCCGGGTTCACCGTCTTCATTATTCTCCCAATTCCACCTTGCGTTTTCGTTAAATACCACATCCCGACTAATAATAATTTTCCGGGTCTTTGGATTAAATAAGCGATACGCCTTGGAGCTGGGTTCCGTTCCGAGATGAACTAACGGTCTTGACCTATCATCGAGCTTCTTTAAATAAGTGTCTTCTATTTTTGCATAAGCTAAACATCCAAACACTTTTAAATATTCAAGATTTGGTTTTTCTTCCTTGAAACATTCATATGGTGTTTGGTTCACCAAAGCTCTTGTCGGTACTCGATTAATTAGATAGGTTGCGTGACGAGCGGCTTCTCCCCACAAATAATTAGGAACACTCATTGCCTTCATAATAACTCTCGCCATCTCCATTAACGTCCGGTTACGTCGTTCCACAACACCGTTTTGTTGAGGTGTATATGGAGCCGTTAGTTCTCTTGAGATGCCGGTATTCTCGCAAAAAGTGTTGAACTCATGTGAATTAAATTCTCCTCCCCTATCGGTTCGGAAACATTTAATCACACATCCGGTAAGTTTTTCGATTCCCGCCTTGAATTTCTTGAAGGTCTCGAAAGCTTCATCTTTACTCTTCAAAAGAGAAGTCCACATATATCTTGAAAAATCATCAATTAGTACAAATATATATTTATTACCCGCAATAGTAGAAGGCGAAATTGGACCACATAAGTCACCATAAACAAGCTCTAATTTTTTCTTGGCTCGAAAAGTTGAAGAAGCCGGAAAGGAGCGTCTTGGTTGTTTGCCTACCAAACATGATTCATAAATTTGGTTCTCGCATTTTATTTGAGGAATTCCTTTCGCCATTTGTTTAGATGCCATTGACTTCAAAGTTGTGAAATTTACATGCCCGAGTCTTGCATGCCACCTCCAACTCATGTCGTCTTTTGTTGCTTGTAAACACACCGGGCTTCCAACTTTTAACTTCACCACATACAACCTGTTTCTTGATCTCGTGACTCGCATAAGCAACCTCCCGTCGCGATCATGCATGGTTAAATAATCATCCTTCATCTTTACTTCGCACCCAATTTCAGTAGCTTGACCTAAACTCAAAATATTGCTTTTTAGATCCGGTATATAATATATATTTGAAACTAACCGTTGTTCTCCACTTGGCTCTTGGAACAAAATCGAACCCCTTCCTTGAATCGACATATACGAGCCGTCACCAAACTTAACCCTACCGGTTACTTGTTGATTAAGTTCCGAGAAAAACTCTCTTTTTCCCGTCATGTGATTACTCGCGCTGTTGTCAAGGTACCAAGAATCTTCACTTTCTTGATCAAACTGGTTCGGTATAGCTTTCCGCTCATTCAGAAAAACAGTCTCCATCACTTGCGCCATATAACAACTCGGGTCCACGTCATCCGTCTCGGGCATATTGACCCTCTCGTTTTGTCTTTTTCGTTCCGGGCAATTTGTCACGTAGTGACCCGGTTTGTCACAACGGTAGCATACGATCTTAGACTTATCTTTTTTCTGTTTTTCATTACTTTGATTTTTCGATGAACTAGGGTTTTGATTACCCCCTTCCTTACGATTATTCCCGTAGGATCGGTTTTTGCCTTTCCCACGAGAGTTGTTTTGGCCCTTCCCTTTTGTGTCACCCTTTTGATTGTTCGAGGACTCGACTTGATTGTAAAGTAGCTTGCCTTGCGTTTCAACCGGAATGTCATCACCCTTGATTCGTTCTTCATACGCCTTCAATCTACCCACAACATCTTCAAAGCCCACGGTTGTAACGTTTAGCAATTGTTCTAAAGACGCAACCATATGAACTAATCTTCTCGGTACGCTACTAAGAACCTTCTTGATCATCTTCTCTTTATCGAATGAACCACCTAAAGTAGTAGCCTTGGAAGATATCGATGATAACTTGTTTGCGAAGTCATCGTTACATTCCGTTTCCTTCATCTTTAATCCATCAAACTCGGTGACCAAGGTTTGTAGACGAGCCGCACGCACCCGATCAGCCCCTAGATGTCGAGTCTTTAAGGTCGTCCACATCTCTTTTGCCGTTGATAGATTACCAATTTGAAGAATCTGGTTTTCCAGTATGGATTGAAAAATTAGTGCTATTGCTACACTATTTTTCTCCACGTCTTCCGCTCCGGGATCGATCACCGTCCAAACTTTATTCACCGTTAGCAAGACTTTCATCCGCATAGCCCACACCGTATAGTTGGTTGGTGTAAGCATCGGACATTGAAGTGTGGTTTGATGTTCCTTCCCGGTTGGCGGCGCTATGGTTCCCATAACTACACATCTTGGTCCACGTTTGTAAGTTACCGGACTAGAAGGTGTCTTTGGGGATCCCTCATATGTTCTTGGTTCCTCGATGTCCAGCACTTAGTTCGGATCTTGCTTTGATCTCTGGTCCCTTCGAATGAACCACTTGCCTTACTGGTCCTTTTTTTTCTTTAAAAAAAATTAATTGCCTTGGTCCTTTTAATCGAACCTTCTGCTTGTTTCTAGATCTTGAAGAAAAAAAAAACCACTTTATTCCCTAAGCACCAAATTGGTTACTTCTTGAACCGTAGAACCTTTTTCCTTCAATCAGACGAGAGGTTGGGTAGTTCTAACTTGCAAACGGCTGCTCCCTTGTTCCGCAGACTATCGTGATCGATAGTTATCTTGAACTCCTAAGCAACCGGTCTGGATCGGGTCTTCAACGAAGCTCTGATACCAATTCAAGTTTAGAATTAGCACCGAGGATGAACACGAAGAACACGCAAATAATTGGACTAAACTCTCCAAATCTTATCAAGAGAAACTCACACAAAACTCTCAATAATGTTATGAGGGTGGGGGTTAGGCATCAAATTGGACCAATAGGATGATGCCAACAGGAGAGAGAAAATTGATGTAGAATGATGATTTTGTAGGGGGTATGCTCATTTAGTCATGGTTTTAGGCATGGATTAAATATTTTTTTTTATTTTCTTTTTAATCTAAAACAAATAAAATTAAACTAAAACACATTTAATATAAAATAAAAACATAAAACAATTCATTAGATTTATAAAAAAAATTACAAAGTCCTAAAAATAAATAAAAAATACCAAATTCCTAAAAAAACCGACATTTATTCTTCAATTTTTTTAAAAAAAAATACAAATCTAGGGTGGTGGAGGATTTGCATTCAACTCTTCTTCAGTTAGCACGACTTCCAAGTTGTTGGCGATATGCTCAGTGATGTCGAATCGTAGCTAGAAGTGTGTCTCGTTGTCGCGTATCTCCATATAAACATCCTCAGTATCGGTCGGCGGGACTGGAGGATCGCGAATGTGTATTGGTGAAATAGCCACGCCCTCGTCTTTCAATGTCATGTTGTGAAGTATCATGCAAGCGTACATGATATTCTCCATCAAAGTTGTGTCTGTTGGCCGTGCTTTTCGATATACTATTCTCCACTTAGCTTTCAACCTCTGAAACGCTCTTTCGACGTCTTTTCTTGCAGCCTCTTGCACCTTCTTCATTTTCTTCTCCTTGATTGCGTATGGATGTGTATACGCTTTTACAAAAGTATACCAAGTGGGATATATACCATCGGCTAGGTAGTAGCCCCGTTTGTATTCCCGACCATTAACAATAAAAGGAGCTTTCGGAGCAATACCTTTCAACTCGTCCGTGAACAATGTTGACTGATTTAGCACGTTTATGTCATTGTTCGAACCTGCGACACCAAAGAAAGCATGCCAAAACCACATTTCTTGCAACGCAACCGCCTCGAGTATTACCGTTGGTTTTGGATGATCACCACGATGATACTGTCCTCTATATTTTGTTGGACAGTTTCTCCATTCCCAATGCATACAATCGATGCTACCGATCATGCCAGGGAGGCCATGTCTTTCTAAATGGGCCTCATATAAAAGAGCAAGATCATGACTAGTTGGTGAACGTAAAAATTCATCTCTATGAAGTCTAATTATAGCATCACAAAAGTAGTGTAAGCATTCGCGTGATGTTCTTTCGGACATTTCTAAAAATTCATCGTATTCGTCAGGCACATTACCGGTTGCCAATTGACGAATAGCTACCGTACATTTCTTTAAAGTAGTGAAACTTGGATGCCCCCTCCCGTCGAAACGAAACGTAAACCACTCGAAGTTACTCTCAATATCATGCAAGATATGATTAAACAATCTTTTGGACATTCGAAATCTATCACTAAAAATACCTTCGTGGAAACGTGGCTCGTCGGCGAAATATAGCTCAATCAAACGATCATGGCTTGCTCTACGATCTCGATAAATACTCGTCCTTGTGCTCTTCTCTCGAGATTCTTCGTCTACAACAGCACGATAACATAGATTCATGAAACTCATCGCGTCATTATCCGAATCGCTCGAACTACTAGAAGAAGTCATAAGCTCTGGTGGGATTTTATAGCGTGGACGAGGGCGATTCATGTGTTTTTGAGAAATAAACTAGAGGTTTTTTTGTTTTTAGGAGAAAAGGTGTATAAAATTTGTTGGTTTGGAGGGATTTATATGGTGGAGGAATTGATTAAAAAAAAGGGTTAACGGTCAAAAAATATGACCGTTGAACGGTCGGATTCTCTCGGCGACATTCGGCAATTAAATGCCGCAAAAACACTCAAATAATGCCGATGCCGATTGGAAGGGGGGGCTCGGTATACATGCCGAAATCGGCATGCTCGACGCCGATGATATGCCGAGGGTGGCGGCATGTATACCGCCCACCCTAACTAACCCTAACTTGGTGAGTCATTTATAGGAAAACTAAATAAAACTATTGAACCCTAATACAATTTGTATATGACACAAACTAATTATTAAAATATTTTCCTAACTTAGGCAACCACTTGTTCCCCAAGTATTCCTTATCTAAACCGACTTGTCTAGATACGGCCGAACCTAGCCTACTCGCTAGTTCGGTGACTCGTAAATTAATCCAACAGTTTTCATTCAAAGATACTAAACTCCAATTTTTTTAAAAATTGATGATGAAAAATAAGTTTCATATAAAAAATTAAAACGATTATGAAGAACATGTAACAATAAAATCACTTATTCATGTTACATATATGTAACCTGCGTAACCTTCTTCATTCGATTGTTCATGATATAAACTAAATACGCAAATGAAATACTTAACGGAAATAATGAAAACAACTTGTATGTTTCCTTTTATTCCATATACCACTTAAATACTAAAACAAACATGCAAATACTAAACAAACGGAAATAATGGAGAAGTGGATTTCATGGAATCATGAAACAACTTCCACGTAGGTAAACTTCCACTCCAAGCATTTGACTAATCCATCAATCAATTCATCAATTGGGCCTCCGGGTTACTCTTTCGGGCCGATGTGGGTCTGGCCCCCATCAGTTCACACCTGCAACTCATAACTTTACTTTACATATGTACAACTTTAGGTTACATATGATCGCATCATCTTCTTTGTATTACATAAGATGATAAGATTTACCATAGAAACAAACCTCTTATTCTCTTAATAATAAATTATTAATCACGATGTTAAAAAATAAAATAAGTGTGATATAATAATATTTCATCTCGGGTTAAAGTTAATGGGTTAAAGTGTAATCAACTAAAGTAAAGGTTTAGTTAGTGTGTCAAGTGTAAAATAGATTAAGGTCTGTAATGTTGGGGTTGAAACTCTACAACCGCCAAAATGTATGTATATATATGTATGGATCGAACAGAATCAATAGTACGTAGAATTGTGTTTTTCATTTTGTGTGTTCAACGAGAGAAATCAGAGAGAAAGAAAAGAGAGTTTTTTCTACCGAAATCAAGTTCGTGAAGCATCATCATTGATCCGAGTATTCCAACATTCTGGTAACATCAAGGATCGCAAAATTGTTTTCTGTTTTGGAACCCACGTTCGATCAAATTCTTCAAAGGAAGTCAGATTTGTTTTGGGGTGTCGCAATAAAAGAACAAAGGAGTGTTTGATTGCGAGATTGCGGGCGCTGGAGAATTCCTGTGGATTGTCGCTACTGTGATCGAATAGAAGAAAAAACGAAGGGGTTTCTTTGGGGTCTTGCCGTTTTTGATCGAACAAAAAGGAAACAAAGAATTCCTTTGTTTGTTGTTGTTGCGTTCGAAAAAAGGAAGGGACAAAGGGATTTTTTCCCTTCTTGTTTGCTGCGATAAAAAAGGAACAGAGATATTTTTTTGGTTGGTTGCAATCAGACTAAAAAGGAGACGAGGGTCTGCCTTTTTGGTGAATTGAAATTAAGGATTTCAATTACTTGGCAAAAACAGAAAATTGCATCGAGATTTTTATGCCAAACGGGTGTTGATTAATTGGTGTGTGAATCCGAAGAACGTATATTCAAGAATTCAAGGTTTGAATTTTTTAAACAAGTTTGAACACAAGAGGATTTTGGTGGATCAAGAATCGTGGACAAGAAAGTCAAACGGGCTGTCACGTTTTTGAAGATCATTAAAGTCGGAGATTTAACGAATCAAGAATCCTAAATTCCAGGTTTTATCGTTACATTCTTGGAATTTATTTTTTTGATTATGATAGTATAGTACAACCATTAGAATATTTACACTTAGAATTTAGAGAAATCCTAAGTATAATGTTGTTTCCCGATCCTATACAATACGAAGATTCTGAAAAATATGACGGAAGGGGATAACAACAAACAAAGTGTTGTGCATAAGGAAATGGTGTCCTCACCCAATTTCCAATGCCCTATATTGAAACCATTAAATTATACCGTATGGTACATTCGAATGAAAACCATACTAGAGGCAAACAGATTATGGGATAGGATAGAACTGAACGAAAACACAGAGGCGGATGTCAAGAAGGACAAGACCGTGTGCACGTATCTATTCCAAGCACTACCAGAGGAGATGGTGTTGCAAGTTGCAAAGTGCCAGAGCGCTAAGGAGATTAGGGACGCACTCAAGGCGCGTCATGTTGGAGTAGCACGTGTACAAAAGGCACGTTTGCAAATGCTCAAGAAGGAGCTTGAGTTGTTGCAAATGAGGGAAGACGAGACGATAGATTCCTATACTGCTAGATTCAATCAAATTGTTTCTAAGGCAAGTAGTTTGGGATCAACTATTGAGGAGTCTACGCTGACTCGGAAACTATTAGGATCCGTGCCAGAAAGATTCACTCGGATAGTTGCGTCTATCGAGCAATGTTTTGATCTAGACGAGATGACTCTAGAGGAAACAATTAGAAGTTTGAAGGATTTTGAAGAGAGGATAAAGTCAAAGAAGGGTGGAACTGGAGAGAACCAGGAAAAACTTCTATTCACACGTCAGGAGAGTGATTCTCATCGTGGAAGGCAATCTGGGAACTACGGAGCAGGAAAGTCTAAGTCATCGCGCAATCGGTGGAAGAACAAGAAGTTCAAGGCGGGTGATAAGGAAGCAAGTAATTCTCAGAAGCCACGAGAAAATAACCAAGGGAGAGGTTATAAGCCCAAGAAGGATATAATCAAGGAGAGATGTTACAACTGTAACAAACTTGGGCACTACGCGAAGGACCGTCGTCAGAAGGAGCAAACGACAGAGCAATCTAATCTTATCGAAGAAGATTTGGAACCAATGCTTCTAATGGCCGTAGACGAGGTATTAGAACGCAATGAGGTTTTCCTTAATGAGAAGGAAGTTCATCCTAGAATTACACATGTACCAATGAGAGTCTTTTATATTTGGACAACGGTGCAAGTAATCACATGACCGGTGTTCGAGCACATTTCGTAGAATTGGACGAGAGCGTCTCTGGAAATGTTTACTTTGGAGATGGATCGCGTGTAACGATCACAGGCAAAGGATCGATATTGCTAGAGTGCAAGAATCAAGAACAACGAGTGATATCTCAAGTTTACTTCATCCCTAGCCTAAGGAGCAATATCCTAAGTTTAGGACAACTGACTGAGAGCGGGTGTAAGATCATCATGGAGGATGATACACTGTCTCTTTATGACCCTAGTAGGGAACTGCTGCTAAAGGTCAAACGAGCAAGGAACCGACTCTACCACACTAATTTAAGGATCGGTTCGCCAACCTGCCTACTTACAAGTTTGGAAGATAAGGCATGGTTGTGGCATGCGAGATTAGGACATCTCAACCTTGAGTCGATCTAGAAGATGACTCAGAAAGGATTGGTACAAGGGATACCAAAGATAAATCACACGACGCAGGTGTGTGATGCATGCCTATTGGGAAAGCATACAAGGGCTCCATTCCCACAAAAGACGCAGTTCAAGTCAAAGGAACCTTTAGATCTTGTCTATGGAGATCTATGTGGTCCTATATCACCACCTACACCCTCAGGGAAGAGATTTATATTTCTTATAATAGACGACTGCACGAGATATATGTGGGTGTATTTCTTAAAGTCAAAGGACGAAGCCTTTGATACGTTTAAGGAATCAGAACTAAGGTGGAAAGTGAAGTTGGAAGAAAACTAAAGATGTTAAGGACAGATAGAGGAGGGGTATTCACGTCTCGTGAATTCACCAAGTTCTGTAAGGATAATGGAATAGCCAAACAATTGACTGCTCCATATTCGCCTCAACAAAACGGAGTTGTTGAACGAAGAAACAAAACTATAATGTCCACTACTCGTAGTATGTTGAAAGCCACAAATATGCCGCAAGATTTTTGGGCCGAAGCATTAGACATGCTATTTACATACTTAATCGAGTACCAACGAAGGCTGTGACAGATAGCACACCTTATGAAGCACTGAAGGGCAGGAAGCCTAAGATAGATCATTTGAGGATCTTTGGATGCATAGCTTACGTGAAGGTAACCATTCCTAATTTAAAGAAGTTAGATGACAAAAGTGTCCAGATGGTTTACCTAGGATCAAAAGAGGATCCAAAGCTTATAGGTTGTATGACCCTGTCAACAACAAGATTTGCGTAAGTAGAGATGTAAAGTTTAAAGACGATGAGACATGGAATTGGAAGGATTATCTAGAGGACTTAGATAATGGAAATGCTGAATGGGCTGATTTCACAATACCTGATGGGCAAGTTGAAGTTGCTCAAGTCAACCCAACAGAGGAAGCAACCAATTCTGAAGAAGGAAATGGAGATGTGGGCAATTATAGGATAATTATCAAGCCACACCTCAGCATAGTTCAAGGATGAGTACTCCGAGGACTTATGCTTATGAGCCTAACTCATCACAAGTTACGACTTATAACTCACGAAGGAGTTCAGCAAGGCCTTTTGATCATACACCTCTAAAGGGTTTTAGAAATTTGATGGAGATCACAAATAAGGCACGACCTGTAGATGCACGAGGATTGTATGAAGAGTTACTTCTAGCGGAAGAAGAACCAAGAAACTATAGAGAAGCAGCTGAAGACAAGAAATGGATTGAAGCCATGGAGTTGGAGTTAGAATCCATCAACAAGAACAATAAATGGAGACTAACCAACTTACCCGAAGGACATAGAGCAATTGGTCTCAAGTGGGTATTTAAGACAAAGCGGGATGCTAACGGGAAGATTACAAAGCATAAGGCTCGCTTGGTAGAAAAAGGCTATGTGCAAGAACAAGGGGTAGACTTTGACGAAGTCTTTGCACCAGTAGCACGAATAGAGACTGTACGACTTATTCTGGCAATTGCTGCTTACAATGGATGAGAAGTACATCATCTCTATGTAAAATCCGCATTCCTAAACGGAGATTTAAAGGAAGAAGTCTACGTTTCTCAACCTGAAGGATTTGTGAAGCCAGGAAGTGAGAAGAAAGTATACAAGCTATCTAAAGCTTTGTATGGTTTGAAACAAGCACCACGTGCATGGAACATCAAGCTGGATCAGACGTTGAAGTCGTTGAAGTTTCAGAAGTGTACGTTGGAACATGTTGTCTACGTAAGAAGAAGCAAAGAGTCTACAATAATAGTTGGAGTATATGTAGATGATCTCATAGTCACTGGAGAACCAAAGAAGGAGATCGATCATTTCAAGTCACAAATGGAACAAGAGTTTGAGATGAGTGACTTAGGACTCTTAGCATATTATTTGGGTATAGAAGTCATCCAATTGGGGGAGGTGACATATCAATCAAGCAAACGGGTTACATCAACAAAATCTTGAGGGATGCAAATATGGTTGATTGTAATGAAACAAGATTCCTATGAGTCCGGGAACAAGGTTCACAAATATAGAAGGAGTAGACCCGGTGGATCCTACTGAATACAGGAGTTTGATAGGATGTATAAGGTATCTACTACATACAATACCAAACTTGAGTTTTGCGGTGAATCTACCCAGTCGTTTCATGCAAGAACCTATGGAACATCATATGAAAGGGATCAAGCAAATAATTAGGTACATCAAAGGAACCAAGCATCACGGGATAACCTACAAGAAGAATGGAGGAAACAAGATAACGGGTTATAGCAGCCACTGCAGCAGAGTTCATAGCAGCCACTGCAGCAGCACAACAAAC
This sequence comes from Deinandra increscens subsp. villosa, assembly GCA_039602395.1. NCBI lineage: Eukaryota > Viridiplantae > Streptophyta > Magnoliopsida > Asterales > Asteraceae > Deinandra > Deinandra increscens. The sequence goes on along the minus strand of JBCNJP010000007.1, from coordinate 36,341,723 downwards.
ACTATGGTTACAGAGATTAGTTGCAAAATTGACTGGATGGAAGAAAGAGAAGATCACATTACTAGTTGACAACATCTCAGCAATAACACTAATGAAGAATCCTGTATTTCATGGAAGGAGCAAGCACATTGACACACGCTATCATTTCATCAGAGAATGTGTAGAAAACAATCAGATCAACGTTAAACATGTTAGTGGAGAAATTCAAAGGGCTTACATTCTCACTAAAGCAATGGCAAGAGTCAAGTTCATCATGATGCGAGAACTACTGGGAGTTCAAGATCTGAAGATGGAGAAAGATGAAAATGATGAAGGGTTAAATGTGATATAATCATATTTTATCTCGGGTCAAAGTTAATGGGTCAAAGTGTAATTAACTAAAGTAAAGGTTTAGTTAGTGTGTCAAGTGTTAAATAGATTAGGGTCTCTAATGTCGGGGTTGAAACTCTACAACCGTCAAAATGTATGTATATATATGTATGGATCGAATAGAATCAATAGTATGTAGAATTGTGTTTTTCATTTTGTGTGTTCAACGAGAGAAATCAAAGAGAAAGAAAAGAGAGTTTTTTCTACCGAAATCAAATTCGTGAAACATCATCAACGATCCAAGTATTCCAACAATAAGGAAGGCGAATACCACTTTTCTTTTGTATTTATCAAACGGTCAATGAAGGTAATCTGCATAATAAGTTATCATGTGGCGCTGAACTTCAATTTGTGACCAAGTCAGATGGTCTTCTCTATTTCTTGGATCGTCTCTGGATTACCGATCGAGACGATCTCCAAGCATTTATCATGGACGAGGCTCACAGATCTCGTTATTCTGTTCGTCCTGATTCGGATAAGATGTATCTTGATCTTCGAAAGCTTTATTGGTGGCCCGGTATGAAGAAAGACATTGCACTCTCTGTGGCAAAGTGTCTGACTTGTTTAATAGTCAAGGCCGAGCACCAGCGACCCTCCGGTTTGCTCGAGAAACCGAGAATCCCAGTTTGGAAGTGGGAGGACATTTTGATGGACTTTGTCACGGCACTTCCAAAAACCCCTAGAGGTCACGATAGCATTTGGGTCATTGTCGATCGTTTGACCAAATCTGCTCATTTCCTTGCTATCAATGAGAAGGATAAGGCTGATAAGTTGGGTAAACTTTATGTGAACGAGATCGTTAAGCGTCATGGCACTCCTTTGACTATCATTTATGATCGTGATGGCCGTTTTACCTCACATTTTTGGCAATCTCTTCAATCCGCCTTGGGAACTCGTTTGGATCTCAGCATTGCCTATCACCCGCAGACTGATGGTCAGTCTGAGCGCACCATTCAGACTCTCGAGGATATGCTCCGTGCTTGTGTCATCAATTTCGTTGGCAGTTGGGATACTCTTTTACCATTGATCGAGTTTTCTTATAATAACATTTATCATTCGAGCATTGGTATGGCCCCGTTCGAAGCTCTTTATGGTCGAAAGTGTCGGTCACCTATATGTTGGAGCGAGGTCGTTGAAACTCAAATCACCGGTCCCGAACTGATTCAGGAGACTACTGACAAAATCTCTCAGATCCGTAATCATTTGCTCGCCGCTAGGAGTCGTCAGAAAAGTTATGCTGATAGACGACGAAAGCCCCTTGAGTTCAAAGATAGGCGACCTTGTCCTCTTAAAAGTATCACCTTGGAAAGGCGTCGTTCGGTTTGGAAAGAAGGGAAATCTAGCACCTCGATATGTTGGCCCGTTCAAAATTCTTGAAAAGATTGGTAGAGTAGCTTATCGACTTGATCTTCCTCCTGAGCTAGCCAATGTCCACCCTACATTCCATGTGTCGAATCTTCAAAAGTGTCTAGCTGACGAGAACCTTCATGTTCCGCTAGAGGATGTTCAGATCGATGAGTCTATGCACTTCGTTGAGAAACCAGTTGAGATTATGGGTCGAGAAATCAAACAACTCAAGCGCAGTCGGATCCCGATCGTCAAGGTTCGTTGGGAGTCTAAACGTGGACCAAAGTTCACTTGGGAGCGTGAGGACCAGATGAAAGTCAAATAACCTCAGTTGTTCGTTCAGTCTTCTTGATTTTAATTTCGGGACGAAATTTCCTAAAGTAGGGGAGACTGTAACATTTCGGGTTTTCCTATTGTCTGATTTTATCCGTATTGTAACCCAATCAGTTGATTGATAATCGAATTTATGGGTATTGATCGATTTTGATGTTTATTAACCTAATTTCATGTTATTGGATCCATTATCATGTTTAATGATCGATTTGATGTTCGATTTGCCTTTAATTTGGATGTTACGCGAACATGTCACTGAATTACGTTCAACCAGGAATTTGATCAATCTAAACGTGTATGAACCTTGTGTTTAACAATAGTTACACACACAAGCGAATATAAGTGAAGGTTGGTGTGAATTCAAGGTCTAGAACGAAAACAGTGAAAGTTCGGTAAATCCCGCGCGATTTCGATTTTAACCAGGAGATCACATTTTGAGTTTCGTGTATCAATTTTATCATGTTTATGAGTCATATGATCATTTACCATGTCATGATTCATCACACACTTGATCGGATCGCAAAACATTAGTGAATTGCTTAAAAACGAGAAAAACAACAAAACCAACCAAAAATACACTTTTTATTATACTTTATCAACCGTTAATCATTATGGGACATATTTTATATTTATTTTGAGTGGACTTAATGTTTTAAGCATGTTGGGAAGGTTAAATGGGAAATTTGAAAAAAAAACGAGGCCCGAAAACGCTTAAAAACGAAGAAACTATCATGAAAACGGCGGACCGTCAAGAGGGAGTACGGTCAGGAGGGTACGAGGACCCCGCGCCTGACCATGCTCACCTCTCGCGGTCCTCATGTGGTCCTGACAGGCCAAAACCCTAAAATTCGACTATTTAAGCTCTTTTTCTCCATTTAGCCACCATGCTCTCATCCCTAATCACTCTAAAAACCCTAGGACAGCTGTAACAAACACATATCAAGTTTCTTGAAGTTTTTGCAGCCAAGATTGGTGATATCGAGCATTAAATCGAGTCGGTTTCTTGTATAAAAGGTTAGATTTCTCAAACCAAACCTCCATCTTCTTGATTCTTTCATTCCCTTCATCAAGATCCAACCTTTATGCCTTCTTAAACCTAGATATTTCATTCCAAGGTTAGATCTAGTGATTTTGAACAAAAATAATGGATTTTTTTATCAATTTTTATGGATTTTTATCACACTTTTTGTTGAGATCTTGTTAGATCTTTATAGAACTTGCTAGATCTAAGTTATGGCAGGAAAAGAACCTATTTTTAAACATGATTTGTCATGTAGATTCATCTTAACATGTAGATCTAGGGTTCTTTTGATAAAAACATGGTTTTTATGATAAAAAGTCAACATTTTTCTTGATTTTCTTCCATGGATCTTCATGGATCTAAGCTTTACCTAATCAACTTGTTGGATCTTGACATGGACATCATTACAATGGTAGATCTAGGGTTTGGGATGAAGGAATCATCACTATGATTATAGATCTAGGGATTCATGAAGTAAAAATATGTTTTTTATGCGTTTGTCTTTATTTCTCATGCTAGATCTTGTTTAGACCATGGAAAATTGTTACATTAGTGTATTGATTCTTGATTAGAATATGATTTGAACCTAGATCTAGGGTTAGTCCATGTATAAAATATATCTTGAATGTTTAGTTAATTTAATTAGAATAACTTGTATTTTTGGGATTTAAAAATAAATCATTTTGAGTAAATCATGGGGTTAGCATTTAAGTTATGTCTTAAAATTTAATTTGGTAAATATATATATATATATATATATATATATATATATATATATATATATATAGTTCAGCCCCAAATTAATTTTTGAAGACTAAATTTGGTTCGGTTGATTTTATGGAAAATAATCAAGGTTTGAGACGTCGTAATATTTTATGGTTAAATAAATAATTATTTGCTTAACGTTTGACCTAGATATAAGTTTGACCACTTGATTATTTATATTCTCATATTATTACTTAAATACCCCACCAACGAGTCGCGTATCCGAGCGAGTCCGTCGTGTCATGGCTAGTCGCACGTTTTATTCGTTCGAATACTTATTTAGTTATTTATCTTTTGTCGGTATTTTCTCCATCACGTTCGATCATAAAGGTGATCTCCGGGTTTGATTCGCGCCGCTATTCTTCGGTTTTACTCTCGACGCTTTAGCTATCATGTGAGTTTTCATATCCCCTTTTTACTTAAATGTTTTTGGGGTGCAACATGTATCATTTTATCAAATTCTATTTTCACATGCGTATTCTATGTTCGATGATTGCTTGAAACTTGTATGATTGTATTGATTAGTTGATTGAACGATGAACGATGAACGATTGAACGATTGAACAATGGAACGATGAACGATTGAACGATGAACGTAATTATTAACATTAAACGTGTCGGGGTTACGATAATAGATCTATTGGCCTGACAAGCCCACTTGGCCTGCCTCACGGCGCCTTGTGATTGGAAGCCTAAATGTCAAGGGTTGGATTACGTTAACTTATCATTTTTATCATTAATCATTTTTATCATTAATCTTTTATTTAAACTTCTACGCATGCTTTTGAACGTTATTACTAAACCTATGAATTCTCACCAACTATTTTAGTTGACTTTATTTATAACATGTTGCAGGTAATGTAGTTTGACTTGGATATCATCACCATAGGATTGCATTGGCTTTAGAGAGACCAAATTGAATAATGAACTCTCAAACTTAGATTATGTTTTATGTTGTTTATCGTATGTTATGACTTGGATGCTATGTTTTGTTTAATTTCTATGAAATGGGTAACTATTATGATTATCGCAACCTAATCTAGTGTTGTGAGCTTCTCGACAATCTTCGCGCCCCGCCGTATTCCGCCGTCGGTTGGGGTGTGACAGTTGTAATGGTGAAATTGATACTTCAAAAGATTATGGTGATTTAAGTTAATTAATTTTGATGGCTAATGTATGGAATAACCAACTTAATAGAAAATCAAGCTCACTACATGATAGTGAGGCTTAATGGGTCAACTGGGTAGGATTTGGCCAAATTCGCACATTGTGCATAATTGTTATTTGACCCGAAAAGGGTAGTTGGAATTGTTGGAAAACATTTTTGGAATGTTTTATGACCTCTTAGAAGTGGTCGTAATGACCAAAGTTGGTTTTGGGAGCACTAAGGCAAAAAAGTGAAAAACATGCCAAAATTTGGCAAGTCTGGAAATTGGCCGAAATGGTCTTTGTCCCTGGAAAATTGGGCTCCAAGCGTCTCGCTTGGAACAAGTGGTCCAGTATGTGATACGCTTGCTGAGGCAGGCGTATCGCTTGCAACTGTGAAAACTCTAGGCGATACACCTAGGGACCAGTTTACTAAATTACTTGTTTTTCTCCATTATTTGATTATGATTACTTAATATTGGCATAGAAACTCACATGTGAAGTGGGTAATGTGCAGGTAAAGGCAAAGCGTGAGCCCGGATACATATCAAGCCCGATGATGACCGATCACACGAAGATGGAAATTCCCGTGAAGTGTCTTGTTTAAATTATGCAGTTATGAACCATAGTGGTGTTGGATTTAGGTGTCCAGACCCGACTAAATCAAGAACCCGACCCGGTCAAGACCCGTAAGAGTTACACCGAAGGCAACGGGTTTTAAAATCCGCTTACCTGATTAACCGGCAAATTCACAGAAGAATTAATTATTTGTTTATTAACTAGTTTAATAAATATATTATTAAATTAATTCTAATTAATCATTGTGATTAATTTGGCGACAAAGACGTTAAATATTATTTACGTCTTAGACGACAATTAACGAATCAGTTGTATGTTTGATAATTGTTAAGTCTCGGCAAGCGACAAATGATTTAATACGTTAAATAGTTAGTCGCGAAATGAAAAGGTTTGATCAAAGATTAAAATAAGACGAGAGACTACTCGGAAACTTAATCAGATATTTATATCTGATTAGGGAGGCAAAAACCCTAATCCTCCTTTTGAGTTTTTCGGCCTCCCCTCCCCTCTCTCTCTCGCATCTGACGCCGGCCCTCCCTAGGCCGCCACCGCCCATTTTCCAGCGATACTTTTGCTTCGCTCGCTGCCGCCGCTCCCCCGTCCGTCGCTCTCGCCGCCGTCGCTCCAACCGGCCACCCCTCGACGTCACTGGTTCATCCGCCAACACCCGCGATCGCGAGCCGCCGTTACACGGCTTGTTTGTTCGTCGTCCGCGAAACCCTAAACGCGCCGTATCCGACGTGCGAGATTCTCCCAGTGCTCGATTCGCCGCGTAGTGGAACTTGCAAGTTGCGAGGATCATTAGATTCGCCAGTCGAGTCAAACATGCAAAACCCTAGCGTCACCCATTGAACTCCGGTGTCTCAAGCGTTTGTTTGAATCACCGGTCATGTATAACTAAAATCGATGTTAGTTTAGATTTATTTGATTTATTTATTTTGTACATATCGCATTTGTTTTAACGCGATTGGTGTTTGTGCGTTTGGTGATTATCGAATCCTGTTGCGATTAGGTTTACGTTAATAAATTGGTAATCAGGTTTAGTAAATTAAATTGTTTTCTGCTATGTATTAAATTACTAGTTAATTTTAATTAACCTAATTATAATTTACTAAATTACTCGGTAAATGATTTATTGATTATTTACCCTTACAGGGGACCCAAATACCACTGTCATAACCCAACAGTGGTATCAGAGCCTTGATCACCACACACAAACCCTAACCAGTCAATTTCAAACCGGTGCATTTCACGAAATTGGGTTCCTAACCCGAAAGTCACAAAATAAACTAAATCGCCGTTTAGATATGTTTAGTCGATTTAGATCCACTAAACATAATCCGATTCGGTAAAATTGATTGAATTATATTACACACGTATTCAGCCCGACCCTGTTTTGGTTTGTCCTGGATGTCATTGTGTTTTGGCCCATTAGGCCCATTTGTTTGTTTTGGATTGGCCCACCTTGATTGAGTTCAAAGTTGTATTTAATTTTAAAATAGATTAGTTTTTATTTTAATGGTTCACCTTCGCCTGGACAAATGATACGAGCTAGATGCAACAACCCATCAAGGAGTTTTTTCTATCTTGTGGTTGGTTTACCTTTACGTCCCTCAACCTTCCTCGATGTTGTCATAGGCTCTGACAATATCGATACCTATGTATGGCTGAATATGTGCATATGTGTTTGCTTGTTTTTGGTTGCTTGTCTTAATTTTGATTAACGCACCAAGTAAAATCCAAACTACGTTTTACCGGTATAAAAGTAATATTTCGATCAATTAAATAATAAGTCCTAACTTTAACTACGACTTCATAAATTTTGATAACCTATTTAATTCGATATTAAATTCGGATTTTTTGATAAATGAATCGAACTTAGTAAATAATTGGTTATCGTTTCGCGACACGTAGATCATTAATACTTAGGTTACTTAAATGATCGTCCCGAGAAAGATAGGGTTTATAATTTCGTCAAAGCGCCAACTATTCAAATTTGACTTAATAATCCTATCTGGTAAGCCTAAAACCGGTAGTCTATGCCATCCTAAGTCAAGTCTAACTTGGAACATATTTACCGATGCATCCGTGTTAGAGTATTTCAACACCGCATGTGGTGTTCACGGTATCTTCCAAGGTGAGCATATTGGAGTATTTCAACACTGTACGCACACACTGACCACTTAGGACAACTACCATTTTCTTTACACGCACTTTTGGTATTGGAGTATTTCAACACCGTACCTCTGGTCGGCCTATAGACAAAATGGGCATAGATGGGGCTAAACGTATTTTGTGGATCCGTTCGCGAAAGCCCCATAACGGGAGTTGACAGTTCTTTCACAAGTGACACTCGCTGTCCATTTGGTTACTTAGAAATTCTGAAAGCACTTTACGTTGTCTGGAGGAATTGTCTAACTAACTGAGTTCCCATATCCTATTCAAGATTAGCTTGCCATCCTTGAAAACGAAGCAAACATCGAAACACTAAATTTGCCTGTTGTTTCAGATGGCTAACGCATACCGCGCAAACCAAGAGGTTTTCCATCTAGAGTCTCTTCTTGAGAAAGAGAAGCTTGATGGTGCCAACTTCCTTGATTGGGAAAGGAATCTGAGAATCGTCCTGAAGATGGCAAACATGGAAAACATACTAGAGGATGAAGTTCCTTAGCAACTAGAAGCCGACACTACACCTGCTCGTAATGCCCATAACGCATTGCGACAAAATGCTAAATCTGTTGCATGCCTTATGCTAGCCACTATGACTTCTGAGATTCAGAAGAACATGGTCGACAAGACCGCTTTTCAGATGATTGATGATCTGAGGGACATGTTTGAAACCTAGGCCCGACAGGAGCACTACGACACCATTGTGACACTTATTAACTGTCGCATGGCTGAAGGCGCTCCCGTCAGCGCCCATGTCCTGAAGATGAAGAGTTAGATCGACCGCCTAGAGAAGCTGAGTTACGTAATCCCCACAGAAATGGTGACGGACCTAATTCTGCACTCACTGTCTAGCGCCTTCACCCCTTTGAGGGTGAACTTCAACATGAACAACATGGTGAAGACAGTGACTGAGCTTCACAGCATGCTCAAGACTGCCGAGGTTAACTTTGTTAAGGGCAAGGCAGCCGATGTACTTGCAATCCGATCAGGAGGCGTCAAGAAGCCTGAGGCAAAAAAGGGAAGGCGTGGAAATAAGAAGAAGCGCAAGGCAACTATTCCCAGAGTGTCTAGAAGCTCCCAGAAGGGCAAGTCAAAAGCGTCCAAGGCACCGCCGCCAGAACAACGCCAGTGAATTGAATGCAATAAGATGGGGCACTCGAGAAGAAACTACCCAGAGTATCTTGCCAAGGTGAAGAATGGGAAACCCCCTCAGGGCAATCCCTCAGGTATACACATAAGTTTATATTGTATGATGCTTCACTAATTCCTGCAAAATATATGCTTGACATACTTTACATTTTGTAGGTGCATGAAGCTGAAGAAAGGAGACCAAGACGACATGGAGCAACCCTGCAAAATTCGCACCCTAATAAAGCTCATGTCTGAAGTTTTAAGTTTAAAAATAATTCTTGGTGTTTTAAAATAACTAGTTTGTTTTGGTTTCCCTGGCTGTTTTCCAGGATGAACAATTTCTTTCTATGGATTTTGATTGTGATATGCTTTTGACTATCTCTGATTTTCGAAACATGCATGGCTGTTTTTAATCTATGTTTTGAATTTTATTCAACTGTTTATTAAATTAAACTCAAAATCCTAAAACAACATACAACATAACATGTACCTGGTGCACTTGATTTGATCAAGGCTAGCTTGAATGCGACATGAAAAACATTTGTTCTTTCGTGACCCATCAAAGCTACTGATGAACCACAAAATCCCACCGTATGTAAATGAGAGATTATAATTCAACTAGGAACAAGCTAATCTAAGAAGAATAATCGATGAATCAATGGATTTATTCATATCTCAATATTTGGGTACAAACAAGGAAAAACACACAGTAAATGTGTATTTTCTTGAATCAGAAGTTACATTGCAAATGAATGAAAGAACTATTTATAGAGCTTCTGAAGTCGCATCTTCATGAGTTGGTCGGATGCACTTGCATCTTGTTCATCTGCAACTGCATCGCTTCCAGCTCATTCTCTGTGTGACACTTGCTCTCGGGATTTTTACCATCAGAAGTGTAGATGCCAGGACACTTGCATGTCCGGTCTTGACCTATCCTCATCAAGTCCCCCTAGTCCATTGATTATTCGAGCAATAATTATTGGACTAGAAGTTAAAAAGTGTCTCGTATTTCCGCTGAGGTTTGAGACCCTTAATCGATCATCTTTATTAAGTTCGCATGTGTTTTTGATTTGCTACCTCATTAAAAACCTTGTTCGGAAAAACCCTGTGGGAAAAAACCGAAACTAAGGAAAAAAGAGTGTAACGCACATTTCTCTTTTGTATAGATCCTAAATTTCAAAGATCAGAAATTTTCCAATGTTCCACGATTTCATAGATCTGGTCATCAAGTCCCCCTAGTCCTTATGTTGTTTTGTAGAAATGACTAAGGACTAAGGTACAAAGATCATCATAGGAAATGCTAATGAAGCCAGCTCTTTAATAAATCAAGAGACTTTATTTGTCTTTAAAGCAGAATGCTCCTGCAAATGTTATTGTCACATCCTTACAAGGAAATTAACGTGTTATTACAAGGAGGCGCTTCTGCAAGTGTAAAATTCTAACTGACTTGTCAGGCGCGTGTTGCATGTTGGTCTGTACTCAAGTACCTTTGGTACCCGTCAGTACACGTGTCAACCGAGGATTAAATGACGGGACAGTTTTCAGTTTTTCATTTTTGAATTTTTAAATTCAAACGGTTATTCGTATCCGAGATTTTTTGCCCCATATATAATCCTTTCTTATTTGCATTCTCCATATTCTTCTCTGCCGTCGCTCTTTCCGCTCTTCAAGCCCTAATTCTCTCTTCGAGCTTTTTTCTTTTTTCAAAAGGTCAGTCGATTTCTTTCTTGCTTTTTACTGCATTTTCATGGCGTCTCCTTCAGTTAAGGTCGACGATGATTCGAGTAAGCATAATATGCATATTTCATTTTCATCTATGTCGCCTCGCGATTTGGATGAAGTTATTGAGCGGTACAATATCCCTCTTTCATTGAATCCAACTCTTCCATTGCCGAAAACTCCCATTTCCCCTTTCCCCGACGGCAAAATTGGGGTTTATGTCGATATGTTCAAACTCGGGAATTATCGTGTTCCGTTCACTAAATTTCTTATGAGAGTTCTGATGTTTTTCAAGATCCATGTTTCTCAGATGCATATCCAAGGGTTTTCGCGTCTAAGTCATTTCGAAGCCACCTGTAGGGCTGTTAATGTGTCTCCAAGTGTCAACCTTTTTAGGGCTTTTTATAGAATCACCATGGCTGGCGATTGGTATACTTTTGAGCGTAGGAGGGCAGTTAAAAGAATTAGCACCCATCTTCCACCCAACCCTCGTTCCTGGAAATCTAAATTTTTCTACATCGATGATCGATGCATTCCTCTTCAAATGGAATGGAGGGATGTGGAAGATGTGGTTCACGATCCAAACCCAAATGATGGTGATTATAGTCAAGAGTCTTTTGATAAGCTTGTGTCATGTGCAAGCCCTATCCGGGAACTTCCGGAAGCCATTCTTCTTTTTTGTAGAATGAGTAGGGCTTGGTTTACCCCCGAACTTTGGCCGATTCTGACAAATCAGGGGAAGGGTAAGGAATTACCCTTTCAACACTTGCGATCGCACCCTTAGAATGTCTCAATAATATTTGATAAATTCTTATTTATTTTGCAGAGATGGATCTTTTCGAGGCCATGCAACTGAAAAGCTTTGATGATGTCGATCTTGGGGCTGAACTGATGGACGAGGGGTCTATGCCATTTGTTCGGCAAACGGCCAGTTCTTTCTTGGATTTTCGTCCTGAAGAAGCAAATGATCAAGTTAAGTCGCAAGTGGATGTGCTGCCAGATGCTGTAGTTTCTGAGAAAGTGTCTGAGGTCAATTCCGGGAGTAGCGATGTTGCTGATGTCGCTAAAACGGTCAAAGGTAATGCTGGAAGTAGTGGAGAAAATACCCTCAAGGGTAAAAACAAAGAGATCGTTGAGAGTCATGTTAGCGTTTCTTCAAAAGCATCACTACCGCCTAAAGGTGGAAGCAAAGTAAAGAGGTCCACAAAAGCATCTGTTGCTAAGGAAGCAGGTGAGCCCCTTGTGTCCAAGAGGAAATCTCCTCGCTGGAATTTGCAATCTTCACCTCATCAGTCTAAGGTAAACACTTCCGAAACCACCGAGGTCATTTCCGATCCTACGGAAAACTTTGAAGCAAATGAACAGCTAGGAGAGGGTATGCAGTCAAAGACCGATGTTGCGGTAACCCCTCCTCCTACTGATGATTTTAATATTGATGATTATTTATTGAACTCACCTGATATGTCCCAAGAACCAGGTTTTTCTGATGTAAGTATTTTGCAGAAAGGTACCTCATCTTTGATCACTTTGGCCACTTTAGCTCATGCGTCCTCTTCTTCGCAGAAGGATGCTCCGAGCTTTGCTGTTCCTACCTCTGAATGGTTGAAGAAGGAGATAGATCTGGTTACCCTCAGAAGCAATGTTGGTAGAGGTTTGGAATCTGTTGATGTAAATGCTGTCTTTGTCCCTCAATGGGAGATCAAAAATGGTGATACTTGCACCGAAAGTTCAATCGCAAAAAAGATCACTCTACTTGGAAACACTCCTACTGACATTTTCTGCCTTCAACAAATTCCTAATGAAGCTTTTTCAAATGAACTCATGCTTGCACAATCAAAGCAACAGAGCTTGGTGGCGGATATGTATGGTCGATGGATCATTGCTGAGGCAAGGGTTGAAGAGTTAACCAAGAAGCTGTTGGCGCATAAAGCCTCTTTTGGTTCTATAAGTGATCAAGTGAAGATTAACGATCTTCATGCAAAGGTTGAACTCCTCACAACCAAAAACCGGAAGCTGGTGTCACTTGAGCAGGAAATGAAGAGAGATCTCAAACAGGCGCAGGATGATGTGATGGCTTTCAAAAGCCAATTTTTGGATCAAAAGAAGATATTTGATGAACAAGCCATCAAAATGTTGGAGATCACCTCTCAATGTGATTCAGTAGTTGAAGCTGCTAACAAAGGTATCTCTTATATTTCTTTATTTTCATAATTTTTCATTTGCACTTGCATAGTCTTTTATCACCTTTAACATTTGCGTTTTAATCCTTCAAAGAAAATGCTGCTCTCGTTGACACCGTCAAGGCATTAACCGAAGAAAGAGAGCAAATGCAGAAGGAGCTAGCATCTGTGAAGGAAAAGAGCAAATGGTTGATTGAGGAAGGTTTGAATTTGGTTGCTAAGCGTGTGCACTCCGAAATGATCCCCATGACTCTCAGAGTTAATTCAGCCGCAAATGCAATGGGCTATAATGAAGGGATCAAGTGTGGGCTAGCACATGCTGTGAAAGGTGAAGCCAATTTCCTGACTTTCAAAGAATATGATCACAAAGCCAGTGAGAAGCTGTTGACACAGTTGGATGCTCTGAAGTCAATGACGTTTCATTCCATTGACGAAGTTTCGAAGTTGAGCCTGGACGATACAGAGGTAATGGGAGATATGCTGAAACCAATTACTTTGACAAAAGGTTCTGCAACCCCAAAGGCTGATGCTCCTTCAACTTCACATGCAGATGCTCCAACTGCCACTGGTAATTGATTTCTCTATTAATCATGATCTCTTGTTGAACATTTTAATCATCTCTCAAAGTCCACTTATGCTGTGGCACAAGACAATTTACTTTCTATTCTGCACTTGGTATGTTCTAGTACTTTATAACCGTGGATCCCGTCGGAACTGCATCTGTTTGCAGTTTCGACTATGGTGACGTATATGATGATGCATGTGGATGTTTGCTTTACTTACTTTTTGCCTTTAGTTTTTGAATGATGTTATCACCTCATAGTTCATAGGATATGAGTCATGCTTGATTATGTTTGTGACATGTTACTTGCGATCAAAGTGTATCATTATTTGCACTTGCAGTTGCAAAGTAATCATACACAATTTTTTATGCTTTGAATCGTTTGTATGTTTTTCCATTCGATTCTTGACATTTTTCTTTTAGATTTGCGAAACATTTTTTCACAAGCTTTGAGCAACTTTACAAGTTCTCCTTCACAAGTATTTTGACAAGATTCTTAACAAAATCATTAACTTTTAAAGAAGGCTGTCACATGCGTTTCCCCCCTATCAAATGCGTCCATCTTCAAAGGGTTTTAACAACATAACGGCAATACCACTTTTAAAGTTAAATATTTTTTGTTTCGAATACAAATCTTTTCCTTGTGGTATATAAAGTCCTTACATCTTTTGGTAAGGTTCAGTTGATCTCTTTTCTTTGAATGATCAACTCACAAGACCACTTTATAACATTAGTTATTCAGCAGCACTTGCGACCCTCAGAGAGCTTAAGTTGGAATTTTATTAATAATCATAGCATACCTTTATCCACTTAAGTTTGGCCATCTCTCTTTTGGGCTTTTGTTAGCAACCATTGTACTAACAAGGTGTCCGGCCTGATCACCTCTTCCCAACATGCACTCTTTAATCGTCAGTGAGACAGTTGGGGACAAGAAAAGTATTTTTACTTTTTCTTGGGTTACCCTTTATAAATAAAGGAATAACAGCGATACTGCATTAGGGTATTGGTATGTAATACCTTTTTGAAAATGCACCCGCTAGTGACTCATGAACCATATTATAAGAAGCGAATTATATCGCATGTGAATCTTGTATTATTTACAGAGATCACTTGTATAGCATGTGCATGTGTTCATTGACACAACATTTTTAAGCAAACATTTATATTCAATATTTTGCATAGGAGCGATCAAATATTTGTATAACCTTTTCATATAAAATGAGATAAGTATTTCCATGGATCCTTGCAAGTACTAGAAACAAATGTATTTTATTCTCCATCGATTTATTACAAGATCATAATTGCAGAAACAAAAACATAAAGATCAACATTTCCTATCTTTCATTTGAGATTATCATTTGCGTCTTTACATGTAACATTTGCGAAGATGAATTCCATTCCAAGCCCGCAGCAGTTCAGTTCCATCAAGCTGTTGAAGTATGTAAGATCCATTTCCGATCGCTTTTTTAATTATATAAGGTCCCTCCCACTTGGGAGACATTTTTCCGAGCGGAAGTGCTCTACTCACCTCATTGCTCCTCAACACATATTCTCCCTCTTTATACTGTTGAGTCTTAACTTTGGTGTTATAATATTTTGCCATCTCTTTTTTGTATCTGCTCTCTCGTATAGCAGTGATTTCCCTTCGCTCTTCCAAAAGATCCAGATTGGTTCTTAATTCTTCATCATTATCCGCCACTTGCACTTGCAAGCGGTGGCTGGGTATTCCGATTTCAGCCGGTATAACAGCTTCAGTTCCATATACAAGACTGAATGGTGTTTCGCCATTACTAGTTTTAGGCATGGTGCGATGCGCCCACAAAACATGTGGTAACTCATCGACCCAACTACCCCCATATTTTTCCAATCTCATTTTTATGCCTTCGACAAGACTTCGATTTGCTCTTTCAACTTGGCCGTTGGCCTGTGGATGTGCTACTGACGTAAAGATCTGATTTATATGAAGCTCTTCGCACCATTCTGCAAATGGGTTCCCAGCAAATTGCTGTCCATTATCTGTTATGATATAGAGAGGTAGACCAAATCGGCACACGATATGTTCCCACACGAACTTTTTGACTTGCTTACCAGAAATACAAGCAAGTGGTTTTGCTTCAATCCATTTTGTAAAGTAGTCAACTGCAACCAACAGAAATTTTACCCCTCCACTTGCTGATGGAAAAGGTCCAACTATATCCATTCCCCACTTCTGGAAGGGCCACGCTGACGTAACTGGGATTAACTCATTTTTTGCTCGCATGCTCACCGGAGCGTGTGCTTGACAAGCTTGGCACTTGCGCAATTCTTCCCAAGTGCTTCGGTACATGCCTGGCCAAAAGTATCCAAGGCTCATGATTTTGACAACTACCATCTTCGCACCAGCATGAATACCGCATATGCCTTCATGTACTTCTTTAACGATCTTTTCAGCTTCACTTGGGGTTAAACATCTTAACAAGGGTCCCAAAAAGCTTCTTCTATACAAAGTATCATTTTGCATCTGATACTGAAGCGAATTTACTCGTATTTGGCGAGCCTGTTCTTTATCGTCTGGGAGTTTGCCCATGGTCAAATACTGTACAATTGGTGTCATCCAACTGTCTTCTTGCATTTGCACATCTGCGGTCATTTTCAAATTGACAGTTGGAGCTTCTAACAATTCCACTCGAATCTCCTTGGCTAAATGTTCAAATGCGACAGAAGCGAGCTTACTCAGCGCATCTGCCTTTCTATTTTGAGCTCTAGAAATATGTAAAACTTCACACTTCCCAAAGATTTTGATTAACTCTTGAACTTGCTCCAAGTACAAGGCCATATATTTGCCTTTTGCTTCGTATGTTCCAGCGATCTGGCTAGCTACTAACAATGAATCCACATAAGCAGTCACTTGCGTTGCACCCATTTTTTTAGCCAACCTTAAACCTGAAATAAATTTTCATGTTTTTAGGTCCTCCACCTTATCATATGTATCCAGTCATTGTGTGTTCTTTTTTTTTTTTTTTAATCGAATAAACACAAAGACTTACGAAGCTTGAGTGTTTATACCTGCTAGCAACGCCTCATACTCTGCTTCATTATTAGAGGTTTGGAAATTAAAGCGGATCGCATATGTCAACTCGTCCCCTTCAGGACTTTTCAAAATCAAGCCTGCATTTGGCATAATAAAACTCTTAATATTTTGAATTTCAATTTCTTTTTGAAAAAGAAATAACTTTATAATAGATCAAACCTGCTCCTGAGCCATCAGAGTTAGAAGAACCATCAGTATGCAGGATCCATACTTGTTCTTTAGCTTCAGGAATGGTAATAACATTTACACTTGCGCCGTCTGGCACTTCCGCCAGGAAATCAGCTACCACTTGACCTTTAATTGAAACCCGTGGTTTGAACTGTATATCGAATGGCCCTACTTCAATTGCCCACTTGATCATCCTACCGGACATTTCCGGCTTTCTGAAGATCCCTTGAATAGGATATGAAGTAAGAACATTTACAGTATGGGCCTGGAAATAACGACGAAGTCTTCTTGTAGCTTGTACAAGTGCTAAGACAACTTTTTCGATCATAGGATATCTGGTCTCGTAGTCTTTAAGCATTTTGCTTATGTAGTAAATTGGAAGTTCTTTATCTTCCCTTTCGACCAGTAGCACAGCGCTTACTGCATTATCCGTTACTGCCAAATACATGATCAACTCTTCACCAACTTTTGGTGCAGTTAGAATTGGAAGTGTAGCTAGAGCTGTTTTCAATTCTTCAAATGCTTGATTGGCCTCGGAAGTCCATTCAAAACTTCCTTTTAAACTTTCTTTCAAAACTTTCATAAAGGGTGTGGCTCTTTCGGCTGCTTTTGACAAAAATCTATGTAGAGCCACCAAGCGCCCATTTAGAGTTTGTATATCTTTAAGGGTTTTGGGCGGTTCCATTTCCATAACCGCCTTAACCTTTCTCGGATGTGCCTGGATCCCGTCTTTATTGACCAGGACCCCTAAGAACTTGCCTTCCTCCATCGCAAATGAGCACTTTTTGGGGTTTAATTTCATATTGATACCCCGCAAGTTTTTAAAGGTTTCTTCAATGTCTTTGATCATATCTTCCTCATGAGAACTCTTAATGACTACATCGTCCACATAGGCTTCAAGATTTCTACCCACTTGTGATTGGAAGGTTTTATCCATGAGGCGCTGGTAAGTTGCACCAGCGTTTTTTAGCCCGAATGGCATCTTTTTATAACAGAATAAGCCTTCATTTGTAATAAACGCAGTTTTGTCTTCATCACCCTCAGCCATAAAGATCTGATGGTATCCTTTATATGCGTCTAGAAAGCATTTCCATCGGTATCCCGCCAAAGAATCAACTTTTAGATCTATTTCCGGAAGTGGATAACAATCTTTCGGACATGCCTTATTAAGATCTTTGAAGTCAATGCACATCCGCCAAGATTTATCAGGCTTTAGGACCAAGACAGGGTTTGCAACCCATGTTTGGTAAAGCACTTCCCTAAGGATGCCCGCTTCCACAAGCTTATCCACTTCTTCCTTGACTACCTTGTTTCGAATTTGATCATAAATTCTTCGCTTCTGCTGGACAGGTTTTACACCTGGATAGACGTTTAATTTGTGTTCAGCGAGATGTCTAGGGACCCCCGTCATATCCGACGGTTCCCATGCGAAAATATCCACATTGTCTTTTAATAACTGAAACAACTTTTTCCTTGTTTCTCCTTGCAATTGCGATCCAACTTCAATTGTCTGATCTGGAAACTTCTCGTTTATGATCCACTTATTCTTTTCTACAGTATCATTTTTAATATCCTTCAATCCTCCTTTTGATATCAAAGGTTTCTCAACCAGGGCTACTTGTGGATCTGCATCTGTTGTTACAGTTGCGATTCCCCTTGGAGTTGGGAATCGAACTAAACCATGTGCTGTCGAAACTATAGCGCCCAAAACTTTAAGCCCAGGTCGACCGATAATGACATTGTGGGGGGAAGGAGTTGCAACCACAATAAAAGTCATCATCTCTTCTCGAAATAGTTTATCATCACCAAAGATCACTGGGAGAGTTATTTCTCCCATGGGATGCACCACCTCTCCAGAAAAACCAATGAGAGTGGAATTATGAGGCTTTAGCCTTTGCTGCACATCCAATCCCATCCTTCGGAAACAAGACTCATACATGATTTCCGATGCACTTCCAGTATCGAGATAGGTCCGTTTCACTAGAAACCCAGCAATACCGACAGTCACAATTACTGGATCTTCTCTCGATTCTCTACCATTCAATGGTGGAAATGTAATCTCTTGACTTTTCCATCTTTCTTCCTCAAACTTTGTTTTAACATTGCGATGCCAAGTGTTCGACCCTCTTCGTATCATTGCGATCACAGCTTGTTTAGCAGCTGGAGGACGTCCCTCCTTAATATTTTTAACTAGATGCGACAATTTTCCGGATTTGATGGCTTTTTCAATCTCGCCTCGCAAGTGTCTACAGTTGTCTGTATCATGACCACGATCTTTATGGTAATCACAATATTTACCCATATCACTTCCTAAAGGATTGTAAGTCCTTTGAGGTCTCGAAAATTGAACATTCTCCGTTGCTAAGATCTCACTTGGAGTTTTTGTAAGTGACGAAAAATCATTAGATCTGGGCTCCCAGGTCTTCTTGTATCCTCCATAATTACTTTCTCCCCTACGATCATAGGGTTGAGATCTAAACTTTTTCCAGGATTGATTTCTTGTTGGTGCAGTGGAAACACTTGCATTTGCATTCCGGTAATTGCTATTCTTCTGAGATGGTTTTTGAGTGCTGATACCCTGGATATTTCCGGAAGCACTTCTTCCTTTTACATAGGTCCTGACACGATCCATAAGCACTTCCATTGTTTGAGGCAGATCCTCATGTAACTTTTCCACCAAGTGCGTGTGTCGAACACCATGGCAAAAGCCAGATATACGTAATTGATCCTGTGCTCCAGATATTTTCATAGTTTCATTGTTAAAACGCATAACGAAGCTTTCAAGGCTTTCGTCATTTCTTCTTCGAATATTATGTACTTCTGTCACTTCTTTTGTGCACTTCCGTTGTTGACTAAATTGCCTTAGGAATTTCGTCCTTAGGTCTTCAAAGCCACTTATCTGTGCATTTGGTAGTGCATCAAACCATACTCTTGCAGGTCCAGTAAAGGTCTGTACCAGCATGTGGCACCATGTTTCTTCTGACCATCGTTCAAGTCTTCCAGCAGTAATAAAATCAAATATATGATCATCTGGATCTGTTAGCCCACCATACTTCTTTATAGAAGTTGGCATCTTTAGCTTTGCTGGAAACTTAGCATTTGCGATCCAATTCTGAAACTTAGAATGCTCTTGCATTGAAGCAGGAAAATAAGGCACGAATACATCCTTTTCTCCTGATGTCATAAAATCCATAAGTCAGAATAAGATCAATGCCTTTTTCATAAATTAAGGTCTTAATGTTATAATTCAATCATAGCATTTATAGCTCATTTAGAATTGATTACATTCGCCTCTTGCATGAGGTCTTTCAGGATGACACTTCCAACACAAGTATAATTTGTTCGGAAGTATCATACAGTATTAATCTTCACAAGAGATCTTATTGCAATCACTTCCGATGCGCATATGTTTTACTCGGAAGTCTTCTCTTGCTATCATAAGCACTTCCGACGCGCGTACGTCTTACTCGGAAGTCTTCATTTGCTATCATAAGCACTTCCGACGCGCGTACGTCTTACTCGGAAGTCTTCATTTGCTATCATAAGCACTTCCGACGCGCGTACGTCTTACTCGGAAGTCTTCATTTGCTATCATAAGCACTTCCGACGCGCGTACGTCTTACTCGGAAGTCTTCATCGTAATATCAATTTTTTTGAAAGATCATATCGACACCACTTCCGACGCACACGTGACTTACTCGGAAGTGGACATCTGTATCTCATTCTCTATCTTCCTTTTTTTTTTTTTTTTTTACAACTCAACTTATGAGTGTGCATTTGAATTTTCTGAAATTCAAATTTGAAGAAGGTTTTCCCGCTTTAATTGTTGTTCTTATGATTTTCCAGATTTTTTAGGCAATCTTCATGAGAGCCTCTTTGAATCTTCAAATCTTCATCCGGAATTCATTCATCGAATTTCCAGATTTCATAGTTTACTATATGATCCTCGATTGTGCATCCATTCATAAGGATTTCACATCATCATTAAACCATTATCATATCACAAGGATCAAAATGCATCAAATTACCAAATCAACAATTGATCATGAACTTTTGAATTAATCAAATTCAAATTAATTTTTCCGATCCAAAATATGCGTATCGATCAAAAGTTTTCAAAAACTAATTTCGCTACTCGATCAAAGCGTTAAAATCGATACCTGATGATTTTGACTGTTTGATAATTGTACGATCTTCATTTAGAAGATCATCCAGATCCTTCAAATCGGTAGTTTTTGCAGCATCCTTTTCTGGAGTGAATTTCAGAGTGGCGCGAACTTCCTGCAACCACTGCTCACGCTTCTCCTTGTCCCTTAACTGCTTTAGGATCTGCAAATTTCTCATCAGGAAATCTCGATCAAAGCTTTGCAAAATCTCTACAGCTTTAGTCGGATCCACATTATCATTCTCGTCATCATGATCCGAATATGGATCATCATTAGAATGATTCGGTAATTGAAACACCGAGACTTTTTCACTAGGTTTTCCAGCTGATCCTTTCGAGCTATGAATGTTCTTCGGTGTTCCCTCTAGATCAAAAATGGACTTCTTCTTCACTGACTCATCCGATTGCTTCTCCATTTTTCACCAATTCCTGAGAATACGGATGGCGCCAATTGATGAACCACAAAATCCCACCGTATGTAAATGAGAGATTATAATTCAACTAGGAACAAGCTAATCTAAGAAGAATAATCGATGAATCAATGGATTTATTCATATCTCAATATTTGGGTACAAACAAGGAAAAACACACAGTAAATGTGTATTTTCTTGAATCAGAAGTTACATTGCAAATGAATGAAAGAACTATTTATAGAGCTTCTGAAGTCGCATCTTCATGAGTTGGTCGGATGCACTTGCATCTTGTTCATCTGCAACTGCATCGCTTCCAGCTCATTCTCTGTGTGACACTTGCTCTCGGGATTTTTACCATCAGAAGTGTAGATGCCAGGACACTTGCATGTCCGGTCTTGACCTATCCTCATCAGCTACAAAGCCTTGAGCGTTTATCTTACTTGTTACGATATAACGCACGACATAACTGTAGTTCATAAAGTCTTATGACTTAGAACCACCAATGTCAAGAATATTAAATCAAATCGAACTGATTAAAGATCGCCGTTTCGATCTTAGCTATGTCAACAAATAAATTCTTTGCTTCAAGCAAACGTTTGTTCAATTAAGTATGAATTACCAGCTAAATTACTACAAAGTAATCACTTGCTGATTGTGACTTTGTAGAATGGTTACACCATTTATGGTGCATTGTACCATTAGTCATACGTGTGCATACCTGCATATACCTTGAAAGTCTTAGACTACACACGTTATACTCGCGTGTGTTTGAATCCTACAATACACTGAGTGTTTAAATGTAAGGGATAACAGTTTCATTCTTGAAACTGGAAAACACAAGACTAATGACTTGTCACAAAAATTTCCCTCAGTATCTTATAACCAAAACGTTCCTTCACATATCACTTGCATAACTAAATTCTGTTCTCAAGACCAGAATCTTGCGAAGATAAGAATTTGGTAAGTACATTTCCGTAGTTAGATCTTTAAATATCTAAAGATACGTGATTCTTACAAATCACTGGACAATGTAAAACAACTCTCGTACTCATACGAGACGAGACAAACGAACGTTGTTTCACCAACAAAAGATTGTTGCTTAGTGAAACATGTTGATACTCTAGTTAGAGTTGAAAATTAATCTTACTTGAATAAGATAATGTCCTCTAACGTCGGACAAGATAATCCGATAAAATAGATCATCATCTCGAACATTACGAGACACTTTCAAACAATTAAGATGAAAGCATCTCTATGCTATCAAACTCTTTAATTGACTTTGATAATCATCTTTAAATTTATGTGTAAAACATAACATCTGAATGTTAAACGTTCAATTTTCGTACTGCGCCTACGAAAGCGAACGATTTCGTTCATGGAAACGAAATAAAATTGTGACGGTCTAATCGTGCAAGATAACATCCAAACGGTTTGAAAGAATGATGATTTTAAGAATGTCGGTCTACCTAATGCAAGTGGGAGCATCGCCACTGATCCTTACCGGAATAACGATCAATTACCGATCTGAAGATCATTTAAATTTACTGGATCAAATTCTAAATGACGCCTAAATTAATTTAAAGTTTCAAGATTGAAGTTAAGTGTTGATCACGTCGTGACTGAGCAACCACAGATACGACCAATCTCTTGAAACGATTTGAATCATACTGAATATGATACGAAAGGAATCTAATACTTAGATATTGCAAGAGATGTCACTGTAAAGGTTTACACAACGACATAAGATGGAAAAACACATCATCACTTTCAAATACTGATGAATGAAATGCATGTTCATTAATAGAGTACCGATTATACTCGTTGAACATTAATAGCCACCTTAATTGAATCTGAACTAGGTATGCAATAAAACAGTCAAAGGGTTCATTCGATTCTACAAATAGTCGATTAGCATGCTCAGATGATAACACAGTCATAGATGTGCTTACCAGGGGCACTATATTATCACAAGTTCGATTCGCTTAGGAAGTCTCACTGTTCAAGATAAACACTGAAGCTTAAGAAACAACTGACAAAGGCAATCCTAAAGCAAAACTCGAGAACATGGTAGCGAATTCATAAATTCAATGATCAGGCTAGATTAATGAAATGATACTATTGCATAGTACATGAATTCAGAACCATATCGATGTACTATTTTAGTGTTGGATGTCGAACATTAACGTTTGCACCAAATCATTCGACCTCCTCTAACCTGTTAGTCAAAGGTCTAAATTCTGCATAACCTGTTCTGTCACACCCCCAAATAACCACTAACGGAGTTTATACCGATAAGGGGTGCGAGCAAATCAGGACCCCAACCATTAGTTACAAATACTAAACGAATCAGAGTTAGTCCAAATATATGTCATAAATAAAGTCTCAAAATACGCAGCGGAAAATATTGTCTTAGCACTAACCACGTGCTTTACAAAGTCATCGTTTTAAATTCCCAATATGATTTAAACAAAAGTAAAATGTCTTCATGTGCCATGCCAACCCGCTCCGGATACTCCTCAGCGATCTGCAAAAGTTTAAACCACGCAAGTGTCAACCTAACGGTTGGTGAGTTCACAATGGGCTTGTCACGCAGTGGCCCGGTCTCATAATCATAATTGTGTCAACATATACTTATGTAATATTTATTTGTGAAAAGCAATGCCCAGTGATAATACACCAGTCCATAATCATAGTAGCGTGATTTAGTAAAAGTAATGTCCGTAACATGCGTTATCGGGTATGTACTAGTTTTGTAAAATTAAAGTGCTCAACCAATATCGCGGGTAGCTAATCCGTTGTTCCATGCACTAAGGAAGTTTGTACCAAAGCTGACTATTAAGTATTATAGTGGCATCGCCATCATCTATTTTGTTTTGCGGACATACGTCATCGCGGCTTTGCCTCCCCCGTGTCCTCTCGGGATCACGGTCAGATAGGCTGATATTGTACCTCCGTGCACCTCCAGTGTCACGAGGCGGAGTTTGTCAGACTCCAGTAGATCTACCCAACATCCCCTCACTTTACAATTAATGGCACAATTAAGTTGAGGACTTTTTCAGTTAAAAGGCAATCCTTAGAGATCATGTGATATCATGTGGTTTAGACTTTAACCTACACTAGCCATATTTAAACGGTTTATCGGATTCTCATGAATCTCAAAATGTTTTCAGTTTCGTTTCAGAAATAGTTTGTTTAAGTTCCACAAGTGTTTCCCATAAAACACTTCAAGTTTATCAAAGAGGTGCGTGGCACTCATAAGGTTTTAAGTTCATAAAAAGAGGTGCATAGCACTCGTAAGGTTGTCAGCATTGTTTTCTGTTAAGTTATTCAGTGTGTCCCAAACGGGCTCACAGTAAACGGGTTAGTGACACTCACATTTGGTTGCACTGCTACACTTGCTAAATAATCCAAGTATGATTGCTAACGAAGACCTAATAATCACATTAAGGTCTTAAGTATTAGTTTTGTGTCTAATCTTCAACTTACGTCACTATGGCCCATAACATAGCACGTTGGAACTATGACATGACATACCGACACACGACACCGATGGTTGATCATAAAACGAGGGTTCACATATCTCAGAAATCAAAGTATGTTTCATTATAGCATAATCATGTAAGTCATGGCATAACATTCAAATAAGTTGCACAAGTTTGGGTTTTGGTCTTGGCTCAGTTTCGCTACACAGTTTCGCTACAGTTTCGCTACATAGTTTCGCTACACAGTTTCGCTGTGTGCACGGGCAGCACTTTCGCTGGGTAATACCCGATAACACAGTTTCGCTAGCCAGTTTCGCTCGAAACTGTTGACACAGTTTCGCTGGCATAGGTTCGCTCGAAACTGGTTTGAACTTTCGTTCAGGGACAAGGTCTATGGTTGTTTCGCTCGGTGGTTTCGTTACTTAGTTTCACCGGCGACACTATAGTTTCGGTACATAGTATCGCTGGATGAATTTCTAAACAGTTTCGCTTCATAGTTTCGCCTAATGAATGCACAGTTTCGCTAGTCGCTAAAAAAACTCGTTTTTAAGACCAAAAATCAATCTAATAGCTTCCATACATCATGTAATTCAATATCTAGCATGCATAAACATTTACCAACATCACAGAGGCAATTTTAACACCTTAAACATGAGTTTTCATCATCAAATCACCAAAAACACCTCAAAGCTCATATTTAGCACAAAGTTAACCTAACTAGCATGAATCTTCATTATGGCTTGATTTCACACGTAAAGTTACAGACTTTATGATAGATCTAGCATTCCTAAGCATCATACTACAAGCATACACGATTTCATGAAGATTTGGTCGTGCTTTTTAAGAAAACACATAAAAAAGGCATAAAATGGTTTTTGAAGACTCACGGTTTGATCTAGGATCCGAATGGGTGATGTCTCGAGGCTGAGATCACGACGGCTCGTGGTGTTTCTCGGCTGACCAGAATTCAGGAGAGTGTGTGTGTTTTTGAGAAATGGTGTAAGTAAAATGAGAAGATTAGGGTTTTATAAAATATATAGGTCAGGGGCTAGTTTCGCTGGCCGAGCGAAACTGACTCTGAATTCGTGTAAATCGAAAGTTTGGCTACCGAGCGAATCTACAGTTTCGCTCGGTAGTTTCGCTGGCAACCAAAATGGCCAATTTACAAAATTAATTAATTAAACACGTTGCACATAATAACAATAAATAAATAAACACATAACACATATGGACGGGTTAGGTGATCAACCAAAGGTCGTGAACGTATTCGGCCTAGTTAAGCATTAGTTACTAAGTTAACATTTATAACGTAACTAACGAAGATTGTGTAACGGAAGTTAACCTTGGAATTCTCGGATGTCACATCATCCCCTTGTAAATGGAATTTTCGTCCCAAAAATTATTCTTGCGTCGTAGCGTTCGCAGCCTCGGCTGTCGTTGTTGCTGTTGTTGCTGGGGAAAGAAAGCAAAAGTTTTAGGGTTGCCACATCCTCCTACTGTTAAAGGAATTTTGGTCCCCAAAATTAAATCATACCTTGAGTTTCCGTGGACGTTTGCCCGAACAAGTGAGGATACTTTTTCTTCATTTGATCCTCTCGTTCCCAAGTATATTCAGGTCCACGCCTTGAGTTCCATCGAACCTTGACGATCGGAATCTTGCTACGTTTGAGGGCTTTCTCCTCGCGTCCCATGATTTCTACTGGTTGCTCAATAAATCTCAGATGCTCATCAATTTCCAATTCCTCCAAAGGAATTATTTCGGTGTCTTCATCCATACATTTCTTCAGGTTCGAGACGTGAAACACGTTGTGAACTCCACCGAGTTATGCACGGAGTTGTAATCGGTAGGCCACCGGGCCTACTTCTCCGATGATCTTAAATGGACCGATATAGCGAGGATTCAATTTTCCACGCTTTCCGAAACGTATCACTCCTTTCCAGGGAGATACCTTCAATAGTACCTTGTCGCCTACCTCGAACCTCAAAGGTTTACGGCGTTTGTCGGCATAGCTCTTTTGCCTGTCACGTGCTGCGGCTATCCGTTTTCTGATTTGAATAATTCGTTCAGTGGTATCATGAATGATTTTCGGTCCGGTGAGTCCTTTCTCACCCGTTTCGGCCCAACACACGGGCGATCTGCATTTTCTGCCATAAAGAGCTTCAAAAGGTGCTGCACCGATGCTCGTATGATAACTGTTGTTGTAGGAGAACTCCACCAACGGAAGGTGAGCCTCCCAGTCTTTACCGAAGTCTAAAACGCAAGCTCGAAGCATATCTTCCAAAGTTTGAATAGTTCGTTCCGTCTGACCATCGGTCTGCGGGTGATAAGCTGTACTCATATCCAGTCTAGTTCCCAGTGCGTCTTGCATAGATTGCCACAGTCGGGAAGTAAATCGAGGATCTCTGTCGAAGATAATGGTCTTAGGCACTCCATGAAGTGCTACAATTCGGTCAATATACAGCTTCGTTAACTTATCCATATTGTCATTTTCCCTCATTGGAATAAAGTGTGCAGATTTGGTTAATCGATCAATGATAACCCAAATCGCATCTGGTCGATTCGATCGATGAGGTAGCCCTGTACGATCTTAACTCTTGAGCATGTTAAACACTTAGCCACATATCGCGCAATGTCGGCTTTCATATTTGGCCACCAATACAAGTTCTTCAAATCTTGGTACATTTTATCCGATCCAGGGTGCACCGAATACCTTGATTTGTGAGCCTCGTTCATCACGAGCTCACGGAGATTTCCAAGTAAAGGAATCCAAATTCTGTCATTGTAATATCTGAGTCCGTCGGACTTAATTTCGGATTTACCATCCACCCCTCGCAGTGCTTCAGCTGCGAAGTTTTCTTCTTTTAAAGCTTCTCATTGGGCATCGCGGTTTCGATCTGGCAGTCCCGTGTGAATGGTAAGTTGCAGCGCTCGTACTCGTCGAGGCTTGTCGTACTCTTTTCGGCTTAAAGCATCAGCTACAACATTGGCTTTTCCCGGGTGGTACATAATCGCTAAGTCATAATCATTTAGTAGCTCGACCCACCTTCGTTGTCGCATGTTGAGGTCCTTTTGTTCAAAGATGTGTTGTAAGCTTTTGTGGTCGGTAAATATCGTGCACTTTGTTCCATAGAGGTAATGTCTCCAAATTTTGAGTGCAAATACAACGGCTCCCAATTCCAAATCATGTGTTGTGTAATTCTTCTCAGTAACCTTCAGTTGCCTGGACCCGTAGGCAATCACTTTGTCTCGTTGCATCAACACGCAACCGAGTCCTTGAATGGATGCATCGCAGTAAACCACGAAGTCGTCAACCCCTTCGGGTAACGAGAGAATCGGAGCTGAACATAACATGTCCTTAAGAGTTTGAAACGCGTGTTCTTCTTTTTCACCCCATCTATATTGCACTCCTTTATGCGTTAAGGCTGTTAAGGGTTGAGCCAATTGCGAGAAACCCTTGATGAATCTTCGGTAATATCCGGCAAGTCCTAAAAACTGTCGGATTTCGGTCGGCGCTCTCGGAGTAGACCAATTCTTGATAGCTTCCACTTTAGCTGGGTCAACATGAATTCCATCCTGGTTAACAATGTGTCCAAGAAACTGGACTTCGCGAATCCGAAAATCGCACTTCGAAAACTTGGCGTAAAGCTGTTCCTTGCGGAGTAATTCCAAGATAAGTCGTAGGTGATTCTCGTGTTCTTCCTTTGTCTTGGAGTAGATTAAAATAACGTCAATGAAAACTATCACAAACTGATCGAGGTACGGCTTGCACACCCGATTCATCAGATCCATAAACACAGCAGGCGCATTAGTTAGCCCGAACGGCATAACTAAAAACTCGTAATGACCATATCGAGTTCTGAAAGCAGTCTTGGGGACATCCTCATCACGAACACGAAGTTGGTGATACCCAGACCGTAGATCAATTTTTGAAAAGTAGCTCGAACCTTGCAGTTGGTCGAAAAGATTGTCGATTCGAGGAAGTGGATACCGATTCTTGATAGTAACCTTGTTTAGCTCTCGGTAGTCGATACACATTCGGAACGTTCCATCTTTCTTCTTAACAAACAATACTGGTGCTCCCCATGGAGACGAACTTGGACGAATAAACCCTTTGTCGAGTAGCTCTTGAAGTTGTGCGGAGAGTTCGTTGAGTTCGCTTACTGCTAAACGGTACGGTGCGCGTGCAATCGGGGCCGCTCCAGGAGCTAAGTCAATTCCAAACTCGACTTGTCGAAATGGAGGCAAACCAGGCAAATCATCAGGAAATACATCTTGGAAGTCGCGGACTATCGGGTAGTCGTCAATTTTACGCTCGGGAAGTGTCGTGTCGGTGACGTTTGCAAGGATCGCGAAGTGTCCCTTACGGAGGCACTTTTGAACTTTGAGAAACGAGATAATACCGGTGACTGTTCCACCTTTTTCACCTTGAACTGTTAACACTTCACCTCCTTCGAGTGGGATACGAATCACTTTTTCTTGACATAGAATTTCAGCTCGGTTTTCAGATAACCAATCCATCCCTACTATGACATCAAAACTACCAATCGGGAAAGGCATAAGATCGATTCCTAACGTATGGCCAGCTAGCTCTAACTTACAGTCCTTAACTATCTGAGTTGTATCATGAAGTTTACCATTCGCTAACTCTACCACATACTTAGCATCTAAGTCGATCGGTTTAGCATTAATTAGTCTAGCAAACTTAGTGGAAATAAAACTTCTTTCAGCACCAGAATCAAACAATACAGTAGCGAAGAAACCATTTAGTATGAATTTACCGTTAATCACGTTGGCGTCGTTGCGAGCTTCTCCTTGCCCCATAACGAAAGCTCTTCCCCTGCCGTTACCATTCCCGTTGACCATTTCCTTCGCCATTACCATTCCCACCATTGTTTCCCTGATTTCCATTTCCCTGTCTTCTCAACTGTGGGCAGTCCCTTTTAATGTGGCCTTGAGCACCACATTCATAGCAGTTCCCATTTCCATTTCCTTTGGGAGCTTCATTGTTGTTGTTACGGTTCTGACCATTGTTGTTTCCATTGCCCCGGTTGTTTCCATAGTTGTTGTTGCCATGATTGTTGTTGTTGTTTTGCCTTGGGCGGTTTTGTTGCTCAGGTAAAATTGCCCAGCAGTCTTTTGCTTCGTGGCTTTTCTTGCTACATCTCTCGCAGTTCAAACTCCTTCTACAAATGCCAGCGTGATGCTTCCCACACTTGTTACACATGGGCAGGTTACCCTTGTAGTTACTTTGACCGTTACCGCCCTGGCGGTTGTTTCCACTGTTGTTCCCAGACCTCTTGCTTTGGCCTTGGGAGTTATAAGACCTCCCAGTGCTGTTTCCAACACTCTGTTTGTTCATTGAGTTTTCAGGAGCTTCATCATCAGCTTTTCTTTTGCCACTTAAGGCAGTCTTCTCTGAGGCTTTTGCAGGAAGTGTACCTTTCTCAATTTCCTGATCAGTAAGTTTGTGAGCCAAACGGATGGCTTGCTGCACGGTTGTGGGGTTGCTGGCAGTCACTAGTCCTTTGATTTGAGGCGCGAGGCCTTCCAAATAACGCTCGATGCGTTTGAACTCAGCATCAACCATTGTTGGGCATAGTACCGCGTATTCGTGGTAGCGCACAGTATACTGTTCAACTTCAGACCCTATCATTTTCAGATTCAAGAATTCACCCTCCAACTTCTTTACTTGGTCACGGGGACAGTACTCCTCCATAATCAGTTCCTTAAACGCTTCCCATTCCATGCTGTTAGCCGCATCTAACCCAATCATCTGGATTTCGGCATTCCACCAGGTGAGAGCAGCTCCCTCGACGGTACCAGTCGCATATTTCACTTTGCTCTCAGCAGGGCAGTTGCACATAGAGAAGACCTTCTCAGACTTCTCGATCCACCTGAGGGGTCCTACCGCTCCTTCCTCGCCGGAAAACGTCATCGGCTTGCAGTCCATGAAGGACTTAAACGTGCAGTGATGGCACAATTAAGTTGAGGACTTTTTCAGTTAAAAGGCAATCCTTAGAGATCATGTGATATCATGTGGTTTAGACTTTAACCTACACTAGCCATATTAAAACGGTTTATCGGATTCTCATGAATCTCAAAATGTTTTCAGTTTCGTTTCAGAAATAGTTTGTTTAAGTTCCACAAGTGTTTCCCATAAAACACTTCAAGTTTATCAAAGAGATGCGTGGCACTCATAAGGTTTCAAGTTCATAAAAAGAGGTGCATAGCACTCGTAAGGTTGTCAGCATTGTTTTCTGTTAAGTTATTCAGTGTGTCCCAAACGGGCTCACAGTAAACGGGTTAGTGACACTCACCTTTGGTTGCACTGCTACACTTGCTAAATAATTCAAGTATGATTGCTAACGAAGACCTAATAATCACATTAAGGTCTTAAGTATTA
Organism: Deinandra increscens subsp. villosa; assembly: GCA_039602395.1. NCBI lineage: Eukaryota > Viridiplantae > Streptophyta > Magnoliopsida > Asterales > Asteraceae > Deinandra > Deinandra increscens. Next base: position 36,310,700 of record JBCNJP010000007.1, on the reverse strand, counting down.
GTTTTGTGTCTAATCTTTAACTTACGTCACTATGGCCCATAACATAGCACGTTGGAACTATGACACGACATACCGACACACGACACCGATGGTTGATCATAAAACGAGGGTTCACATATCTCAGAAATCAAAGCATGTTTCATTATTGCATAATCATGTAAGTCATGGCATAACATTCAAATAAGTTGCACAAGTTTGGGTTTTGGTCTTGGCTCAGTTTCGCTACACAGTTTCGCTACAGTTTCGCTACATAGTTTCGCTACACAGTTTCGCTGTGTGCACGGGCAGCACTTTCGCTGGGTAATACCCGATAACACAGTTTCGCTAGCCAGTTTCGCTCGGAACTGTTGACACAGTTTCGCTGGCATAGGTTCGCTCGAAACTGGTTTGAACTTTCGTTCAGGGACAAGGTCTATGGTTGTTTCGCTCGGTAGTTTCGTTACTTAGTTTCACCGGCGACACTATAGTTTCACTACATAGTATCGCTGGATGAATTTCTAAACAGTTTCGCTTCATAGTTTCGCCTAATGAATGCACAGTTTCGCTAGCCGCTAAAAAAAACTCGTTTTTAAGACCAAAAATCAATCTAACAGCTTCCATACATCATGTAATTCAATATCTAGCATGCATAAACATTTACCAACATCACAGAGGCAATTTTAACACCTGAAACATGAGTTTTCATCATCAAATCACCAAAAACACCTCAAAGCTCATATTAGCACAAAGTTAACCTAACTAGCATGAATCTTCATTATGGCTTGATTTCACACGTAAAGTTACAGACTTTATGATAGATCTAGCATTCCTAAGCATCATACTACAAGCATACACGATTTCATGAAGATTTGGTCGTGCTTTTTAAGAAAACACATAAAAAAAGGCATAAAATGGTTTTTGAAGACTCAGATTTGATCTAGGATCCGAATGGGTGATGTCTCGAGGCTGAGATCACGATGGCTCGTGGTGTTTCTCGGCTGACCAGAATTCAGGAGAGTGTGTGTGTTTTTGAGAAATGGTGTAAGTAAAATGAGAAGATTAGGGTTTTATAAAATATATAGGTCAGGGGCTAGTTTCGCTGGCCGAGCGAAACTGACTCTGAATTCGTGTAAATCGAAAGTTTGGCTACCGAGCGAATATACAGTTTCGCTCGGTAGTTTTGCTGGCAACCAAAAGGGCCAATTTACAAAATTAATTAATTAAACACGTTGCACATAATAACAATAAATAAATAAACACATAACACATATGGACGGGTTCGGTGATCAACCAAAGGTCGTGGACGTATTCGGCCTAGTTAAGCATTAGTTACTAAGTTAACACTTATAACGTAACTAACGGAGATTGTCTAACGGAAGTTAACCTTGGAATTCTCGGATGTCACATGTTCGAATTTTAAACGTTTACTATCCATGAATATTCCGTTAATATTCTAAAAGTCCGTATTCGATCAGACATTGTGGGAGAAAAGTCTAAAGCAAGACTATTCTGACTCCGTACTTAAATTGTTGAGGATCCAGACTCACAAGGCCTCATTACAAAATGACATCGGGACGTAACTCGCATCAAATTGTCTTCTTGGATTTAATCATAAGAAAATTTTGTTTGATGATATACTCAATAGTTTCCTTTGACCTGAGATACATAATCGACCTCCCGTCTGCTGAGGGACATTCTTTGATTATAATTTAACAATGTCGCGTAACTGCCAGCCATAACAGTTACTTTTGGGAATGGATCTAAAGCTTAGTGGGAGCTGTATGTAGTCAATACAGAATTCTGTACTCTTGCATTGATAATGCAACAGCTTGACATCGTGGGCCGTCTCGCTAGTTCCAAGTGTTAAGTGTAAGGCCTTACCTAAACTTACTGTGTGTTTAATGGATGACTTCGAACGAATAGAACGAGAAACAAAATGATTAAACGCGAAAGAGAATGAATAAATTAATGTCTCTAGTTCAATTGATGTCTCATACAGAAAGGATCTAATGACTTTACAAATATCATAAGTCTAAACTATAACACGAGTTTATAGATATGCCTTGGTTATTTGACTTGAAGTGTCATGACTAGTTGGGACAGCCACGTGTAGCTAGAGCACCTCTGTTGTTTCTTAGATTATAGTCATGTTCAGTCCAAGTGGGAGATTGTTGGATTTAGGTGTCCAGACCCGACTAAATCAAGAACCCGACCCGGTCAAGACCTGTAAGAGTTACACCGAAGGCAACGGGTTTTAAAGTCCGCTTACCTGATTAACCGACAAATTCGCAGGAGAATTAATTATTTGTTTATTAACTAGTTTAGTAAATATATTAATTAAATTAATTCAAATTAATCATTGTGATTAATTTGGGGATAGAGACATTAAATATTATTTACGTCTTAGACGACAATTAACGAATCAGATATATGTCTAATATTCATTAAGTCTCGGCAAGCGACAAATGATTTAATACTTTAAATAGTTAGCCACGAAATTAAAAGGTTTGATCAAAGATTAATTTAAGACGAGAGACTAATCGGAAACTTAATCATATATTTATATCTGATTAGGGAGGCGAAAACCCTAATCCTCCTTTTGAGTTTTTCGGCCTCCCCTCCCCTCTCTCTCTCGCATCCGACGTCGGCGCTCCCTATGCCGCCGCCACCCGTTTTCCGGCGATCCTTTAGCTTCGCTCGCGAGAACCCTAATCCTTTTATCAACGATTTCTGCCATGGTTTATTCACTCTGACGAACCGTCGCAAAAGAAAGCCGAACCGCTGCCGCCGTGCCGCCTCCGCCAAACTGAACCGCCACACCTCCATCTTCCGCTGCACTGCCGCCCTCCGCCGCTGCCACCAGTCGCCGAGCCGCTGCCACCAGTCGCCGAGCCGCTGCTACCGATCGATGTCGCCGCTCCGCCATCCGTCGCCCTCGCCATCGCCGCTCCACTTGGCCGCCCTTGCCGTCGCTGGTTCATCCGTCGACACCCGCGATCACGAACTGCCGTTACACGACTTGTTTGCTCGTCGTCCGCGAAACCCTAATCGCACTGTATCCGACGTGTGAGATTCTCCCGGTGCTCGATTCACCGTGTAGTGGATCTTGCAAGTAGTTGAGTCAAACCTGCGAAACCCTAGTGTCACCCGTTGAACTCCGGTGTTTCAAGCGTTTATTTGAATCACCGCTCAGGTATATCTAAACTCGATGTTAGTTTGATTTATTTATTTTGTACATATCGCGTTTGTTTTAATGCGGTTGGTGTTTATGCGTTTGGTGATTCTCGAATCATGTTGCGATTAGGTTTACGTTAATAAACTGGTAATTGGGTTTAGTAAATTAAATTGTTTTCCACTGCGTTTTAAATTACTAGTTATTTTAATTAACCTAATTCTAATTTACTAATTTACTCGGTAAATGGTTTGTTGATTATTTAACCTAAATAATTAATTAGACAAAAATTTGTCGTTATCGGGGACCCAAATACCACTATCGTAACCCAACAAGTGGTAGTCTTGAACTTATGAAACTATGTGTTAACATTTTGTAAAGCTTTGTATAGCTAAAGCAAACGGAAAATTTTCTAGGACTGAAACTTTGTGTTGTTAAAAGGTTATGTTTTACCTAAACGGCTAAACACGTGTATGGGTCTTACATGTTGGTATCAAAGCCATGGGTAGAGGTATTCAGGTGCTCAAAAAGTGCTTGAACTCATACCTTGAGCTCATGAAACGGGAAGAGTGACGGTTCAAGCTTGATCGAGTATCCGGGTGAGTCCAATTAGTTATTACATTGGATATTATTGATTGAATTTGAATAAGCTAATGGTTTCAATATATGTATGTTTATTAAATGGTGAAGTTACTAACTATCACCTTGAGAAGCACACGGGAAAGTGATGTTCACTTGAACTGGAAGTGCGTAATTATAAGGTGGCAGGTAGAAACGGGTTAAAGCTTAGGCTAAAAACCTCGTGTAAACCTGTGTGAGTTAAATTGGCAAAGGCCAATAAAACTCGTCTTACTTTGCTATGGACGGAGGATGTTGATATTGTTAAACTAATACGTTGTTAAGTCTGTAGAACCATGACGGACCAATGTGATGGAGGTCCCACAGAGGAACAGAGAAATGAAGCCTTAAGGGCCCATATATCAGAAGAAGTGGGGAAGGCTATTCAAACAGCCATCCCAGAATATGTCCAAAAGATCCAAGAGGATCACCTTAATACCTTGAATGAAAAGTTCGAGGAACTGAAGAACGCTCTTCTTAGTAAAGGGGAGCACAGCCCCTGAAGACACAAGATACCGGATCATCTCTCTGATGGCATGTGCCAAACTAAGCACAACCCTTGCCAAACTCCAGAAGTTGCCAATAAAAGCCAAGCCTCCTCCCACTTCTCAACTCGGTCAATTCTTCTCTATTTGTTAGAATATAATGTAAATGTAACGGAAAATAGTCAAGTATTAGAAGAAAAGATAAGATATATCCTCAAAAGAGAAAAGATATGAAAATCTGTATGACATACTGATTTTTGTATTCTATAGAACTACTCCGGAATTTCCGAAGTAGTTCTGTACAGACCAAACTCTACAGAAATCCTCATTTCTGTAGAAGCCTTTTAATGGGAAGCATCAACAGTCTTCAAAGAAGAGTCCCGAAGGAATTCTGGACTATCAGAAGATAAAAATTACGAGAAGAACAATTTTGCCTTTGTGTGAGGAACAAGCAAATTGAACAACAACTTGGCATTAATCACTGAAGCGGTTGAAGATAGTTGAAAAAGAGATCAATTGAATATCCTTAATTTATCTCTTTATACTCTGACACACTCCAGATTTAACCATCCTCAACCACCTTATCCAATTGCAACTTGCTAGATCTTCCTTTAAATAGCAAGCTGACTTCTCTAAACAAGGCAAGATAACAAGCATACAATTCAATATCTTCTCAAAGCAATTACAACTTACTCCCATAGAAAAGTTATTTTATGTTGATACATTGTTATACTATAAACTCGTGTAAACCATTATTTACATTTGAGATATACAGAAAAACCCTTTTTTTATGAATTGATGTCTTCCAATTTGATTTACTTTCCGCAACTTGTTTATCTTGTTTAAATCAAATTGTGCCAACATTGTTAAAGTGCCCCTTACAGGACCCAACACTCTTCCCCCTAATTTTTAGATTAGTTAGTCGAGCCAATTGGCGTTTTCATTATGTATGTCAAAGTATGTAAGAACTTTAACCAGTCTAAGTAATTGAAAGCATTTTGTCTATGAAATCTTCTTCTACTTATTAGCAAATCTTTAAGCTATGATTAGCTAAATCCTTACACTTGATTGGAATAATAAACCTTTAACAAGTTTAAAAGTTGTCTTTATAAAGTTGGTTTAAGGTATGTCTAATGACTTTATGAAAACCCTTTTTATTGAAAGTGTATTACTGATTTTCTGAACCAACCGTGCTCTACGTATCACACACCATTTGGGAGTCGAAATCCCAAAGGCTGGACCTATGACACTCGGTCGGGGGGCGATGCATGATCCTTAAAGGTGACTTGCGCCCCATGCTACATGATACGTTCGAGGTCCTTATGTCTATGTAAGCAAACTCGGCTGTCACGCAAGTGCGGGCTGAAAGTATTTGGTTGGGAATGGGGATTGGTAATATTTTGTCACTTTACGGAAGCAGAGATGGTACGTGTTTGTGAACTTGGCTCTGATCACGTCGGACGTGCATGCGCGAGAGCGGTGCATGAAAGAAACGAACCTTAGTCCCTTAAAAAGATAATTATTACAATAAAATAATCCGGCACGCAGGGTTGTTCCCCTGCTGGTTCATGATGGCGTGTCAAGTACGGTAAGTCGGCAGATTTGAGGGACCCCGTAAGTAAGTGGCATTATACCACTATATTTGTCTATTGGCAGCACTGTTCCCGGCACTATAAGAAATTGGGGTATTCACCCACACATAATTTACCTACATTTGGTTATATGTAGATAAATAACTACACATGTTTTTATATGTGTGGGTAACGACGGATGACAATTTGTTTAAGTTCTTAACAATTAATATATGTGGGAACTAATTTTTACCTACACTTAGTTACCTACATTTGTATATATGTAGGTGAAAAGGTAAAAATATGCCTACACATTTATCATATTTGTGTTATGTGTGGGTATTTACTTACACATATACAAAACACAATAATATGTGTAAGTAATAAGTAATATTTTTACATACACATAATATTAGCAAAAATATGTGTAGATAAATTAAGTAAATTAAAAAAAATTATTATAATGACGTGGACAAAATATTTATCTACACATATTTAAAAATTTAATTTATGTGTAGGTATAAAAAATAGTGATGTGGAAATAAATATTTTTAGTTTTTATAATAAAATAAAAAACGTATCTACCTACAAATAATTTAAATAATACTTATGTGTAGGTAAAAACAACCGAATCGTCAATGTAGATAAGTAAACTACGATTGAAAAATAAAAAAATAAAACAAGTTAAAGGGAATCGAACCCACACCAAATGTGAATAACAGACGACCTGGACCAGTTGAGCTGGTTGGAATATTATTTTATAAATAAAATTTGTATCTTATATTAGAAGCACAAGTACATATTTTTAAATTCCAAGTACGTTATATGTAAAATATAATCCATCCTAATTAAACATCAACTAAAATTTTCGCAGATCCTATCCACGTTTATGAACATCCAAAAAAACTAACAACCAATTAAAACACCCGCAATTCCTATCCACGATATGATCCACGATAAACCCTAGTTCTACGTTTTGCTTGGTTTAACAGGTATTTCAAAGGAGCTTGCTTTGATCAATCCAGGTACTAGCTAATTCCGATTACGACTATTTTTATTTGCTTCGACTATGATCATTATGGATTAGGCATCATAGTATACAAGATCATGATTGATTTTATTAATTTTTGTTCATAATCATTTTCAGGTGCAAACTATGAGTCATCAATGGGTGAAAAGCGGGCATCGTGCTTCGACCGAGTATGTGGAGGGGGTAAAGCAATTTTTGAACGTTGCTAGACAAACTTTGAACTCCATTGGGCTAACATTATGCCCATGTGTTAACTGTCTTAATACGAGGCTACAAAATATAGATGTCATTACTAGTCACTTAATCAATGTAGGAATTTATAAGTCGTATACACAATGGGTGTACCACGGTGAGGGTGAGGATGAAGACAGTGAAGAAGATGTTGGAATGATGATTTTGTTATTGACGAATCTGCTGGTGGCGTAAGAGCAGGATTAGAAGATGCAATTGGTGATCAATTCTTTGATATTGACCTTACCAATGATCTAACTGGAAATCAACAACCAGTTTTTAAAAATACTCGTTTACAGAAGTTGCATGAAGCGTTAGATAGTCCTTTGTATGAGGGATTCAAGAATACTTGTACATTGACCTTTGTTGTGAAGTTGATGAATTTGAAAGTAATGAACAAATGGACTGATAATTCGTTTGAGATGCATTTGAAGTTATTTCGCGAGGTACTTCCCGAGCCAGATAATTGTCCAGAAAGTTATTACGAAGTGAGAATGCTGCTTTGTGAAGCTGATTTAGGTTACGAGCTTATTGATTTTTGTCAATATGATTGTGCTATTTTCTACGGGGATAACAAAGATGCCATAGCATGTCCAGTTTGTCAAAGTAGTTGTTATGTGCGTAACAAAATTGCTCACAAGAAGCTGCGATACTTTCCGATAACACCTCGTTTGAAGCGCCTATATGTGTCACGCCACACAGCTAAAGACATGCGGTGGCATAAAGAAGTACGACAGGATGAGGATGGATTTTTATGTCATCCTGCTGATGGAAGGGCTTGGAAAAAATTTGATGAGATGTATCCTCAATTTGAAAATGATTCGAGGAGTGTACGATTAGGGTTGGCTTCAGATGGTTTTAACCCATTTAGCAATATGTCAACATCATATAGTATGTGGCCAGTCATTTTGATGCCTTATAACATGCCACCTTAGTGTACACTGCATAAGAGCAATTTTCTTTTAAGTTATTGATTCCTGGTCCAAAATCTCCAGGTAAGGACTTTGATGTGTTTCTAAGGCCCCTTGTAGATGAACTTACAGTTATATGGCGTGTTGGGGTTGAAGCATATGATGAATATTCAAAATCAAATTTTAGGCTGCATGCCGCAGTAATATAGATGATCAATGACTTCCCCGCTTATGCTTACCTATCCGGGTGGAGCACTATAGGCAAATTGACATGTCCAGTATGCTTGGAGGACACCCGTTCTGACCGTATTCATGGTAAGCAGTGTTATTCAGGACGCCGGTGTTTCTTAAGCAAATCACACAGGTGGAGAAAGAGTTTAGAGTTTGACGGAAAGCAAGAGAAAAGGGAACAACCTCGTCACTTTACAGGTAATGATATATTACAACAACTGGCGGATGTTCCTACATTGATTACTGGGAAAGCACCTAGTAATGAGAATAGAAAGCGTATAAGAGGAATTGATGAGTTGAACTGGTAAAAAAAAGTATATTGTTTGAACTTCCGTACTGGTCTAAATTATTGTTGCGTCATAATCTTGATGCAATGCATATAGAAAAAAATGTATGCGATAATATAGTAGGTACTTTGTTAAATGATCCTGTGATATTAAAGGATACTACAAAAGCACGTTTAGACTTGGAGGATCTTAACATTCGCAAGGATCAATGGCTGAAAGAGAGAAATGGAAAATTTGAGAAACCTCATGCTAATTTCACACTCTCTAAAGATGAATGTGAGAAGTTTTTTGAATTCATAAAGTCTGTTCGGCTACCTGATGGTTATGCGTCCAACATTAATCGATGCGTGATGGACCGTAATACACTTGGAGGGATGAAAACGCATAATTATCATGTATTGCTTCAGAAGATACTCCCGACAGCCATTATACCTTTCTTAGATAAGGAAATACGTGCAACTTTGATCGAGGTTTGCCAATTTTTTCAAAAAATAAGTTCTAAAACTCTATATGTCAAAGAACTTGAAGAAATGAAGACCGGTATTGTAATTATATTGTGCAAACTTGAGAAGATATATCCTCCAGCATTTTTTACGATCATGGTTCACTTGTGTGTACATTTACCAGAGGAGGCATTGTTAGGCGGGCCAGTCAGTCAGAGATGGATGTTCAGGGTTGAACACCGGATGGGAACATATAAGGGATATGTTTCTAACATTGCACGTCCCGATGGCTCTATTGCTCAAGCATATGTTGTTGATGAAGCTGTCACATTTTTATCTCGTTATCTAGATGACATTGAGACAAGATTTAATCGTCCAGAATGCAACTGGGATGTACCAACCACTAAACACAAGATGGAGTTATTCGACAACAAAATTCGTACATTGGGGGATTCAAAATTCGGACAACTAGGGGACGATGTTGCTGCGGTGCAATTGTATATCATTAATAATTACGGAGATGAAGTTGATGACTACTTAAAGTAAGTTGACTGTACTAAGCTATACCGTTTATATTTTTTTAAGTAGTTAATTCAAAATTTTCAACTATCTTATATTTCATTTAGGGAGCACAAAGAAGCTTTACAATTAAGAGGTGTAGTAGAACAAAATTTAGATACTATACACAAACGTGAATTTCCTTCTTGGTTCAAGAAAAAGCTAAAAAGAAAAACTTTTCCCTGTAATTAGTAACTGATTTGAAGCACACAACTAATCTTTGGTATTTATAGATGTCTTTGCTTAGAGTCAAGGGGGATCGTCGAGCAACATATGATTTGTACGCATTGTCACAGTTTCCTGATGATCGCTATAATAGTTGGCAAAGTTGCAATGTCCATGGTGTTAGATTTCGTTTCAAAGAGCGTGATGACAAGTTCACTACACAATGTAGTGGAGTTTGTGCAGGGGAATATGATGATGAAACAAGGATTTATTATGGTATTTTACTCGAAGTTCTGGAGTTGGATTTCATACTCGGCAGAAAGATATTCATGCTTAGTTGCAAGTGGTATAATACAGATCCAAAGGGAAAACAGATGGTGGTTGATCACAAATTGACATCAACTGACATTACATCTAAGTGGTTTGTAGATGAACCATTTATCTTCGCTAATCAAGCTCAAAAAAAATTTTATCTGAAAGATATGGCACGTGAGAAAAATTGGATGGTGGTACAGAAAGTAAACCATCACAACGTTTATGATATACTTGAGCACGATGCAGACCAAGTATCGTCGAGAGATATATTTCAAGAAGAGGAGTCAAGTGAGTTGCCACCTTTCCAACCAACCGAATAATTACCTGACTCATCTTTCATAGTTCGAAAAGATGTAGAACCTGAAACTTTACCGTATGAGGAAGTTCAAGAAATACGTAATTCGTATGCATGTGTGGGTGACTTAGAAGATACATATGACGACTATGATGACAGGGGTAGAATTTTTATGAATGACGAATCTATACTTGATTCCAAGTCCGATTATGATTCTGATGATCCAGTTCGTAATAGTGATAGTGATGACGCACTTGCATGATTTTCACGACAAGATGAGGTGTGGGCGAGGTGACCACAATTTATTATTATGTTTTGTTGTGAAACAGTACTAGTTGTAGCAACAACAATGATAATGGTTATAGTTATGAAACCTAAACTTAGTTTAAATCTTAGTAACTATGATTTGTTAGAATTTTAGAAAGCACTGTAAATAAGACCATTATATTAGGTGGATTTTGAAACCAACCATCACATGAGATCATTGTTTACTTACAAAAAATGCCTAGATACCACTAGGACTTTTCAAACTTACATCCACCAAAATAAAACTTGTCCAAATATTAATAACCATCAACAACCATCAACCTAATTACTTACCAAAAACCACCACCACTAGGCCCAGAACATCGCCTAAGAAAACATCACAGCAAGGCGATGTTCCAGCGCCTGTGCTTCACGCTCCGCGGTTCCAGATTCTACTCCATCTCCACCACCTCCTTGTTTACTTGTTCACCAATTCTTGGACCATAAATCCTGCTGAACTTTGGCTGCCTTTGTACTTGTGATTCAACACATAAGAGAGCAAAGTGTTGAACCGTTTCACCATGGACCGCTTCACAGCAAGAGATGCTTTGATATCCGCAATCCTTTCATTGTTAGCACTCCAGCATTCGCTGATGACCGTGACTACCAACTGAGACATTTTTTTATAGCTACAAAATAAGAAATCAAAACACAAATGAAACCCAAATATTAAACCCCAAAATGTTTCAATGGTACACAAATTAAAATATTAAACCCCAAACTCAACATCCAAATATTAAACCATCAGTGACTAAATGTGTCTAATATAACCACAAAAGAAACCCAAATAAAACCCCAAACTGTTTAAAGATACACAAATCAAGTTTACATTTTTAAAAACAACGATCCACAAATATGCATAAGATTAGATAATACACAAATCAAGTTTACAATTTAAATGATTTTGGAACTAGGGTTACTAATAATCAGAGTAAACAGACCCATTGGGGTTAGGGTTTCAAGAAACGAAGGTAAATAACCACATTCCTAATCTAAGCCTTAGTGTCTAATAAACATTTAAAACTACACATAGTAAAGAAACAGATGACGATCTAACAGGTTGCATGTTATTAAATCAAGTGTGATATCAAGTGTTATACAGATTCTGTAGAATTGCCGTATGTGGAAGACAATCTAACATAAAAAGAATAATATTTTCATAGCAAGAAGAAACTGACCTTGGTTGACGAAGATTCTGGAAGACGCGAAGAATCACTGATCGAATCGTCGTATATGAAAGTGTGAAAGTAAAATAATCGGGTGAAATAGAGTTGTGGAGTGAGGGGTGCTTAAATAGTCAGCTTGAACCGACGGTTCGTTTACCCCAACCATTTAGTGACCTGGTTTTTAGTTATTTTTTTAAGTTGCCCAAATATCTAAACAAAACACACATGTTTAATTTTTAGTTATTTTTCTAAGTTTCCCGAATGATTTTTTTTATAATTTTTAGCTAATGTGTTAAGAATACTAAACTAACTAAAATATTTTATATTTATTATTTTTTTTAAATGATCTATCATTGCTAACCAATGGTGATCGAAATTCCCATCAATAACTATGATAAACCAATAATGTTGTAAATGAACATCAATAAGTCGTAAATAGCCCTAGGTGACCCATCATGAAGGTATTAACCTTTTATATTGAATTATTGAGAATATAATATGGCAAATTCTATACTCACACCCCTAAATTCTATTTTAACACCCTTTTACGCCCCCGTAAATGTATTTACGCCCCCGTATAGCTAAAAGACAAAAATTCTAAACTTACACCCCTTTACGGGGTCGTAACTACATTTACAGCCCCGTAAATGTTTTTTTTTTTTTAATAATTTAATGTTACCTTTTTAAAAATAATTTAAAGTTATCAAATTATAACATATAAACGTAATCCAGATAAATTTTTAAAAAATAATGATTTGATAAATTTACATTTACCAAATTATAACATATAAACTACATTTACAGCCCCGTAATTTTTTTTTAAATAAATTAAAGTTACCTTTTTAAAAACAATTTAAAGTTACCAAATTATAACATATAAACGTAATCCAGAAATTTTTTTAAAAAATAATGATTTGATAAATTTAGGGATTGGCTCTTAACACTATATAATTACAAATTATTTTAAAGTTACCAAATTATAATAAAAACCCAAACAAACAAACACCACGATTTTACAAAAATTAACAATAATGAGTTTTGGAGTTCGGGCATACATCATCAAGAAATAATAAAAAACACAAAACATATTAACCAAATAAGACGTAACTAATCATCGTCTTCATCATCCTCGTCATCGTCCTGATAAGGGGGTGGATCATGGATATGTAAACTATTTGCTATGCTGCTCATCATTTGGATCTGCCAGTTTAGCATCCGGTCATGCCTCCGGTGTTGCCGCCCCAGGCGGCGAATTTCCAAACTCATTTCCTCTATTCTCTGCGACAAAACTGGAGGCATCCTGACCGCACGATACCTATAACGCACATGCTCAACCTCGTGTGCTATGTTACCCTGATCTCTCGCCCCACCATCATCATCTCCCGCCCCACCATCATCATCGTCATGACCCTCCTCGGGCTCAGGCTCCTCTCGGACAGGCTCAGGGATAGGGTCAATTAAACGGTATGTATGCGAATTCCGTCCTTGCGTGATTTTTCTTAGGAGCCGCATCCCGTTCATGACTTTTAGGCCCATTCCTTTGGCCAAAACCGGTTCTCCCAAGTGTTGGGGGTTATCACTAATGACCCCCAGTGACTGCGCGATCTTAGTAATAAAGGCTCCGCAAGTAACTTGAGCACCCTCCGCCCTGCTTCCCTGCCAGACATATAAAAAAGAAAATTAATAAATGTAACCAAATTTAAGATATTGGGCTGAAATTTAATGTAAAAGCATGAATGTTTGCTGGACCGAAATGGTGCATTCTTAATGCTAATTTCATTTGAAAAAAAAACAACCAATTCAATTTGTTGAAATCATAATAAACCACAACGAATAAAATGACCTACGGTTTGTTCCATTTCATTTATCATTTTAATGGCTGTATACGAATAAAGACTTACATATCACCAAAGATCCAGATACAACTTTAAAACTTGCTAAAGTCACAAATAAAACATGTTTCTGATTGAACATACATTATCCACCTTCACCTTTATCAACAATATTAGTCCTACATCAAAATCTACAAACTTTAACGTTTATATATAATAAGTGGTAAACTATAGATTTAGAACTGATAATTAAATTTTACCTGGCGGGACAGATAATCGGCAAGGCCGTGCGCCAGCGGACACGGGGTACGGTTAACCAACGCGTGTAAGTAATATAAATCAGCACCCGTGCAGCGCTCCCTACTATCTCGACGCGCCGTGATGGACGAGGCGATCAATCGGTGAATGTATCGTATAAGGGGGAATCGAATGGAGGTCCCTCGAGATAAATTTGGATCCCACTCAACTGTAGAGATAGAATCCCACCATCGATGTTGCGCAGCCTCGTTGCTCGCCCGAACAGCGTCAGTGTATGCCGGGGTATGGGTCTCCTCGGGGGTGTACAATCCCGATACAATAGCAAACCGACTTAGGGTCATACCATAAGCATTTCCAAGCATACGAAATGAAATCCGCTGTGGCTCTGGCTCGTCTGGGGCATCATTTGGTAACTGGGGTGTAGCACCCTCACGCTCTTCATATGTGAATGTGGAGAGAAACTCCACAGTCAGTAACATGTAAGAAGACAGCATGGCTGACTCGAACAACCGCCACCATGGAGTATCTGCCCCTACTATCTCGATGAAGGGCTGCAACGCGTCAATCTTCGCTAACCATTCAAAGTCAGCCGCCGCCGTACCAACAACAGTCCTTCCTAGTAGCCTCCCTACCCTCTCCCGTCCAACAGAGTTCTCCGGAAACTGAAGGTAGGGGTGCGTAGCTAAGCCATCATGATGATCAGCCATAATATCTGCAAAATAATAGTAGTATTAAATGTTTTTGATTAGTATAATAACCAAATACAAATGGTAGATGACAATACAAATGAGTACAATAACTGAATTCAGTATCAATACAATGGTAGATGACAATACAAATGAGTACAATAACCAAATTCAACAAACTGTGATTAAAATTGGCCACAATTAACAACATACCTAATAAACTGTGATTACATTTGACAACTTATATACAGTATAAGATCCCAAATCAAAAAAAAAATATCCTTACATCCTTCGAACATATATATTTTTAGGTTTGTTTAAAAAAAGACCCTAAAAAAATCCTTACACCCAAATCAAATTAAACCATTACAACTAAACCGGTGAGATTAAACCTGTGAGATTAATAAAAGGGCCTCCAAATTCCAATTAAACATGTGAGATTATCCTTTTAATTTAACACTTCAAACTAAAAAAGAACCGATTTCAGGAAGTTGACTCCAATCAGGAGAATGTGATCCGTATACATAATTAGGTTCCTAAAATAACAAAATCATTAATATGTTTAACAATACAGAGTTAATTAATCACATCAAATTTATTATTGAAATGTCTCGCCTGGTTTAAATCAAACTGGCTGCCGGACCGATTTGAGGATTGAACGACATCATCCTGAAAAGTAATATAATACGAATAATAATAATAATAATAATAATAATAATAATAATAATAATAATAATAATAATAATAATAATAATAATAATAATAACAATAATAAAATCTAAAGTTAATACTAATAATTCTAACAATAATATTAATAATAATAATCAAATAAATATAATAAAATAATAATAATTCTATAAATATAAACACGGAGTTTAAAAATTACTAAAACAATAAGTGTAGTAATAATACTAATACTCAAGTATACGGTAATGATAATAATAATAATTACCTGGTTGGTAGAAGATGAGTCTGCAGGAAAAAGGAAGTCCCAGTACGACATTATTGATTAATAACCTCGGGATACAACGATACAATTTGCAAGGTTGGAAGCAAGATTTCTTCTTATGAATTCTTATAGTTTGCAAGATGGCTTCTTATACAACTCAATAAGTTTTCAATTGAAAAGACGGCAACGGTTGAAACGCATTTTGTAGAACTTTTAAACTTTACGGCCCCGTATGTTATGTTACACCCCCGTAATACAATCAAATCAGTCAGGGAATCTCTGAATTCCTCGAAATTGGCGTTTTACGACCCCGTAAACTAATTTACGGCCCCGTAAAATGTTTACGACCCCGTAAATGAATTTACGACCCCGTAAAGGGGTGTAGAAAAAAGTCAAGGGGTGTGAGTATAGGAGGACCCTATAATATATATAGTTTGAGAACATGGGCGGAGGTAGCCAACGGGGTCAAGCGACCTAATAGTGGTAATGATGACTCTATTGCATGATTTTCTTGACAAGCAAGACGATGTTTGTTTTGGATGATTTTTAAAAGTCAATTGTTAGCTAAACAGGGATCTTATACAAATTTAAAAATATTTGCAAGTTAAGCACAAATACTATATGTAAATAGAAAAAATAAATTGGGATCTTAAAATATTATACAATAATAGTCTATTACACGTGCAAAGTTCTAACTTTTAAAGGGTCACTAAAACAATACCAAAAGAATAATGAAACCAAATTCAACTAGAACAATGCAATAAAACGATTTCTTCATTGATAACTTAAACAGCATTAAACATTGCAATAAGACAAGTACATAGATGATAGAACAAACACTGCAAACATCACACAGTAACTACATTCAACTAGAAGATAACATATGAAATTACACAAATCAATAAACTATATAACGAAATTTTCAGCAATTTCTTGAGTCTTATAGCCTCTACTTTGCTTTTCTTCAACTCTTGTTCGAATTCAAACTTTGCATTCCACAAACCAGGGATTATATTGATACAACGATAGCACCTTCGAGAATCATACTAATCAATGAAGCTTGAATCACAATCCTTGTTTGAACATCCATAGTATCGACGGCCTGGATTTGCAGAGGTCCTGGACAATCTGACATAAGCTTTTCTTCCACAAAAACAATACATTGAGATGGTGATTAGGGTTCCAGTCGATTTTTGAGAGTGACGAGCGATTAGGGACAGGGTTTTTGAAAACCCCAAAATATTACAATTATAGTCCCTCTAATTTCAATTTAAGTGTAAAACTAACCTAAAGTGTATAAACAGTTGTTAAAATACATATATATTAATATATAAATATATTTTATAAAAAAACATATAAAAATTCCAAAAAGATTAATCACGATTAATCCCAAGGCTCTAACCCAACCATTAAATGTCGCCCATTTTTTCAATTTGGATGAACATATTACATGTTAATAAGAGATAATGCAAAGTTTAATGTCACTCCAATGCCGGTTGATGGGGTTCCCTTGGAATCATGACTCCAACGCCTTATCGGGTCCACGAACACCATCAAAGTGCTCGGTCATGACCCAACACCCAATTTTTCAATTTGGATAATCATATTACATGTTAAGAAGAGATAATGTAAAGTTTAATGTCACTCCAATGCTGGTTGATGGGGTTTCCTTGGATTCATGACTCCAACACCTTATCGGGTCCACCAACACCATCAAAGTGCTTGGTCAGGACCCGACGCCCAATTTTTCAATTTGGATGATCATATTACATGTTAATAAGAGATAATTCAAAGTTTAATGTCACTCCAATGACGGTTGATGGGGCTTCCTTGGAATCATGACTCCAACGCCTTATCGGGTCCACCAACACCATCAAAGTGCTCGGTCATGACCCGACTCCCAATATTTCAATTTGGATGATCATATTACATGTTAATAAGAGATAATGTAAAGTTTAATGTCACTCCAATGCCTTATCGGGTCCACCAACACCATTAAAGTGCTCGGTCATGACCCGACGCCCAATTTTTCAATTTGGATGATCATATTACATGTTAATAAGAGATAATGTAAAGTTTAATGTCACTCCAATGCCGGTTGATGGGGTTTCATTGGAATCATGACTCCAACGCCTTATTGGGTCCACCAACACCATCAAAGTGCTCGGTCATGACCCGACGCCCAATTTTTCAATTTGGATGATCATATTACATGTTAATAAGAGATAATGCAAAGTTTAATGTCACTCCAATGCCGGTTGATGTGGTTTCTGAAAGTGCGTGAGCGTGTGGATCTTCTACTTAGTCGTAACGAAATCAATGTAATACGAGATGAAACACAAAGAGTAAATACAAAAGACTTGTATTAACCACAGAGATAACCACAGAGTACAATCAGAAAATATGACACAGAAGCTTGGACTATTACTGAATACAATACAAGACACACATATATATAGGACTGAAATACAACTGGCCGAACCTGAGGTTCGGCCACACATTCGGAGCTGTCCGAACTCCAGGTTCGCTGGGAGTTCGGACCTCATCTATAATGTGTGAATCCGTCTTGTATTCGATACTTCACATAACGATCAAGGACCATGTATCAACAAACTCCCCCTCGGCATGTGCGGTATCATCTCCTCTATTCAAACTTGTATCATGTATCTTCAATCAAACTCTTCCTCTTCTTTGACGATGAGTTCAATCTTGAATACTTGATATTACATCGTGTGTAATCTCTTTATCAACAAACTTCAGAAGACTTGAAGTTGTGATGTTCTCTTCCCACTTAGAAACCTGCCAACATAAATAATCTTGGTGCAAAATGTCTCTTCGAGACTCCAAGATAGATTGATTTTGAAAACTTGAGTTTGTATTTCGTGCTGATCAATCGAAAACAAAACAGAAACAAAATCTTTTCGGCTTTTAGAAACTTTATATCAAAACACACCCAAAATCTTTTTGGTACTTTCTGATAAGAAAAATAAAACAATACAGAATCAGACACTATTTTTGTCTTTTGTGAGAAAGATCACAACTTGGGATCATATTGAACATAACATGCTGAACTACATTTCAATTTCAATTATTGAAGCACATAAGCTATGCCGATTGCAGATATAATTTGTCCAATTTTAAACTCTGGCACAATCATACTCATAACATCTAGATATGTTAAGGTATTGATTAAATTTGCATTGACCAGTATATCCCACACTATCAGACATACTCAGATATGCTTTTTCTTATCACATTTTGTGATCTCATTTGTGATTTTAATCACAAAATGATTGTAACCATGATATAGTCAACTGTGTTCCATGCAAAAAGAAATAAGAACGTTAAATCGTCTACCTTAAGGTCGATCTTTCGATACGCAGATAAGGCCTCGAATTTAACAAAATAAGAAAATAAAACAAGTTGAAGTTGTATAACTCAACAACAATCAGGTCGGTACTCACGTACACGCAAAGAAAGTCCGATGAGTTATACGAAACACCAAAGAAAATAAACCAGAACATCAAACGAACAACGATCAGGTCGGACTTTCGACACGCAGAGAAAGTCCGATCGTTTGACAAAATAAAGAAAATCAAACAAGTTTAAAATCTTTGCAAAATGAACACATGAATACACAGTGACTTCTCATTTTATTTTTCACATATCTTTTTCTTGATATATCATGAGATATGAATCAAGATGTTATCCACTAGGTCAAGCATTAGATTTAGTCTATATCACATTTGTATACTTTCTGATTTGCTGAGCCTACCTTGCACATCGATCAAATGGTCTTATGACTTTTTCATCTACTTTATCCATGAGTCAGACAATATCAGCCAATGTACCATCATTTCCCAATCATGTCATATACAATTTCTCATTTTTCAATGTTTTTGGCTTTTTGCATTTCTCCCCCTAAAAATGACAACTCTATTTATAGATTTTCATTTTTACCAGTTGAAAAACAACACACTATTTTTGTATTTTTGAAATAACAAACTCCCCCTCAGAATGAGACGGAGTGAAAAATCAAGAAAAATTGATCAACCAACACAAATACTCGCAGTTTAGCATTTTGAAAAACAAAATGGATTTTAAAATTCAATTTAGTTAGAACAGATATTTCACAATCAGCAATTTTCCAATCACCGAAAGGTCTTCCTGAAACACCTGCTTGACACCAAATAAAACATTAGTTGCGTTGGGATCGACCCGAATCAACAGCGTCAGGTCGCCCGGTGTCTTCCACAAAGTCCCTGTTGACCTTGGAAACAACTTTTGGTTTCCAAATTTGTAAACGTTTTAATTTTTTATCCGAACCCGAATCAGATTCAACCGACGTACTTGATTTAGACCAAGACGATTTACGAGTTGACTTAAGCTTGGGGACCATGGTTCATCAAAAATTTGACCTTTGTTATCCACATATTTTTCAGTTTTGTGGATATATGCAGTCGTCGGACAATCAGCAGCTAGATGTCCTGGTTGACGACATACATAACAAAGTCTTTCTCTAAAATTGTTTGAAGATGGTTTTGTTTTTTGAGAATCAGATGAATGTTCAGATTGAAAGTTATCAAAGAAACCATCAGAAGAATCATACCTAGGAGATGGACTCCTTGAAGATGAAGATCTTTCTTAGAAGAATAAGACAATTCCTTCTGAGATGGTGATTTTTTGTAACTTTTGCTTTAGGAACCTTCTCAGCCTTCACTGATTTCTTTGCTTGAACTGGTTCTTCCAACACTTTGTAACCTAAACCTTTGTGTTTAGATCCTTGAGTCTTTGAAAAATTTGACGAAGAACCTGAAGCAATTCTTGATTTAGCATCACTAGTAAATTTGGCTTTGATATCCTTCAGTTTGTTCTTTTCAATCAAAACTTTTTCTTCTTCGGTTGCAGAAGAAGAACTCGAAGCAACCTTATCAAATACTGTCTCATTTTCCAGCAATACAGACTTTGAAATAAACTTTGGAGCTTCACCCAAAGGTTTCTCCTTCCTTTTAGACTTGGACTTGTTCTTCTTGGGTGGAGTAGCATACTTTGAATAGTCATGCAATTCATTGTTTGGATCAATCTGAGCAGAAGTAACTTCAATCAAATCCACTGGTTGAGGTACCAAGTGAATATTTTCTTCCTTAGACTTCTTTGAACTCTGATCCTGCTTGTATAAGAAATTTAGCAATGTCGGTGACAAATTGCAATTCTTAACTTGTCTTTTCAACTCCAAAATCTCCAATTTCAAGTCGTTAATTTTCTGTTGACCTTCAAACACCTCTTGTTGTGACTTGATGAATTTTGCATTGAGATCATCATACTCAAAAGTTTGTAACTTCCGGATCTCACATTCAGCGTATAATTCTTCAAGAACATTTTTCTCTCTTTTGTTTGTAGATCTCAACATCTTTTGTTAACACTTCATTCTTGTCTCTGTAAAGAACATTTTCATCTTGAAGCATAGAGATCTTATTTTGAAGCTTCTCAACGGTAACAGCAGTTTTGGCAATAAGAGCAGTAGCCTCTTCATATTTTTGCTGAACCGGATAACACTTTTCAAACAGATTCTCAAAATCTTGAGTTGCGTCTAATGCTTCAGCTTTGGCTTTCTCACACTCTTCAGCCAATTGAGCCTTTTCCTTCAAAACATCTTCATGAATATGAACCAACTCATAATATTTCCTTTGAAAATCCTCCAACTCTTTCTTTAACACCATAATTTCTTCAGTTAAAATTTGACGATGTTGTTCAAAACTTGCAATTTCCTTGAGCAACTTCTCACATTTATAACATTTAAATTCGTCATCTTTTGAATTCTCAGAAATCTTAGGTAATTCTTCTTGAACCAAAGATATACTTGAAGAAGAATCAGACTCAGTGAAAAAGCTTTCATCATCAGCATGTTGAACAGTTAAAGCAATTGAGATTGGAGTATGATTCTTTTTAATTGCTGAATCTGCATTCCAAGCAAATTCATTTGAATGCATAAATGTATCAGTCCAATCATGAGCAAGAGTAGCAGATTTCTGCTCAACCTTTTCAGCTTTATCTGATGGATGAAAAACTAAATGTGCATGTTGACCAGTCTTCAATTTACTATCCGCAGATCTTGGACATTCTCGAGCAAAGTGACCATAAACTGAACACTTAAAACATTTCACTTTAGACTTATCCAAACCAATCTTACCTTCCTGATTCAGTCTCTTCTTACCAGTTCTATTGAAAAACTTCTTTGTTCTACGAACCAACATAGCATACTGCCAATTTAGATCCATTTCCTCCAAATGATCATAATCAATCTGATCGTAATCTTCATTTGTTAACTCAGCATTACTCACAGCACCAGTGATAACACCAAAGTATGAAGATACCAATGCAGACATCAACGCATTATAATCATCAACAGTTTGAACAGACAATGCACTTTGAGTCGAAGAACTAGCAATTGACACAGTACAACCAGCAGATGAATAACTTGGAGTTTCAGACTTACCTGCCAGAAATGCTGTAGGAGGGGCAGAACTAAGAATAGTAGACTTTCCAGCATTCAAAGTTGAATCATTGTTGCCATAATACACCGCAGGATTATGAATTTGTTCAGGAAGTGACTTGTTTACTTTTAACTCCATATCCCTAGCTTGGATTCTTTGAATCAGATCATTAAAAGACAACTCTGGATAATCTTTATCATTAGTAATCATCATCACATAATTTTCCCACTTCTCTGGTAGAGCTTCCATAATCTTTTCTTTCCTATCAGCCTCATCTTTTGTAAGATTCACTAACTTCATTTCACTCATTAAATGTGCAAACCTTCCAATCAGATTTGGAATCGATTCATTTTGATAATGCTTGAAGCTATCAAATTCCTTCTTCAACACCTTTTGTCGGCTTTTCTTATACTGGTCATTGCCTTCACATCTCTTTTCAAGAGCATCCCACAAACTCTTTGCATTATAATTGCTTGAGAATTGATGTAGTAAATCAGTGGGCAAAGCCGTGCCATAAGCCTTTTTCTCAGCTTGATATGCTTTCTTTTGTTCACCAGAAAGCTTCCTTTGAAGAATTGGTTACCCATCCTCACCCTTAGGATATGTATATTGTTCAGAATACGATAACCACATATCGATATCATTTGCAGAAACAAACGCTTCAAATCGTGTCACCCAACTATGATAATCTTCCAATTTAAGTAATTTGGGAACTTTCTGACTTGTTCCGATTTCATTATCATAGTTAATCATTGTTTGCATCGTTACCTGAACCGAATTTTGAATAGCCGCGAACGCTTGAAAATCGGATATTTTTGAAAAATTGGTTACTGTTCACTCTGAAACTCGTCCGAACCTCCTCCGAGCTGCCTCCGAACTTAGTCCGAACTTGACAACACCGAACTCTCTCCGAACCAGACCTTCGGACGAATAAAAACCAAATAACTCCGAACAAGCTCTGAAAGACCACCGAACAGTCTCCGAACCTAGACCGATCTCTCACCGAACCTAGATAAAGACCGAACATCGTCCGAACCTCGAGTTCGGAGCGGTTACTCCGAAGTTGTCCGAACCTCAAACGAGACAGATTTCACTCGACCTCATTTTCTCGATTTTCAACGTTTTTTACTAGAATTTTCGACAGGAATTCAAGCAATCTCGAGAGAAACAATCTAGAAACAGATTTTTGACGAAAAGCACACTCGAGACGATCAAACGAACTCAAAAATGATTGACATTTTCATAAAAACGTGAATTTGAACTCAAAACTCCGAGAAACACTGATTTTCGACTAGTAGAGCAAACCTAATGCTCTGATACCACTTGAAAGTGCGTGAGCGTGTGGATCTTCTACTTAGTCGTAACGAAATCAATGTAATACGAGATGAACCACAAAGAGTAAATACAAAAGACTTGTATTAACCACAGAGATAACCACCGAGTACAATCAGAATATATATGACAAGGAAGCTCAGACTATTACTGAATACAATACAAGACACACATATATATAGGACTGAAATACGACTGGCCGAACCTGAGGTTCGGCCACACATTCGGATCTGTCCGAACTCCAGGTTCGCTGGGAGTTCGGACCTCAGCTATAATGTGTGAATCCGTCTTGTATTCGATACTTCACATGACAATCAAGGACCATGTATCAACAGTTTCCTTGGAATCATGACTCCACCGCCTTATTGGGTCCACCAACACCATCAAAGTGTTCGGTTAAGACCATGACCGAATGGTGCATATGGTTAATTAATGAACATGGTCGTATATCATCTAATTAAATCCCTCCTAATTTTTCTCAAAAAAATTAAACCTCCCTCCCAATTCCAATTTCAGTTCCCCCAATTCCAAAATAATCGATGTGTGAAACAATCACTATTCGATCTAGTGTTTTCGATAATTCCCATTTCTGTTCACTCCCAATCCCCTTTTCATTCTCCATATACGGAAACAATAATCGGTTCTAGGTCTTATCGCGCTGATCCAATCTACTGGTTTCTGATCATCGGCCTGCAATCTGCATCACCTTGAAATCAGTAACGTCTATCAATTAGCATTTCTTCAATCATCAAGAATTATTTTGTTTCATGATGATGTCACTAGTTAATTTGTTGTTTTTTTTTCATTACGCTATCACTAGTTAATTTGTAGGTTTTGGTTTTGCTTAATGAGTTGAGGATGATCTGGGACGTGGATTTGGGTGGTTTGATTCAATGGTGGTTTGTGTTTTAAGAGGTTATAGATGAATCTTTAGTTCGTTCATAGGTTGTGTTTAAGGTGTTTGATGAAAGCTATACTTCAATCATCAAGAATTATTTTGTTTCATGATGTTATCGCTAGTTAAATTGTTGTTTTTTTTTCATTATGCTGTCACTAGTTAATTTGTAGGTTTTGGTTCTGGTTAATGAGTTGAGTATGATCTTGGGCGTGGATTTGGGTGGTTTGATTCAATGGTGGTTTGTGTTTTAAGAGGTTATAGATGAATCTTTAGTTCGTTCATAGGTTGTGTTTAAGGTGTTTGATGAAAACTATACGCATCTATTTCATATAAGTTTGTTGTAATACAACGTTGTTGATTGTTGGATATAATTAAGTTATCTCTTATGAAAACCAGTACGCATCTAATTATTCACCATTGAACAAGTATACAATGAAGCTAAAAAGCGATAAGCAAGTTCAAGGTGCAAAAAGCCCCATGACTGATTACGAGAAAAAGAGACAACTGAGTATTCAAGAATGTAAAGACAAACAAAAAGCACTAGGAATTACGAACATTTCAAAATCTTTAACAAGTTTAGTAGATAGTCAAGGAAATAAGAAAACAAGATTATCATCAACAAATAGCAGTGATGCAGATCCTGACTTTACTTAGGATATGGAGGAGGAAGTATCCAAAAAGGTAATTGGCTTACCAACTTTTTTATTATCTTTATATTAATACAACTATTCTCTAATGATTATAACTTTGTTGTAGAAACCTCGAGAACAATGCGTTGCACCATTGTCAATGAAAAAAACTCTCGAAATTAGCTAAGGAGATAAAATTAATTACCACCAGGGAATTACGCTCACAAACAAAAGGGTCACAAGGGCTAAAGGAGGTTTTAAACCAAAATATGAACAAGGCTAATTGTATTGCACGCGGAGCTATGCCGTAGTTTAGTCTTGTTGATGAGGATGAGGAGGATGATGATCATGATGAAGAAGATGAAGATACTGCTGAGGATGATGATAGGTTTGAAGGTATTACCTTATGGATGTTATTTTTTGGTGTATTGACTAGTAATAACAAAGGCATTAATAAAACTATATTTTATATGCTTGTAGTAAGTTACAGAGGAGACATAGTACTGGATGATGTGAATGATGTTGATGATAATGATGATGCTATTATGAGATCTCAAGGTAGGTACTTAGGCTCAATGATTCGACTAATTCCTTGTTCTTATATTTTTATTTTGTTACTTTTAAATGTCATTATAATGACAAGATGATGTTGGCCAAGATGATGAGTATGAAGTACATGGGGATGATGGCGATGATGATTTTGAAAACGAGGATGATATGTCAGTTCAAGATGATGTTGGCCAAGATGATGAGTATGTAGGATATGACGATGATGATTTTGAAAACGAGGATGATGTGTTACTTCAAGAACAACTATAACGCCCTGAGTTAGAAAAAGGCAACAGGTACAGTCTTTTATTCAAGTCAAATGTTTTTTAACTAGCACAAATATCAAAATATATATATATATATATATATATATATATATATATAGATGGAGGTTCAAATACAAACATGTGTTTTGCCGAAGATCAGTGCGAACACGCCTAAAAATACATTTCCTCGGTCATACGATGTAGTTTAATGCTGGTATATGATCAGGAATGTGTGGTGGTACATATATACGATTAGAAATAGTGCTGGTGTATGATCAAAAGTGGTGATGGCTCAAGTATAATTTTTTTTATGCTGGTATAATTATAAACTGTGCTGGTATAATTTTCTGTGCTGGTATATGTAAAAGCACTAAAAACATCAAGGAATGGATCAAGAAGCTGGACTGGTACATGTATACAATCTACCCAGCACCAATTCTGATAATATACTAGCACTAAAACTACATCGTAGGACTAAAAAATGGATTTTTAGGCATGTTCGCACTGTTCGTAGGCAACTTGCATGTCCGCACCGGAACCGCCCCCTATATATATATATATATATATATATATATATATATATATATATATAGGGGAATGATCAAATAAAAACAAGATGTTATTGCGAAAACACGAAAATAAATATTAAAACCTCTATAACTTCCTCATACGTTAATATTTTTTTTTTAAATTTGCACCAAAAGTCTTAAAATTATGTCACCTTTAAATCTGGGGAAAAAAATTTAAACATATAAAATATCGTGAATTTTTTTATTATTGCACATGTGCAATATTAACAAATAAACATTATTTTTTTTTATTTTTTCAAGAATTAAAGATAACAGAATTATAAGATCTATGGTATAATTTTTTATCAAAAATATTAAGTATGAAAAAGTTATAGAGGTTTTAATATTATTGCACATGTGCAATAATAAATTTTTATTGCAGCATGTGCAATAATAAAAAATTTTAAAAAACGTTGAATTTTTTTTTAATTTTCTCCAAAATTAAAGATATCAGAATTATAAGATTTATAGTGCAATTTTTTATAAAAAAAATTTAACATATGAAAAAGTTATAAAGGTTTTAATATTATTGCATATGTGCAATAATAATAAAAAAAATATTATTGCACCTGTGCAATAATAATTTTTTTTAAAAAAATTTGATTCTTTTTTAATTTTATCCAGAACTAAAGATAACATAATTTTAAGGATTTTGGTGCAATTTTTTTTTAAAAAATATTAACATTTGAAAAAGTTATAGAGATTTTAATATTTGTTTTCGTGTTTTCTGTAAGGATCAAATGAACCCTCACGCGATATCTAGACTAGTGAAACCGTGCGGAATCCGGTTTAACTAGTTGATTCAAGAAAAAAACAGTGAAAGATTATAATCGAAAAGTATAATAAAACAAGTAAACAAACCGATTAGAAGACAAACTGATTGTATTGATCACTGGAATCTGCTTACACCTTGATCGAAATTCTCAAGGGAGAATTTCGATAATCACTACTAACACCAAAAACACTAGCAGCCTTTAATAAACATAAAGATATCCTATTTATAGCTAAGGGATTTTCGAAACCCTTAGGCCCACCCTATACAATTCGGACCCAAACCCACACACATATTAGCCCAATTACATATTAATACTAGCTCAAAAACACTAAACAAGCCCAAATCAATCTAATGCAAAAGCCTTAAATTTCAGGTCTCTACAATCTTCCCCTAGGCTTTAGCATTAGACTGTCTTCACATTCTGAACTTCTTGGACAAATTCACAGTTGCTGGATCATACCAGAGCTCCTTGGCCACAATCTCAGCTACTGCCAGAGTGTAACACTTTGCATATTCCTCAGTGTCAGGGTTACACTCAATCTGATGTTTAGCTAAGATCAGGATGTCTTTCTTGTGGAACCGCATCAGATCATGAACTTCCATGACATTAATGGTCTGGGACTTGCAGAGAATCTTTGCTTCACCAGAATAATCACTATATGCCCATGTCTGAAAGTCATGCAGGCAGTCTTCAGGATGTCTCATGGGAAGAGGAATCTTCTTTGTCTTGTCTGTAGGTGGATACAAGACATTTGTAAACTTCTTGAGCTTTTCACCTTCCTTCCCTGGGATACTTTTCTTTCCATCCCATTTGAAAACCTTTCTGTATTTCATCACATACGACTTGTTGTGAGGAAAATCCTCAAACCTCCTAAACTTGCTCCTCACAGCTTTCTCCAATTTCTTATAGAAATACGTGGCTTGATCATTGTTTGACGGGTTGGAGAATGGAGCCTGATATAACATAGTCAAATCCACGTTCGTCCAGGAGTAGAATTGAGTCCAACTTTTGTAATACTCTAATGGATACTGACCCCTTCTTCTTACTACGAACATGTTCTTTTCACCATCAAACATCCATGTCTTCACTGGTGCAGTAATGCCTTGTTTATCATGATAGTGTTCTCCCAGCTGAATTAGATACCTCTCAGGTGGATAGGCAAATGTTTGTGACTCCCAACCTCCATCAAAGTCAGAAGCGGGAACAGTCATATAATCTCTATCCCTGGTATCTTTATCTTCACTCGAGGCATCAGGTAAACTCGGTTGAGTTTCATCAGGAATATCAGCTTCAAAGTCAAATACTGGTGATTGTGAGGAATCACCTACACCCGATCCTCTTTCAACTCTATCTCCTTCTCCTTGCCTTGATCTTTCTGAATTCAGCTGCCTGATCAGCTTGTGTAGTTCTCTAAACTGCCTTGAGAATTCTCTGTTTACCTTCTTTTGATTCTCCAATTCAGTATTGTGAACCTTCTGAATATCAATCAAATCAACAATAATCTCACTTTGAGTTTCATTTTGGGCTTTTAACTCTGCTATCTCAGCTCTGAGTTCCTTCTCTAATCTGAACTCCGGGGTTTCTACTGCCTTCCCCTTATCTTGGGCTGTGGGCTGAGAAGAAGACGGACCAGCACTGGAACTTGTGACTGGTGGCACATAAGAATTCAGTCTTCTTCTCCTTGGGTCACTGGGGCCTTCTGTGTGGTGTGGTGTAGCACCTGACTCAGTCTCAGTCTCATCAGTCTCATCAATTGTAACAGAAGCACCGAGGGGAGGATCCTCTGTGGCTTTCCGTTTTCTGACCAATGGAGTCTCTGTTGTCTCGGTCTCAACTTCCTCAATGTCAAAATCATCCAGATATGTATCATAGTTTATTGACTCGTCTCCTTCAAAATTAAGTGCTCCAATCCGCACATCATTCAAATCAAACTCTTCCCAATCTGAATCATCTGGAAGATCAACCACTCTCTGCTGAGGAGGAGTCATATTATGTTCTTCATCAACGGTTGCATTTCTGTTAATCGGAACCTCTTCTCTTACTAATTCTGCAAACTCACCAAACTTTTCTCCAAATGGCATCTGATCTGACAACTTCTTCTTTGGGTTAATCATAGGAAACACTTCAATACCCATTGGTTTTGTGTCATGAGCGTCATTGGTCTTTCTCAGGTTCGGGTATCTTGAATCCAGAACAGACTGAATAAACCTGGGAACTGCAGCAAACTTCTTATCTCTAGACACAACAGCTTTCACATCTTCAAAAATCATTTTAGACCAGTTGAACCGAACACCTCTGATTAGTGACACCATTGCATGGGTGTGCACTTGGTTCAGCTGATCCGTAGAGCTCTTCTTGGCAATGACACATTTCTGTAAATAATGTGCCAGCATTCTCCAGTACGGCGGAATGAGAGCTTTCATGGTGGGAGGAGAAATTGTGATGTATCCCATTTCCTTTAAACATTGGGACACCATCTCTTTATCAAGCAAGGTGGAATCAGCAGCTACATCTTTTAGTCTGAGCGCCTGTCTGAAATTCTCTTCAGTGAAGGTTACTTCAGTGTGTTGAATCTTGGCAATAATCTTCTTCCCATCTTCACACACTTCTGCTGTCTTCCAGAATTCTTGCATCATTCGTTTGCAAATCACCGGATTTGTCGTGAGAGCAAAATGTAAACAGCATTTCTTTAATCCTGCTATCATAGACAGGTACTTCTCTTTGTATTCAGCAGGTGGATCCAGTAAATAAGCAACCTGATTATGATCTTTGACAAACTCCAAATCCCTGCGCTCACAAACACATATAAACAACCAAAACATACAAAACATTCATTAGACTAGGGATTTCTTGACAAATGGACAGCATAACGGCTTAAAATTGGATGAAACACCATTGAAAACATCATCAGGTACCTTTCCGATCGAAAAACAGGGTTTTCGATCGGAAAGCATCCGTCCGATCGGAAACTGCTTGATTACCGAGAAGCCTGATCGAGAAGTGCTATCTCTGATCGAAAAGCCAACCTTCTGACCGAGAAGCCCAAACTTCTGATCGAGAAGTCCAAACCTCTGATCGAAAAGTCCAACCTCTCGATCGAGAAGCCCAACTTCTGATCGAGAAGCCTCAGGCCATCGGTAATAGGTGGTCGAGAGGTACCCAGGGGCCGATCGAAAAGCTTCTCAGCCTGATCGAGAAGCCCCTGGTTGATCGAAAAGCCCTTGTCATCTTCAATTCAGACCTGCAATCAAGTCGATCCTGAGCGGTTCGAGCCGCACGCTTCAGTCGGGGGGGGCCATGGCTCGAAATTGACGCCGGGGTTGAGATCGGAGATCGATTCCGACCGAAGAGGTGCGTCGGATGACTGGAGCAGTGGCGGATGGCGGCGAATTGAAGAGAGGGAGCGGCGGCAAGGCTGTGGGTGATGGAGGGTGTTCGGGTGACGGTTTTCGATGAGGGAGGTGGTCGTGAGTTCGCAGGAGAGTGGCGAGGGTTGTGGTGGTGGTCGAAGGTGGTGGCGGTTGTGAATGGTGGTGATCGGAGATGGTGGGTGGCTAATCTAGGGTTTGGAGGGGAGAAGAGAGAAAGAAGAAGTGAGGGAGACCGGCCCCTCTCCCTTCTTTTGTTCAATTTTTTTAAAAAAAAATTACCATTCCACCCCCTCAAGAATTAGAATAAACTCAATCCACCCAAAACTTTATACAATCTCATTTTTTCACTTAAATTACTCTTGATTGTTTGGAAGACTTCCCCTGAAATCAAGCCCGAGAGAATTACGATCTGGCAACTTTCACTCAAAAATAAAACAAATACAGAAAACTTAGAAGTTAAAAAAATGCAAAAAAAACATAATCACAAAAGACACTTAATAAACTGGATTTTGAGTAAAAAGGCGTTGTTAGGGATCATACCAGATTGTCTGTGACTGAGGAACCCTTTTCAGCTTCGGTTACTTCGCGTGTTCAGGCGATTGCCGGTATTTTGGTCCAACTTTAAACTCATGCTGCTTTCGCTTACTCAAGCAGTTTCATCACATAATTTATATTTTAAGGTTTATTAATTATGACAATCTATCCAGTTCACACACATAAGTCCTAGGTATAATTTGTACATTCTATCAAGCTCACCTGGTTTCCGTACAACATTTTTCACGACACCTTTTCGTAAGCCCAACATCATGCTCCAGAGGGGTTGAGAAAAGAAAAGAATAGATCACGGAGGTTTTGTTGGATAATATATAAAGTCAACTGAATTTTTGAAACATTTTCAACAACGTTCTCATCAGTGACAGAGGCTGAGGGTTTTGGACGCTTGAGGGTCTCTTTTGATTGTGCACTTGGCATCTTTTGGTTTGTCATATATACAATGTGATCTTAAAAACGTACGTGGATCAGGGTGGTTCCAGGTCTCCGCTTTCGCAGAACAGAGGAGTCCTGACTCACGTACAACATTCCCAGGTCATTGCTTACGCAAAGCAGAGGGAATGGGATTTTTGAGCATGACATCAATACTTAGAACCGGGCGTGTGTCTCAGGATACCTGATGCACAATCAAATAGAAATTGTACTAACCTAAGTGTGTGTTCCCTTTCAAGCATCATACGTTATCTTCAAGTGTTGTGATAAAACATACCTTTTGATTGATTGTCAGCAGAGCCTACCAAGCACATCGACCATGAATCACTGCTTTTCACTTCCACCTTACACGTGTCAGTCAGCAAACACCTGGAAATTTATATCACGTCCCACCTGGTCACCCAAAACCAGAAAAAAAATTAAAAGCACACACTTTAGAGAAAATACTTGACATTTTATATCTTCCCCTTGCTTTTAGATTTTTTAAATAACTAAAAGGACACTATTTTTGTATTTTTATTTTTTCAATTTTTTTTTTAAGTAAATGAAAGAAACAAATAAATACAGAAAATGATAAAGTTGCCAGACTACTCATCAAAGGCTATCATCCGGAGGCCCTTGAGACACATTTCAAAATTTGCACTTGGAAGGGGTTTGGTGAACATGTCTGCCACATTGTCATCCGATGCCACCCTCTCCAAATGAATGAGCCGTCGGTCATAGCAATCCCGAATGAAGTGCGTTTTGATGTCTATGTGTTTGGTTTTAGAGTGCTGCACGGGATTTTTCACAATTTGCAAAGCAGCATTATTGTCACAAAAAATGGGAGTATCGAAAAAATTCAAACCGTAATCTCCCAGCTGATGCTGCAACCAAACCACCTGAGAACAACAGGCAGATGCAGCAACATACTCTGCCTCGGCTGTGGACTGGGACACTGTGTGCTGTTTCTTACTTTGCCAAGACACTAGCCTGTCGCCTAAGAATTGAGCTCCAGCAGACGTGGATTTCCTGTCAAGCTCATTGCCACCATAGTCACTGTCAGAAAAAGCATAGAGGTTAAATCCAGACTCTTTAGGGTACCAGAGGCCTAGACGAGGCCGACCCTTTAAATATTTAAAAATACGTTTCACAGCAGAAAGGTGAGAGAGTTTAGGATTAGCCTGGTAGCGTGCGCATTGGCACACAGCTAGCATGATGTCTGGACGGCTGGCGGTCAAATACATCAAGGACCCAATCATGGACCGGTACATGTGCTCGCTCACTGGTTGCCCATCTGGATCCCTGGTAAGTGCAGGTCTTGCTGCCATGGGTGTAGAAACCGGCTTTGCATCCACCATTTTGTACTTTTCCAAAATCTCAGTAACGTATTTAGCTTGATGGATCAGAATCCCACTGTCACTCTGCTTCACTTGCAATGCGAGGAAAAACTCCATCTCGCCCATCTGACTCATCTCGAATTTTGTGCGCATAACTTTCTCAAATTCTTTGCACAAATCTTCATTTGTCGATCCGAAGATGATGTCATCAACATAGACTTGCACCATGATAATGTCTTGCTCAACCTCCTTTCTGAAAAGTGTCTGATCAACAATGCCTCGTGTGTAACCATGAGCAAGAAGATGATCAGTCAGAGTCTTGTACCATGACCGAGGAGCCTGATGCAACCCATATAAAGCCTTGTCAAGCTTGAAAACATGATACGGGTGCTCCTCATCAATGAACCCTGGAGGTTGAGTGACGTAGACTTCCTCATCCATCTCAGCATATAGGAAAGCAGTTTTCACGTCCAACTGGTAAACCGTGAAATTCATATATGAAGCATATGCTAAGAAGACTCGTATTGCCTCTAAGCGGGCCACCGGTGCGTACACTTCATCATAATCCACACCTTGAATTTGCTTGTGGCCTTGAACCACCAATCTGGCCTTGTTTCTGACAATCACACCGTTATCATCCTTTTTGTTCTTATACAGCCACCGAGTAGTGATGACCTTTTTGTCAGCTGGCCTTTCAACTAACCTCCAAACTTGAAGCCGAGAGAATTGATTGAGTTCTTCATGCATAGCCTCTACCCAACTAGGATCGGTCAAGGCCATAGTAATGTTAGGGGGCTCAATCTGTGAGATGAAACAGGAGAACATGCAATGATTGATGTCTCCTGACTGGCTTCTTGTGACCACCCCAGATGCTAAGGGACCAATGATGTTATCTAAGGGGTGGTACTTCTGAATTCTGGTCTCTGCAGTAGCTTGAACTGGAATTTCAGGAGGCAGATTTGAGAGATCGGGTTCTTCATGTGTATCAGCTTCATTTTCGGGATCAGCTCCGAGTATCTGAGGAGAGTCGGGAGCTGGGTCAACTTCTGCATCTGTTTCTTGTGTGTGAGTCTCCACAGGATCTACAGTCTCCTGTACAGGTGTAGGATCTGTTACAGGAGCAGGGACAGGAGGCTTTGTGACGGAGTGTGAGACAGATGGTCCTGAAATTGTTTCTTCATAAAATTCCTCAGCTAAGACAGGGTCTACTCCCAATGGGCGGAAGAATTGATTGTAGTCGAAAGCTTGAGGAGGACCGACTCCGCTATCAGATGGATTGTCTTCTAGCCAGTCCACATTTGTGGACTCCATCACAATCCCAGTAGTTTTGTTGAAGACCCTGTAAGCGGAGCTGGCAGAGTAACCTACAAAATAACATTCATCAGCCTTAGCAGCAAATTTAGGAACATCAGTGTTAACTAAGACTGTGCATAAACACCCAAACGCCCGAAGGTGACCAATTCTGGGCTTATCATTGTAGATTAGTTCATATGGCGTTTTCTGATGCCGCTTATTGATGAGCACCCTATTCTGGACATAGCAGGCAGTGTTAACTGCTTCCGCCCAAAACATGGTTGGTAGCTTTGAATCACACAACATGGTGCGAGCAGCTTCAATTAGGGTTCTGTTTCTTCTTTCTGCGACGCCATTCTGCTGGGGTGTATAAGGAGCACTGTATTGATGCTCAATCCCCTTATCAGCACAAAAATTGTCGATGGTCTGATTCTTGAACTCCGTGCCATTATCACTCCTAATGGTCTTCACTTTGTGCTTCAATTATTTTCAATAAGCTTGATGAAGGCGATAAGAATACCTGCAACATCACTTTTCTTGGACAAGAAAAACACCCAAGTGAAACGAGAAAAATCATCAGTAATAACCAAACAGAATGCACATCGGTTAAGGCTTAACATACTGACGGGACCAAACAGGTCCATGTGAAGTAGCTCCAGCGGTGTTGAGATTCTGTTGAAGATCTTCGGTTTATGTGGACGTTTGTGCTGCTTCCCCTTAGCACAAGCCACACATTTCTCCTTCAGAATGAATTCATTAATTGGAAGATCTTTGACAAGCCCTCCTCTGGCAAGTCGATTCAGGCTCTTTAAATTCATGTGCCCCAATCTTCGGTGCCACAGTTGTGCATGATTCTCAGCTGTCTTAGAAATGAGACAGGCCACCTCAGATGTGGGGGGCTTCTGCATGTTCAGCACATAAGAGTTACCATATCGGGGTGTTCTCATCAACACCCAGTCATCGGGAATGGAGTATCCAGGTTTAAGGATGAGACATTCTTTGTTGTTGAATAAAACTGGATAATCCCGATCACATATCTGTGAAACACTCAACAGACTGTGCTTCAATTGCTCGACGTAATTGACATCGTGGAAGCTGAGACAACCATTGCGAACCGTTCCTTTCTGACTGATATAACCACCAACTCCTCCGGCGAACGACACATAGCCTCCATCAAATTTCTCCAAGTCATGTAGAAGGGATATGTCGCCCGTCATATGCCTGGAACAACCACTGTCAACATACCACAGGTTGCTGACAGGCCTCCTTGGCTGTTCCTGCATTCAGAGAAAATCAGTTAGTTTTTGGTACCCAGGCCTTAACTGGTCTGGGTGAGACTGATCTGTGAATGTCTTTAATGTTGACATTACTGTGGTGATTTTCTTTTCCAAGCCCCTTTTTATTATTGTTGCTTAATTTAGACCTCTTGACCTCTTGAAAAGACATGGAGTGTTTCTTGTACACTCCTGTAGGTTTGAAAGACAAATTAACAACCTTCGGGACATTCCACATTTCATCTTTTCTCTTTTTGACTGAATGAGGTATTGAGAAAAGTGGTGTTTCAGAAGACCTTCTAACAACAGGTTGAGGTGGAACAAGTGATTTTTGAAAATTGTCCTGCTTAGGGTGAAAAATAGGTTTTGTAAGTTTAGAAGCCCTGGCAGGTTTTGTGAACATCTTTGAAGATTTCACAGCATTGTTATTCACCTTATTTTTCACCGTTTGTGGTGTCTGATTAGGTGACTTAGGCTTTGACCTCTGTTTGTGAACCTGTGTTGGGCCTGGCTGCATCTTTTGGTTTGACGATGCAGACTTAGCCTTTGGTCTAGAATGAATTCTTGCTTGTGATGGTGGGAATGTGAACTTCTGCACCTTTTGGTTTGAAGGTCCAAATTTGGGCGTTGGGCCAACATGTGTTTGGCCCAAAGGGACAGTCTTTTGTTGGACCTTCTTAGGGTAGTAGGGCTCATAAGGTCGATGCAGACAGTTTCTTGCCATGTGTCCTGGTTGGCCACACACATGGCAGGACTGTTTCTTTGGATACACGGGAGCCTGTGGTTGGTTCCGCCCAGTGGATATCCAAGTTGGCTTTGAAGCGTTTTTATGAATCCAGAGGGCTTTACCATGGGGCTTAGTGGTCAGAACATACTCCCGTTGTATCGGTTTGAGTTGGTCATATGCAGAATTGACCTCTGGGTACGGGACAAAATCCTGTGGTTTTGCGTCCCGTACTTTCTGCACATTTTGAATGGGACAGTTCAGACTATCCTCAGATTTCTTCACATCACCTGTGGGTTTGGAACCATCATTTTGTGATTCCTTACCCCTTCTTAAAATTCTAACGGTTCTAAGGGGTTTCACAGGTTTCACATCACATTTACCAACATTAAACATACCACAATCAGAAAATTTAGCACAACCATTAGACTCAGAAGACTTAGAGGTGTTTGACTCAGACATGACAAAAGTTTCAGTTTTCTCAAAAACAGAATTTTTAACAGAAAAATCAACTTCGGACTTCAAAGAACTTTTAATGGACTCCGTGCAATTTATTACCCCTGCTTCATGTTTACCTTTATCTGCACAAGAAGTAAAAAGGTTAGTCTGGTTAGAAACAGGAGCAGATATTTTAATAGGGCAAGCTGCCAATTTCTTTTCGATCTCAGCTTTAGCATCCAAGTTGGTCTTGGAACACTCATAATCTGAGATCATTTCATGCATCAGGGGCATCGGTACTGTATGAGTGGATTTTTCATCTTTTATTTCGGTACCGAGTCCCAAACCAGAGTTGGCTTTTAGATGACGCATACGAGCATCTGTGTTGTAGAAAAGTGAGCTAGCCTTCATCATTTCTGATACAATCTTATCATTTCGCTCAACTTTGGTTTGCGATGTTTCTAATTGCCCTTTAAGGTGTTCAAGTTCAGTTTTCAATGTGGCAATTTCTTCATTAGCAACTCTCAGATATGTGTTTTTGTTACTCAAGTCCCTTTGAAGATTTTTTATGTCAATTTTAGCAGCTTCGAGTTTCTCACTTAAGTTTTTACTTCTACCTTTGTATTCCCTCAATTCTTTATCAACAAATTCACGATTTAAGGTTTCATTGAAAAACTTAGTTTGCCATTCTTTAGATTCATTTAAAATAGATTGACATTTAGGGTTAAGACATACCTCAGAGCAGCTTGCGGAGGATCCTGGAGTTATGTTTGCCATGAACGCGCGATAGAATTCCTCAGATGCTTCTTTCTGTGCTTCCTCTTCAGCTAACAAGGCCACATGGTCAAGTGTAAGACTGAGGTCCTCCACCTGAGGTGTCCAGTCATATCCTGGTGTATGTTGAACCACCAGTGCCTTATCATTCTTTCTTGCCTCCGTCTTCACGTTCTCACTCCTGTTATCAGCCTTGCCTTCTCTATCCACTTTTGGTTTGGTGCACTCTCTGGCATAGTGCCCATACTCATTACAGTTGTAACACCTCAGATTTGCCTTATTAAAGCTCAACTTTATCCCCTTTCCGCCATTCCAGTCCTTCTGTCCCTTCTTTGCCATGTACTGCCTAGCACGTAGGGCAGACATTCCCATCTGATAAGATATATCCATGCGCTCTAAATCATCGGGGTTCACTTGATTCACATCATCTGGTGACAGATCCGTGGGAAGAAGGGAACCTGCAACGAGTGCCTGATAGCAACTCATAATTCCCACCCCAAGGGCAAAGCTGGGATCTTTAGTCAAGGTATTTACATCCAGATAAACACTGTTTGATTTTCCAGATGAACTTGACCCAGTGGCTTGTGCAATGAATCCCATTGGGGTTGATGGTGGATCAACTGGAGCGACAGCTGGCTGTGAAATGAATGCTTGGTTTAGCTGATTCACTAAAGCTCCATTGCCAGTTTTTCTTGCCCTCTTCTGTTTCTTCTCCTCGTAGGCCCTGATGATGGACATGAGCTCATTTAGGGACGAAGTGGACATTTCCACAGTCTTCTCGATCAGTTCAATGGTGCTGTCCTAATTAGGTGGAAGAGAGTTAACCAGCTTTCTGTTGACCTCTACTTGAGTGTATGTCACTCCAGCATCTTTCATCCCAGTGACTATCTTGATGAAACGTTGAAGCAGAGACTCAATGTTTTCACCAGGGATATAGTTAAACTCATTGAACATTTCCCTCAGATTCTCTTTGCGGGATTCTTTCATATCATCATTTCCCTCATAGGCTGCTATAAGGGCATCCCACAGAGTCTTAGCTGAGGTATATTCTTTGAAAGCTTCAGCAACTTCAGGGGATAAAGCCATGGTCAGGGCAGCCAGTGCCTTTCTATCTCGTTCAACTCTGTCCCAGTCATCATCAATCCAATCCTTCTTGGCCTTAGGAACAGGTGGTTGACCCTGTTCTCCTGGAGTGGATGGAACAAAGTCTCCCACTTCGATCGATCGCATGATCTTAGCATCATTGTAATTGACGTAGTTGACGAACCTATACTTCCAGCTCATGAAATCCTTGCCAGACATCAGACGTGGCGGTCTGGCAGATGTTCCGATTTTAGAGTCCATTTCCAGAGTGACACTCGACAGGTTCGACATATCGTAGGCCATATCTTCAGAATCGAAAAGGGTTTACTGCCGAAAAGGCTTGATCGAAAAGAGGTTCTCGGCTGACGGTAGCTGATCGAAAAGTACTTTTCGATCGGAATAGATGAGGATCGAAAAGTGTGATGCGATCGAAAAGTGTAGGCTGGATCGAAAAGTCTCGAAGGGGACTTTTCGATCAAGGAGCACAATGGATCGAAAAGTCACAGGGGACTTTTCGATCAAAGGAGGCTGATCGAGAAGTCTCAAGGGGACTTCTCGATTGAAAGGGTTGGATCGAAAAGTCTTAAAGGGACTTTTCGATTGGTGTAACTGATCGAGAAGTCACAAAAGGGGACTTCTCGATTGGGCAGGCTGGTCGAAAAGTCACTTAGGGGACTTTTCGAGTGAGAGGAACGGATCGAAAAGCCACAGAGGGGGCTTTCTCGATCGGTAAGGGTCAACAGGAGAGACTTTTCGATCAGACAGACCGATCGAAAAGCAGAAAACAGGGTCGAAAAGTGTTAGAAAACACAATCACAGCTTCCGAAACTTCTGACTTGTGTTACAACCTGCACAAAAACACCTTCGAACGTGCTAACAGCTGAAAATCACCAGAAAACCCAAATCGTTAGTACTCAAAATCTTGAATCTGCTTACACCTTGATCGAAATTCTCAAGGGAGAATTTCGATAATCACTACTAACACCAAAAACACTAGCAGCCTTTTCTAAACATAAAGATATCCTATTTATAGCTAAGGGATTTTCGAAACCCTTAGGCCCACCCTATACAATTCGGACCCAAACCCACACACATATTAGCCCAATTACATATTAATACTAGCTCAAAAACACTAAACAAGCCCAAATCAATCTAATGCAAAAGCCTTAAATTTTAGGTCTCTATATTTTCGCAATAAAAGTTGTTTTCACATGATCCTTACCCATATATATATATATATATATATATATATATATATATATATATATAACTTCTTAATACATTAATATTTAAAAAAATGCACCAAAAGTCTTAGAATTATGTTATCTTTAATTCTGGAAATTTTTTAAAAAAAAATTAACGTTTCGGTTTTTTTTCGTGTGATGCAAATGTGCAGCAAAAAAAAACTCATACTTTTAGCATAAGTTAATATATTTTTTTCTAAGTCGCACCATATATTATATATTTATGTTATTTTTTCGTATTTTTTATATTTTTTTTAATGATGCACATGTGCATCACACCAAAAAAAACCTCATATGTGTGGTATACATTAATATTTTTAATAAGAAATTGCACACTAAATATTATAGTTGTGTTATTTTTAGATCTAAAGAAAAAAAATAACATTTTATAATTTTTTTATTCTATGTTGCACATGTGTACTATGTACCATTATCATTAGGACAATAAATGTTTTATTGTTTTTTATAAGTTTTTAACATAAGGAGTGTTTTTTCGCATGATAATTCGTCTTTGTGCAGTACTAATGATATTGATGCACATGTGCAGCACGCGAAAAAAACATGAAACGTTAGTTCTTTTCTATTTTTTTCCATAATTAAAGATAACATCTTTCTAAGACTTTTGGTACAAATTTTATGAAAAAACATTAACGTATGAAGAAGTTATGTAGGTTTTAATATGTGTTTACGCGTTTTCGCAATAAAAAGTGTTTTCGCATGATCCTTACCCTATATATATATATATATATATATATATATATAATGTATATATATATAGTCTAATGATTTTATTAGTATATCCTAATTACAACAACTATGTTATTGGGCTGGTAAATCCTCAGGACCCAAAAGCTGTTTAATACATAAGTTGTATTTATTTCAAATATCTAGTTGTTTTGTAATTAAAAAAAAATTTATACAGATAATAATATGATGGTATATTATTTTTGGAAACTAATCACCATGATCGGTTTTCTTCTAAAAGTTAGCTCCAATTACGCTGATTGGTTTTCTCCTAAAAGGTAGCTCCAAAATATAGGCGCTAAAACCTATGATTCTTCCCGCTATTTTTTATCCCTCTCCCCCCATGATATACTCTTTTTAACATCTCTATTTATATTTTTGATCCCACGTCTTTCTCAGTAGCTTTCGGTACAACACTACCATCAAGCCAGATTCATCTATCAAGGTACTAATTTTGACGACCACTCTTTTTATCTTCAACTATCTTTGTTATGGTCGAGAATTTATGAAAAACATTGTTTCTTTTGGTATAAATTTGATATGGTATTCACTTTAAATCAGTATTATATGTTGACTTGATAGATGCTTACTTTTTTTATAACTATTAAATACAACAAAATGTCAAGATGAGGCGGGATGGTTAAAAAAGGTGGAGACCGTAAAGAAGATGGACGTCGTACTGGTATGTAACAGATTAATTTCTTTTTATTATTAGGTACAAAGGAGTGTGTGTAGTCCACTTTAAAACTGTAAAACCGTCCAAACCGCTCATTTCATATAATTTTTTTTACTTTTACTTGGTCAAATAAAAAGTTTAAACAACCGTGAGTGGTTTGCTTTGCGGTTTATTTTAAGTTCGATCATATAAACTCAAACAAGAATGTAATATTAGCTACGCTAATTTTTGTGTATGTTTAATATTGCTATAGATACAGCCTTTCAATTCTCGAGCCTTTGAACTTATCCAATGTCTCGAATATCAGGTACTGTTTCACTAATGTCTACATATGTGAAAATGCGTGAGCATCGGATCGTCTACTCGATCTAGCTAATCGGACATCGAAACGTAAATAACCGATTGTTTTATTGATCAAACGAGAACAATTACAACCAGTAAACCACAGAGAATTGACACAGAGAAACACACTCAGAAACACACACTTAACAGTAATCTCGCACGCTCAGAACTTCTAAACACAAAGACCAAACTACTATATATACCCGATCGGCCGAACTCCCTCCGAACCCCAGGTTCGGCCGGTCCGAACTTCAGGTTCGGATCAGGTTCGGCCAACCCTATATTGGCTTGAACTTGGTCTTCGTTCGATACTTCACACGACGCACATTTCAGGTATCAACAAACTCCCCCTCGTCGTGTGCAGTATCTCTTCTCTTTTCTTCTCAACATCATCAAATATGTATCTTCAATCAAGCTCCCCCTCAAGTAAAGAATCCGTTTATCCAATGAAATGAATCTTCGAACAAACTCCTCCTCAACTCAATCGTAGCTTGATCTTTGAATACTTGATGATATCTAGTATATCTCTGGTCTTTATCAACATCTTCAGAAGACTTGAAGTTGATGATATCTTGCACTACAGCATCCTGCATTAACACTTAAATAATCTTGGCGCAAAATGTCTCTTCGAGACTCCAAGATATGATTTTGAAAATTGATTTTATATCACGTGTTGATCAAATCGAAAATAAAATTGAAACAAAATCTTTTTGGCTTTTTGAAAGTTTATATTAAAACACACCTAAAATCTTTTTGATTTTTCAAATTTATGCTAAAACAAACCAAAAATCTTTTTGTGCTTTTCTTGATATGAAATGAAATTGCAATACAAAATCAGACACTATTTTTGGTATGAGAAAGATCACTATATGGGATTATATTGATCATAACGCACTGAACTACACTTCAATTTCAATTCATTGAAACACACAAGTCACGTCGATTGCCGGTATAATTTGTCCATCTTAAGCTCAGACAGAATCATACTCATAACATCTGGATATGTTAAGGTATTGATTAGATTTGCTTTGACCAGTGTACCCCACACTATCAGACATATTCAGACATTTTCTGTTTTTCTTTCTTTTTCTTTTGTGTGATTGCATTTGTGAACTTTCACATTGCATAATATTTTTCATGATACAATCAACTGTGTTCCATGCAAAAAGAAATAAGAACGTTAAATCGTCTACCTTAAGGTTGATCTTTCGATACGCAGATAAGGCCTCGGATTTAACAAAATAAGAAAAATAAAACAAGTTGAAGTTGTATAACTCAACAACAATCAGGTCGGTACTCCCGTACACGCAGAGAAAGTCTGATGAGTTATACGAAACACCAAAGAAAATAAAGCAGAACGTCAAACGAACAACAATCAGGTCGGTCTTTCGACACGCAGAGAAAGTCCGATCGTTTGACAAAATAAAGAAAATCAAACAAGTTTAAATCTTTGCAAAATGAACACATGTGTACACAGTGACTTCTCATTACTATATTCACACTTATTTTTCTTTTTGTGTCATGAAATACGCATCAAGATGTTGTCCACTTGGTCAAGCATTAGCATTTAATGTATATCACATCTGAATACTTTCTGATTTGTCGAGCCTACCAAGCACATCAAACAATGATCTTTTGGCCCTTTCATCTACTTTATCCATGAGTCAGATACGTATGCCAATGTACCATCATTTCCCAATGATCAATTTCTCACAAATTTTATATTGTGCATGTATTCACCTTCCTTCCTTATATATTTTGCATGTATTCACCTTCTTCCCAAAACATGCATTTTCTCAATTACTCCCCCTTACTTACAATTCTCCCCCTTAAAATGAAAAACTCTATTTTTGGATTTTTCATTTTACACAAAAATAAGACTCTATTTTTGGCTTTTTGAGAAAAACTTGTAAACAAAGAAAAGTGATCAATCAACACGGATATGTTTCAGATTTTAGAATTCAGAAAATTTACATATGAGAAAA
Organism: Deinandra increscens subsp. villosa; assembly: GCA_039602395.1. Lineage (NCBI taxonomy): Eukaryota > Viridiplantae > Streptophyta > Magnoliopsida > Asterales > Asteraceae > Deinandra > Deinandra increscens. The sequence continues at coordinate 36,267,448 of JBCNJP010000007.1, read as the reverse complement.
AGTTGGCATTAATTTAAATTAAGCAGAATACTCCTCCATCAACAACTGTTCAATCGTCGATAGGTCTTCTAGAAGTACCTGCACACTGGACACCTGATTAGTTCACAAATGACCCGAAGCGAATCACTTCTGGTCGACCAGTGTCCTGATTTTGCTTTGAAACCACCTTAGGTTTCCATTCCTGCTGTTTTGGTAATTCAGTTTTCGATGAAACAGTCACAGGTGACTGTGATGATGAACCTACATTTTGATCCTTTGAAAACTTTGAAACAAAACGGTTTTGTTTTTGAAAGAATGTAGGCTCAACTTCATCAAAAACTCTGCCTTTTTCATCAAAGAACTTACCAAAAATTGATTTCTTATGAAATCTTTGTGATGAATCAGCAGGTGAGGGACAATCTTTTGCCATATGCCCTGGACGACGGCAAATATAACAAATTCTTGTCGTTTTATCCCATCTTTGATGTACCTGCGAAGAACACACATGAATATCTCTAACATGAACATTAACATAGTTTACTGTTCCTCATGCAATCTTGTTCCTCATGCAATCTTGGATGCTTTTATGTCTAAAGAAATAATCTTGTGTACCAGAGCTAATGTCATCAATACATTGCAATGCTTATGAAGGGCAAATGAGACTTTTTGCATTTGTTGTTGGATGCAATTAATAATAGAAGTACTTTAGGTTAACCCAAACTGACTTGTGCAACAGTTACATATTTTGACCCGTTACACAGCTCGACCAACCCATCGTATTGCCAACTCTATGAAAGATAGAACTTATGTGCAAATAAACATTACGTTTTGCAAACTGTTGTGTGTATCTTGTAATTTAGGATAAAAGCAGCCTTTATTTTTTATGATTAATCATATAGTAGGTTATTATACAACATGGATTGTACTAATTGTCTAATATGTTTCGCTTACAGAATGAGATGATGAATATGAGAAAAGAGAATCCTGATCAGGGATTGATGAGCGACAAGTTGATCCTTGAGAACGTACTAGGACGAAGCTCAGTTCGTATGAATGGGTGGGGTCGTGATCCTGTTACAAAGGGTACTACTCAGAAATCAAAGCGCCCTTCATATGACGATCTGGTGGATGAAGTTCAATCTCTGAAAGGTTTGCGTGCAACAATGAAACAAGCATTGATTTATAATAATATCTTGCCTTCACCTAGCACACCTGGAGCTTCTCAAGTTAATGGTTCAGACTTTGATGAAGAAACTGAGTATGACTATGAAGATAAAGATACAACTGTGCTTGTCAAGTAATTTAGTGACTGATGATTCTGTTTATTTAACTTTTAGTGACTTATGATACAACGTACTGTGCTTTGTTTATTTAAGTAGTTGGTATTTGTGGATTAAATGTAAACAATGTTTTTTAGATATTATGCATTGGTGATTATGGAATTTAAAGATCAATACCTACATATATTGTGGCTTATATGTACACATAACTATATTTATACCAATATATGTTTATTTCTATCTACACATAATGAAATCAACACCTACATAAAAAATAATGTTAACTACACATAATATTATAATTACCCACACATTTATTTAAAGAAATTGTAATGACTTAACTACACATAATAATATGTTTTATCTACACATATATTTTGTGGGTATATCCTACTATATACCTACACATAAAATGTGTAGATAAAATTGTATATACCATGTCAGCATCCACGGCAGCTGCCACGTCACTATAATATACCTACACATAGTATGTGTAGGTAAAAATGTATCTGCCATGTCAGCATCCACGTCAGATGCCACATCACTATTATATACCTACACATAATATGTGTAGGTAAAAACTCTAACATGTCAGCATCCACCACGCGTCACGTGCTTGTTATTTGAAGAAAATGTAATGCTTTTACCCCCACACATATTAATAAGATTAACTACACATATATGTGTGGATAAAACCGACCATATACCTATATATAAACAATGTGTAGGTATAGACATTTATCTTCAGTGCTCCGGCCACACATACTCACACTAATTTCTTATGTGTAGGTACAAACAAATACCCACGAATTATACACATTTGCCCACACATATCATGTGTGGGTGAACACCCTAATTTCTTTTAGTGCCGGGGTTCGTACTCCTCATAGACGATCACCCGGGAAAGTAGTGATACTAGATTTGAGGCTGAGAGATGGTCTAGTTGCCTGCCAATAGACAATCTTAACCCAAAGTTATAAATAAACAACTTGTCTATAAGTTACTGGTACGATTATTCCAATCAATATTGACTGCGACTGCTTAAGTCCGAAGACCCATTATATATATATATATATATATATATATATATATATATATATATAACTTGTTTTTTTCAAAAATCATCAAAGATAGAGTTTGGTTAAACGTTGGTGAAGATTAAGTAATGGGAGCTCTTATTTTCTATTGTGTCCTGATCGACCCCGATTCAACTTACCACTACTATACTGCCCACGATGGGTATACTTGCCCGTGTAATATGGTGAAATGGTAGTTGTCAAATAAATCAGGCATTATAAATGTAAAAGCTTAAGCTGCTAAAAAGGTTTGAAAAATTACCATATTTTATGAATACCTCAGCACACACCACGGCTAATGCCATCACTTGGGCTGAGTTCAAGGAATTGTTTATCGAACACTATTGCCCAACCTCTATGGTTAATGAACTGAAACAGGAGTTACTCAAACTTAAATAAGGGGATACTCAAAAGGTAGATGAAATTACCGGGATTTATCTTGACCGGGTGAAATTCTACAGTGATGTGCTACCAACTGAAGGGGCACGAATGTTCTTTTATCGGAACATGTTGAAACCAAAGATTGAGGACTTTATACCTCTTAAATAGTTCACTACGCTGGAATAAATAATAAAAGTTGCACGATCGCGAGAACTTGATATAACCCGACAAGAAGCTCAAGAAGCAAGGAGGCCCACTAGGGGAATCCTACTCCCTCGAAAAAGAAAAAAAGTGGGTGAATCATCAAAGAAACAGGACTCCAAGGGAGGTGGCTCTAAACACAAGTACTGCAGCAAAGGGAATTCGGGCGAATGTATCTTTAAAGATCCCCTGTGTCTCAATTGTGGCAAGAAAGGGTTATGGGGTTGCTAGTTGCCCATTTGAAGTACCCAGGTGCTACAACTGCTACCAATCGAGGCACAAGAAAGCAAAGTGTCCAAAGCTCAAGTAAGATGGAGCCAAAGGTAGCGGAAAGATGGAAGTGCCAAAGGCCACGGGCAGAGCCTTCCAATTGACGATCGATGAGGCTAAATTTGATCCAAACGTGGAGGTAGGTACATTTCTTGTAAATTCAATACATGCCCACGTGTTGTTTCACACAGGGGGCTAATAGATCATTTGTTTCATATGATTTTGTTAAGCACCCATCATTTATGATTGAAAAATTGAAAGTACCCTTAGAGGTAGAAATTTCTAATCATAAATCTATACTTGTTTATGCTATATGTCATGGATGCATAATCTCCATCGGTGACGTAGAATAATTAATTGATCTCATCCCGATGGTGATGAGGGAGCTTAAAGTGGTAGCTAATATGGATGGATTGGCTATCCCACAACCATGAAATGGTCATATGCGACCGGAAGGCGATAGATATAACTACGCCAAAGGGGAACAAAGTCACCATATATGGTGAAAAACAAAATGCACCATTGTTATACTCAATGTTAGAAGCGAGAAGGTGCATGCTGCATGGGTGCTAGGCGTACCTTGCAGTGGTGACGGACACTACAGTCCAAGGTCCATCATTGGATGAACTACCCGTGGTGCGAGAATTTAAAGAGGTGTTTCCGGATGATTTACCCGGGATACCACCCGATAGGGAGGTGGAGTTCAAGATTGATTTAGTGCCCAACGCGAAGCCAGTGGCTAAAGCTCCATACAGACTGGCGCCGACAGATTTGTAAGAATTGATGACCCAAATCCATGAATTGTTGGATAATGGATTCGTTAGACCAAGTGTCTCTCCTTGGCGAGCCCTGGTATTATTTATGAAAAAGAAAGACGGTAGCATGCGGATGCGTATTGACTACCGGGAGCTGAATAAGCTCATAGTGAAAAATAGGTACCCACTGCCCATAATTGATGATTTGTTTGATCCATTACAAGGGGCGAAATGGTTCTTAGAAATAGATCTGCATTCCGGGTACCATCAACTGAAGGTGATAGAGGAAGATGACCCTAAAACAACCTTCAGAACAAGATATGGGCACTATGAATTTTTGGTGCTGTCCTTTGGACTAACTAATGCACCTGCGGCTTTCATGGATCTCATGAATCGGGTGTGCAAGCCCATGATGGACCGGTCGATAATCGTGTTCATCGATGATATTCTCGTATACTCCCGAAGCGAAGTGGAGCATGCTAAACACTTGACGGAGGTAGTAGAAAAATTAAGGGAGGAGAAGTTGTATGCTAAATTCTCCAAATGTGTGTTTTAGCTAAGAGAGGTGCAATTCTTAGGCCATGTAATCGGTGCCGAGGGCATCATGGTGGATCCGGTCAAGATTGAGGTAGTTACCAAGTGGGAACCCCTAAAGAATCCAACTGAAGTCTGGAGTTTTCTAGGGTTGGCGGGCTACTATCGGAGGTATATTCAGGACTTCTCGAAGATAGCCTTACCCATGACTAAATTAACCCGCAAAGACACCAAGTTTGTGTGGGGTGTCGAGCAAGAAGAGGCCTTCCAAAGCCTTAAAGAGAAGCTGACGCAGACACCAGTTTTAACCCTCTCAGAGGGAACTGATGACACTGTGGTCTATTCAAACGCATTAAAAATGGGCCTTGGTTGTGTCTTAATGCAACGGGACAAGGTGATTACGTATGCTTCGAGCCAATTAAAGGTCCACGAGCAGAAATACCAGATTCATGATTTGGAGTTGGCAGCGGTGGTGTTTGCCTTGAAAGTATGGTGACACGACCTTTATGGGGTGAAATGCACGATTTTCACAGATCACAAAAGCCTCAAATACTTTTTTGAGCAAAAAGAGTTAAATATGAGGCAACAGAGATGGCTTGAGACCATAAAGGATTACGAATGTGAAATCCACTACCACCCAGGCAAGGCCAATGTGGTAGCGGATGCTCTTAGTCGAAAAGGGGATTACGCTCCTATCAAGGTGCGGTCGATGAAATTGACGGTGACTTCTGATTTAGTCACCAAGATCAAGGAAGCTCAAAAAGAAGCTATAAAAGAAGAAAATTTGAAAAAGGAGAGAATCATGGCCAAGTGAAAGACTTGGTGGATGAAGATAGTGGGCTTAAAACTTATTTCGGGCGGGTTTGGGTTCCTAACACATGTGATGTGAAGCAACTCTTGCTTGATGAGGCCCACAAGTGCATCTGGGAGCGACAAAGTTGTATCATGACCTGAAACGTTACTATTAGTGGCCCGGGATAAAACAGGATATAGTCAAGTATGTGGGGAAATGTTTGACTTGTTTACAAGTCAATGCGGAGCATCAAAATCCATATGGAAAGTTGCAGCCGCTGGAAATTCCAACATGGAAATGGGAGCACGTGACCATGGAGTTATTGAGAAAGCTGCCTAAGACACCTAAAGGCTATAACGCTATATGGGTTGTGGTAGACCGGTTAGCCAAAAGTGCTCATTTTATCCCGATTCGGGAGACATACTTCTCGGAAAGAATGGCGGATGTTTATATCAACGAGATAATATCGCGCCATGGAGTACCAATATCGATTGTGTCAGACCGGGACACAAGGTTCACGTCTCAGTTCTAGAGGGATTTTCAGGAATGGTTGGGTACAAAACTGTAATTAGTACCACATACCACCCTCAAACGGATGGGCAGAGTGAGAGACCATCCAGACTCTTGAGGACATTCTGAGAGTATGTTCTATCGACTTTGGCGGGAGTTAGGATCATTACCTTCCTCTTGTTGAATTTTCTTACAATAATAGCTACTATGCAAGCATTGAAATGCCTCCCTGTGAAATGCTTTATGGTAGGAGATGTAAAACACCCATGTATTGGTGGTGATGTGGGTCAACGCGAACTTACTAGCAAGAAAGTAGTCAAGTTAAAATCCGAAAAGCTGGACATAATAAGGGCTCGTTTAAAGATAACCCAAGATAGACAAAATTCCTATGCGGAGATAAAGCAAAGACCTATTGAGTTTGAAAAAGGGGATATGGTATTTTTAAAGGTATCTCCATGGAAGGGAATAATCCGTTTTCGGAAATTGGGAAAGTTAAGTCCTAGGTATATTGGAACATTCAAGGTTTTGGCTCCAGTTAGCCAAGTGGCATATCAACTAAAGTTGCCAGAGGAGTTATGTGGAATCCACAAAACTTTTCATGTATCACACATACGAAAGTGTTTGGCCGATGAGAGTGCATATGTGCCATTAGATGATTTGGTGGTGGATAAGAAGCGTAACTATGTGGAAAGGCCGATTGCAATTCTCGATCGAAAGGTAAAGAGGCTACGAAATAAAGAAGTGAACCAAGTGTTGGTTCAATTGGAGCATACAAAAGGCTCTGATGCGACATGGGAAGCCAAAGAGGAAATGCAACGATATTATCCTCATTTATTCGGTATATATTCTGTTTCGGGGACGAAACCCCTTTAAAGGGGGGGGGGTGGACTTGTAACATCCCAATTTTTAGATTAGTTATTTCCATTAAATTTCATGTTTAAATGTAACTTGAAATAAAAATATAACCTTGCTTGGTTAGAAATGTGTCATATGTGGAAATAGTTGGCCTTAAAGTGTAATGATAGCGTTTTGGGTAATTAAAAACTAAATATAAAAATAGAGGGGTTAAAGTTGCAATTAGGCAATAGTTTGTTAAGTAAAAGCTGGAAAAGATAGGGGGGTCACCATTTCCTTCCTGGAGCTCGATCCTCACCCCTCAAACCCTTAGAAAAATCAAAGTGTTGCAATCGTAAGGCCAAGACTGCAATTTTCTGCAAATAGTTGTAGATTTGTAAGTGTTTTCTATCGTCTTAACCCATCCTTGAATCAAGTAAGCGAATCCCCATCTTGTGCATGTCTAGGTCACGAAATTTGAGGTCAGTAAACTTGAAATTTGGTTGGTAAATCTTGAAATTTTTGATGTTAGGATCATGTATTGACATGTGGAATTCATGTTAAATTATTAATTAGTGATTTAGTCACCAAGTTCTTGATATGAACACTTGAGTTAGTGACTACCTAAAAGTTATGTAAAATGATAGTTTATGATGTAATCACATGTAAGATATATGGTGAAATTTGATGTATGATGTTGGCTTGGAATGGATTCCATCAAGTTTTTGTTAATGGTAGTTTGGTAGGTTCAAGAGATTGAATGGCATGTATGTATGAAAATGTGCACACAAGGTGTTTGATGAAATGCCTGCATGAACTCTATTGCTTGAAATATGACCAAAGCATGAGAATTTAGGCTGTATGCATATAGAGGATGTTATGCATGAATGTATGAACCACCATAGGTGAAATTATGTTAAAAATGTATTGGATCCATATTAATGGATAATTATGTGCTAGGTACTAACCATAAAAGGTCCTAAATTAATTAGTGACCAACATGCTTTCAAGGTAATCCAGAGGATAAGCAAGGGAAGGCAAGTTGTGGAAGTTCTAGCTCACGAGGTAACACATTCTATTGTTAAAATGATTGCTAGTATATGACTTATGCATCAATTACCAGATGAAAATTTTATAACTCATGAGAGTAATAGTAGATGATTTCTCTTGAACTGTTCATAGGAACCTGAGTTAAGGAATTGTGTTACAAGGAAGTTAAATGATTCAAGAGAGTCATGGTAAATGAAAAGATGATGGTTGACTATAAATTAGGAATCATGAAATAGTCAAGCATGGCCACAATAAATGAAAATGGTTCAGGGAGACCATTACCATTTGCCATGTGCCATGTGAATAATTGATCACAAATGGTTTATAGAAACCATAGATCATGAAAATGGGTGAACGGGTAATGTTAGAAGTAATCGGGTTAAGGAACCCATAATAATGGGTCAAGCATGTAAAATGACTCTAAGGAGTTGTAATGGTGAAATTGATACTTCGAAAGATCACATGGTGATTTAAGTTAATTAATTGTGATGGCTGATGTATGGAATAAACATTTTAATAGTAAATCAAGCTCACTACAAGATAGTGAGGCTTAATGGGTTAAACGGGTTGGAATTTGGTCAAAATTCGCACATTGTGCATAGTTGTTATTTAGACCCGAAAAGGGTAGTTGTAATTGTTGGAAAAACATGTTTGAATGTTTTATGACCTCTTAGAAGTGGTGGCAATGACCAAAGTTGGTTTTGGGGGAAATAAGGCAAAACAGGGAAAAACATGCCAAAATTTGGCTAAGTCTAGAAATTAGCCGAAATGGCCTTGGTTCCTGGAAAATTGGCTCCAAGCGTATCTTTTGGAGCAAGTGGTCTAGCATGCGATACACATGCTGAGGCAGGCGTATCGCTTGGAACTTTGAAAACTCTAGGTGATACGCCTAGGGAGCAGTTTATTGCCTTACTTGTTTTTCTCCCTTATTTGATTATGATTACTTAATATTGGCATAGAAACTCACATGTGAAGTGGGTAATGTGTAGGTAAATGCAAAGCGTGAGCCCGGATACATATCAAATCTTTAGATAATGCTATTGTAAGATAACTATATGTTTTCTTTTCTCTTTCAAAGAGTTTTCGTTCTTCCTCATCAAAACTATAAATCATCTTTGGCATGTGAGCACTCAGCATCGGATATTTATACCCTTTTTTCAATCGGAATCCAACCATCAACATTTTCATAAATTACATATGATTTTAATCGTTGCTCCCAGGTATGGTATTCCTCCAATTTTAGCAACTTGGGAACTTCATGAATTGTTCCTATTTCAGTATCTTTCATTATCATGACTCATCATGGGTTGCATTGAAATTTGAGTAGCTGTAAATGCTTGAAAATCGTGCACTTTGAAGTTAAAAAGCGAACGTCAAAACTTCAAACTCAAAAACAAGGTTCTTCCAAGCGGATTTTGGGGGTCAAACGGGAGGGTACTAGCCATTAGGCGAGTAAAAGTCTAGATCTCATCGAGACGAAAGTTTTAGCTGGTATTAGCTCCAGTAACTCTTAACGGAATCAAGTTACGTCAGTTTTAGTGAAGACCACTTTTCCGTCAACGTACCAAACCGTTGACTTCCGTACCAATGATATTCAACGTACCACCAGCAGACCAAACAAGTTAGCGTACCAAACCCGGACCAGAAATATAAGTACCACCAACCTAAGCGTACCAAACACTTGGCGTACCAACGTGTTCTTTCGGCGTACCAACACGTTTAACCGGCGTACCAACACTGAAAAACTCGAAATTCACTCCTGATTCAGAATTTGTCGAACTTCTTCACTCAATCACTCATATTAGGTGCGAAACTGACTCAGGAACACTCGTTTGAACAAAATTTGATCAAAACATCACTGAATCTCGCCAAATTAAACTTTTTATGTCTCAAAAACTCTCAAAAACGAAAATGTGATCTGGAAATTGAGCCAACGGCTCTGATACCATTGTTAAAACATGATACGAATCGTTTCCAGATCATACAAAGATAGAGACAGAGAATCTAGTCATTTATTGTGTCGAATGGTTATAAACTGAAGAAGTATACATCAATGAAGCTCCGGGAGAGGTTGGACAGACCTCTCCTCTCAACACAAAGACAAATGACTAGAAATCTAAATTGCAAGACTAAGCTTGACCTATTTATAGGTGACCTGCCCAGCGTACCATATTGTCCAGCGTACCATTTGGTATGTAGCAGCGTACTAACTTGGTACGGCGTAACTGCCAGCGTACCAGAAAATAACCGTCGCGTACCACTAATGAAGATTGCCTTCCGTACCAACGAGCAGCGTACCAGAAATTTATAAAGATTGCCTAGCGTACCAAGACATTCATCCGGCGTACCAAGACATTCATCATTGGGCGTACAAGCAGCGTACTAGACTAAAATTGACTAATTTTTCGAATTTTTGACTTTTGGAAATGGAAATTGGAGCAGTAAGGTGCGAAAACACTCTAGGTAACACATTCTATTGTTAAAATTGTTGCTAGTATATGACTTATGCATCAATTGCCAGATGAGAATTTTTATAACTCACGAGAGTAATAGTAGATGATTTCTCTTGAACGGTTCGTAGGAACCCGAGTTAAGGAATTGTGTTACAAGGAAGTTAAATTATTCAAGAGAGTCATGGTAAATGAAAAGATGATGGTTGACTATAAATTAGGAATCATGAAATAGTCAAGCATGGCCACAGTAAATGAAAATGGTTCAGGGAGACCATTACCATGTGCCATGTGAATAATTGATCACAAATGGTTTATAGAAACCATAGATCGTGAAAATGGGTGAACGGGTAATGTTAGAAGTACTCGGGTTAAGGTACCCATAATAATGGGTCAAGCATGTAAAACGACTCTAAGGAGTTGTAATGGTGAAATTGATACTTCGAAAGATCACATGGTGATTTAAGTTAATTAATTGTGATGGATGATGTATGAAATAACCATTTTAATAGCAAATCAAGCTCACTACAAGATAGTGAGGCTTAATGGGTTAAACGGGTTGGAATTTGGTCAAAATTCGCACATTGTGCATAGTTATTATTTAGACCCGAAAAGGGTAGTTGTAATTCTTGGAAAAACATGTTTGGAATGTTTTTTGACCTCTTAGAAGTGGTGGTAATGACCAAAGTTGGTTTTGGAGGAAATAAGGCAAAACAGGGAAAAACATGCCAAAATTTGGCTAAGTCTAGAAATTACCCAAAATGGCCTTGGTTCCTGGAAAATTGGCTCCAAGCGTATCATTTGGAGCAAGTGTTCTACCATGCGATAGGCATGCTGAGGCAGGCGTATCGCTTGGAACTTTGAAAACTCTAGGCGATACGCCTAGGGACCAGTTTACTGACTTACTTGTTTTTCTCCCTTATTTGATTAAGATTACTTAATTTTGGATAATAAAATGTATAAACTTCGAACATGTTACGCAGAATTCAGACTTTCGTCTTTTAGTTTAGAGGAGGTCGAATGATTTGGTGCAAACGTTAGTGTTCGACATCCAACAATAAATTCGAACATCGATATGGTGAAGAATTCATGTACTATGCAATAGTATCATTTCACTAATCTAGCCTGATCATTGATCTTATGAATTCGCAACCATGTCCTTGAGTATTGTTTTAGGATTGCCAATGTTGGTGTTTCTTAAGATTCAACATTTATCTTGAAGAGTGAGTCTTCTTAAGTGAATCAAACTTGTGATAATGCAGTGCCCCTGGTAAGCACATGTATGACTGTGTTATCACTTGAGCATGTTAATCGACTATTTACCGAGTCGAATTAACCTTTTGAAGGTTTTATGGCATTCCTAGTTTGGATTCAATTAAGGTGGCTATTAATGTTCAACGAGTATAATCAGTACTTTGTTAATGAACATATATTTCCTTTCATCAGTGTTCGACAGTGATATGCAATTTTCCATCTAAGATCTTTGCGTAATCCTTTACGGCGATATTCCATGCAATATCTGATTATTGGATTTCTTTCGTATCATATTTAGTATGATTCGAATTGTTTTAAGAGATTGATCGTATCATTGGTTGCTCAGCCACAATGTGATCAATACTTAATTTTAATCTTGAAACTTTAAGTTAATTGAGGTGTCATTTAAATTTAATCCAGTAAATTTAAATGATCTTTAGATCGGCATTTGATCGTTGCTCCGGCAAGGATCAGTGGCGATGCTCCCACTTGCTTTAGGCAGACTGACATTCCTATTATTACTATTCTTTCAAACTGTTTGGATATCGACTTGCACGATGTAATCGTGGCAATTAAATTTTGTTTTCAAGAATGAAATTGTTCGATTTTGTAGCATGTGGTACAAAAACGGACGCTCAATATCTAAACGTTATGACTCTTCATAAGTTTAAAGACGATTTACAAAGTCATTTTGATAGCATGGAGATGCTTTCGTCTAGACTGTTTGAAAGTGTTTTGCGATGATCGAGACAATGATTCATTTTATCGAACTCTCGGATCTGACGTTAGAGGATGTTTCCCTTATTCAGGTAAGGATAACATACAAAACTCTAACTGGAATGTCAATATGTTCCGCTAAGCAACATTCCATTGTTGGTGAAACATTGTTTTTCTGGATCATCTCGTTTTGGTGCGAGAGTTGCTTTACATAGTCCAGTGATTTATCAGAATCACGTTTCTTTAGATATTTAAAAATCTAGCTTTGGACATGTAATTACTAAATTCCATATTCGCAAGATTCCGGTCTTGGGATTGGAAGTTAGTAATGCAAGTGATGTGTGAAGGAGCGTTTTGGTACAAAATGTTAAGGGCTGTTGTTGCGGCAAGTCATCAGTCTTGTGTTTGTCGGTTTCAAGATGAAACTATGAACCCTTGTACAAAACACTTAGTGTATGTCGGATTCAAACACACGTGAGTACAACGAGTGTAGTCTAAGACTTCCAAGATGTGTGTAGGTATGCACATATATATCTAATGGTAATGTGCACTAGAAATGATGCGACCATTCTACAATGTTATAATCAGCAAGTGATTACGCTTGTAGTAATTAGCCGGTGATTCGAACTTATATGAACAAATGTCTGCATGAGGCAGAGGATTGATATGTTCACATGGTTGTAGACCGAAATGGCGATCTAAGATCAGTTCGACTTGATTTAATATTCTTGACGTTGGTGGTTCAAGGTCATAAGACTTTGTGAACTACCGTTATGTTGTGTGTTGTCTCGTAATAAGTACGATAGACGCTCAAGGCATTACAGATTTGATGGAATATGATAACCAAAAGGGTTAATTATCATGTCGCATTTAAGTTAGCCTTGATGAAATCAAGTGCCCCAGGTTGTGAAGTATGTTGTTTTGGGATTTTGAAATTATTTAACAAAAGGTTGAATCAAATTCAAAGTAGATTAAAAACGGTCATGAATGTTTCGAAAATCAACCATAGTCAAAAACATGTCATTGTCAAAATCCAAGGAAAGCAATTGTTCATCCTGGAATACAGCCAGGGAAACCAAAAAACAAACACCAAGTTGTTTCAAACACCACCAAGAATTGTTTTAAACTGAAAATATTAGACACGAGCTTTATTCAGGTGCGAGTCTCGCAGGGTAGCTCAGTGTCGTCTTGGTTCGCTTCCTTTAGCTTCATGCACCTACAAAATGTAAAGTATGTTAAACATATATTTTGCAGGAATAAGTGAAGCATCATACAACATAAAATTATGTGTATACCTGTGGAATTACCCGGCTGGGCTTTCCCATTCTTCACCTTGGCAAGATACTCTGGGCAGTTTCTTTTCCAGTGCCCCATCTTGTTGCATTCAAAACACTGGCGCTGATCTGGCGTCGGTGCCATGGATGCTTTAGGCTTGCCTTTCTAGGAGCTTCCAGACGCTCTGGTGACAGCTGCCTTGCCCTTCTTCTTGTTCCCACGCCTTCTTTTCTTGACCTCGGGCTTCTTGACGCCTCCTGATCGGATTGCGAGTACATCGTGTGCCTTGTCGTTAACAAAGTTAACTTCAGCATTCTTGAGCATGCCATGAAGCTCAGTCACTGTCTTTACCATGCTATGCATGTTAAAGTTCACCCTGAAAGGGGTGAAGACACTGGACAGTGAGTGTAGAATTAGGTTTGTCGCCATTTCGGCGGGGATGACGTAATTCAGCTTTGTTAGGCGGTCGATGTAACTCTTTATCTTCAGGACATGAGGGCTGATGGGAGCACCTTCGGCCATGCGACAGTTAATAAGTGTCACAACGGCGTCATATCGCTCCTGTCGAGCCTGAGTTTCAAACATGCCCCTCAGATCACCGATCATCTGAAAAGTCGTCCTGTCAACCATGTTCTTCTGAATATCAGAGGTCATGGTGGCTAGCATAAGACATGCGACATTTTTGGCATTTTGTCACAGTGTGTTATGGGTGTTGCGCGCTGGATCAGTGCCAGCTTCAGGTTGCTCGGGAACCTCAGCTTCTAACACGCTCTCCATGTTAGCCGTTTTCAGGACGATTCTCAGATTCCTTTCCCAATCAAGGAAGTTGGCGCCATCAAGTTTCTCCTTCTCAAGAAGAGACTTGAGATGGAAAATCTCTTGGTTTGCGCGGTTTGCATTAGCCATCTGATACAACGGGAAAAATTTAGTGTTTTGATGTTTGATTCGTATTCAAGGATGGCAAGCTAATCTTGAATAGGAAATGGGAATTTAGTTAGTTAGACAATTTCTCCAAACAGCGTAAAATGCTTTCAAAATCTCTAAGTAACCAAATGGACAACGATTGTCACTTGTGCATAACTGTCACAACTCCCGTTATGGGGCTTTTGAGAACAGATCAATGAAATACGTTTAGCCCCATCTATGCCCATTCTGTCTACAGGCCGACCAACGGTGTTGAAATACTCCAATACGCTCACCTTGGAAGATGCCCTAAACACCACGTGCGATGTTGAAATACTCCAACACGGATGTATCGGTCAATATGTTCCAACTTAGAATTGACTTAGGATGGCATAGACTACCAGTTTAAGGCTTACCAGATATGATTATTAGGTCATATTTTAATAAATAATGTGATGACGAATATTATGAATCCTATCTCACCCAGGATGATCATTTAAATATCCTAAGTATTAATGATCTACGTGTCGCGAGATGATAACCAATTATTAACAATGTTCGATTAATTTATCGAAAAATCTGAATTTAATGTTGAATTAAATTGGTTATTAAATTTTATAAAGTCGTAATTAAAATTAGGATTTTTAATTAATTGATTGAAAAATTAGTTTTATACCAGTAAAACTAACTTTGGATTTTAGTTGGCGCGTTAATCAAATTAAGACAAGCAACCAAAAGCAAGCAAACACACATGCACATATTCGGCCATGCAGGGGTTTCGATATTGTCAGAGCCTATGACAATATCGAGGAAAGTTGAGGGACGTAAAAGTAAATCAACCACGAGACAAAAAAAACTCCCTGATCGATTTAGTCGCACCCACTGCCTTCAACAAGCTCATGCGCGTCATTAAGAACGTCGGTCTCGTTTTGGGTCTCTAGCCATTTTCGAAAATCCTTAGAAGGGATAATCTCAAAATGGGTCGTTGTGTCAAACTCGTCTCGTTCGTCCAGGCGAAGGTGAGCAATTACAAATTAAAATAAAACTAATCTATTTTAAATAAATACAACTTTGAACCCAGTAAAAGTGGGCCTATCCAAAACAAAACAACATGGGCCAAATGGGCCAAACCATAACGAATCCATGACTAAACAAAATAGGGTTGGGCTGAATATGTACGAAAGATAATTCAATCAATTTTATTGAATCGGATTATGTTTAGTGGATTCAAATCGACTAAACATATTTAAATAGCGATTCATTCAATTTTCGCGACTTTCGGGTTCAGAACCCCAGTTCGCGAAAGTACACAAGTTTAAAATCGACCGGTTAGGGTTTGCGTGTGGTGATCAAGGCTCTGATACCACTGTTGGGATACGACAGTGGTATTCGGGTTACTGGTAACGACAATTTTTTATTTTGAATAATTATTTATAACAAATAACTATTAAATCAATTACCGAGTAGTTAGTAAATTAAACTCAAGAGAATTATATTAACAGTTAATTTAATACGCAGCGGAAAAACGATTTAATATACAAACGCAAAAACCAGTTTATTAACGTAAACCATAATCAACAGGATTCGACAATCACCAAAACCCGCAAACACCTATCGCATTGAAAACAAGAACACGATGCAATAAATAATAAAATAAATAAATTTAAACAAACGACGAGTTTAGATATACCTGAGCGGTGATTCAAACACACGTTCGAGACACCTGAAAAACCGAGGTGGTGGGCAAAAACCTTGGTTGCGGAAGCGGATCGAGTCTTTGTGTAACTCGTTTTTGTAGAAACAAATGAACACCCGGACATGAACACGATGGTGTTTGAGATGTGATGATGATGATGAGCAAAGCTAGCATAAACATGGATATGAAGAACAAGATAGATCGATGATAAACAACATGGAATGATAGATAAATAAAGATAACCGAAAGATTACATTTTACCTACCCCACACATTCCCGGGTATCATGAACTTACTAGGTGAGTTCATGAACCCTCGACAAGCTTCAAGGAACCATGACTAACTCTCTCTCAAACATACACTCATCATCAAGTCTTCCACATGAGAAAGACTTGCTATATATACAACAAAACTCACTAAGGGCATAATAGTAAAACTACCAACTAGTGACAATATTTAAACAATAAATAATATTCACTAGAGCCATCTTCTTTAGTTGAGTCTTGTGTCTTGAGTTGTCATGTTCTTCACCGTGTTGTCGGGACGGTAGACGTTAAGTGGCCGTTGAGTATTATCACATCTATCCAAATCATGTTGGGTCGGAAACTCGATTCCCAACAATCTCCCCCTATTTGGTAGATGGTATACTCAACACTTGTGACATTGGTTCTTGTATTCTTGCATCTTGACTTCAAGAAAATCTTCATGTGGTTTCAAGTCTTTTGTTCTTCAATTCTCCTTTGTGAAGCTCCCCCTACAATAAACATTCTTCTAGCCCAAAGCCATAGGCTGTAATGCATAGGGTGTTTACAAACTTCAACACAATGGCAAGCTACTTGAGGACTAAGTCATAACTCAAGGTACCAATATTGTTGAAAGTAAACAATATAAAGGATCTATGAAAAACGTGAGAATTAAATCCACAATTCAACCGTCTTGAAATACTTGGCCGAATACCAAACCAATGCTTTGCACGAAGATAAACCACTTCTTTTTGTGCTAATAATCTTGCCTTCGATTTTTACCATAATGGCAATTATCGCAACTGTTACGGCTTGAGGACTCTTCGAAGATTAAAAAATCACGTTGCTTTCTTTTGCTAAACCCGTTGCCAAAAGTCTCACCAAATCATCGCATTTTCTCCCCCTAGACTTTTGCAACCCGTAGCAAAATAAATAAGCATGTTTTTGTTGTAACAACAAAAATAATATAACAGCAGCCCAACTGTTATTATAACCCAATCTGTCATCAATTCTGATCTGGCCCAAACACATAATTTTCGCAGCCCAATCTGCTTTAAATCTCTTAAAGATCCAACAGATTTATGAGAGGCCCAATTCGATCAGCAGCCCAGTCTGCCTTAAATCTCCTCTAGCCCACTCCAAATTATTTCCTTTGAAAGAGAGGAAACCCTAGCTGTAAAAAGAAATAATGCGTACCAGAATTTTTCAACCTCTCTCTTCTCTGTCGACAAGAGACAAGAGAACCGGCGGCACAGTGGCATTTCCGGCGACTGACCTCGAATGGAGACAAGTACCGACGACTTGACGACTTGACCTGCGACCAGAAGTGAATACCGACTACTTGACGGTGAACAGAAACGAGTACCGGCGACCCTGAGAAGAACATAAACGAAGACCATTTTCCGGTTGAACTCTTAACTGAACCTGATTTCCGGTTGAAGTTCATAACTTCCGGTTGGTTCTTGTTTTTCCGGTTGAAGTCGAGTTTTGCGTTTGGAGACAGTTTTCCGGTTGAACTAGGGTTTCCGGTTGAAGTCTCCGGTTCAACTTCACTTTCCGGTTGAACACTTGAGTTCCGGTTGAACTTGTGAGACTTCCGGTTGAAGTCAGATTTTCCGCTCGAACATGGATTTTCGGCCGAACTTTCCGGTTGAACTTCGGAGTTTTCCGGTTGAAGTTTCCGTCTGAACATGGTTGAACCGGAACAGTGATCTTCCGGTTAACATTCACAGTTGAACCGGAGATTCCGGTTGAAGTTAGAGTTCCGGTTGAACTCATAAATCTCCGTTTCGACAAAATGTCCAGTGGAAATCTCCGCTCATCATCGTCGTTGTTAACCACGACGTCAACTTTTGATGAAATCTGGATATCCACCATCGTCAACTTCGTATGTAACCCTAACGCAAACCCCTGTTCGACTTCTTTATGGGTAACCCTGATGCACTAAGCATTCAACTGGGTCGGTTACCCAGGTTGTGGCCGACTTGTTCATCACCTGCAATCATCACCTTTGGCCTGCAAACGAGATCAAGACCAGCCTTCATCAACATGTCACCTTTTTCACTTTAAGAAACCCTAATATGGATATGTGAACATTAAGCTTGAACACGATTGACCCATATCGAAGTGTTTCTCTCGATCCCTTGACATCATCTTTGAACCAAACAGAAACAGGTATACGAACGATCTCGAGCTGCAGTCTCGTGTTCGTGTTTCTGAGTTCCGTCATTTTCTTTAGATCTCACCTGTAACTCACTCAATATTTGTGTATTTTAGTTCTTCTAATTTTCAAGAGAGAAAGAGAGTATGGTTGACCTTGAAAAGAGGGGATGTGACATGGGAGGTTGCTTGTTGACAGAAAAGTAAATGGATAATAGAATGAATTTAGTAAAAGGTACACTTGTTTTGTGGGACTCTAGATAAAGTAAACTCAAAAAGCTAAAAGGCAAATTGAATTCTACACACAAACAGACAAAGTGTGATGTGATAAGAATAATCACACCTTTCAAGACTTTCTTGAGAACAACAATTAAAAGTAAATTGACCATGAATTTGAATTAAAAGAATATGCATACGTAAAATATGCAGGAAGTTCATGTTTGAGGCTAGATTTTGACAAACTTGGAATATCATACAAATCTAATTGTGTAGCAAGATTTAAACACAAACACTCAGGGAGATTTACTTCTGACTACTCAAGAATAATACATGAATAAATAGATCTTGACTATTCTATAAAAGAGAAATTCAAGGATCTTTTTCAAAAACTTTGAAAGACATGGAGGGGATTCAAAATCTTTCTAAAAAGTTTACATCTCCATTTGTTTACAAAAACAAGTATCTGAGCACAAAGTTGAGAAATCAACCGTGAGGTTGCAATTTTCTCGACCATGGCTCTGATACCAATTGAAAAACCGAGGTGGTGGGCAAAAACCTTGGTTGCGGAAGCGGATCGAGTCTTTGTGTAACTCGTTTTTGTAGAAACAAATGAACACCCGGACATGAACACGATGGTGTTTGAGATGTGATGATGATGATGAGGAAAGCTAGCATAAACATGGATATGAAGAACAAGATAGATCGATGATAAACAACATGGAATGATAGATAAATAAAGATAACCGAAAGATTACATTTTACCTACCCCACACATTCCCGGGTATCATGAACTTACTAGGTGAGTTCATGAACCCTCGACAAGCTTCAAGGAACCATGACTAACTCTCTCTCAAACATACACTCATCATCAAGTCTTCCACATGAGAAAGACTTGCTATATATACAACAAAACTCACTAAGGGCATAATAGTAAAACTACCAACTAGTGACAATATTTAAACAATAAATAATATTCACTAGAGCCATCTTCTTTAGTTGAGTCTTGTGTCTTGAGTTGTCATGTTCTTCACCGTGTTGTCGGGACGGTAGACGTTAAGTGGCCGTTGAGTATTATCACATCTATCCAAATCATGTTGGGTCGGAAACTCGATTCCCAACAACACCGAAAGTCAATGGGTGACGCTAGGGTTTCGCAGGTTACGATTCGACGGGCGAATCGAAGTATCCTCGCGGTTAAGGATTTACCACACGGTGACTCGAGCACTGAGAAAATCACGTACGTCGGATTAGGCGCGAACTAGGGTTAGCGGACGACGGACGAACACACCGTGTGAGGGTGGTTCGTGGCGGTGAGGTCGGCCGGTGAGCAGGCGACGGAGAGGGAGGCGGCGGCCGACTTGGGCGGCTGCGGCAGTGCGACGGGAGCGACGACGATGGTCGCGATGGCTGCTGCGGCTCGGTGAGGGGTTGTGGCGGCGATGCGGCTATGACGGCGGTGGAGGGGCAGGCGGCGGCGGCTTGGAGAGCGGCAGACGAAGGGCAGCGGTGGCGGACTGGATGTCACGGCGGCTACGACTCGGCGGTGATCGAGGATTCCTTGTTCTCACGAGCGATCGGATAAACCACCGGAAAAAGCGGCGGCGACGGCGAGCTAGGGCTTAGGCCAAAAATCACACGGAGGAGGGAGAGGAGGGGGGCCGAAATTTTTAATGGAGGATTAGGGTTTCGCGCCTCCCTTAGTCAGTTATATATAACTGATTAAGTTTCTGATTAGTCCCTCGTTTTTATATAATCCTTAATCGAACCTTTTAATTGTGCGACTAACGATTTAACTCATTAAAACATTTGTCGCTTGCCGAGACTTAACGAATATCTAATTAAATCACTAATTCGTTAATTGTCGTCTAAGACGTTAATAATTTTTAACGTCCTTTGTCGCTTAATTAATCATAACGATGAATTAACTAATTAATTAATTTATTTATTTATTAAACCAGTTAATAAACAAATAATTAATTCTTCTGCGAATTTGCCGGTTATACAGGTAAGCGGACTTTAGAACCCGTTGCCTCCGGTGTAACTCTTACAGGTCTTGACCGGGTCGGATACTTGATTTAGTCGGGTCTGGACACCTAAATGAAACATATCTAACCAATGTAGCAATGATTGTCTAATGTTGTCTTCGGTAAATTTTATGAAAGAAAAAGGAAGACAACGAAGATTCAAACAACTTTTATTTACCATTTTTTTATCTTACCAACTATTATTGAATCATGTTATCATAAAACTATTAGGTTTACCAAAACACTTCTTGTTAGAAACAAAGGTTGAAAATGGTAATTTTGTCAATAGTCATTGGTGTATCAAAATCAACTATTCTTTCAAACCAAATAGAAAAGTTTTATTGAAAAACTGTTAAAATCAAGACATTATAAGTCACTTTCCTTGTTACATTTAGCAAACAAGCTGTAAATCGAAAAAAACACTCAATTCAAAGAAAAGATGATGATAATTAGAAAACGTACCAATTATATTTCATAAATACACACTCAGCCCCATTCAAACCTCATATATTGTTGTTGGTTGAGACTCATTCTGTTATATGATCATTGAGTGATTAGAAACAAATTTGAACATATCAATTAAGCAAAATTCAGGAGGACAAAATGAAAACAGGGACACACATGGAGTCTAAGATTGTAGCTCTATCAGTGGCGAAGCTTGACTAGAAAAGCATATGGGCCGGAAGTGAAGGTCCAAGAATTTTTAGGTTATCGTTAGGTTTTGAAACTTAGGTTATATGTTCGGGTCGGGTCACACAACAAAAAACAGAAATATCTAATTGTTTTAATTCACTAAAATAACTGTTGTTACACATAAAAAACTAAACGATGTGAGAGAAAGGAAAATTACATGGAAACATGATTACAACTTAGGTCGCCGACCTTTAAGATCTTTGAATTCTTCTCTTAAATTAAAATAACCGGATGCTCCCACATTGGTTTTCGTTTAGCCGGATCTCTTTCTCGATTGTTACTATCCACTTCATTAGTTTCCGGATGTTCTTGAGGTTGCGGCTCACTTGTTGTAGCTTTTTGACGTTTAGTATCTTCATTTTCATTGTAAGTTTCTTCATCCTTTCTTTTGAAAAAAGAATGAATGGTTTTCGACTTTTTCATTATATCTACAACAACAAGTCAACAATCAATTAAGTATTCCAAGAACCCAAATTCAACTAAACAATCTTTATACAACATACAATACAATCATTATGCCCAATCTCATTATAATTCAACAAAACAATTAACAACACACTAGTCACTATGAGTCTATGTCTATGATTTATGCACAACTCAACAATTAACAACACGCATCTTAAAGACTTGAAGGCTGAAACAAATCAAACAATATTATGCCCAATCTCATTATAATTTATGCACATCGATTATGCCTACAATTAGACAATGAATTAGAGAGATTTTAAGATTTTACCTACTTGAGTTATGAGGAACTGAAGAAGGTCGTCGCTCGCTGTTATGATTCTGTGAAGGTCGCCGCTTGCCGGAGGACAGGGAGGAACTAGGAAGTTCGTCGCTCACGACTGGAAAAAGCCGCCAGAAGAGGGTTGCCGAGTCGCCCCGGAAAAAGGCGCGGAGGATTGGAGGAAGGTCACCGCTCGTCCCTCACTCCCTGTGTTGTTCGAGGGTTTTTTTTCCTAGAAGTTTGGATTGTTTTTTTTTTTGGCTTCTGCGCTCAAACCCAAGCTTTTCTTTTTATATTTATTTTTTTTAACAATTAAACTAATGTTTCATTAAAAAACCTCCAACTTAAAACTAATTACAATAATAACTATTTTGTAATTATGGTTTAAAACTTATAAGTATTCTAAGTTTTCAACTTAATTAAAAAAAAAAATTGGCCCGGGCCGACTCGGTATATAAAAAAGATATTAATCATAAAGAGGATGGGTCCGGACTACATATATATAAAAAAAATTCGGATTACACGGGTATAAATCACTACATCGCAGTGAAAAAACGGATGGGGCCCAAGCCCGTCCTGGCTCGGGCAATACTTCGCCCCTGGACTCTATTCAACTCTAATCTAGTTAACTTAAATACACTCTTAAAAGCATTATCATCAACTCTTAATCATCAACATTCAAAAACATTGTAGAACAACTAAGAGCTCTAGGCAGAATTTCAAGCACCATAAACGTAATGGAAACATATGATCATAAGACGATTTTTTTCCAGAATTCCAGAAAATTCACAAAGAAAGATACTAATTCGGAAGTCTACATGCTTTACCAGATCAGAAAGAAATCACATACCTTACGAGGTTTGGTGGGTTCTAATTGAAGTAGCAACCATAAAGTAGATGCATACCCCTACACAAACCACATAAAGTAGTAGCCATAAACCTTTTGACCAAAAACCCTAAACAGATTTGACGACGAAAACCTCACACAAACATGTCTACGAAAAGGAATTCTGACAACAAAAATCGTAAATATAGCTTAGTAATCTTGAAATAAAAGAAATCTGAAAGCAACCTTTGTACAGAGATGAATCGAAAATTCAAAACAATCTAGCTGATCAATTGGAGTAGCAAGTGTCCAGACGATCTGGGAATGTTTAACATCAACGCAATCAGATCATAACCAGATCGAAGATGTAGATCGCAAAACGAGAGATGAGAATATAATTTGCGTTCTCTCGAAAATAAATGTATAAATCAAATCAAACCAAACCTCAATAAACCCTAGGTTTATAGAAGAGGCAGACGGGTCAACAAGAAGCAGGTTTAAACGATCTGCAACGATTCTGAGATATATACCCTGATGGACGTTTCTTTCTTCAAATCGATATGATAATTGATGAAGATGAAGAGCAGGAAGAAGAACAAAAGAGTGGGAGTAGAGTAAATTGCCATTTTCGTCCTTGTGGTTTGCTCAAATTTGCCAATTCAGTCCAATAGTTTAAAAATTGCCAATTTCGTCCCTATGGTTTGCAAAAATTGCCAATTCAGTCCAAAACCAGCAATTTCTTTGGACTGAATTGGCATTTTTTGCAAAACCACAAGGACGAAATTGACAATTTTTTATAATATTTTGGACTGAATTGGTAATTTTTTCAAACCACAAGGACGAAATTGACAAATTTTAAACTATTGGACTGAATTGGCAATTCTGAGCAAACCACAGGGATGAAAATAGCAATTTACTCGTGGGAGTAAGAGAGGGAGAGAGAGGGAGAGCCAAAGCTTAGATAATGAGAGGTGTGTGGGGAGCTGTGATTATCACAGTGTCATGTTAAAGTCCGAAAGTATAAAGTACACGTAATTTCAAATTTCAAATGTCGTTTCTTTCTAATCTTAATTAGGGTCTGGTTGGATAAACTGATAAGAGAGGTTTAGTTATCTTTCATGCTCCTTTAAGTAGTACATAATGCTACTCTTTTTGTATTTCTTAAATTTAAGAGTTAACATAAGTAGGTAAAGAGATCCTTTATATAGTACTAAAGATAGTCGTGTAATATTATTTTTAAATCGTAAAGTTAAACTTGGTACTTTAAACGATTAGATTATTACATTTATTTTATTTTATTTTATGTAGTTAGTTGTGTGATCGTGCTATTAATGACATGACACGCTTGAAACATTTTTGAACAGCTCCGGGCACCAGTGGCGGATCTGGATCTAGGATTTTTTTTTACTGGATTCACTATTTTTTTGTGATCGAAATTCTAAAAACCAAATATCAAAATTTTTGGTTTGGTCGGTTCGGATCGGGTAAGATAGATAACACAATAATAAGCCTTAATGTCTTATAACACAATAATAAGCCTTAATGTCTTATAATGTGTTTAAAAAAATGAATAGTAAAAAGGGAGAGAAAGGAATCGAACCTAAGACCTCTTGTTTGAAACATACATCGCACACCAGTTGAGCTAGGCGTCTTTAGTTACAATCATTGGAAGCGCTGTTTTTTAAATACTATAACGCCTAATGTCTTATAATCTGTTTAACAAAAATGAAAAGTAAAAAAACGGAGCAAAAGGGAATCGAACCTGAGTCTAAGGTTTGAAAGATACAGCGCATACCACTTGAACTAGGCATCTTTTGGTTATTAGAATTCACTCCTATTATATATATGAATTCACTCCTAGTATCATATATATATTAACACTAAAATTTCGAAAGTCACTGGGTTCCCGTGAACCTGCGTTTAAAACTTAAAATAAACCCCTTTCACCGCCATTTTCTAATTCCACAAAGAGAAGGTTGTTAGACGAGACCAAGCAAGCAAGCCAAACGCAGAGAAGATATCAGCGGTTCAAATCTTCTTTTGGTAGGTGAAATTTGATATTATCATTGTTAGATCTAACGAATTTCACTGTTACGTGATAGAACAGTACTTCGGATTGTAAATGTAATTTGCAAATCGACCGGATCACCTGTTTAAACCCTAAAATTCGAATCATCTTACTCGTGCTTCTCGTATCATCTCATTTAGGTTCATTCTTACGATCTGATTGTTTTGCAGGTTTTTCGTGTTTGATCGCAGTCATATAGTTTTTCAAGCAGCGTCAGACATGTTTCGTGAATTGATCCAGTCATTCTGAGGTGAATTTCAACTCCGATTCGTGCTACAGTGAATTAAATAGGTAATTCCGGAACTGAATGCAGTGAATTTCAGATCATTTCTCTTTTTTATTTCGTTTTAGTCAAAATATTTTGTTCGTTTGTAGACTTTAGTTATTCAACGTATTGCATATTGCTTGAAATTAGAGAGAAGATATAGAGTGAAACGACTAATGCTAAACTGTCAACATGAAATTTGTATACTTTTTGTTAAGGCTCATTGGCATGTAGTTTAGGGTTTTAGGTTAGCTGAACCAGAAGATGACCACAGTGGAAGTTGCAACAGCAATGAAACTTTTTATAAAACATGACACTTTCTTCACTCTCTTTAACAAGACGTCACACTTGTGTATTAATTGCTTTGTTGTATATTATGCAATATTATTATTGTTAAGGTTGATTTCGATCTGTTTGTATGTGTACTTAGCTTTAGTAGTCTGTTACTTTCCACAAATAGAGATGGTTTCAATATGCCAAGGCTTATGTCAGACTAACTATTTGGATAATGCTTATAGAATTTTCCAAAATGGTAATTTTGGTCTTGCCAAAGTGGTTTAGAAGCTTGAAAGTATTTCACCTATGATACCATCCTTAAACAGTTCATTTTTTTCCTGAATTTGCTGTCATCAGGCAACTTTTTATTATACAATACTAGTGTAGTCATTTTCTTGACCCTTATGTCCTAAGAAGGTTAAACTATTATGCGTTGTGTGCATATGGATTTCAAGTAGCTATCTGTTAGTGGCAATCATCAATGGGCTTTATTCGTAGCTACGGTGACACTCTTTATTGTCACTATGGAAAGGGTTTTTCACTCTGGTAGCAGAATATTTGTGAGCGCATTACAAGTTTACAACGAGTGTTAAGGTGTATCAAATTATTTGTAGATAATTGCAAACACTGCAATGAGATGCAACGCTTGCTGGCGGGAGCTGGAAGGAAGAGCTATATCTACCACTTGTGGTCATATCTTGTGTATCCTTAATTTATAACCTTGTTTAAACTGCACTCTATTACTCGATTGTACTTCTTTCTAAGTAGTGAATGGAAATTAGTTCTCCTTAATGGTATTAAAACTTAAAAGGCAACGAAGATGCCAGCAAGATACTAAGTAATGATGGAGCTTGTCCTATTTGTGATCAGGTTCTTTCCAAAAGGTATAAGATCTTGATTCACATGCTTTACTATTTGAGTCATTTAATCCCTGTAAACAGATCTTGAATATTGTACATACTGGACTGCAAATAACATATCTCTTCAACCATTTAGCTGCATCATTTGTGCTCTGGCTCTTATTGACTTACGTGCATTTTTTCTTTCAGTCTCATGAGACCTGTGGATATCAATCCGAATGATGAATGGATAAATGTAAGAACACGCATCTGAAATAGTTTTCAGTTATGATATTTGCTTCAGCATGCCGTCACAGTATCCACATTGCTTTTCATGAACTATCTTTTGATGTTAGTAATCTTATCTTTGTAGCAAGTAGCCTTCTTTTGTAACTTTCTTCACTACTTCACTGCAGATGGCTATGGCTGGCATATCTCCACAAATTTGTATCCTATTAACTTGATTTGTCGATAAAAAGTTTCATTCGTTATCTATCTAGAGGGATACTGAATACAAAACCAATCTTGAAATAGAGAAATGCGAGAGAATTTCATAGACACTTGTATGTATTGCTTTAAATTAGATACATAAGATGGTTCTTTAAGAGTCCCTCTTTGTTTATCCCACTACACGTGATTATCTTTATGAACTATGTACAAGTGATTATGTGGTTCTCTGCTTAAAATTGGTTTTACAGTGAACATGTTCCTATGTACATATCTATTTTTATCCATATATGATATATCTTTCTTTGACACACATCAAGTAATGAAGAGTTCATATAAAAGCATCATGTTCTTCATAGGACAAAAAGAACTTGAAATGCAATACAAGATGAACAGAGTAGTAGCTCAGTGCAGGCAAAAATGTGAGGCGATGCAAGAGAAGTTCACAGAAAAAATGGAGCAAGTTCATACAGCATATCAGAAAATGGCCAAAAGATGCCAGATGGCAGAACAAGAAAATGAGAATTTGTCCAAAGATAAACAGGAGCTCCAAGAAAAATTTTCTGAAAAATCCAGGTCAGCTGTGTGTAAATATCAGATCACTGTTTAGAATGGTCATGGTCCGGTTAAACCAGTTTTGACAAAAGTTCTAGGCCGACGGTTTTGCATTTTGAGCCATTTTTTAATTTTTTCCAAAGTCATTAATTAATTTTTTTAAATGATAGAGAGGGTCATGGATGTAATACATATAACAAAGGCTTGTCCCTCAGATTAATACATATACGCAAATGCATATTCTAAAAATGAAATAATAAATGAATAAATAAAGTTAAGTGACCGGTTCTTTTGCACTGTGGATCCTAAGTTCCAACCCATTGGCCGGACCGTGAAACCGTGAAAACCAAAGTGTATAAATCTCAAATCGGCCGAACTAACTGACATGCTTCTGTTTGGGCAGTACTGACGGTTTCAACAGTTTATAAACACCCCTAAATGCATAGCTGTCTTCTTAGTTTGCAACTGTGATACTTAAAGCCTATATTACATTTTGTAGGCAAAAACGTAAACTGGATGAGATGTATGACCAGTTGAGAAGCGAGTATGAATCGGTCAAACGGTCAGCAATTCAACCTGCAAATAACTTCTTCTCAAGAGCAGATAATGATTTGTTTGCTAGTCCAGCTAACATGATGGATAACAGAGATCCCATGAGGAAAGGTAATCTCATTTTGTTTGTTAAAAATTATTATGATAGTACGATAACAATAGTTCATATATATAGGCGTTCATATCAAAACCTATATATGTTGATAACTGCGAGAACAACCTTTACCCTTCTACTATATATATACAAATTGACTAAAATACACGGATATATATGTATGTATGTATGTATAGATGGACAATGTTTACTTATGAAGCTGGTATTATCCAAGAAATGCTAGTTAATTATATGATGCAGATTGCTCGGTTTCCACCCCCGACACTCCAGGACCTCGGGAAGATATATGGCCGCAAACCACAAGACAGAACAGTTCAAACTCTGGGCCATTTGACATCTCTGCCAGCCCACCTGCTAAACACTCAGCAATTCCACTTGAAACCAGACGACCTATTGGCCGCCCTGTGTTTGGAGGCGGCGGTGGTGGTGGAGCAAGCAATCCGTCCATGACCTTGAGAAACCTGATACTGTCACCAATGAAGCGGCCTCAGCTATCGCATAACCGCCCTCAGTTGTTCACGTAAGTAAAATGTATTTTCACAAACTGGACCCAAAGCTGTTACTGGTAGCTGATTTTGTGCCTTACTTTCATTATTTTCCAGGCTATAGATAAGAGAAGAGCAAGCAGTTATAGTGAATGGGTCTTTCCATCTTCTTAATATGAGTAATTAAAAACAGATATACTTTCACTTGCATACTCCAAAGTAAACAGGTAGACCATAGTTTTTGATTGTTGCTAACTTTTGGGTAATCTACTAATCACCATGTGGTTATAGCAAAATTCATAAACACTTAAAAACGCAAGTCAGGCTGTTTGAATGGTTTAAAGATTTACATGGTTTTTTCTTTGTTTTATGATTCGACTTGGATTTTTCCTTAAAAAACCTGACCATGATCACCTTGATGAACCGGTGGTTCTAACTTATAACTCTTAAGGTCTGATGATTACTAGATGTCACAGGGGCGGATCCAGGAAAAAAATTCAGGGGTAGCGTTAAAAGAAAAAAATTTGCCGGGACTAACGGGGGTTCGGGGGTAGCATCCCCGAAATTGTTTTTAGGTAATTAACGGGCTTTTGATCATATTTTCAAGTCAGGATCTAACTAAAAACCATAAAATTTATTCGAGGGGTAGCGGAAAACTTGTTTCAGGGGTAGCGAAATACCGAAAACTAAAAAAATTGCACATCGCAGTAAAAGTTCAGGGGTAGCGGGCGCTACCCCTGCCCTTCAAGTAGGTCCGCCTCTGCTAGATGATCAACAAAAGTTCGGCCTAAATAAAGTATTAAGGTTTAACCTGAGCCCAAAAAAGCTCAAAAGTGTGAAAAAAGTAGTGTGTTGTGAAACTACAACCTAGTGCGAAGTGGTGAAGGTGTAATCATATTTTTAAAGAGGAGGTTAGGGTGCGTTTGGTTGTAGAAAACACACCCTGTTTTCCAGTTCTGTTTTCTAAGAAAACATGGAAAACAGAAAACGCGTTTAAATTGTAGTTTTCCAGAAATTTTTTCAACGGTGGTGTTTTCTAACTTTTAAACTAAAATTGGAAAACACTTTTTTTTTTGTTTTTCATTTTCTAGTTTTTTATTTTGGAAAATGGAAAACCCATCTTTGGTTTACAACGTGTTTTTAAAAATTTCCATGTGTTTTCTAGAGATGGAAAACCAATTTCATTTTCTAGAAAACTGAAAATGGAAAACTGGAAACATTTTCCACAACCAAACGCACCCTTAATGATTTAGTTTCTGATAAAGGTGTTTTTGGTGTAATTTAAGATAGGGGTGTGCATGGATCAGTTTGGATCGGATTTTGGCTAAAACCGAATCCAAAACCGAACCTCGGTTTTTACAACTTTTAAACCATTCGGATTCGGTTTTTTTGTTTCACATATTTTGGTTTTTGGTTTTTTACGGGTTGGATTCGGTTTTTTCGGATTCAAATCCATATGGATTTTTGGGCTAAAAAAAAAGCTAATAAATTAAATTTGGGTCTACTTATTTTCCAATTATATATTAAGTGACTACTAATTGCATTCAAAATAAAAACTTTAGAATCTATAACATTGCAAAATGATCCAATCATAAACAAATACACTAAAACAAATCCTTAACGATCTCATCTCAATCACTTAAACGACATTCAATAAAAATTAAAGTTGCATAATGATCTAATCTCAATGACTCAAAGATCCTAATGATTATAAATAAAATTTTAAAATGAAAATTTAAAACCTTTTAATAATTAAATAGATCTGTTCGGTTTTTTTTTTGAATTTTCTTTTTAGTTAAAACTGAAACCGATCCGAAATTTTGGATTTTAGAAAAGTTCAATCCAAAACCGTCCGTTTCTATTTGGATTTGGTTTTTTTTTTTTGTTTGTTTGTTTGGGTTATTCGGTTATTTTGGTTTCGAGTCGGTTTTTCGGATTCTTACACAACCCTAATTTAAGAGGAGATTAGTGACTATGTTTTAGACTGTTTAAAATAAAATTTACTGATAAACATATTTCAAAAAGTACAACTTTAATAAAAGTTTGTGTATAACACTTATCTTTTTTACATCATGAATAAAAAAAATAGTTATTTTCTAAAAAAAAAAATCTAAACAATTTAATGAATTGTAAACTTTTTCTTTTTTAGACACTTTCTAGTTTAAATTTTATATTTAGGCATTTTATTCACAATGGACAGTGTTGTAAAACGCGGAATTACACGGCATCTAGGCGCTAATTGGAACTCTATCGAGGAATTTTGGGCTAGGCGGACCATTAGCCGGTTTGGGGGAAAATCGGAAAAAGACGTACCTAGTCGGTCAAGACGATGGCTAGGCGGCGGCTAGGTGGTGTTAAATTTCAGCCGGATTTGTGTATTCCGGCGGCCGGTGAAGCCATTTTCACCGGAAGTTGGGAAGAAGAAACAGAGCAGTAGAGACGAGGAAGAAGGACGGAGGCGAGTCTGCTGTTAGGCTTTTAGGGTTTTATTTAGTTTAGATATTTTAATATTTAGTCCCTCAATCTTTTACTACTTTACAATTCATCCATAACTTATTAAGTTTTATGTTAAAACTACAAAACTAGTTAGGATATTATACATTTTATCCCCCTCTATATTTACTAGTTCACATTTGGTTCTTATATTTATAAATTTATATGAAAAAGTATAAAAATAACATTACATATATATATATTTCAAAATCATATATAAAATTAATAACCGATTAATCCCGATTAATGCTAGGCGGTAATAGACCGCCTAGTGCTTTCTACAACATTGACTATGGAACTTAAAATATCAACTGTAAAAAGGAATATATCATATATCATATATAATATATACTAGTTTTTTTTATCCCCGTGTGTTACACGGCTAACTTAAAAAAAAAACTATAAATACAATCATAATCCACGACAATTATGTATTTTTATATCTATATAAAAGTTTCTCAGTAATTATATGTGGGTCAGAGGTTTTACGACAATGACATTTAGGCGGTGGTTTCCTCTAGGATGGATGTGCAACACAGAGGGTCCTGGTTACTCATACGGACTGCGGTCGTAACGTGTCGTGGGTAACATCGTTTGTCATGATGAGACTCCCGGGTAACCAGATGTTTGCAGTTAAAAAAATAATCTAGTTACGGAAAATAAGGATTTTGTTTATTATATTAAATTGAAATACTTGGTAAATTTGAATTTAAACTCAACTTAAGTAAAAAAAAAATTATAAAATTAAATAGAATAAAATATTTTATTTATATGCATATTATTTAATTAAAATATTATTATAAATAAAGTATTATAAACATTATAATAAGGTATTGAAGTATATGCAATAAAATATATTATTTTAATATAATATATTGTATATATATACAAAGGACAACGGAACTTATGGTTCCGTGCCCTCTCCTTCAATATCACCTGCCCTTCTCACTAGGTTAAAAAACGCCGACTCCATCCAACCCTCGACGACCTTTGTAACCACCGCCGAACCTCACCTCCATCTCTCCCTCTCCGATTCAAGCTCCCAGTAGACCTCTCCCCGTCTCCTTCGTTTGCCGGCGAACCCAGAGACGACCTCCTTCCTTCCGCCCGACTCCGGTGACCTACTCCTTATCAACGACGACCAGCGACGGCCCTTCCTCGCTACCTCCTCTATTTGTAGGCGAACCACCGAGGCATCAAGCGGCGATTGGAAGACGATTTCATCACGGTCGATTAGAAGATCAATTACGTGTTCATCATGCGATTCCTCAAAGGCGAATCATGATTTCAGGTTAGTATTTTTCATACAAATTAAGGTTTCAAATCGTAAAACTACCCATTTTATCATCTCCTTCGTTTTCGTGGGTATGCAGGCCTTTCCGATTTCAACATGGAATTGCCTGCTTCCTGTTGATCTTTTGTCTTTTTCTGATCTCCATTAGGGCTTCGAGGGTGCTGGATTAGGGCTTCGAGAGGAACACACAGCTAGGTAAGTTTGTTTCCTTCATCTTTACACTTGGCGGTGTGAAAATTATATGTCATCGGATGTGTTGTGTTGAAGAGCGATTGTCATTGCCGGCGACCTTCCGCAAGCTTTTACATCGATAAACCGTCGATCTCTGGCTTGCAGGTGGTGTTTTACGAGTATCGTTTTCGATTCCGTTCCTGATTCTGTATCTACGAACCCTAACGAGACCCCTCGCTTCGTTTCTTTTGTTCTTGATTTTGTCTCTGAAATATTTTCGTTTTTTCAATCTTGGATTAGGAACATCATCTCATTACTTACGGGAGTGAGTCTTTTTGATTAAAGGTTTGATTTTTTTCACTCTGGATTTAGAATCTGCAGCTTT
The DNA here is from genome assembly GCA_039602395.1 of Deinandra increscens subsp. villosa. NCBI lineage: Eukaryota > Viridiplantae > Streptophyta > Magnoliopsida > Asterales > Asteraceae > Deinandra > Deinandra increscens. The sequence continues at coordinate 36,234,655 of JBCNJP010000007.1, read as the reverse complement.
TGGAATGTTTACGCCTCACAAGATAGTGTTTTCAGATTCAAGCCCTAAAGAAATTCAGTGATCTGAGGTGTGTTCTTTTTTTTTGTGGAATTTGATGAACATGTATAGGTGGGATGCAGACAGTATTACAAACTTAGTAGTAACTCTACAGCAATTTTGTGAATCATATAAATGATTTCAGTGGCTTATGTGAAAATCAATGATCATAGGGACTCTTTGAAAGACCTATATTATTTATCTACAGCAAGCTGCGGTTATGAGATTTGTAGATGAATGTTCAACTTTCTTTTGTAGATGTGAAATAATATAATTCCTGAACATGCATATGTGTGTGCATCATGAATTATGTACTTACATTAAGCATTAGAATATATTTGTTCTCTTTCATCATGGTTCATGACACAAAATCAAAGTCTTGATTATGAATTATGACTTCATTTTTTGCATATGGTCTGTTCATTTGTTAACTTTAATGATGCATATTTTAAAATGATTTTTATTTTTGTGCAGGTTGTATAAAGCATTTACTGATTTCAAACATTGCGTCTAGGTTTTTCAGGTCTGTTTTCTTTCAGATTATTAGTTTTATATTTTGTTTTCGGTATTGCTTTTCCTTTATGTTATGGTTGCATAGAGTTAGAGACAGATTAATACCATAATTTGAAGTCATGACTATAAAAGATCCATATTCTCTTATTATACATTGATTAAAAACCGATTCAAACTTCAAAGAATTGAAACCATTATGGATGCATAGTTTCAGTGCAAAAAATGAAAGTGAATAGAAAACTGATGGATGGAATATTTATCATTTGTTCTTCATCAATGTAATTCTCTTTAAATACTTATTTGCAATGAGATATCTTTTAGGGTGCCGCCTATTTGACGAATTACTCATGAGTTGGGATTATGTGTGTCTTCATTGTGTTTTTCCTATTTCCCAAGTTTTGATACAAATATACAATGGGCTGCTGATGGGTGTGTTGGCTGAAAACTATTTTCAGGTTTGGAGTTACCTCCTTCGGTTTCTTTTTGACCTGTTACAACAATCTGATCTGCAATTGAAAGTGAAAGGGTTGCTTTCTCAGGTTTTCATCAATTTTCTCCCAATTTATGTATTTCTCGGTTTAATAATTGTTGTTTCGACCTAAAAGAATTATCCTCATACAAAACTTTCTTATTTTGTTTATCTAATTATGTCTCAACAGTCTCTGCACAAGTAGACTAAACTACAAATATGAATTTTTGATAGAATAGGAAGACAGTAAGCAACAATAGCCTGTATAACAAGCCTGGCATATTCTTATAAATTTGTATTAAATGAGCATATGATGTTTTCGTCTAAATCTTTAATAATTAGAGCGTTCTCTATAATATATGTTATGCTGAGTTTATGATCTTATTTTGTTTGGTATTATGAATGCTTTATTTTCTGTTATGCAGGTCTGCTGCTTCTGGTGTGGTTGCCTCATATCTTTGTAAGTTAATTTGTTTGTTATGATCTTATTTTATTGGAAAATTGGCCTGTAATAATACAAGTTTTCACTCTTTGGCCAATAATAATATGAGTTTTTGAGTTGGTCTGTAATAATACCAGTTTTCGAACTATTGGATTGTAATAGTATGCCGTTAGTTTTTACTTAACGGGGTTAAATCCCTGCCTACGTGGCTGTCCACGTGGCTTCATTAATCATACGTGGCATTTTTAAGTGGGGGTTTTAAAAAGGAAAATTGGCCTGTAATAATACAAGTTTTCACTCTTTGGCCAATAATAATATGAGTTTTTGAGTTGGTCTGTAATAATACCAGTTTTCGAACTATTGGACTGTAATAGTATGCCGTTAGTTCTTACTTAACAGGGTTAAATCCCTGCCTATGTGGCTGCCCACGTGGCTTCAATGTATTTCTTTTAACAAAAGACTATAGTGGGGGCTGTTACATTAGCTCTGCCTATGTGGATTCCGATTTCTTCTTCAAACCTAGATCTGAACTTTTCCCCTTTTCTCCCTCTTTGCGGGGGCTGTTACATTAGCTCCGCCGGTGGCGATGGCGGCGGAGGGGTCGATTGCGGCCGGTGGCGATGGCGGCTGATGGGTGGGTGGCGGCAGGTGCGATGGCGACGGAGGGTGGTTGTGGCTGTTTGTACTTCCCGTTTTCCTTTTCCTTTTTTTTTTCTTTATATCTTAATAAAAAAACAAAAATGAAGTTTAGAAATATTACAAAACTAGTCCTTATACTATAGTCTTTTGTTAAAAGAAATACATTGAAGCCACGTGGGCAGCCACATAGGCAGGGATTTAACCCCGTTAAGTAAGAACTAATGGCATACTATTACAGTCCAATAGTTCGAAAACTGGTATTATTACAGACCAACTCAAAAACTCATATTATTATTGGCCAAAGAGTGAAAACTTGTATTATTACAGGCCAATTTTCCTTTTTAAAACCCCCACTTAAAAGTGCCACGTATGATTAATGAAGCCACGTGGACAGCCACGTAGGCAGGGATTTAACCCCGTTAAGTAAAAACTAACGGCATACTATTACAATCCAATAGTTCGAAAACTGGTATTATTACAGACCAACTCAAAAACTCATATTATTATTGGCCAAAGAGTGAAAACTTGTATTATTACAGGCCAATTTTCCTATTTTATTCTATTTTTGTTGTTTTTTGAACTAAAGTTGTATTGTTGTTTCAAATAGAATCTTTTGTTGTAATTGCTATTGCAGCAAAAAAATATAACTTTGCTTTAACCTACTTTAAGTATATTATTGTGGTTCATAATCCACTTTCTGACTACTAAAAGCTTCAAAATTATTCTAATATTTGGTTGTTTATATGATGTAGGTGGAGTGATTTGGTTCTAAGACTACATAAAAAGATGTATGAGCTGGATAGTAAAGAAGACATATTCTTCCAGGTATTTAGTTGATTGAACGAATAGGATATAGGATATTATATAATATAAAAATTATGAGAGCTTAGGTGTAGATTGTATTATCCTATATATACAAATATCAACTTCATTGTACCATTTTTTAAACACAATGTACAATTTTTAAAGCATATAATACAAACATGTTAACTTTTTAGGTACAACAGTCCATTGCCTTATATTTTAGTTTCCTACCCACCACACAATTTAAAGAGGGCAGAGAGTACAGTACAGAGTACAGGAGTGGAGGAGACGTGCTCTTGCATTTGTGAAAATCACACCATACCTCATGGATGCTCATCCTTTCTCTTCTCCCTTCAGTCAGTACATCGCTGGACTCCCCACCTTCGACTACTTATTTTGATACAGTGAGAGGTTGAATGAGAGAAAAGACTCTCAGTCGAGGATCAAGAGGGGATATCAATTTCTGTTTTTGGTTACTATTTTGTTTGATCGCCTGTTTTGTTTTTAGGGTATTTCTTTGTTGTGGTTAATCATCTCTTTGGTTTCGTTTGTTCAGGAATTCACAGTGGTGGTGCTAACGCAGTCACAGATGAGGCTGATAATAGGCTTGGAAAGGGTTTCAATTCCAACTCAATGAATCGCATATGGCTAAACTGGGCGACTTCTGAGTTGATGTATGTGTCCTTTTAGTTATGGTTTCTTATATGGTTCATTGGCCGTTGGGGATAGGGTTTCTCATTGTTGTGAAAACAAAACTGCTTATTTTGAACAAGTGGCGACACTCTCCCGGTGCTCTTAAGGTGCTCCGTTTCACTTTTTAAGGCTTATTCTTTTACTTAATTGTGTAATTTATACCTAATCACATACATATGCACCATTGATGGATGATTCCACTGTCTAATTACAATATTTCTGATCTCATCTTTGACATATCCATTCACGGTTCATTTCAACCGTTTTTTCTTGCAGATGCTCGAAATATCATTCAGTAGTTTTGTTTGGTGTGTGTTCTTTTTGTCCCTTTTAGCTATATGGATCGTTTTGTTGTTCTTCCCCTCATTCTGTTTGTCAATTCTTTTTTATCACAACAACCCATGAATCCTCCTTGGATGGTGTTTTTGTAGTATATTTCTACCAATCATATAGATGTTTTCTTCTATTAACATTTAATCATGCATAACTGTTGACTATTGATGCTAAAGATAATTTTGAGGAAACTATTCTAATGCAAGCAAAACATCAAAATAACACAGGAGGTGACAGAGACTTAGAGGATAGTACTCAAGGAGGTAAATGATAATTATATTGAACACATATTTAGTTATAACGTTAATCATTATTGGTGTGACTTTTTCCATAACATAGCAAAATTCTATGCCTGAATCTCTGGTTCTAATTCTAAATACATCTTATAATAACATTTTTGTTTAATTAGCAATAACTTCATTATTGTTTAGGATTGTGGACTTCGGGATTAAATCACATAGGTTTTCTTATATTGTTGCTTTATTAAATGATGGACATAACCTGTTTGATGAAATGTTTAAGTAAGCTGCTTGCTTGATCTTTTTGACAAAATTACAGTCCGAGTTGTTGAATGGTAGCTTATATTTTTGGTTGATAAAATTAAATGTTTTCTCAAAGAATTGCAGGTTAAAAGATGTATCCTTTTCACAGGCTTGACATCACCAAAATGTGCAAATCCAAAATTCTGGGTAAGATTCTTAGAGAAACCAAAGCTACCTGTGTTCTTTTCTATTACATAATGTGCAAACCCAAAATTCTCAAACACCTTCTAGAACTTGAATCCTCAGGAAATAATGAAGTTGGGACGTCTTATGAGTTGATGAGAAGAAGAGGCAACAGTTGAAATCTCTCAAGAATGTGGTAAGTAGTATACATATGGTGAATATATGTTTGATAGTTGGGCATTATTAATACTTTCATTATGTACCTTATTCACCACATTTCATATCCTTACTTCTACAAGTAGTTGCTTTCTAGGATCTGGCTATTGGTGTGGAATTGTGTTTGTTTAATTTACTTTTGGTCGACACTTAATGTTAACACTTATGTTGTTTCTTTGATACAATATAAGCTTGAATGCGGTACAAAGTAGGTGTTCATGAGATAGAACGTCTTTTTATATTCTTATGGTTTGGCTAACCGACTTTCTAAAATGGTCCGACTCCGTCGCGAAGCGCGGGTCGACCTACTTGTATATATACAAATGACAAATTGTCGTCAGTATCCCTGCACTATTACCACCACCCAACCAATTAATCATAAATGCTTATACTACGTTACAAACGAAACCGGCACTCCTGTAGCAAAGAGCCCGAAACATGAAACACAAACATATATCCCATTCGGGCACGACAGAACATATACTGCAATTTTCATTTTTTTAAATGTTAATCAGGTTTGCAGGTGTGCAGGTATATCATTCATCTTCTGTTTAGGTAGATTCTTGAGTTTCCTTCAATTGAAACTTTTCAGATAATGGGAATGATGACATTGATGATGATGACTGGTAAGGATGCTTATTTACATAGAACTTTAGATACCGCAGCAACGCGCGGTCGATTTCTAGTTATATATGTAATGGAAATATTATCTTGAATAAAATATTAAACTTAATATTAAAATTTAGTATAAGTATTTTGATAATTATTTATTAAAATTTTAACTTAATACAAAATTTATGGTGATGACAAGTGTCATTTTTTTACTAAATAAACTTTTACCAAACTTTTTGTTTATTATATAGTATAGATATAGATGTATATGAATTAATTTTTGTTTTTGTCTATGAGGTTTGGTCAATTTAACCATTTGAGTATTTATTCTCATTTTTTTATTTAATGGTCTAAGGTTTTTAGTTTTTAGTTGGTTAAGTCATTTTTGAGTTAATTACGGTTTGCGTCCCTGTGGTTTGGTGACTTTTACTACTTGAGTCCAAAAGTGTAAAAATTTTCATTTAACACCCCTGACGTTTGTATTTCTTATCTATTTGAGTCCTCGTGACTAACGGAGTTTAAATTTTCTGTTAACTTAAAGGGCATTTATGTCATTTTACCTGATAGGGGCTATATATGTAAATTTTTAGGCTTTTAAATTATAAGGACTATTCTTGTAATTACCTAATATAAATATATAAAAAAAAAAACCACCGCCCCAACATAAAAACCTCATTTCACTCTCCGACCTACTCTACCGTCTCCGCCCCCTCACCGCCGCATCCTTTCTTCCCCGCCCGTCCGATCCCTCGTCCACCACCACAAAAAGACATACCGCACCCCTCTTATCCCCAAACCCCAATTCTTCCAAATCCTAAAACCCATCGACCACCCAACATTCCTAATCGGAACTCTAACCGCACCTCCCCGCTCTTGTTCCAATTCCATCTTCCTTCAATTCTCTGACCATTTCGCCGGTGTTTGTTGCGACATTCTTGAACTCGATCTTTGGATTATTGGCCGGAGAATCAGAGTTCTCGCCTAGAATTTCCTTCCAATCAAACCTCACGGTAGATATTTAGAAATAATCAGGTTGAGTTTTGATCAAATTGAGGATATCTCTACACCGAATTTCAGTGCTTTTTATTTGAACTTTGTTTCTCTTATACATGAAGAGAGTATTATTCCTCGTCATTTACTTCACGATTATTGAAAATCCGTTAGCCCTGTTACAAATGTTCCTTGTACCGGGGACGGCGACGGAGGAAGAGGAGCGAGAGAGATCTTGTACCGGTTCTCAAAGAAAGCTTCAAGGAATCAGATTTGTGGAGGCCGTGTAGGAAAACCGTTCGCAAATTTAAATAAAAATAAATACTTTATTTAGTACGATTACAACAAATGAAATAACCTATTCTATTACAATACAAGTGGAAGAAATTAGATCTACTCCTATTACAATTACAAGGAAATTAATTACGTTACAAGGAAAAATAAAGATATACAATACAATGAAATGAATAAAAATTACACTGAAATGAAATTACATACAAATGAAATGAAATATACGGATTTGAATGTAAGAAAAATAAAGACAGAAAGTTCAAGAAAAAATTTTTGAATGATAAAATACAATTGAAAGTCAAAGAAAAAATGATTTGGGAAAAATCTTTTTATATTAGTTTAAGAAAACGAGAAAGGTTCCAAGGAACCTTGGCGAAGGCTTCGGGTCAAAACCCGGGTCCCTTAAAACAAATTCCGGGTCTAGCGAAGATCCGTTTTGTTTACCAGGGTACAATCGCCTAAACCGTATTGTACGGCCGGGATAACTCTAAGCTTGAAGTTTACCTTCGAGTTCTTGAAGATCCTGACGAACAGGAAGAAGATTGGAAGAAAGTTTTGAGAAGAGGAGGGAGTTTTAAGAGAGAAAGAATTCTTGTGAATTCTGGCGTGTCTATCCTCAACTAATGAGGCTGTATATATAGTGGTGGGAATGACTTGTTGAGCACACAAAAATAATTCGTAGTCAAACTTTGCATTAAACGTCTTTAATGCAAATTGATTTCTAATTAACACGGAATTACCTTAATTAGCTCAAACGCGTTTCCAGCTGTTAATCCGGAGGACTCCGCGTTACAGCTGTTTTCCGGAAGAACTGATCTTCCGGTCCGTCCCAACTTCAACCGGAAGAATTTCCGGTTCAACTCAGTTCCGCTTGAACTTCAACCGGAACCACTGTTCAGGTTGAACTCGGTTCCGCCCAGACCACACAGGTCCGGTTGAACTGGTTCCGCTTGAACCTCTCTGCCCAGACCACACAGGTCCGCTTGGACTTCAACCGGAACACCTTCCGGTTGAACCCAAAAACAATAAGGCGGATGCGAGCGTGCGAAGTGCAAAGTGCGCCATCAAAGCGCCACATTGCGCCTCACACGCCCACGCCACGCGCGCGCGTGCGCGTGCGTGTGCGAGTGCGAGTTAGGGGTGCTTCGCACCCCTCAGGGTCCAAGGGATGTGTCCTACTAAAGGAAACAATAGTTGGTAAGGTTCCCACCTTATAAACCACTTTTGGTTTCAATCCCCAACCAATGTGGGATGAGTTAACATGCTATACTTAGCATTTTTCTCTCTAATTTTCGCAGCTTCACAAGTTGCGAGACCTCAACTTTGAGCTTCGATATCTCATTCATACGAGCTCGGATTTGGACGTGGTTTGATGCGTTGGAAAGCCCTCACAACGTACTACACAAACCCATTAAATACAGAGGAAACAACCTATGTTATCTGTATTTTATTTTAGTCCAAAGTTGGTGAAAAACTCATTTTCACACTTAGTGAAAAAAACTCATTTTCCACTAGTTTTTCTCCCAAAATTCCAACAGTCCCCCACATGAATGGTTATCGATCTATTCTTCAAGAATCAAAGGCAATTTCGGCAGTCCAGTATTGCAGGATAGGTAGGTGTCCCCTTTGAACCTTCCTTTGTGAAGCATACTTGGGTTACTGGTGTTTGGTAGACGCGATGTCTTTGAACCAACCGACCGTTTGTGTAACCGTTATTACACCCACACAACACTTTCCCTAACTTGGTTAGCCCTCATTGTCGTGTCCAATCAAGGTCCTGGAACACTTGCCTGGTTCTGCTAGAGCTCTAGGATTTGTGCCCAACAAATCCATTCGAAGCGACCGCACTTCTCTCTTGCATAGGTGATTACCACAATCATTAAAAGCATTGGTATTATGATTTACTCAAAATCATCTATGACTTACACAAAGTCATTGACCATCGTATGCTTAACCTCACACATTTCACTGTTTGGTGATGGGAATGGACTAGGAAGTACACAACTCCCTTGTAAGATTTTAGGGTACTCCCCCACAGTGACCTTAGCCAATGCGATTAGGTTGTCCTATTGAACCTAGAGCCTGGGATCTCCATTTTCATAGGTTAGGTTTTCCTTCGCATCAGCTTTCAACCCAATGGGCTTTAGTCCCATTCCCCTTGACGACTTCAGAACTAACTCTTTGCTTAAGCCTTTTGTAAACGGATCCGCTGTGTTATCTTTTGACTTCACATAGTCAATTGAGATAACTCCGGTAGAGATTAGTTGTCGTACCGTATTATGTCTACGTCTAATGTGCCTTGATTTGCCATTGTACATCATGGATTGGGCGCGCCCAATTGCCGATTTACTGTCACAATGTATGCAAATAGCCGTCATTGGCATAGGCCACCTTGGAATTTCTTCCACAAATTGACGTAGCTATTCCGCCTCTTCACCAGATTTATCCAAGGCGATGAACTCAGATTCCATTGTGGACCGCGCTATAACGGTTTGCTTAGCCGATTTCCAAGCAATAGCCGGGCCACCAAGCGTGAACACATACCCGCTTGTTGATTTGGAATCCTTTATATCCGAAATCCAATTCGCATCGCAGTATCCTTCGATAACTGCTGGATCTCGGGTATAATGCAGTCCATAGTCTCTCGTGTATCTTAAGTACCTTAGTAAACGAGTCATTGCTTTCCAATGTACCGCGCACGGATTACTCGTGTACCAGCTTAGTCTGCTCACAGCATAAGCCAAATCTGGTCTGGTACATGTCATAAGATACATGAGACTCCCAATCACCCTTGAGTACTCTAACTGAGCAACCCCTTTTCCTCTATTCTTAGCAAGATGAAGGGTAGTATCAACCGGAGTTTGAGACACACTCTTATCTCCTGCGTTGAACTTCTCAAGGATTTTGTCCACATAGTGAGATTGGCTTAAGACAATACCATTTGGGGTTCTGATGATTTTTACACCGAGTATCACATCTGCGAGCCCCATGTCTTTCATGTCAAATCTCGCTTTCAACATGTCTTTAGTAGCTTTGACCATCTTATCATCACTCCCAACGATAAGCATGTCATCTACATAAAGACATAGAATCACATAACCTCTAGGTGTGTCCTTCGCATAGACACACTTGTCGCACTCATTTATTTTGAATCCGTTGTCAAGCATGACACGGTCAAACTTCTGGTGCCATTGTTTCGGAGCTTGCTTCAAGCCATACAAAGACTTGACGAGTCTACACACCTTGCCTTCTTGGCCAGGAGCGGTAAAACCCTCAGGTTGTTCCATGTAGATCTCTTCTTCTAAATCACCGTTTAGAAACGCGGTTTTTACATCCATTTGGTGAACCTCCAAATTTCGTAAAGCCGATATAGCAAGCACCAACCTTATCGAGGTTATCCGAGTAACAGGTGAGTAAGTATCAAAGTAATCCAGACCTTCCTTTTGTCTGTATCCTTTGATCACTAGCCTCGCCTTATACTTGTCAATGGAGCCATCGGCTTTCAACTTCTTCTTGAATATCCACCGATATCCAAGTGGTTTGCAACCCTTAGGATCAAAATGTAGAAAAAAACCAGACCAAAAACGGATTAGAAATGAAGATTTTAGGCCTAAAATAGCCTAAAATTCGAGCTGGTCACGATCAGGTAATTAAACACATTATAAGTTACGAAACTTGCCTTATATCACAAAAGTAGCTCTGCCACAATAGGGGTGAGCGCTGAACCTTAGACCTGGAGGTCACAGGTTCGAATTTGGGTGGCCACAAATATTTTTTTTAATTATTTTTTATTATTTTTTATTATTTTTTATTATTTATTATTATTAATTATTATTTTTTTTATTTATTATTTTTTTTCCTTTCATTTCTTCTTTATTTACTTATTTTTCTCCTCTTTTCGCTCGTACACCTTCGTTACTTATCCGAATGACCTCAAACTTTAAACACAAGTTTGAAATATATGAAAGAACATCATGAGATCATAAAATGTGATTTTCAATATTTGCGGATCGCCCGGTTAATTCCCGAACGCGCACGGAAACCAAAATTTCGCTATTCGTGTTTCGACCTCCGACTTCCACGAAACTTCACACGTACCTACTTGTGTGCGTGACTAGTATTACCCACAAGTTTAATACGTGTTCGGATTCGCGAAATCACTCGGTTTGACGTAAATAACGAAAACGATCAAATTAGCGATTTAAAAGAAAAGAAAAGCCACGTTTCTGTCTTCTAAAATTACAGGTTATCTATGTGACAAGACTCAAGCATGGGGAAAGGGGGAGTATGAAGTATCTGTCACAAGTGGATCTTGAAGTTCAAAGATTATTTGAAAGTGCGTGAGCGTTGGATCGGTTTGGTCGATTACAATCGTATACGTGAGAATATGTGAGAAAACAAACACAAGCAAGGTAAATAAACTCAATCTCTCATTAATACGTGATTACAAGAGAATCAGAGTACACAAACTAACTCACAGACAAAAGTTCGCTCAGCTCTCAAAAACTTAACAATTACAAAGACACAAACACTTATATATAGCCTACGGGTGTCCGAACTCCCTGGCTTGTCCGAACCTCAGGTTCGGCCAAGGCTCGGCCAGGGTTCGGCCGGAGTTCGGCCACCAGACCAAAACCTAGAAATCTTCATGTCTTCATTTGATCCAGCTCATTGTCATATCGTGTATCAACAAACTCCCCCTTGGCAATAGCTGGACCGTTCTTCATCAGCTTTGAACATTTGCAGCAGCCCCATCATCCTTCCAAACCAACTCATGGTTATTTCCAGCAAAGATGTTGAACGCAAAGCAAACCCTTATCACCCTTTGGAACTTCAGCGCTTGATCCATGTAATCAGGGTGATACAGGATTGGATTGTGATACAACTCGTCAATATCAGCCTTTGACAAGTTAATCAGCCACATCGGATCATAGATCTTCCAACCCGGTTATCTTTTCTCAACACAATCACTGCTTCTCCTGTCTTCTCATTGTAATACCACCATCTCAGATCTTTGATAAAATCTTGTTGCATCTTCATCAATGGTATTTTCTTCATCAGCTCTGGCTTCTTTGGAAACACCAAGATTATCAGCCTCTCGCCCGTTCTTTCGTGAATTCTTGTTCGGGATCGCCGTCTTTTTGGCTTTTGAGGATCCAAAAATTGAAATCCCTCCTGACATTCCCTCTCAAGAGTCTTCTTGAAATGCATACCCAACCAATCATTGCCATAACAGCAAAATGGCTTTCTTGTCAGCTCACGAATATCCCAGATCGGCAAACTGCTGAAATCTTTGGCACACTTGAAGTACTGGATTCCATGTTCACGTTTAATCCCATAGCACTTCAAGCTTGAAGCATACATCCAACTTATAATCTCCCCTGACACATGACCTTTGAATTTGAAAGACGATCTTTGCTTGACAGGCTTTGGAGGCGGTACATAATTAGCATGAAATGCCTTCATGAACTCTTCAAAAGTCTGATTCTGTTTCTGAATCTTCGCCTCCTTAACCATTGGGTCTTCAGGTTTCTCAGATTCTTTCTTTCTCAATATTTCATCAACCTCAGCATCTTTCTCTTTCGGAAACACCTCAAACTCATCACCACTAGATTGATTGAAGTTGGAGTACAAATATGGATATTCTTCTTCTGTAATATCCTCTACTTCAATCTCTTCATTAAAAATACCCTCCACATCTTCATCAGACTCTAGTTCTGGATCTTTGAATTTCTCAAGAGCTTTCTCAGATGCTTTCTTCATTTCCTCACCATTCAAATCAAAAACCCGTTGTAACTCTTCAGCCGTTAAATCTCCAACAAATTCCCCTTCTTCAAGCGTCTGTAACATATCAGCAAATTCACTCATTGACTTTGCAGCTTGATCGAAAGGAATTGAAGTAATCGGCACCGCTTCTCTAGAGTCTTTCTCCATCTGGGAAGATGATGTTCCAGCACCCGAACCTGCGGTTCTAGATGGGCCTGGTCCACCACCAACATTCCCTTTAGGATCATCCTGATCGGGATCATCATTCAAAAATCGCAACGGATCTTCATTACAGCCCGAGCCATCTCTAATCTCCCCCTGAGCATTAAACTTCTCCATTAAGAATTTTAACTGCTCATTCATCTCCAGAAGCATCTTGGATTGGTTCTGACTAACCTGTTTCAATCTCACAATCTCCTGATCTTTAACTTCATCCCGACTTTGGATAGTTACAAATCGCTGATTCAAATCTTCCTTATCTAACCGCAGCACTGTAATCATCTTCTCTTGGGCTTCAGTTTTAGCCTTCAAGGCATCAATCTGTGATTGCTGATCAGATAAAGCGCTTTGCAAGATACTGACCTGAGAAAAAGAAACCGAGCCTTCTTCAAAGTTAAAAATTCACATCCGGTGTAGAATGAGTAGAAGCAGTTGTAGTAGCAGTTGAGAACACCGGAGTTGTAGATCCCATTTGCTGATTAACAAACTGCGCACCAGCACTTGCTGAAGGTGCTGTGCTAACAGTTGTCGACCGATTGGCATTCATTAGGTTTTGCAGGAAATCAGCTTGCACGTCAGACACTGAAGTCCGAACAGTTGTTGTTGCTTCAGATACAGAAACAACAGGAGTAGCTGATGTAGAAACACCAGAACGAGGCTGTAATATGAACTGTTGTACACCTTTCTTCTTCTTCTTCATCCTACCTCTAGCCACTGATTTCTGCCTCTTTTTTCCTGAAAGAACTGACGATGAACCAGTAACAGTCTTTTTATTTTGGGAGATTTACATATATCCCCTTACTAAAGCAATCAATTACATATATACCCAAGGCTAAAATTCATTTACATATATCCCCTTTTGTATATAAAATTACTCAAATACCCTTAAACAAAATATTTAAAACAAAAACAAAAAACACAATTTCTCTCTCTTTCCTTGGATCCTCTCTGCCTCTCTATATCTAATCTCTCTCTAAACAATTTCTCTTTGTACAAATTGAGTAATGTTGCTTCTTTTAAATTGAATTGGGGATTTTGCTCATTACGGTGCCGCTACTACAAAACGCAGAGTAACAAGGTCTAATTGTTTCTTTCATCATCTGACCCTAGCCCATCGACAGTTTTAGGATCGACAATTTAAGGAGGGGAGTGATCATTGGTTTGTTTTTATTTTATTATTTTAGAAGGTATCCACGTTACATCTATTTTGGGTGGAGGATTTGAATTGGTTTTGATTTGTTTTACTTTCCATATTTTGTGTGTTTTTCCCGTAGTTCTTGAGGATACAAAAACTTTGGAGGGTTTTTTGCATTAGCTAGTTTTTGATTTTATAAACATTCTGCTTTAAGATCTTTATTCTTCTCTATTGATCTTGTGTGCGTTTCTTTCTTTACTTCATGAGGATACAAAAACAAGTGGATGGTTTTTGCATTCGATAGTTTTTGATTTTATAAACATCCTGCTTTGAAGTTATTTATTCTTCTCTGTTGACCCGCATCTCGTATTGAGTTTTTCGTATCACTTTTAGAAGCATTTGGAAGTGGTTGGAAATATATAATTAAAGATCCGTATCTCGTATTGAGTTTTTTGTATCACTTTTAGAAGCATTTGAAAATGGTAGGAAATATATAATTAAAGATATCAAGAAGGTAAAATATATATATATTAATAAGGGTAGAATAGTCATTTAATAAATTATTTTTAAAGAGTTGGGTAACTATGTAATTTATATATTTAAGAGAGGGGATATTTGTAATTGAATTTTAGACTTGGGTATATATGTAATTAAAGAGTTTAATAAGGGGATATATGTAAATGCCCCTTTTATTTTTGCCGGTAACCACATTAGCATCTGAATGA
>JBCNJP010000007.1:36099267-36219607 GCA_039602395.1 Deinandra increscens subsp. villosa | reverse complement strand
GAACTAACATAGCATACTGCCAATTCAAATCCATTTCTTCTTAATGATCATAATCTATCTGATCGTAATCTTCATTTGTCAATTCGACATTACTAACAGCACCAGTAATAACCCCGAAATATGAAGATACCAATTCAACCATTAAAGCATTATAATCATTGGTAGTTTGAGCAGATAAAGCATTATGAATCGAAGAACTAGGAACAGAAACCGTACAACTAGCAAAATAACTAGGAGTTTCCGATTTACCTGCAATAAATGTTGTAGGGGGTGCAGAACTAAGAATATTAGATTTCCCAGCATTCATGGTAGAATCATTTTCACCATGATACACAGCAGGATTTTGAACTTATGCAAGATGTGATTTATTCACCATTAACTCCATATCTCTAGCTTGGATTCTTTGAATCAAATCATTAAATGATAATCCCGGATAATCTTTATCATGAGTGATCATCATCACATAATTCTCCTAGTTCTCTAGCAAAGCCTCCAAAATCTTTTCTTTCATATATGCTTCTTCTTTTGTAAGACTCACCAAGCGCATTTCACTCATTAAATGAGCGAACCTTGCAATCAGATTTGGGATCGATTCATTTTGATAATGCTTGAAGCTGTCAAATTCTTTTTTCAAAACCTTTTGTCAACTTTTCTTATATTGTTCATTGCCTTCACATCGCCTTTCCAAAGCATCCCACAAACTCTTTGATGTGTAGTTACCCGAATATTGATGTAGTAACTCTTTAGGCAAAGCCATTGTCAAAGTACCATATGCTTTCTTTTCAGCTTGATATGCTTTCTTTTGTTCAGATGACATCTTTCTTTTAAGTACGGGTTCCCTTGTTTCATCTTTAGGATAAACATATTGATCAGTAAATGACAACCACATATCAATATCATTAGTATCAACGTTCGTTTCAAATCTTTTAACCCAACTATGATAATCTTCCAATTTTAACAATTTGGGAACTTTCTGACTTGTACTGATTTCATTATCATAGTTTGCATCGTTGCTTGAACCAAATTTTAAATAGCTGCAAACGCTTGAAAATCGGACATTTTGTATATTCTGGTTACTGTTCACCTGAACCTGTTCCGAACCTCGTCTGAACTTCTTCCAAACCTTAGCCGAACAGAAATCGGCCGAACTCTTGCCGAACCTAACCTTCGGATGAACCAACCGAACCTTTACCAATCTTGTTCCGAATTTTGTACGAACATAAGTCCAACTATATCCGAACGTGGTCCGAACCTTGATCGAAACAGAAAAGAGCCAAACGTTGTCCGAACGTAGAGTTCGGAGCGGTTATTTCTGAGTTGTCCAAACTTGAAACGAACTCAAGCACCCTTGACACCATTTTCGCGATTTTGAGAAAATTTGAACTAGATTTTTGACAAGAACTCAAATAAAACCAATAGAAATGTTTTAGAAGAAGGTTTTCACAGAAAAGGATATTTGAGATGATCAAATGAACTAAAAAATGAGTAACATTTCCGCTAAAACTCAAAGTTTGACTAAAAAAATCAGAAAAACAGAGATTTCCGATCAGTTGATTGAACCAAATGCTCTGATACCACTTGAATATGCGTGAGCGTATGATCGTCTACTCAATCGTATTAAAATCAATGTTAAACGAGGATGACACGAGATGTAAATACAAAGGATTTGTATTAGACCACAGAGAAACACCACAGAGTTCACATACAAGATATGACCAAGAAGCTTCCTAAACAATACACAAGACATTCTATTTATAGTGCTGAAATACGATGGGCCGAACCTCAGGTTCGGACCAGGTTCGCCTGTGTCCGAACTTGGAGTTCGCCCAAGGTTCAGCCACTAACAAACTTGCACATCTTGTCTTGCACTCGCTACTTCACATGACAATCAGGAACTGTGTATCAACAGATTTAAACATTAGCAATAAATGTTGATAAATTATAAGTTTTAAAGTTTATTATACAAACTTAAGTATTTTATAATCGTTACACAACATTTAATATGTCGTTCATAACAACTTTTATAAAACGTATCATGGAAAAATATAGGAAAAATGAATTTTAATAATACAAGTTTTACCTTATTGGCAGATAATAATACGAGTTTTGAAATTTCCTTACAATAATACGAGTTTTGTGGGTATTGATTTACAATGATTCACCGTTCTTTTTTTTTACTAACGGTGTTAGTCCGTTTCCTACGTGGCAGGTGCCACATCAGGTGCCACGTAGGAGGAAAACAGTCCATGTCAGGTGCCACGTAAGCAACAGACTAACACCATTAGTAAAAAACTAACGGTGTATCATTAGAATCCAATACCCATAAAACTCGTATTATTGTGAGGAAATTTCAAAACTCGTATTATTATCCGCCAATAAAGTAAAACTTGTATTATTAAAATCTATTTTTCCAAAAATATAAGTAAGATAAACTATAAGTTAATTAAATAAAATTTTCTCAAAAAAATAAATGGATTAACAAATCCTAAACGTAGTTTTTTAAGACATTATGTTCATTTATATATCTTGATGGATTTAATAAAAACTTATTAAAAGACACTAAATAAAGGGTCATTTATGATAAGTTTTTAAGGTTCTAAAAAGAAATTTAGAAAAAATGAAATTTTTTGACAGGACGCGTTTTTTTTTTTCCGGTCATGTCGCCGGCGGTGAAAGTTTTCTTCACCGGAAAACTTCAAAACCCATTAAAGCTTCTGTTTCTTCATCAAATCTCATTTTAATCGTCCTTAATCATCAGTTAATCATATTTATGAGCTCAAACCGACCATTAATCACGTTTTTATCACCTATTTAACGATTAGAACGTTGGATTAAATCAAGACTTTAAACCCGAATTAACTCATTGTGGTGATGTTTTCGACCCTATAAATCTGTCCTCGATCTTCCCTCAGCCTTTGCGTACATAACCTCATCGAAATCACCTAAAATCGTCACTGTTTCTACATTTTTTTTCTCTTCGCCGGCATCGACCCCCGACAATCTCCGACCACCTGATTTTCGTCACCTTTAAGGTAAGTTTATTACATCATTCAAATCGGTTTTTCATTCTGAACAAAAGCCATATGATTACTTGAGCAATCACGTACGAATTGATGTCCAATTTCGTGTTCTAAGTTCTAGGGTTTCGGGTGTTAGGTTTTGGGAGGAAGAAGATGATTGACCATAAAATATAAAAGAAGTATTTTCAGATCTTCAATAAAAAAGCTCGATCTGGCCAAGTGGTTTACAACCTGTTTGGTGTGTGGGAGGTCTCGGGTTCGACCCAGCCCCACCACGTTATTTTTTCTTTTCTTTTTGAAAAACCGTATACGGATCGATTCTATGGATGAGACGGAAGTTTTGTCATTGATTCATGTCGAATGATTACATGTCGAAGGAGTATACAAACGTTTAAGCTCTGGGCGAGGTCGGACAAAACCTCTTCTCTCAACACACCAATAAAATTCCCCCTAGCTTAAAGCACAACCATCCAATTGGAACCGGCATGTATGATAATGGTTCACTTCATAAGTTGTATCCGGAAATTGTAAAGACACACGAACATCACTGCATCTTGATAATAATCTTCAATCTTCACCGAATTGTAACACATTCTGATCTTTATGAAAACAGACACGATCAGCATCTTCAATCACGGAAATTCCCCATCAGCATCAAATCCATCCCAATATATTACTCCGGTAAACGTATATCTCGTTGCAGACTGGAATCTGACCAAGTCTTTCGACAACTCAAGAAAGTATCGGGCATATGACAGAAAGTTCCAAACCATAATTGAAAACTTTGACATATCGGTTTGCACGAACATCAGAATATACCACATTTCCATGAAGATCAAATTCCACCATCATCCCTGAACTGATTGCTTTTGAATATTCACTTTTTCAATTACAAAACTTTGAAAGTTTAGAGTCCCCATATCGATTCTATGGATGAGACGGAAGTTTTGTCATTGATTCGTGTCAAATGATTACATACACCGAAGGAGTATACAACAATTAAGCTTTGGGGGAGGTCGGACAGAACCTCCCCTCTCAACACACAGACACAAGACAGAAACTTGCAAAGAAATACAAAGACGAAACTATTTATACTTCTTCATTCTGTCCGAACTGGGTAACCTCCGAACCTGCTCCGAACTTCCTCCGAACTTGGAGTTCGGACCACCTTCGGACAACTCCGAATCTGGAGTTCGGCTGAGGTTCGGACCTCAGTTCATGTTTTCGACAAATCAGTCTGTTTGACAATTCGAACAGTAACGGCCACACAAGGTTCATGCATCAACACTTTTGTGTTTCTTTTATTAATCCATGAAGTAACAAATTTTCCAACCCCATAGATCTAAGTTTATAAATTGTTCTAAAATGTATAAAATAACCACCTTTTAAGTCTCACTAACATATTAAATATTTACAAACATTTTAGAATTAATACTATATATGTATGTATTCTTTAACAAACTTATTTAGTAGTTACTTATTAACTTAAGAAAATCAATTAGAAATTTATTTAGAAACTTATCTATTGATTGCCAAAGCATTTTATAAATTATAAGTATTCTATTATTGATGTTCATAATACGAAACCTCGCTCTCTGATAAAACTCTGCCTAAACACATTCATTTTTAAGAAACATTTATTCGGTTACATTTTCACACCTTAATAATTTGTCATTCATTCATTTACTTAAATACTTATTCAATTATTTAATTCATTAAGCTATTGACCTAATCATTTATTTAAATAATTATTTATTTACTAATTAATTTAATTAACTAGTCATTCAGTTATTTAATTATTTAATTATTAATTCATTAAATTATATCGAGTAGTCATTTATTTATCTATTTAACCATATATTTACTTAGTTTTTTAGTCATTTATATATTTGTTTGATGAATCATTTATTTATTAAATTTACTTGTTTATTCATTTAATGAGTCAGTTATTTATTTAGATAACAAACTTAGTTGTTTTGTCATTATCTATTTAACTCCATAATTATTTATCACCAAGTCACATAATGTTACGTCATGATCTTCTCCAAATCCTCAAGTCCACCGAAACCCTAGACATCTAGAAACTCTGTTATTCGTCCTCGTAATTCTAGGTTAACCAAATTCGTTATTCGTTTAGGATATCCTTGAACGTGAATCATTCTTGTTTCTTCAAGCTAGACATTAGCTAATTAAGGTGAGTTCATAGCCCCTTTTTCTTTAATTTTTCCAGACCATTTTGGGGTGAAAAACACTCATAAACACTTTCATTTATCATTACTTTATTTCCAGTTAAACATATTATTGATCATGCTTATCATCATGAATCATTGCGAAACATAAATCATTCAAATATTTATCATTTTCATGCAAAGTCAAATACTTTTGAATACATTACTTGTATGTATTTGTATGATATCGTGTGAATATATACTCTGCCATGCTTGTTATTGTATGCTATTTGGGAAACTTTATTCTTAAGGCTCCGGAGCATTCCTTGCGAAGAACTTCACAAGACATGTTGAGGTTCTTGCGAGGGACTGAACGTCGTCCCAAAGCTGAGATTCCTGAGAGGAACCGCTCAGGATATAAAGAGGTTCCTTGAGAGGAATTGAACACGTGGATAAACTTTGTTACCGATTGTTGGTTTGCGAACCATCAATCATGAGGCATACTGCTTATGTGGTGTATTTGCATGCATACAAACTTATACTTGTGGTGACTTTGCAAACAACTTATCAAAATTTTTCTATACATATGTTCTTGTTAAACCTATGTAACTCACCAACTATGTAGATAGTTGACCATTTTTGCGTGTTTTTCAAGTCATGAGAAGCAAGCGTATTTGTTAGCTAGGAAGCTTATGGACCTAGTTAGATTTATGTTATCTATTAAGCGTTTGCCTTGTAATAGACGTTTAAGTTTTGATTCATTAATAAAATATGGTATCCCATTTATATCCTTGTGCTTCTATGCTCTTTTCGTGACACCTCGATGTTTCCGCCATCGGTCGGGGTGTTACATTATCGATACGGAAGTTGACTTGGCGAATGGGAGGAAGACCCGTTATATCATCAGGAAAAAATTCAGGAAAGTCTCGCACGATCGGGGTGTCTTCAATTCCCCTTTCTTTCTCTTTAACTTTCATGGCGTGGCCAAGAATGTCGGGTACTCCTTGTGTAAGTTTTTCTGGCCCTTTATGAAAGACATAAGTTTTAGCCCACTTGATGGTTTACCGCCATGAATAATCATAATCTGGCCATTTGGACTAGGGATGCAAATGAGCTTATCAAAACAAATAAGTTCAGCACAATTACGAGACAACCAATCCATACCGATGATGATATCAAAGCTCCCTGAGATGTGTAGAAATAAGATAAATGGGAAAGATATGGTCCTCGAAGTTGAACTTGCAATCACAAATCACAGAATCAAGGGAAATTGACTTTCCATTCGTGACCTCAACAGAACAAGGATAACCAAGTGTAGTGCGAGGTGAAGCAAGTAAAGGATCAAACTCTAATGATACAGAGCTAGGATCGGTACCAGAATCGAATAAAATAGAAGAATAACGATTATTAATAAGAAACGTACCATTGATCACCTCCTGATTTGCCTGAGCCAGATAAGCATTGACCAAAAAAATTAATGATGATGGAGTCGACCAACAAATATCGATTACAAAGTAGAGAAAATCAATCACAAACCTGATTAGCATTGATGTTGAAAGCTGGAGCGGGTGCACCACGGTTAGCATGGGCGGCGGGAGGGTGAGTAACCATAAGAACATGGCATGCATTGCGAAGATGAGTGGTGGAGCCACAGTTGTAACAAGCTCAAACCTGCACCTGAACATTTGGAGCTTGAGCAATCAAAGGTTTAACAGGGTACTAAGCCATTGGTTGAGCCATAAGAGGTTGAGCTGGACTGGGGAGATGACAGTTTCCCAAGTGATGACCAAGTAGATCACAATTGTTACATTGCCATCACGAGAGATGGGTAGGGTGATGGCGGTTGCACCGGTTGCATAACGGATGAGGCCTAGTGTAGGGTTTCTTAGCAGGTGGTGCAACGAGAGGCCACTGAGTAATAGGAGCAGGGACAGCAGGTGCTGCAGGAGCGGTAGGAGTAGCTGTCATAGCAAAGTTATATCCTTTCGCTTCTTTTTGTTGAATTTAGGAGCAAAAGGCTCGGCTTTAGTCTCCTTTTCAGTCACAAGCTCAGTCTTTTGGATCACAGATTCCTTTTTAGAACCCCTCCCTTTCAGTGTACCAGCCTTAACATGATTATCAGTCAGGCGAGCAGTAAGACGAGTGACATCCCCGAGGGTTTCATGCTTACTTTCCCGGATCGCATCCTGAATGATCACAGGCAACCCGCCAATGTATCTTTCAATGGCTCGGTATTCAGGACTGACAACATCAGGCACCATGATTTTTTTCTCATAGAAGCGGTCACTGTACTCCTAGTTTTCACCACTATCTTATTTCAAAGCATGATATTCATCTTCAAGTTTCTTTAGCTTGCTGCGAGGACAATTATTTTCTTTCACGAGATCTTTGAGTTGAGCCCAAGTACAGTTATGGCATCTGTTAGAGCATGAACCTGGTGTGACCATTATTGTTCGAATTGTCACACAGACTAGAGTTTTAGGAGAAGTCCATAGGGTCAAGAACTGAGTCACAAACCGAACAACGAACTGGAGGTTCGTAATCAATAAATTGCCAGTTCATTAGAATGAACTGTCAGTTCGTGAGACTCTCTGGTTCGTTGATTAACAAGTGTATAAATAGTTTCGGTTATGTGATTTAAGATAAGTTTTTGTGTCATTTCTTCCAGAGTCTGAATAGATCTTGTGTCAAAGAGGAGAGGTTTTGTCCAACCTATCCCGGTCCTAAAACGATGTATTCTCCTTCGGTTTTTGTAACCATTTGACATGATTTAATGACAAAGCTTTCGTCTCTATCCTTTATCGACCTAGAAACGATCCGTTAACGCTTTTTCAGCTTCATCAGATCCACGGACCGTTTTCTCACCGTTCCACCAGGTGAGAGCTTTTTCAATTAAGGTTCTGGTGGCATGGGGAACTTTAAGCTCATCAGGACAGTCACTGTTGATAATTGTTTTTCCATCCCTTCAAACCATTGTAGGAATCCGGTGGGGGCCTTTAGTACCCTTGAATTTGGGAGGGTTAGCATTCAAACCCAGTTGAATCTGCACCAGAATGTTTAGAATTACCTATGTCATTTGATTGGCAATCACGGAGGCCATCTTACGACCACTATCGCCCTTACGACGACCTTTAAAATGAACCGACATGCTGAGGAAAAAGGAGAGTATCATGAGACACAATATAAGATGTGATTGATAATCAATTTAGAGGGTATGAGACCATGTGTAAAATATGTGTATTAATGACCGTGAGGTGGTGTAACATAGATCGTCATAAATCATTGAGAATAATAGCATAATAGCATGTAAAACATGAAATCGATCATTTTATAGTAAAAGCATAATGGAACGGCCCTCATTTCCCAATTGGGAAACTACAACCGAGAGTAATAAGAGTTAATTAAGATTCTAGCGGTAATTGAAATGCTTTGGCCTAATAGATTTCGACACTCTCATCCGGGCATCCGAGGTGACCGTCCAGGTCAGTTGGAAGATTCGATTTTATACGCAACGCTTTTCTAGACAGAGACCCTGACTACCGGTGCCTCCACCCTTCTAGTTACTACATGTCTACTGCTAAAACCCTAACTCCAATGAGATTATAAAATCAAAAATCAATTTTCCTAAGTGGTACGTAAGACACCACTTCTAAGGGAAGAGGCTAGGAAGCTTTATGTGACTTGTGTACATGTGCGTGCTAACCGACAAGGTTTCGATAATGATTGAAATATGCAATATTGAGAAGCAATTGATGGACATAATACTCATATACAAGCATACTACGCATGAGGCACTCATGCAGGACATCTAAGGCATAAGTCTAGGTCAAACTGTTTCTAATAACCTAGATCACTATAGTCATGGGTCTAATACCAATCTATCACACCCCAACCGATGACGGAATATGTCGAGGTGCAATGATTATCCAGATGCACACAACACTAATTAATGTTGCGATATTCTTAATTACCCATTTCATAATAATCAAGCAAAACATAGTTCATATATCAATTTAACATAGTAGTCCAAACGAGATAACATAATCAAAACATAACAATTCTTTAATTTATTTAGGCTAACTAAAGCCAATGCAATTCTATGGTTATAAGAAAACTTGATCAAACTACATTACCTGCAACATGTACAACATACGAGTCAACTACGAATAGTGGGTGAGTAAACATGGGTTTAATATATAATCATGGATTTAAAGCATGCGATTCAGTGAGTCAAGTGTACCAACTATAATAACAAATAATGAACTAAAGCATGTGGTGAGCAACGTACTCAAGCCCTCGACATTTAAGCTTTCAATCGCCCGGCGCCCAATACCAGGCAGGCCCGATGGGTCGCCACACCAATAGATCTATTATTGTAACCTCGGCTTAATGAGCTAATGAGATACGTCTATGAACATGAACATAAACATGATCCACAAATAATGAACAAGAAACCAAATATAAACCATCGCGATAATTTACACAAATTCACATACAAGAGCACACAGAACAACATAGAATTCGCATGTAGTTTTTGTAATAATGAAGAAGAACACGAGTTTGATACGGTACATGTTGCACCCTAAAACGTTAAAAGAAGAGGGGCTACGAATACTCACATGATAACAGAATTAGGATGCGTGAACAATCAATGATAATGAGATAAGTCAAACCCGGAGATCACCTTGATGACCGAATGAGACATGGGAAGAAACAAATAAATAGATAAAGTTCGCAACTCAAAGTGACACGAAGGAAACGGCGACTCAATGACTCATTGGTGATTGGTTATGGTCATACGTACGTTCACGATTTGTAATGAGGATCAATCCTAAAGCTAATGGCACAATTATCTATTTTTCACGAAGTCCTAAATAGATACATATTTTTCATGGAGTCAAATAGAGTAAAAAATAATCATCATGATAGTTCTAACAAGCGTAAACATATAGTCATGAATAACATTATACATGCAAGATTTCCACATGGTTTCATCATACATCAAATATATATTTTTGTAAAAATTTATTGTTACCAAGTTAACCCTAATTTAACTTGTAATCATGCAAGATATCATCAAAAATTCATTTATGACATTATACATTATACAATCATGCAAACTTTAACATGATCAACACTATATCTAACAACAAATGGCAATTTTTATAATCTAACCCTAGATCTAGTATCAAGATAACATCATCATGAAGATTCAAGCACAAAACTATATCTATTATCACGATTTACCAAGATCTACTATGAAGTCCAAATTTTTGTACATGAGAACCCTAATTTGATCATTGATATTTCTAGATCTAACATTAGCAAGCATTCATGACATAGATCTAGCCCTAATACCACATAAAATTACAAACTTGATCAATAAATCCATAGATCTATCATTTAGCAACATGCATGATGAAGATCTAACCCTAATATAAAGGTACAATCTTTGTCATGAAATCAATAGATCTAGTGATTAGTAACATGCATGGTGAAGATATAAACCTATTTCCATATAAAAATCCAATCTTGATCAAATAATCTATAGATATATCAATATACATCATGCATGCCATAAAACTAACCTAAACTCATCATGAAGTTCAGATCTTGATCATGCAAGGTCATGGGACAAGAAGAATAACTCACAAGAACTTGTAAGGACCAAGATTTGTGGCTTGTGTATTAAATCATCACTTGGCGGACTATTTTGAAGGCCTATGTGATAGAATAAGTGAAAATTAGATGGGTTATGGGTATATTAGGTCACTGGGCCATTTTAGACATGTTTGGGCTCAATTAGAAAGTGTTTAGAGGGAGTTTATTGGGCCTATAGGGTCCAATACGGGAATTTGATGTATTTTAGGGTTTTTGGATGGCTTGTTTACCAAGCTTGTCCATTCCTATTTATAGGATCCCCTAGTCTACTTTGTAGTGGTTGGCTAGTTGAGAGAGACTAAGGAGGCTTTTCGGTTGTGTCAAGCTTGTGTACCAGACGATTATTAATCGTGTGCACTTTGTTCCAGGTTTTATTGTTTAATCGTGTTCTTTATCATTTACTATTTTCTTCTTTGTTCTTGAATCAATCAATCGTCGGGATTCCGCACCTTCGATTGATCGTTGATATCGTGTAAGGATCGTTTTTGGGACTTACAATTGGTATCAGAGCCAAGAAACGCAAGTTTCAAGGCTCTCACGATATCTGATTCAAGTGTTCTTGAGTTTTTCAATTGATTTTTGGTGGGACGGCTGTGAAAAACTCATTAGGGTTCTTATAAATCTCTGGTGTTTAATCTTATATTGCTTGCTAATCTGTTTGGAATTTTCTCTTTACGAAAATTTTATTTAATTTTTTTTTAAGTCCGATTTTGAAGCCGACTTTGTGATTGATTTTGAAACTTCCGGATAATCAATTTAGATATTGCATTCCGATATTCTGTTGAGATTGCTAATCTTGGAATTTCCAAATAATTTATTCTCAATATTATTGAGTTGATGCTTTTCTAATCTTGGAATTTCCAAAAGGGAGAAGTTGGTTTACGATCCGAGAGAATTCCATCCTCATTTATATTCAGATTTTTTTTAGATTAGCTTTACGGTTCGGTCGGTTCAAATTGAAAATCTCGGTCGTAAGCGGATTCTTAAAAAATTGTCCGGCCAACTAATTCGTCCAATGGAAATGTTTCTCACGTAAATGTCAATAATCCATATTTACAATTTTGCCATTGACATTTATTTAGAATATGTGGTCCACATTAGCCGGTTTTTGAAGCTGTAAACGGCCGCTCAATTTAAGTTGGTGCAAATTTTAGTTGACGGGGTTTCGATCGTTGAATTTTTCTGCACCTTGTGGAGTAATTCGTTTGTTTTAATATTCATATTTTTTTCCTCCAAGTGTTTCAAGGTGTTACTAACGGTTTTATTTGTGAGTTTCTTGGGATTGTTGTTCCAGGTTACAAGTGTTGCAGAAGCAAGAAGCCCGTGTTCTATAAGCTATTCGATCGAAAATCTGTGGCTTGGACCCTTATTTCGATCGAAAAGTCCCTCCGTTGACCCTTTCCGATCGAGAAAGCCCCCTCAGTGGCTTTTCGATTCGTTCCTCTTGCTCGAAAAGTCCCCTAAGTGACTTTTCGACCAAGCCTGCCCAATCGAGAAGTCCCCTTTGTGACTTCTCGATCAGTTTCATCGATCGAAAAGTCCCCTCAGAGACTTTTCGATCCGACCCTTTCGATCGAGAAGTCCCCTTGAGACTTCTCGATCAGCCTTCATTGATCGGAAAGTCCCCTGAGACTTTTCGATCCATCGTGCTCCTTGATCGAAAAGTCCCCTTCGAGACTTTTCGATCCAGCCTTCACTTTTCGATCGGCATAGACTTTTCGATCCCCATCCTTTTCGATCGAAAAGTACTTTTCGATCAGCTACCCTTCAGCCGAGAACCTTTTTTCGATCAAGCCACTTTCAACCGAAAACCCACTTTCCGATCAAAAACCGTTTTCAATCCGATCGAGTCTTTCCGATCCAAATCTCAATCAAAGAAGACCATGGCACACATTCTGCCAGTTACCACTGCATCTACCAACATCAATGAGATATGTTGTAATCCCAAGTGTGAGTCTAAAGAATGGGAACGTAAGTTCACAAATGAAACCCTAAATCGTGAAATTTATGCTAGAGATCTTAGGGAGTATCAAAGTAAGGCTAAAATATATAGAGAGAAACTGGAAGCAGCTAAGGTAGACATAAAAAATCTTCAACGTGATGTTAGTAATAAAAGCACCTATCTTGGGCTTGCTAATGCTAAGGTAGAAGAGCTAACCAAGGAGGTTGAGGAACTCAGAACCAAGCTTGACTCCTCCCAATCTGTGCTTGAGAAACATCAAGTTATTCAAAAGAAAATGATGGACTCTCATCGTACTTTATTCAAATCTGAGGAGCGACTCGAGCATGTAAAAGAAACATCTGGCCTCGGGGATGTAAATTTTCCTCCCCCATTACAACATGAATACATCAGAGTGCCCCAAACTGCCGATGAATTGTTGAAAGAGTCACTTAATGAAGCAACCATGGTGTATGGGCCTCAACCTATGCACAAAGATGAAAAGACAGCCACAGACGCAACTCAGTCAAATGACACTACTGAGTGTGCAGGTTCAAGCTATAGTGAAGTGAAGAGAGCTGATGAAGAAAAGTTGACTCCTTATCCAAAGATAGAGACTCCTTATTCGAAAGTGGTGGATGAGGTAAAGCGGGAACGTGTGGTGATGACTACAAGACCCAATGGTAAGATATTCATGACATCTGGGTCTATGTTTGACCAAAAACCAGATGCTGGCTATGAACTACCATCCTTCTCCACTAAGTTCAAAGGCTTGGGTCATGATGGTGGTTTAGCATCTAACATTAAGAGCATAAGGCCCAAGATCACCATCAAGCCTCCAAATTCCGTTCCAATCAAGATTGAAAGGCCCAAGGTGACAAACAAGTCTCCAAACTCATCAGTGGGATCATGCAATGGCAACACAACTTTCTCAAAGAAACCAGTGAGCCCAAAAGTTCAAATGTCTGGTTATGCTCAGTTTTCAACGAACCAGAAAAGATTCAATGGAAATGGATCAAGGTCAGAAAAATCGAACAACTGGAGATCTGGAGTCTTTCTGAACATGCAACCCAATCTCAATGCCTCTCCTTCAAAGCCGTACAGCTCAAACGGTCACACTTCTGACTTCTACCTGAAGAAGCAAACGTGCTTTAATTGTGGCAATCCTGGTCACATTGCCCGAAATTGTCTCTATCGCCCCTATGAGCCATATTATCCACAAAGTCGGAGTGTTTCGTCTCGGGAATCACTTAAGTCTAAGCCAATGAAGGTGCAACCACCTAAGGCGATGAAGACTGTTTCTCCTAAGATAAAACCCTCTGATCAACATTGGGGCGCTGCCAAAGAGCAGAGAAAATTTTCGAATCAAAACTATGTTTTTCCAAATTTTGAGAATTTTCATAAAAAGGTGAAGAAACCGATTTCAAAACAACACAAAGTTGACAAACCTAAAGTTACTCCTCCAAAGGTAACTAAAACTGTTTTGAAAAAGAAACCTGATATGAAGAAGGTTGAAATACCTAAAGTCACTACTTCAAAGGTGACTAAAACAACTTTCAAATCACCTGGAATTTGGAAACCAAAATCAAAGGCAGCCACACCCCCAATTCCTGATATCACAAAGGGAATGTTTTTAAAAGAAGTTTCATTTATTGATGCTTCAGGAATACCCAGAACCACAATGGCCTGGGTACTTATGGCTAACTGATCTCTCACATTGTGCAGGAACAGTTAAGGAGGACTTTCATTAACCTTGTTTGTTTGTGATAGTGATTGTTCCAGGCACAGGATAGGAGGCATCTCTCTACCACCTGACATGAAGATTTCAATGGAGGGTATGTTTCCTTGTGAGAGGTAAATCTGAGAAAATCAGCAGTAAAGGTAACACTGTCTAAATTGTTTGTTTCTTGGCTGATTTGATGTGAAGTATGGTTATGCATGAAACAAAACTTTGAAAGTTAGCTTGGCCAATTTTGTCTTATAGTGTGTTAGTGTGATTTATAAAAAAAAAAAAAAAAAAAAAATAAAAAATAAAAAAAAAAAAAAAAAGTGTGTGTTGTTCTTAAAAATCAAAAAGCAAGGGGAAGAATAGAAAAGATGAAATAGTAGACCCCCCTAAAAAAAAAATTGTGCTTTTTAATTTTTAATTTTTAATCTTTTGTTTGTTTGAGAAAGCAGGGAAGTGAAATAAATTTCCGTTTTGGAGATGGCTGACACGCGTAAGGCAGATGTGAAAGACATGATCCATGGTGATATGCTGGTAGGCTCGGCTCTAAAATCTGAAAAGGTATGCGTTACACACTTAAAGATAACGTATGTCAGTTTGTTGGGTAACAGCACTTAGGTTAATTGCATTTCTATTTGACTGCATGTTCAAGTTCCCGATACACACGCTTGTCTCCAAGAGTGTGAAAATGAGCTCAAAAAGTCGGTGTCTCCTCTGCTTTGCGTGAGCAATGACCTGGGGATGCTTCGAATGTATGTAAGGCTCTCCTCTGCTTTGCGTGAGCAATGACCTGGAGTTGTCCATACATACGTGCTTCTAGATCATCTAAAATTAAAAAAAATTAAAAAAATAATATACACCCAAAAGATGCCAAAGAGCACATCAAAAAGAGACCCTCAAGAGTCCAAAACCCTCAGCCTTTGTCACTGATGAGAGCATTATAAAAAATGTTTCAAAAATTCAGTTGACTTGTATATTATACCCAAAAATCTATGTGATCTATTCTTTCTCTTCTCAAACCAGTCTGGAGCTCAGTTTCAAACTTCTGGATCAGGTTGTGAAAATATGTGGTAGGGAATTTATGTGCTTGATAGTGTGTAATAACATGTACCTAGGATTTGTTGAAACCCACTTGCTGTTCATAATTAATGCACTTTAAAAGATAATAAAGTGACAAACAACCTGAATAAGAAAAAGGGTTAGAGTTTAAAGTGGATCAGTATATTGGCAATCACCTGGACGTGGATGAGTAACAGAAGCTGAAAAGGGTTCCTTGGTCAGATTCATACGGTTTGATCCCATAGAAACCCTCTCGTTTAGTAATTTGGTATGTTTGTTTTTATTTTTATTTTTCTTTTGAGTTATCTTAAGTTTTTATTGTTTATTTATTTTCTTTTTCAACCATGGCCAGGTTAATTTAAAGGTTTGTAATAAGTTTTTATGGGTTTTATGCAAGAAAGTATCACCCCTCCAGAATCTCAGGGGAAGAAAATTTGAAGTGAGTCATTGGGTTCAGGGGAAGTGTTTAAAGGAAACTAGTAATCAATGTTTGGGTTTGTGATTAAGAATGTTGTTCTCCTGCTAACCCAGTAACCAGGTATCATATGCTGGTTAGTGTTTGTTCCATGTATGGCAGGTTAAATGCAAATGAAATGTCATGGAAAAGAAAATTCAAGGACTCAGATGATCAATGCATTGTTGTTGCTGATCAAGTTGAAGAACCAGCCGGAAAAGGACTTACCCTATGCTTAGGGGAAGTTTGTTGGTTGTTCAAGTAAAGCTTCCAAAGACACCGTTCTCAAGTTTAGGGGAAGCTAATTGAAGAAAAGATGCAGAGCAGTCACAACAAGAAATTCAAGAATGCCAAGACAGAGGTTTTCAAAATTTGCCCTCTGAAGACACATGCAAGTCAAGACAGTCACTGATAATTCAGCAAGGACTCAACGGTTTTCAAGAAGAAGCAAGTGCATGAGAATCCTCCTTTCATTACTTGTTTATCATTTGAAGTCCAAGCTGATGCTGATTGAGAGAAATCTCCCAGAAGTTGTTCATGTTGCCTAATGAAGATTATCGAAGAAAAGAATCTTCACCAACCCATGTTCAAGCCAAGGAGAAGACTGGAGTCTGAAGATTGAAAGTAGAAGATATTTAATAGCACAAGCCAAGGGGAAGATTGTAAGGACCAAGATTTGTGGCTTGTGTATTAAATCATCACTTGGCGGACTATTTTGAAGGCCTATGTGATAGAATAAGTGAAAATTAGATGGGTTATGGGTATATTAGGTCACTGGGCCATTTTAGACATGTTTGGGCTCAATTAGAAAGTGTTTAGAGGGAGTTTATTGGGCCTATAGGGTCCAATACGGGAATTTGATGTATTTTAGGGTTTTTGGATGGCTTGTTTACCAAGCTTGTCCATTCCTATTTATAGGATCCCCTAGTCTACTTTGTAGTGGTTGGCTAGTTGAGAGAGACTAAGGAGGCTTTTCGGTTGTGTCAAGCTTGTGTACCAGACGATTATTAATCGTGTGCACTTTGTTCCAGGTTTTATTGTTTAATCGTGTTCTTTATCATTTACTATTTTCTTCTTTGTTCTTGAATCAATCAATCGTCGGGATTCCGCACCTTCGATTGATCGTTGATATCGTGTAAGGATCGTTTTTGGGACTTACAGAACTGAAAGAGGATGAAGAAGGGTGATGAAAAAGACTTGAATCATCTAAAAATTTAGCTCCAAATACCAAGGTTGGATGAACAAGATGAAGATCAGTGGTCCCCACTCGCTTTTGGTGATTTAGGATAGTAGAATGAGGAGCATGGAGGCTAATGATGAATTTATAGCAAGAAAATTAGGGTTTTGTCATTTTAGCGAGTAAGCGTACCGCCCAAGGGAGGACTAAGGAGCTAGGCATACCGCCTAGGAGCTCCTAGTTAGCTCCCTTGTCCAGTTCCTGAATTCGCGTGCTCGGTTCTTCGTTTTTCAATTTTCGAGTCCCGATCTCACCTAAATCACCGAATACATATTCACATCTTGTTAAACACGTTTAATCCACTCAAAACGAATAAAAATAAGTCACATAACTCATAATAATGAACACATAAGGTTACATAATACGTTTTTGGTCAGTTTTCTCGTACGTATCACTTTTGGACAAATTACCAACGTTTCGTGACTCGAATTAATGTGTGATGACTCTTGACATGAGTTGTGATTATTATACTCATAAAATATGATAAATTTTACATACGATACTCAAAAACGTGATCTTCCGGTTATAAACAAAATCATGTTGGATTTATCGAACTTCCGTCATTCGCGTTCTAAACCTTGAACTTTCACACATCTTCACTTGTATTTACTTTTGTGTGTACCTAGTATTATACACAGATCTCATACATGCTTAGATTGCTTGAGTTACTCGGTTAAATGTAAATAATGACACGTTCACAATAAAATCCAAAATAGAGATAAATTAAGCATTAATTCGATCAACGAACATGATAAAAGATTTAATCACAAAATTTAAGAATAAAACACCATAATAGACCATATTCCTTCATTGATTATCGATCACGGGTACTGGATACATAAATGGATCGAAAACAGATAACGGGTTAACCGAAAATGTTCTAAAGGATCACCAGGACCTGACCGTCCGAGCAAGGTTACGAGGGATTTTCGCGAATCGCATAACTATCAGCAATAACTAAGCTAAAGATCTTGTGAATGAGTTGAGATAATTAAGAAATGTTTTGGGGTGCCAACAAAAAGTAGTGCTAAGGTATAGTGGTTAGTGAGTTAGGGCATAGTGTAAGCATGACTCAGAGATCACAAAAAGTTTAACTTTATGCGAAAACTTTTGAAATTGGTACGCCTGTAGAGTTGTCTACTCTAGAGGTCGTAAAGTCATAAACTCGTACACATGCAATCCTGTAAACATATGCATTTATAAACTCGTAATTCCCAAGCCAGTAAACTTCTAGACATGCTGTGACAACACGTCAAAAATCCAAGGTCAAACTTGTTACTTTGACCATATATATACGTATATACATGTGCATGACTTGATTTGATAGTATTATTAGTAAACACTATGCACAAAAACGTCCAACCTTGACACTTTCCATGTTTGTTCTGGAAAAACATGCCCGTAACAAAAGAAAGTTCAATCAAATGACTTATAGAATTTCAACAATAAGAAAATTTAATATTATATGATTTTTATATTTTTCTTGAAACAATGTCGTAAGACATCATACCGACACCCGACGAACATTTTACGTGAACGTTTTATTTAAAACTTTAATTAGTTTTAACTACTTAAAATAGTCGAGCTTAAAACATATTAAACAAATTATTTATTATTATGGTATGCGAGTAAATAAATTTAATAATTCCACAACCTCTACATTATTAAATTTGTGACTAAAAATATAGTCGTTCATCAATAAGACTCGTAAATTATTTAGAAGCCCGACTCGATCAAAACGTCAAAACAATTCGGTGTAATTCATCCGTAACCTGAATTGGGCCCAACAAGGCCCAATAACTCAAAATGTATAAACTGATCCCAGAACCCGACACCCCCAATGGACCGACCCAACTTCTCGGCCCAATAAATCCGGCCCGGAAGCCTTGGGCTCATGTAGGCCCAAAAACTGGCCCAATTACTTATTTTATTTTTATAAAATACAGCCCACGTTGACTGGCCACAACTTTATCCTTTTTATATAAATATTCGCCCATACCTTTTATATATATATTTTTTTGGATTTTCGCCCACCTAAAAATATAAAAGCCCATTCTTTTATATATACTTTTTATAAAAGAGTCCATGATAGAACACTTCTCCATGTGTTATTTTTATGAAAACTAGTGATAGACATAAGGATATTTTATAAAGTTATGAAGGACTCCTTGGAATTTATATAAAATTGGAAGACTAGATATTTTTAGGATTAAAACACATGTTTATTAGTTAGCATATGTACCAACACTCAACCTTCACCATACTCCTTAACCCACAGTCAAACTCCACCTCCCATACTTTTAAAAATCACTACATCCTCAACCCATCTTATAAATACCAATTGCACAACATCACAACTCTTTCTCTTCACAAAACCTCTCGGCTGACCCCCCCCCCCCCCCCTCACCCTTTCGATATAATCATTTTTGTTCATTTTTTTATATTTATATTCACCAAAACAAGTCTTGACATTCCACTCTTAAATATATAATATGGGCGAATCATCCTAAATATTAAACTAATATTGAAATTTAAAGACTTAAATCATGTACATTATATATATATAATTATACACTTCAAGAACTAAAAGATTATAAAGCGGTATAAAAACCGACACAAGAACCGTTAAAGTGTCATCTCGGACTTAAAAATATAAACGGATATATTTTGGACATAAAAAAATGAGGAATATATTTTGACTATGTTATTATAAAAATAGGTTTATTTTTAACATAATTATTTCTAAGACGTTAAAAAATACCGAACATTTTGACTCGTACTTAAATATTTATATTTTTAAATTTCATCGTTAAATATAACTTAAAATACTAATTTAGTTAACACAACCCGGTAATATTTACGGACTTAAATATTAGTTGTCGTATTGTTTTTCTTGTTGGAATACTTATATATATATATATATATATATATATATAGAGAGAGAGAGAGAGAGAGAGAGAGAGGAAGGATAAAATGAAAACCTCTTCCAGTTTGAAAAACTGTGAAAACCAAGCTAAAAAATTCGTTTTTTGTTCCGATTTTTTTATGGCAACTCTCTAAGTTAAAAAGACCCCCTTTATGCAAAAAAGTAAAAAAAACACGTAGTAATGTTTTCAAAAAAATAATAATTTATAACCGATGTTACATATGTAACATGGTAATGTTACATATGTAACGTCGGTTATAAATTTTTTTAAAAAAAAGTTATGAGGCGTTTTTTATTTACTTTTTTGCATAAAGGGAGCTTTTTTAACTTAGAGAGTCACCATAAAAAAATTGAAACAAAAAACGAATTTTTAGCTTGGTTTTCACGGTTTTCCAAACTCGGAGAGGTTTTCATTATATCCCTCTCCTATTATATATATATATATATATATATATATATATATATATATATCTTTACTACATTATAAAGCATCTCTTATAAGTGGCAAACTTGTAAATACCTAATCTCTTAATTTTAAAACTTACAATGAAATTAGCGTGATGTACAAATGAGAGGAGCATCTTAGTTGGATGGCAACCAGTTTCTCTAACCAAACCGTCCAACCGGACGGCAACTTTTATTAACTCAATTGGCGGTGATTCAAAATTTGAAAACAAAAGATTCCTCTCTCTGTTGTCTCTCTCATGCGTGTCTAATAAAAGCACTATTCAATTCAAGGGTTACAAAAGATACGTCTCCTTCAAAAGCAAACCCTAGGATTTAATCGTTCTTCTTCAACCAGAATGCAACCAGGTTCCATCGATTTCTTTCAGAACCGCTTCTTTCTTCTTCAAAAGCAAACCAGATCCAACGAAGTACAAGAGCAGGCGAGATGGGACGGATGCTTTTCCCCTTCGCTGTTGATTGCAGGCGCTGTGCAGACCATCGAAAACACGCAAACGGGTACCCTCCTCTTCTTGGCGGTCAATTGAAATTCAAAATCTTTTGCAGATCTACTACTTCTTCCCATTCAAAATTACCCTATAAATACTCACAATCCACACCTCTAATTCGTTTCTTGCAAGTTCGTAAATCCCTGAGGTCAGTTTATGCTTAAATTGTTTATACATACCCTTAGATTGTCCGTAAATCCCTTAAATTGTTTCTTGTTTTGTGTTTATAAATGTTGTAGAATTTTGTTTCTTGCAAGTTCTTGAATCCCTTATCTCTAACTTCATCTCTGCTACCATCTATCCTAAGGTCAGTTTTGATTATTTTTTTTCCAGCAAATCTTGCCTGCTAGGTGTTTGTATAAATGACTAAGTGATTTTGGACTCCTTGGTTCTTATTTCCTTTGCACAGGTTTTGTATCAAACAACTGATGTTACAATTGATGAACTTGTTGAAACAAATCTTTTAGTATTCTCCTTCAGGAAGTGCCCTAATTAAGTACTGTCTTTGTCTTTGAGTTAAAATCAGGCAGCCTCAATGGGTATTAATCGAGTTTTTATCAAAAGTGATGTGAATTTGTGATGTGGGTTAATAAAAGATGTGAGTTCAGAAACTTGACCGTATGACCGTGTAATGGTAATTCACATCTTCATGTTTTGACACATGCATTTAAAGATGTGAGTTCAGAAGCTTGACCGTATGAGATTACTAATTATGTATAATTACAATAAAAGATTGAATATATTCTAATGAGAAGTATTCACCATATAATTATATAACTAGCCTAATGAACCTCTTGTGTCAAATCTTCTATACAGATGAAATGAAAATGAAAATGGAAAGAAACTTGTATTATATGTTGTTTTCATCTTGCTGACCCACCATTCCAAACCCATTAACTTATTAGTGTATTCCAAACCCATTCCAAACCCGAAGCACTCTGCTACATTAAACAAATAAATTAGTTCTGCTCAGTTGTGAAACCATTGAGGGTATTTGTTAATGTCAGTTTTAAATGCTAATTTCTTGTAGTGCAGTTTGACTTTTCAGAGTCAACTGTCATGAAATTTACGAGATTTAATAATCATGTTTTATTTATTATTCTAATAGTGTTTTTTTTAGTGTTTTTTATAAGCATATTGTTTATGTAGTCTTTGTCATTCAAAGGTCTATAGTTTTGTTTTTTTAAACATGTACTGTTCATACTTACTCCATTTAACCATTTCATGTACTAACTTTGTATTGTTTTTCTTGTTCTCTTTTGAAGTTTATGTCAGGATACAGAAACACGGTTTAAGGCAGGAATAAATTGGCCAATTTCTGAATTTGTAATGATTCCAAAGGTAACAGGTAATGTCAACTCTTTTCTTTATATGTAAAGCTAAAAATCATTTTCCATTGCACACTAATGTATGATGTAACATCTGCTCTTGAATTATGCTTAAAGTTTTCAGCTTAAGTGAGTTCTATCACCCTCAAGAAGCTAAATAGAAAGGGGATACCTCGAGCTTTAAAACCTGAAGTTTGGTTTTCTTTATACGGATCTACTAATAGTTGTTGAGGGTTGTATTGTCATGTTTTAATGCTTGGATTTCTTCTTATCTGATGTCTCGCTGCATAGAAGGTGGCCTTTTATACATTCTTATGGGTTTAGGGCTTTTCATTTGGGTTGCAGTAGATAGGTGGCCTTTTATATGTTCTTATGGATTGTTCATGAACTAAAGAGGTTGACCAACCCCGTATATATGAAAATCTTGCTGTAGAGCTCATAGTTTCCTATGTTTTTGGTTTTAAATGTTGCCTCTAAAGTGTTAATTTTGCCTGTTGTGTGTGTTTCAGGTTAAAGGTTTGCGGTTTTGCAGGTGTACCATTCATCTTCTGCCTAGGTACTTCTTTGGGTTCAATAATTAATCAATGATACTTGTTTTTCTGCAATATATTTACATGTTAGCGACATATTTTTGTCCTGCCTTCAGCTATGTATTATGCTTAGAAGTTCTTAAGTATGGATGGCATTTGATTAGTGAACTACAATGTTTATTTCCCTCTTTGTTTATGTATCACAGTAGATCTAATTACCTGGTGAAGAGATAATGGATTTCGGTTTTGGACTAATGGTGTGATTTTTCACTATTCTATGTCCGCAATCAGAAACTTGACTTACACAGACAAATCTGGGGTCAAACTCAAATTATTCTATGTCTGCAATCAGCAACTGTGCAAATCTGGGGTCAAACTCAAACCTTTTAACAAAGAACTGGTCTGAATTTTCTATTATTGGTTTTTTCAGCGATGTTTAAAAATCTGTCTTATAATTCAGCTCTTTGGTTTTCTGTTTCTATCAGTGGCTCGATGTACATCGATGTAAATATATTGCACCTGCATTCGGAGGACAAAGGTACATTTACTACAAATTGTAAAGAGGTTTATTTACTCTCTTCTTTGTCACAACCAAATTCTGATGGTGTATTACAGTATTAGTTAAAGAAATAAAAAGATATCATATTTACTTAACCCGTTTGACATTAAACAACCCAATATCATAGCTAACTGTATTATGTTGTTTGATTTTAACGAATCATTGAATTAAGGGTAAAATGCTCTATATATTTTGGCAAGGTACTGAATATGTTTAATTTATTTATTGAAGTTGTTGTATATTTTTGGCAAGTATCATGTTGCCTTCACGCTTCTTTGAATCTTGATCCAAACATCATGTATTCATATTTAACAGAAACCTACCTTGAACTGTCAACACTAATCTGTTACTTATAAATGGATTATGGATATTTGATTGCTAACTTTTTCACTGCAGGTCTAAACCCCCTATGTTATCCATAAAAGTCTTAGTCATTTGAACAAACCAATACAGTTTTATGTCTTTTATATTAATTGGTTTCTTTATCAGGTTTGTTTCACAATGAAAACATGTTTTGCCTCACTTTGGATGTTATATTGCCTCAATTGTTATTGCATCATAGACACTATATAGTTTGTTCATAGCCACTCCTTATGTTATCTCACTTATTTTACATCATAAACACTATATAGTTTGTTATTTTTTGTAGGTATTAAGGGAAGTCAAATAGCAGCTTGAATCTGTGATAATGAGGGGTGGTCATTTGCAACAACCCTATAGTCAACGGGCTGTGGTGTAAATGCATATATTTTTAGTAGAAACGACTATAAATTCGTTATGTTGGAATCATGAATTGTTTTTATATATATATATCGTCGCTTTTTGTAAGATCTGTTTTACTATATTGTATTTGTATTGACAAGTGAATTTGTTAGCAACACAAAGAAAACAAGTTCATTTGAGACAGAAGCAGGGCTGGTTCTTGGGTATTGATATTGTTGTAGTTGGGATTTCTTAATGTTGGTTGTAAGGGGAACATGGGTTTATGATGTTTTATGGTGAACATGGGTGGTCCTTTTTGGTTTGTTAATATTGGCTTTATCTTACAATTTCAAAACTCGGAATCCACTTGGCACTTTCTATACACGTCAAGACTTAGCCATTGCAGGTTTGATTTATCTCTTTGAATAAGTTGATTTCGTATTTTAGCAACACACTTTAAACACTTTTGACTTGGTGCCTGACACCCCTCGCTTAGTAGATGAACGCCTTTAATTAGGTTGTTTAAAGCTTGCATTGATTTGAGTTTGGGTATGAATACAAACTACACGTATCAAGATAACGGGAGTAAACAAACATGTATTATAAATAATAGATATTTTTTTTATAAAATTATAATAAAACTAGGTTAATAACATGTACCTTTTTATATATAAAATTGAAATTGAAACCATCTATAAATATATGAAAAGATTAGTCTCATAGACGCCGGTATAGCGCTCAAATTATTTATCCTCTTGACGATAACAGTTGATTGATAAACTAACAGAAAAACAAGTATCATTGATTGATTATTGTTGCGGAATATAGATCCATCACATGGTCTATGTAATGGCACAAGATTGATATGCAAAGGTTTCCAGCACAATGTTATTGATGCCGAAATAGCCGTTGGCCAACATATTGGAAAACGAGTCTTTTTGCCAAAAATCCCTCTGTCTCTTTCTGAAGAAGACATGTTCCCGTTCAAACTGAAAAGAAAATAGTTTCCCGTTCGACTTAGCTTTGCCATGACAATCAATAAAGCATAAGGTCAAACAATTCCGCACGTTGGTGTTTATCTACCGGATTCTGTTTTTCACATGGCCAACTATACGTGGCATTGTCAAGAGGAATATCACGGGAAAATACAAAGATATTAGTGCATATGGCAAAAGATTTTAGACGAGATGGGGTATACACCTCAAATGTTGTTTATCGAGAAGTTTTACAGGATCAATGAACTTACTTGTATTTTATGTTCCACGTCCAAAAATATTTAGTGGACGTTACATACAACGAGGCACTTTTGTCCTTAAATGTTTTGAAGTACATGTGTAAGTTAATAAATTATTAGATTATTATATGTCTTAAGTTAATATTTATTTATTACAAAATTGTAATACTGATATTTTTTTTCCTTCCCTTCATTAGAATGTCGCTAAACATGGACGAGATCAACAATATTCCAGGTATCAACTTAACATCTAAAATTGTAGTTTGTTTTTATCTACCTACTATACTATATAACATTCATTTTTTATAAAACCAATGTAAAACCTTAATGTTTTTTTTTCAGTGGCTCCTCTGTTAGAGGAAATTGAGGTGACACATCCGTTAGGGGAGATTGAGGTGACATCTCCGTTAGAGAAAATTGAGGTGACACCTGCTACAATGTCTGATGAAGAGTGGTGGGCAAACTTTGGTGATGAAGTCATCGAAATTTGTAGCGCGTACGACACAAATTGACCTCCTCACAATGGAGGTTAATTGACACCCGGCTTTTGAACCCAAAACTACTATGTTATTATTGGTATTTTAAAACTATGTTGATGACTTTTATCTTAAAACTCTTTTGGTTTTAAATTACTATGTTTGTGACCAATATCTATTTCAATTGGCCTGTTTGCTATTATTTGTTTGAATTCTACAATGGTAGATTAGCTAAATCGATGATACAAATGAGAAAACCAATATACGTACATTCGAACATATATCACGAGGCTATGGATAAACGAACAAAAATCAAGTACTGCGTTCGTTGTGTCCCAAATGAATTCCCAAACTGTTGTGTGGCCATAACGAGCGAACAAATGACGAATAATGCTTATGTACTGTCGCCGCCGCAACGCGCGGGTAAAGTACTAGTATATATATATATATATATATATATATTATTAAGGACCTTGGACCTAAAAATAGGTGTTATATTTCGTACTTACATGACATGAAATGTATATATTGCGGCAAATATATTTTCCTAAGAATGTTGACAACACTTCAAATAAATATTCGTTTTAATATCTTATTGTTCAAATATTATTTTCTAAATATAATTTAGAAAAACTCTTTGGATATCATAAACATAATAATATTTAAGGGAGTTAAATATTAATTATCATAATGATCATTTGTCAAAATACTTGTATCTATATATCCGAACAAAAAACAATATATTTACGAACGCTTAAATAATGAACATGCCTTATTGTTTACAAATGTTCAAGACTTGATTGAATATATATTTACATGACTTTAAATAATTATTTGATTTATAATTGTTTCCACAGTCACAAATCTAAATATTTATATGAATAATAAATATTACGAACGAGTTTTCCAAACATCACAAACGGGAATAAGTTGTCAAGACTCGACCAGGATCATTTAGGTAACTGAACGTTATCCAACTGAAACAAGACCTTAAAACTGTCTTATTATTTATTATTAGGACATTGTTTACTTGCTATATCCAGCGCGATACAGCTTTCATCTTTATCTTGAATCAAGTGAGTTTCACGGCCCCTTTTCTTTTACTGTTTTATCTGTTGATACCTGAAATGTGCGTCGTGTGAAGTATTGAGCAAAGACCAAGTTCAAGCCAATATAGGGTTGGCCGAACCTGGTCCGAACCTGAAGTTCGGACCGGCCGAACCTGGGGTTCGGTGGGAGTTCGGCCGATCGGGTATATATAGTAGTTTGATCTTTGTGTTTTGGAATTCTGAGCGTATGAGCGAATCTTAAGTGTGTGTTTTCTGGGTGTGTAATCTCTGTGTCAATTCTCTGTGTTTACACTGGTTGTAATCGTTCGTTTTGATCAATAAAACAATCGGTTAATTACGTATCGATGTCCAGATAGCTAGATTGAGTAGACGATCCGATGCTCACGCATTTTCAAGTGGTATCAGAGCTTTCTGGTTCATTCTACTGATCTGTGGTTGCGATTTTTCGGAAGTTTGAACGTTTTTGAAGTTTTCTCGAGTTTCATTACGTGTTTTCTATCATTTTTGACGTGTGTTTTGTGTCAAAATTGTTCCTAAACCATTTCCTATCGACTTTTCTGATCCACTATATCGAGTTTCGTCAAAATCAGTCCATTTTCACGAGTTTTCGAAAAATGTCTTCGAGGTTCGGAGGTTACTGGGCAAGCTCGGAGTAACCGCTCCGAACTTGAGGTTCGGAGGTGACTCGGAGAGTGTTCGGCGAGAGTTCGGTGGTGTATCGGTCTAGGTTCGGTGAGATTTGAGGTTCGGAGGTAGATCAGAGTCTTCATAGGTTCGGAGCTCGTTCGGTGAAGATTCGGAGGTGGTTAGGTGAGAGTTCGGAGCTAGTAGTTGATTCGGACAAGGTTCGGAGCTCGTTCGGAGTCTGATTTAGGTTCGGACTAAGTTCGGAGTAGGTTCGGACGGCAGACTAGGTTCGGAGCAAGTTCGGAGGACAGAATTTTTAAAATTTTCAACGATGTCGGATTTTCAAGCGTTTGCTGCAATGCAGAGTGCAATGCAAACTATGCTCAATTTTGACAATGAAATTGGAACAAGTCAGAAAGTTCCCAAATTGTTAAAGCTTGAAGATTACCAAAATTGGAAGAAACGATTTTCTGCTTATATTAGCACGAATGACATTGATCTATGGATTCCAATTCGAAAGTTGTATGAACGACCAATGGAAGATGGAGATCTTAAAGAAATTCAAGACTTTGATGGTGATGAAAGAAAAAGTTATGAGCTTGAAAAGAAAGTTTATGGTTATCTTACTATGGCTTTACCTACTGAATTGCTTCATCAATTTAGTACTTGCAAGAAATCTAAGCAATTGTGGGATGCCTTATCCGCAAGATGTGAAGGAAATGCTGATTATAAGAAGAGTCGAAAGAAAGTCTTGAACAAAGAATTTGATAATTTTCAAAATTATGACAATGAAAACATTACTGCTCTAGTTTCAAGATTTTCACATTTGATTAGTGAATTGAAGGTTGTTGGAATTGAAAAATCTGATGCAGATTTAAAGGAAAAGATCATGGAAGCATTACCTGAAAAATGGGAAAATTATGTTTTGCTACTCACTCATGACAAGGATTATCCTGCTTTAACATTTCACGAGCTTACTAGAAAACTTCATGCTCGGGAAATGGAAATGTTAAACTCAAAGAAGTCAACAGCTACCTTGCAACATCCTGAGTTGTATCATGGTGAAAATAGTGCAAGCATGAGTGCAAAGTCTAAGCCAAATCAGAATACAACACCAAGTGTTGCTTTTATAGCTGGAGCTTCAGGAAATTCTGATAATAATTCTTCAAAAGGTTGCAATTTTACAATTCCAAATTTTTCAAGTCAAAATGCTTTTTCAGCAGAATCAACCGATGATTGTGCCAAAATGATTTCTGCATTGATTTCATCATCCTTTGGATTGATTCTAAAAAATGTTGCTGATGCAAAGTTAACCAGTGAGGATCTTGATGCTCTTGATGATGATCAACTAACCGAATTGGATGTATCTTGGCAATATGCTATGTTGTGTCAGAGATCTAAAAGATTTTTTAAGAAGCATGGAAGGAATATTTCTGGTGATAAGTTGGGTTTTGACAAGTCCAAATTAAAGTGTTATAAATGTTCACAACTTGGACATTTTGCTAAAGATTGTCATCAGGCACATGCAAATAAGTCTGTTGTTCCTATATCACCAAAGCCTGGTTTTACTCAACCATCTACTAGTAACACAAGCAAGACCACTGCTTTGATTGCTCAAAATGATGGTGTATATGATTGGGGTCAACAGTTTGGGTATGATTCATCTGCTTTAATAGTTACTCATGATTTACAAGAAGATTACTGTTCAGTACTAGTTCAGAGTCTAGTTCAAATACTAGTTCAATTCCAAGTTCTTATGAATCTGCTGAAAACTTGGAGAGTCTGATGAAGGAAAATGCTTTGTTGATAAAGAAAGTTCAACAATTGAATGAGGATTTTGGTGTGATTAAATCTGAGTTGAAGATTTCTAAAGAGCATGAAAAGGGTTTGGTTTTGAAGAATGAGGATTTGACTACCGAAATCAAAATGTTGAATGAAGTTTTAGAAGTTTTGAAGCAAGATAAGAAGAATGCTGAAACTTCGAAAGATGAAGTTTGTGAAGAAAAGGGTGAGTTAGTCAAAGAAGTGAAGAAATGGAAGGAAGAGGCAGAGGATGCTGCAAATGATTTTCAGAATTTGTTTGATAAATCCAAGATTAAGCTTGATTTGCTTACTAAGCATGTTGAAGAATCTGATGCTAAAATCAAAGCATATCAAGTTGATATGGAAAAGTTGTTGGATGACAAGCGTGAGTTGGTTAGGGTTAACAAGGTTCAAACTGCAAATCTGGAAATTCAAAAGAGAAATGAGAATAAACTGAAGAAGGAGCTACATGAAGGACTTGACAATCTTCGCTTGCAAAAGTTTGAAACTCATAAAGTTGCCAAGCGCTTGATTGC
This sequence comes from Deinandra increscens subsp. villosa, assembly GCA_039602395.1. Lineage (NCBI taxonomy): Eukaryota > Viridiplantae > Streptophyta > Magnoliopsida > Asterales > Asteraceae > Deinandra > Deinandra increscens. Next base: position 36,189,599 of record JBCNJP010000007.1, on the reverse strand, counting down.
TAAAGAAAAAGAATTTGCAGAGGCTCAACAGCAAATTTCTGATCTCACAATTCAAGTTCTTGATGCAAAACGATTGCTCAACAATGTTTCTAACTCTCAGGTTTTCACAAGCTTCTTAGCAAATGATGCAAATTTTGAGAGGATGTTTGATAAAACTGCATCACCCCCTGCTCATATCAAGGAAGCTGTTAAAGAAGTGAAGGAACAGGTTGACAATTTTGACTATTCAAATATTTCATCTTCTACTTCTGAAGAAGTCAAGGTTGTAAAGAAAAAGAAGAACAAGAAAAACAAGAAAAAGGTTTTGAAATCTGAGATTCCTCCAGCAGCAAAGTTTGTTTCTGGTTCGTCTTCTGCTGATAATGAGAAATCGGCTATATCAAGTGACAAGATTCAGTCTCAAACAGAATTTGATGAGACAATTTTCTATGAACAAAAGAAAATCACTGATGTCAAAGCTGAATTCACAAGGTTGGCAAAGAATGGACATCAGAGTTCAAATACTGAGGAAAGGATTTCAGGTAAAAGTACTGGTCTAGGTTTTCAAGTTCCAAAGATTCAAGCTGCAGAAGCTCTAGCATCTGAACCACCAAATCTCAAGAAGCTTAAGATAAAGCAGGTGAAGAAGGAAGTTTTCAAAGCTGAAAAAGTTCAACCTGAGAGATTCTACAAACTCAAGGGTTCTGATCAATTGTTTTCTGATAAAGAGTTTCCTCTTCACTGTGTGGATGCTCGTAAGATTTCAGAGGTTTTTGTGAAAGCTGAAATGTCTTCTGCAAGTTCTCAATCTCGTAGCCCAACTTCTAAATGGGTACATGATCATCGTCATCAGGTATATGATTCTCATTCTGATCATGTTAGAGATATTCATGTGTGTTCTTCGCAGGTACATCAAAGATGGGATAAAACGACAAGAATTTGTTATATTTGCCGTCGCCCAGGGCATATGGCAAAAGATTGTCCCTCACCTGCTGATTCATCACAAAGATTTCATAAGAAATCAGTTTTTGGTAAATATGCCACAACAAAGTTCTTTGATGAAAAAGGCAGAGTTTTTGATGAATTTGAACCTACATTATTTCAAAAACAAAAACGTTTTGTCCCAAAGTTTTCAAAGGATCAAAATGTAGGTTCATTATCACAGTCACCTGTGATTGTTTCATCGAAAACTGAATTACCAAAACAACAGGAATGGAAACCTACACTACTAGAAATAGGGCCTTCCTTGACACGCAAACGATGACACTCACTACTTTTATGACGCGCAAAAATGCGTGTCATTAAAAATCTGTCGTAATTTGAAAAATTTAAGAATAAATGACGCGCATTTTTGGGCGTCATAAAATTTCTGTCAAATAATAGAAAAAAAAAACACGGAGTACGCCTAAAATGTGCGTGTCAAGAAGCTTCCGTCGTTTTATAAAAAAAAATTCCCGCCAAACTTTTACCCAAAATTTCACTCCCGCTTATACTTAGATTTTTTCAACATTTCCCCCAAATTTTGCCCTAATCCCCACAAATATACTCCCGCTGTCAAATTTTTTCCCTAAACTTCCGGTCGTCGCTCTCCATCACTCTCCATCAAAGCTCGGTTCCGGCCATCGCTCTCCATCAAAGCTCGGTTTCACTCACGCAGCGAACGGTGGTAATCACAATCTCCAATCACGTCTACGATTCTCCATCTCAACTGTTCTTCATGGTCTCCATTCCTCTAACCCTAATTTGCCTGCACTCTAGGTAATTCATTCATTATTCACGCCCTCACCTTTCATCACACTATAGTTGGTAATTTATACGAGAATCAAGTGTTATAGGTTAACTTATTGATGTCGACTGAACTGAGTGCAGGATTTTGGGTTTTTCAAAATTGATTAGGGCTCCAAAGTGAAATCTATGAACAGCAACGCATCATATGGTTTTGCTACCATTTATTCGATATCCAAAGAGCCCATATGATTACACTTACAGGAGGCATCTTTCACATATCGTAAACCCTAATTATTTCATCTTTTATTCGAATCTATTTTTCTTCTTCTGAAATCCTGTTGTTCAAAAAGTCAACCAAAAACAGCTGAATATCACTGATATCTTCACCTCAGGTATGTACCCTAATTTGGTTCCTTTATTCAATAAATTTTCTACTATACCTGAAGATGAACTTTTATTATTGTTTATTCCAATGATTTCTTACACAGGGCACGATTGTTATTCTAGTATTCTACAATTCTGCGACCCTAAGTTTAGGATTTAATTTGTGTCATCATTTGTAAACGACAACTGTTTCTATGGTTATGACTTTTGTTTAGACCATAGGTGTATTGATTATAGTTAGATTTGATTTGATCCATCATAAGTTATGGAGTAACATAGTTTAGTATTTAAGCTCTCTTTATAATAAAATGTACTTTAAGTATAGGTTAAATTGTTCATAATAGTAGCACAAGGGGAAAGATTTGCCTCAATATCAGTTGCTTCATGATGAGTTATGTACATACATATTTTTGTATTCAGGTTCTCTTTAGCAGAAGGGCAAAGATTGTGCTTAACATCAGTAGTAGGATTGTAGGACTGTAATTTTCTCTTATGGGTTTGATATCATACAATGTATTTTGAAATTTACTACAGAACCATTATGTACTTTTGCCCTATTATTAAAAGGGATAGGCATTTTTTAAGGTGTATGGTTCATAGGTTTTTGGATATACATGTTGTTGTTCGCTAAAAGATTGGCTAGAGTTTTAATTTTTTTCTCTTATACTCACTTGAGATATCCACCAAATGCTTCTTAATTTTTTGGTTATTGGTAAATGGTTATGACCAATGACTTCTTCTTAGACCTTAGGTGTAATGATTGTGGATAGACCTGATCACACTCTCTTTATAATGTAAATAAACACAGATCCTACAATGTATCTCAGGTACCTGATGGCTCATGTGATTACTGTTGTAGCAGCAGTATGAGAAAGATTTGTCCCAACATCAGCAGTAGGATAGCTAATCACATATCCTACAATGCTGCTAAGTCTTCATATTTGCATGGGTGTTATATTTTTCAATTTTATCGTATTTATCAACGATGCTTTTGTGATTTTTTTTTTTGTTTCAAAGTTTGGTCTTTTGGACAACTACTAATCATCCTTCACATGTGTGTTTGCAGAAACTAGAAGACTTTTCAACCAAAAAAGAGTGCCCCCTCGGGAAGTAAGGTTAGTAAGAACCCTGTACTTCTGTCGTTGATTCAGTTGCTCCACAGACCACGTTACTACCAAACTCCTCATTAAGTTACAGGTGTCTTGTCCATTCAACAATCATAAGTTTAATTTTTTCAACTTGATATTTATAACTTATTTATATTAGTTGTAATTTCGATACAGGTTGCTGTAAAATGGTCTGCAAATTCTATGCAACTGGAACAATATATGGGATTCAAAAGCAACCTATCAACCGGAGAGATTGTAGAACAGTTGGTGCATGCTTCCCGTAAGATGATGGTGGATCATTGCAAGTAGCAAATATGACTTGAGTATGTTATTTGTTGTTTAATTGATGTCTTTTTTTTTAAACTTTCTTTTCAACAGTTTGTTAAAAATAATTTAAACTTGAACATGAGATCACAAATGTTATTGCATCACTAAGCCCAACTAAAACCAATAGGCAATATACATAAAAATAATTTAAACTTAAAACATACCATATATTTGCCTAGAAAAAACCAACAAATTTAAATTCTGTAGCAAATCCCAAATGGTTTGCTGTTATATATTTTTCAAACCTTGAAACATTTAATTAACAGTTAGAATGATCAGAGACGACTTTAATAAATGGGTTTGAATCTATTTGTTTAGCCGTGTTTGTTTTGATTTTAGTTATATATATGCAGCCCATATATATGATACTGTAGTTTTCCTTCTCTAATTTCTTTTTATTTTAGCATGCTGCCTCTGATGATTAATTTGCTTAGAATAGGTCTCAAGTGACGAGCTCATATTTTTTTGGCCTACATGTTGTGTTTTTTATTGGTTCGTGAGTTTGTCCCAAATTATGATTACTCTGTTTGGCCATTTTTTGACAGGCCATATTCTCTGAAGCAGGGCACACTGCTGCCCAAGTCATTGCCAAAACTACATCCATAGAAATTCCAAATAAAGAATGGCCTCAACTTATTGGTTCTTTGCTTGGAAATATGACCCAACAAGATAAGGCAACATCATTGAAATAATCAACTTTAGAGGCAACTACAGCATTTGATAACAAAGGACAACTCAAAGAAGCATTTAACATCGGGTATGTGTTACTTTTGGTCACTTATATGCTGAGATTTTGTTATCATGAAGCCACATTTTTCTCTCATGTATTTTATGTATATTCGATTTTGACAAATGCAGAAGTTCTTCGCTTCTTTTTTATATTATGAATACTCTATCCATTAGGATTTGGTTTGTTATATGTTGGATTTCTGTTGTAGAGGTCTGTAAACACACAATTCACACTCAAATAGTTCATGCCTTGCAGCCGAGCACTCATGCTTTATGGAATTCACATTCAAAATCAATCTGACTTCATATTGAATGTTGCAGGTCGAGCACTCATGCTTCTTTTTCAAAACTACGTTTAGCTTAACTGTTTACATACCCAACATACCTGCTTTTTTAAAAGTAGATTCCTGTTTTGCAAACTAAAGTATTTCCAATGTTCTTCTAAACACATGTATGATTCTATTTGCATAATCTCAAAAACTCATTATTATGATGATTCTTTTTTTTAGTTGACTATACAATTTGCTTTGATTTAATTATCTAGCTAAGTGGCTCAAAATCTGATCTTTTACCTATGTTTCATGATCCAATTGACTTGGCCTTGCATGCATCATAATGAAGAATTAAGTATTTTATCTTTGTATATTCCTATATAGATTAGATTTTTATTTTTACAGAATTACCCATGGTGCCTCATCTGATCTGGTTTTTTAGTTATCATTCCAGTTTTGTAAGCTTAATTTATGCCCTGCTGATTGGCAGGCACCCTGTGGCATTTTTAACAGTTTGCCTAAGACAGTTGTGTGAATCTGTTAGGGAGTTGATGCAACAAGAGAGCTCTACTGAAGATCTTGCTGCTGTTGAAATAACCTCTGCTGCATCACATGCAGCAGCAGCTACTGTAGCATCAAATGTACAGGCATAGACTTAAATTTGAGAACCGAATGCATCACATGCAGCAGCAGCTACTGTAGCATCAAATGTACATGCATAGACTTAGATTTATTATTATAGGGACATAAATATTGGTAAGATATGGGATTCATTTGTAAACTCATATTAACTTTGTAATTTTTGCTATATATATGAAATGCATTATTTTGTTATATAGGTATTTTGTTTTGTATTATGATATTAATTGTTGTTTAATGTGGAAATTAGTGATCCTATTAAAAAATATTTTTTTATTAAAAATTATAATTCTTGACGCGCAAAAATGCGTGTCATAAACAGACGACACTAAAAAAATTTATAAATAAAAATATATTAAACACAGATGACACCCTAAGATGACGCGCATAATGAGTGTCAAGAATGGAGTGTCATGGATAGCGTGTCATGGTTCGCGCGTCAAGAACTTCTTGACACGCATTTTGCGCGTCAAGAAGCTTCTTGACCACGGCTTCCTTGACACGCATTTGCGTGTCAAGAAGGCACTTTCTTGACGCGCAATGCACGTCAAGAAAGCCCTTTTTTGTAGTAGTGCTAAGGTGGTTTCAAAGCAAAATCAAGACACTGGTCGACCAGAAGCGATTCGCTTCGGGTCATTTGTGAACTAATCAGGTTGTCCAGTGTGCAGGACTTCTAGAAGACCTATCGACGATTGAAAAATTGTTGATGGAGGAGTATTCTGTTTAATTTAAATTTAATGACAAATTTTTCTCATATGCAAATTTTCTGAATTCTAAAATCTGAAACATATCCGTGTTGATTGATCACTTTTCTTTGTTTACAAGTTTTTTTTCAAAAAGCCAAAAATAGAGTTTTGTTTTTGTGTAAAATGAAAAATCCAAAAATAGAGTTTTCATTTTAAGGGGGAGAATTGTAAGTAAGGGGGAGTAATTGAGAAAATGCATGGTATGGGGAGAAGGTGAATACATGCAAAATATATAATGAAGGAAGGTGAATACATGCAAAATATAAAATTGTGAGAAATTGATCATTGGGAAATGATGGTACATTGGCATACGTATCTGACTCATGGATAAAGTAGATTGATCATTGGGAAATGATGGTACATTGGCATACGTATCTGACTCATGGATAAAGTAGATGAAAGGGCCATAAGATCATTGTTTGATGTGCTTGGTAGGCTCGACAAATCAGAAAGTATTCAGATGTGATATACACTAAATACTAATGCTTGACCATGTGGATAACATCTTGATGCGTATTTCATGACACAAAAAGAAAAATAAGTGTGACAATAGTAATGAGAAGTCACTGTGTACACATGTGTTCCTTTTGCAAAGATTTAAACTTGTTTGATTTTCTTTATTTTGTCAAACGATCGGACTTTCTCTGCGTGTCGAAAGACCGACCTGATTGTTGTTCGTTTGACGTTCTGCTTTATTTTCTTTGGTGTTTTGTATAACTCATCGGACTTTCTCTGCGTGTACGGGAGTACCGACCTGATTGTTGTTGAGTTATACAACTTCAACTTGTTTTATTATTCTTTTTTTGTTAAATCCGAGGCCTTATCTGCGTATCGAAAGATCGACCTTAAGGTAGACGATTTAACGTTCTTATTTCTTTTTGCATGGAACACAGTTGACTGTATCATGAAAAATATTATGCAATGTGAAAGTTCACAAATGCAATCATACAAAAGAAAAAGAAAGAAAAACAGAAAATGTCTGAATATGTCTGATAGTGTGGGGTACACTGGTCAAAGCAAATCTAATCAATACCTTAACATATCCAGATGTTATGAGTATGATTCTGTCTGAGCTTAAGATGGACAAAATTATACCAGCAATCGACATGACTTGTGTGCTTCAATTAATTGAAATTGAAGTGTAATTCAGTGCGTTATGATCAATAAGATCCCATATAGTGATCTTTCTCATACCAAAAATAGCGTTTGATTCTGTGTTGCAATGTCATTTCATAATCAAGAAAAGTATCAAAAAGATTATAGGTGTGTTTTAATATAAAGTTTCAAAAAAAACCAAAAAGATTTTGTTTCTGCCTTATTTTAGATCTGATCAACTCGTGATATAAAATCAATTTTCAAAATCATATTTTGGAGTCTCGAAGAGACGTTTTGCACCAAGATTATTTAAGTGATTAATGCAGGATGCTGTCGTGCAAGCTATCATAACTACAAGTCTTCTAAAGCTGTTGATAAAGACCAGAGATATACTAGATATCATCAAGTTTTCAAGATCAAGTTATAATTGAGTTGAGGAGGAGTTTGTTCGAAGATTCATTTAATTGGATAAACGAATTCTTTACTTGAGGGGGAGCTTGATTGAAGATACATATTTGATGATGTTGAGAAGAAAAGAGAAGAGATACTGCACACGACGAGGGGGAGTTTGTTGATACCTGAAATGTGCGTCGTGTGAAGTATTGAGCGAAGACCAAGTTCAAGCCAATATAGGGTTGGCCGAACCTGGTCCGAACCTGAAGTTCGGACCGGCCAAACCTGGGGTTCGGTGGGAGTTCGGCCGATCGGGTATATATAGTAGCTTGGTCTTTGTGTTTTGGAATTCTGAGCGTATGAGCGAATCTTAAGTGTGTGTTTTCTGAGTGTGTAATCTCTGTGTCAATTCTCTGTGTTTACACTGGTTGTAATCGTTCGTTTTGATCAATAAAACAATCAGTTAATTACGTATCGATGTCCAGATAGCTAGATTGAGTAGACGATCCGATGCTCACGCATTTTCATTATCAAGGGGAGAAATAAATGATATATCAAAATTTATACATTCCTTTTGATGTTTAAAATGCCCCTTTCTTTTTAAACTATTTTAAGTACTTTGGGGAAAAATCATGAAACAAACAAACATACTTTAAATAATTATTGGATTTATAATTATTTCTACCAGACATATATGTATTAGACAATAAATATAATTATCCACCCAAACATCTTACTGATATTATGGTACAACTGTTATGCCATATTGATTATATGTTCTATTCATACCTCCTTCGTGGTAATTTGTTAGTTAACATATTGCTACAAATCCCACCATTAATTGATTTTGATTAGTTCCGTACGAATCGATAACTAGTGAATAGATCTATTTGGGTTGACAACCCTGTCCTAATTGGTCGCTCTAATTCTGACTCCGTTTAACAAGTCACGGGGTACATGCCAGTTATTCTAGGCCATTGGTATTTCTTGGGGAAGATGCATTAGGTGGGTAAATCTGTTAGTGTTTGAAATCAAGGTGCAGGTAGATCAATGCAACAACGGTAACCATTCATAATATCTTGTATGCCTGAATCGGTGCAAAACATGACTTGCACGAGTCCTCCACCCAACCGTGCAAAACTTGACTTGCGCAAGTCCTCCATTAAACCGAGCAAAACTTGACTTGCACAAGTCCTTCATCAAACCATGCATAACTTGACTTGCACTAGTCCTTCATCAAACCGTGCAATACTTGACTTGCATAAGTGTTTCATTCAACTGTGTAAAACTTGACTTTCACAAGTCTATTTACTTAAGACCTTTATAATATTTTGTATGTTATAAACTGTTTACAAGTTTACTTGTAAGCGTATTAAACCTGTGAACTCACCAACAATATGTTAACTTTTTAAACTCATGTATTTCTCAGGTAACTAAGCTACACCATATGCAAATGGGACGTCAAACCTTAGGGCCTACATCTTGGAGTCATAGTCTCATTCATCACCATGAAATAACTTATGAAACACTGGCCTTTTAATTATTTAACCTTGGCAGAAATGATTTCAAGATTAACTACATTATCGTATTTCATATCTTAACATTCTTAAACAATTTCTATTTCAGTATTGTAAAACAACGTCGTCTCAATATATATCCGCTGCAACTTTGATGACATACTTGGTTTTTCAAACGTATATTAATCTGATAGAGTTCGTTCTATGTATCCACGACTATGATCCCATGACGTCACATGCCTCCATTCCCGAAAGTTCAGGGTGTGACAGTTTGGTATCAGAGCCTTGGTTATAGTGAACTAGGTTGCATCATGTAGAAACCTGGACTATAGCCCGCTCTACGAATTCCATTTGCATACAACGCCATCTTACTAACATGTTGTCTCATGTTAGCTATACATCTACTTATCGTTTTAACATGTTGTCTCGTGTTAGATATACATCTACTTATTGTACTAGCATGTTGTCTCATGTTAGGTATACATTTACTTATCGTACTAACATACCATCTCACGTTCGATATATATTTACTTGTCGTACTAACGTGATAGTCTCATGATTAGATATATATTTACTTGTCATACTAACATGATGTCTCATGTTACACATATGCTTATTAGCCTTCAAATAATTATATTAATGCTATTAGTATTATCATGACTTTAGTTTGTCAGGACCGATTTCACATCAAGAATCTTGACATTGAGCAAGAACTAGGTGAGATGCGGAGACGGGATGATGAGAATCTAGGATGAAACACAAAATATGATGAAAAAGTCGAATGATTTCATTGAACCGAATGATTACATGAACAAGAAATCACAACAATAGATCATAACCCTCATGAATCTTCCATGGTCATCTTGGGTTGAGCTCAAACCCAAGATGAGACTCTCCAAAGGTAAGGAATAGCTCACATCTCTTAACTTTCATCATCTAGCAAATGAGGTCATCCCTTCCTTTATATAGAGAGCCCTTGTGCTAACTAGCCCACTAACTAGCAAGACACTTATAACATGAGCAAATTACAAATAAAACAAAAATAAATTATTAATTTAATCGAAGTTAATTTAATTAATATGAAGCTTGACACGCTCGAACCGATCTTCTGCTGAATTTTACGTTGACCGTTGACTCGAATAGTTGACTTTTCAAGAAAACGTCTTCGGTCCAAACTTGCAAGCCTCGATCATCACAACCCGCGTCTCTGAATCATTTCACAATGGATTCTTCAACCAAATTATTCGAGAATAGATTTGATGGCGTCAGCCACACTTATTTTTTGTTCCAGCATATTCCCCCTTGACTGATGCTGTCAAATATGTCATACTGGTGAAATACCACGCTGTCGTACATCTTCGAAAGAATAACTGATAAACCTGAATCTTTCTGTTGTAAAAATTCCCCCTTTGAATTAGCTTCTTCTATTCTTATTTCTCCAGTTGAGAGCCAAGTGCTGCAGCTCACTCGGTTCACACGGTCGGGTACAATACTAAGAATGTTGAACATCGGAGTCAAAACCACAACAAACCAAATCAGATAAACCAATCAATCACTGAAAATGATCCAACTTCAGATAATCGACCCGATAATCCAAATCCATAATAGCTCCCCCCATTTCTCTAGATCTCCCCAAAAACATCCAACGAAAGCGTAAAGATCAGATGCGAAGAGTCAAATCGTCCTGCTCGGTTTCCTAGAGAAACCGGTGTAAAAATATTGAAATCGGACAATCTTGCGAAAAAGCGGAAGTCGGATGCCGACAGTTGTGAATGATCCATAAATACTGCACTTTTTCCGTGTGACTGGGTTGGAAGTAAAAATAAAGCGCTAAATCAGAGAAACTGAGATCCCGAGCGTAAAATAATCATAACCGGAGTCTTCGTAATTTTGGGTCTTGAAAAAAAGCTCGGAAAAATATTCCGTGAAGATATCTGAGTCAAACGGTGCAATCTGGAAAAATTTGAGAAAACCGTCAATTTTATTCAAGTAACGGGCCTTTCGTTAGAGATTTAACGGAACATTCCAATATTTAACTGAGATTCCAGTTAATCCGGTTAGATGACATCAACACTGCATCAGCTAAACAACTTGGAGTGAGACATAACGGAAAAGTCACAAACTTAACCGAAAAGCGAAACCAGTCCGTCAGTGGTCGTTAGCTAACGTGGTCTTGACGTCAATAAACGAGAACCCCAATAAATAAACGGAATAAATCCATGACCAATAAAAATTTTCTAAAATTTCGTTGCAGCGTTAATCCCCTTAGTTCGTAAAAGATTGATAGAAAAAATCCGCGTTTGACGAAAAATGCTAGAAAAATCGTTAGGATAATTAAATCCCACTAGAAGCACAATCCTTGTCAAAATAAATTGTCCAATCAGAATTCACCCTTTATAAACTATAATGCATGTCTAAGAGTTCCAGCCAATCATATTTGAGTAAACAAGTCATCCAACGGCGTAGAGGAAGAAAGATCCAACAGTTAGATAGTGTTGATCCGGATGGAGAACAGTTGACCAATCAGCGCATTACAGCACATGTGAGTTCAACGGATCTTTACACAGCCTGGAACCCACTCCAATTTAAGTCTTCCAATCAGATGTGGACAACAGCTAGGGGTGAGCATGGTTCGGTTCGGTTCCTAGAAAAAAAAACCATTCGGTTTTGATTTTTTTCTGTTCGGTTTTTTCGGCTTTTTTCGGTTTCGGTTCGGTCCGGATTCAGTTCGGTTCGGATTCGCTTTTCTTTTTCTTTTTTTAAGATGTGTTTAAAATAATTTTAAACTTTAAATGTCTAGTCCTAAAAGATAAATATTAATACTAATAAATAAGTATCATTATAACCATCAAATTAAAATAAAAACACGTGTAACATATAAAATACAAATTGGTTTTAAATTCAAAAGCTTTTAACACTAAAGATCTTGACCCCAATCTTCATCGTCTTTGATAGTAAGAAGAGGAAAGAAGAGGAGTTGCTACTTAAAAATGAAATAACAGATTGAGAGGACATTCGAACGCATCTTAGTGGTTTGCAAAGGTAAGTATCAACTGAGTTATACAAGAATTGTAAATAATTTGCTAACTTAATTAAAACACAATTGCATATCTATATAAACTTAAAAAATATATATAAATTATTCATTCACTTCGATTTGGTTTTTTTCGGTTTTTTCTTAATCCAAAACCGAAACCGAACCATAAGTTTCGGTTCGGTTTTTTTCGGTTTGGTTTCTGCGGTTTTTTCGGTTCTAGTTCGGGTTTTTTTGGTTTTTTACGCACCCCTAACAGCAGCAACAAAGACAATGAAACCCTTTAAGAGGCTGGTCCCACCGGAATTCTCTCTACCAATAGGCATTCGACAACAATAAAGCCATCAACGGCTATCGGACAAGCGGGGCCCACTCTCATTCCATCTCCGCCTATTAGCTACCGACAACCCAAAAAGAAAGAGACTAGGGTTGACCAGAAACCGACAAAGAGAGAGAGAGAAAATATTCCTTAGCTGACCAAACCCTAATCATCGCCGGAAGACTGAGGACCCTCACCTGAAAAACGTGTTATCACCATAACTCACATAATACTCGACCAAAAATGACGAATTTTATGTCCACGAACTCGTATTTCGATCCTCTATACATCTGCATGATCAAAATCGTCTAAAAATTATTCGAACCAAAATCTAGATGCCAAGTTCAGTCGGGATCGCCAAGGTTAGATCGAGGTTGCCATGGCCATTCGAGATCACCAAGAAGTATTCAAGGTCGCCAAGAGCTAATCCAGATTGCCAAGTACAGTGACCAGATCGCCAAGTACAGTGACCAGATCGCCAAGATAAACTTCATAGACACCCGAGATCGCTAAGAAAATCTTCAAGCTCCTTCCAGATCGCAAAGAACATCTTCATAGGCTACGAAATCGCCAAAGCAATCTTCAAGAAAAATGAAGAACACCAAGAACACCATGAATCACACACTAGTGTGTCTTTTTCCAGATCTGCCCAAATCGTTGTGTTTTAGACAAAACCGATGCTCCTAATGGACTCGGAATGCGTTTTCCATCAAAATTAGTGATTTATTTCATCCAAAACCGAGCATTATAATATCAAAAACTTAGAATCAAACCCGAAATGTTCAAGAACACCAAAAAACGTGAAAACCGTCCTGTTACGAAAAAAATAGCTCTGATCTTCATTTCTTCAACCGATTTGAACACTTGGAGCATGAAAACACATCCAAATGAACCCAATAACATAAATCTATCATCAGATTCATCCAGACATTGTCCAAACAGCTCCAAAATGTAGAAAAATAAGATTATTCGTCTCCTAAGTGGTTTTCAAATCTGCACTTCATTCAAGCTCAAAGTCAAGATTCGAGTGATCAGATTCGAGTGATCAGATTCTTCTTAAGACGCGATCTAATCGGTATCCGCTCTGATACCATTTGTCAGGATCGATTTCACTACAAGAATCTCGACATTGAGCAAGAACGCAAATTAGATGCGGAGACGGGATGATGAGAATCTAGGATGAAACACAAAATATGATGAAAAAGTCGAATGATTTCATTGAACCGAATGATTACATGAACAAGAAATCACAACAATACATCATAACCCGCATGAATCTTCCATGGTCATCTTAGGTTAGCTCAAACCCAAGATGAGACTCTCCAAAGGTAAGGGATAGCTCACATCTCTCAACTTCCATCATCTAACAAATGAGGTCATCCCTTCCTTTATATAGAGAGCCTTGTGCTCACTAGCCCACTAACTAGCAAGACACTTATAAAATGAGCAAATTACAAATAAAACAACAAAATTAAATTAAATCAAAGTTGATTTAATTAATATGAAGCTTGACTCGCTCGAACCAATCTTCTATTGACTTTTACGTTGACTATTGACTCGAATAGTTGACTTTTCAAGAAAACGTCTTCGGTCCATATCATCACAACCCGCGTCTCTGAATCATTTCACAATGGATTCTTTAACCGAATTATTCGAGAATAGATTTGATGGCGTCATCACACTTATTTTTTGTTCCAGCATAGTTATTTGAGCCATTGATCGCCTAGAGTGTCTTCGAAGCTGTAGCTACTAGCAAGGCACATCGTACCAATGATAGGCGTCAACCTAGATCACCGCATACTGCGCGTTACTGCTCTTACAAGGACTTCATGAGATGTAAGCCTATGAGCTTCAAAGGAACGAAAGGTGTCGTTGGACTAATCAGATTGATTGAGAAGACGGAGTCAGTATTTCGCATAAGCATCTGACCCAAAGGATACACGATTAAGTACTCTACCTGCACATTCACCGAAGGAGCGCTCACATGGTGGAACTCCCACGTCGACTCAATAGGAACCGACTTAGCTTACGCCAAGAATTTGAATGAAATCAAGCAACTTTCGCATGATGAGTACTGCCCAAGGGAAGAGCTTCAGAAGTTGGAAGCTGGGTTCTGGAGTTTGACTATGTATGGTGCTGATATCGCTGGCTACACCAAGCGATTTCGTGATCTTGCTCATCCTTGTTCAACCATGGTCACTCCTCTATGCAAAAAGGTACATCTGGGTCTTGCACCCCATATTCAAGGAAATATTTTGGCATTAAACCTGACCACTTTTCAAAGTGTTGTGCGCCTGGCACATAATCTGGTTCATCAAGCCACACATCAAGGTGTGACTTTTTCCAAGAAGAATCCTGAACCTAAACCTGCATATGTCAGTGCTGCCCCTCAACAAGCAAGGAACCAGATAACAAGAGAAAGCGTGCTTTTTGAAGCCCGAGGGGAATTCATAGAAGGTTCCCGCGAAGAATCCGGAGCCAATGAAGGTCTGTGTTGCCTCTTCACGCGTTCACGAGCAAAGAAGGACTAGTTACTCCAATAGCCTACATTTATGTAACGTGTACAACCTTCATCATATCCTGTATTGTAGCGACATCTATTGTATACATTGCAAAGACAAGGGACACATCACGCAAGATTACCCCAAGCCAAAGAACTAGACTCCCAACCAGGCAAAATGAAGAGCAATTATCATCAATGTTGTTCATACCCATTGTGACCCTAACACAGTGACGGGTAAGTTTCTACTTAATAACCATTATGCTCCTGTACTAGTGCCGATAGAGGCTTCATATCTACCGCTATTAGTCAATTACTTGAGATTGTCTCTGGTGCCTTAGACACTAAGTTTACCATAGAATTAGCTAATGGTGATAGAAACTAGGGCGATGTTCGATTAAACTTTTGGAGCATACAATCGACATCGATCTTATGCATGTCGAGTTAGGAAGTGTTGATGTTGCTGTTAGGATGGATTGGTTATCAAAGAACCAAGCGGAGATTGTTTGTCACGAGAAGATAGTTAGAATACCACTCACAAACGGTGACACATTTAATGTGCAAGGAGAAAGGAGTGAAGCCGAGCTCAATGTCATATCTTGCATGAAGACCCAAAAATTTCTTCGCAAAGGATGTCATGCCATTCTGGCTCACCTCACGGAGAAGAAGCCAAGGGAGAAGCATATTGAAGACGTTCCAAGGGTCTGTGAAATCACATAAGTCTATCCTAAAGACTTACCTGACTTGCCACCACATCGGCAAGTAGAATTTCGCATCGAATTAACATGTGGAGTCGCGCTCGTTGCCCGATCCCCTTACCTTCTTGTGCCGTCCGAGGTACAAGAGTTATCTCATCAACTACAAGAGTTGTTAGAAAAGTGTTTCATTCGGCCAAGGTACTCTCCTTGGGGTTCTCCTGTGTTGTTCGTAAGGAAGAAAGATGGAACATTTCGGATGTGGATTGAATTTCAGAGAATTGAACGAGCTAACGATGAAGAATTGCTATTCGTTCCCGAGGATCGACGATTTACTCGATCAACTTCAAGGTTCAAGCTTACTACTCCAAAACCGATCTGAGATCAAGCTACCACCAGTTCCGAGTTAGAGATGAAGACGTTTCAAGAGAGCATTCAGAGCACGCAATGGCGCAAGAGAATCTAATTACCTATGCCTCTCGATAACTGAAGATCCATGAGAAGGATTATACAACACATGATCTGGATCTTGGAACTGTTGTGTTCACTCTGAAGATTTATAGAAACTTGCATGGAACGAAGTGTAATGTATTCACTGACCATAAAAAGCCTCCAGCCCATCTCAAATCAGAAGGAGTTGATTAATAGAAAATGACAATGGACTGAACTACTCAATGACTAAAATTGCGAGATTCGTTATCTTAACAAAGCTAACATTTTAGCTGATGCACTGAGTAGAAAGGAATGTGTTAAGCCCCTTTGAGTTTGAGGACTAGACATAACCATTCACACTAGTCTCACGTCACAAGTTTGTGATGCTCAACTTGAAGACTCTAAAGGAAGAATTCAAACAAGAAGAATGCCTTCATGGAATGGAAAAGCAATTGGAAAAGAAACCAAATGGAGCCTAATCTCTTATGGATAGACCTTGAGTGCCGAACCTTAAAAGGGTAAGAGATTGGTCTTAAATGAAGTGCACAAGACTAGATCTTCTAGTTACCAGGGATCCAACAAGATATAGGAAAGTATAAAGGAGTTATACTGATAACCAAAGCGAAAGGAAAATTCAGAACTTAAAAGGGTACTTTGCGTGGTTATGACAGATTGTTATGACGCATGACAAACCTAAGTAATGGTTGACACAACCATTTTCCACTCGCCAAGTTTCCATATAACAATAGTTATCACTCGAGTATTCAAGCCGCAGCCTTTTGAAGCCTCATATGGAAGGAAAGTGTTGTTCACCCCTTTTGCTGGACCGAAGTCGGTAACAGCCAACTGACCAGTCTAGAGATAGTTCATGAAACTTCAAGTCTTCTGAAGCTGTTGATAAAGACCAGAGTTACACTAAACATCATCAAGTATTCAAGATCAAGTTACGATCAAGTTGAGGGAGAGTTTGTTCGAAGCTTCATTTCATTGGACAAACGAATTCTACACTTGAGGGGGAGCTTGATTAAAGATACATATTTGAAGATGTTAAAGTAATACTGCACACGACGAGGGGGAGTTTGTTGATACATAGTTTGTGCGTCGTTGAAGTATTCAATCAGACAATGTCGTGTGAAGATCCAAGAGTTCAAGTCCAAGGTTCAAGGCTAGGTCACTACCTGCCGAACCTGGTCCAAACCTGGAGTTCGGACAGGGTTCGGCCAGACAGTATAAATAGCAAGTTTGTGCTTAGTTCTAGTTACGAGTGAGAGTCTGAGCTTCTATTAAATGTATGTACGGTGTTTCTTTGTGTTAGTTTATGAGTGTTTACTGATTGTAATTGTTCATCTTTGATCAATAAAACAATCGGTTAATTACGTTTTGATCTCTGAATAGCTAGATTGAGTAGACGATCCAATGCTCTCGCATTTTCAGACACATTGCGTATTCCAACGAGAACTGAAAACTCAAGTATGAGCAAAGCCTAGACTGGTCATGTAAAGAAAATCACAATTGTGGGTGCACACACAATTGTGATCTGAACTGCATAAAAATCCTGGTAGAGCACATTCGTGAGGAATCATAACTTGTCCAAGTCTTTCAAACTCAAAAACCTCATTCATCTATGTGTTTAACACTCAACTTGTTAATGAACTATTGTGGAATGTCCTATCAACTCCACTTTATTAGAAAATCATAACAATCAAGGATCATGTGTTGATACATGGTCCTTGATCGTCATGTAAAGTATCGAATACAAGACGGATCACACTTTATAGCTGAGGTCCGAACTCCCAGCGAACCTGGAGTTCGGATGGCTCCGAATGTGTGGCCGAACCTCAGGTTCGGCCGGTCGTATTTCAGTCCTATAAATATGTGTATCTTGTGTTGTATTTAGTAATAGTCTGAGCTTCCGTGTCATATTCTCTTATTGTACTCGGTGGTTCTCTGTGGTTAATACAAGTCTTTTGTATTTACTCTTCGTGTTTCATCTCGTATTACATTGATCTCATTACGACTAAGTAGAAGATCCACACGCTCACGCACTTTCAAGTGGTATCAGAGCATTTGGTTTGCTCTACTAGTCGGAAATCAGTGTTTTTTGTAGTTTTGAGTTTAAATTCACGTTTTTTTGCGAAAATGTCAATCATTTTTGAGTTTGTTTGATCGTCTCGAGTGTGCTTTTCGTCAAAATTCTGTTTCTAGATTGTTTCTATCGAGTTTGCTTGAATTCCTGTCGAAAATTCCAGTCAAAAACGTTGAAAATCGAGAAAATGAGGTCGAGTGAAATCTGTCTCGTTTGAGGTTCGTACAAGCTCGGCATAACCGCTCCGAACTTGAGGTTTTGACGGAGCTCGGTCTTTATATTGGTTCGGTGAGAGTTCGGTGAGGGGTCGGTCAACGTTCGGACTAAGTTCGGTGTTAGTTTGGAGTTGTTTGGTTTTTGTTCATCCGAAGGTCTGGTTCGGAGAGAGTTCGGCGTTGTCAAGTTCAGACTAAGTTCGGAGGCAGCTAGGAGGAGGTTCGGACAAGGTTCGGAGTGAACAGTAACTAATTTTTCGAAAATGTCCGATTTTCAAGCGTTCGCGGCTATTCAAAATTCGGTTCAAGCTACGATGCAAACAATGATGAATTATGATAATGAAATCGGAACAAGTCAGAAAGTTCCCAAATTGCTGAAATTGGAAGATTATCATAGTTGGGTTAAACGATTTGAAGCGTTTGTCGATAAAAATGACATTGATATGTGGTTAGCTTTCACTGAGCAATATGTTTATCCTAAAGATGAAACTGGTGAACCTATTCTTTAAAGAAAAATGTCATCTGAACAAAAGAAAGCTTATCAAGCTGAGAAAAAGGCGTATGGTACGTTAACGATGGCATTGCCTAAAGAGTTACTTCATCAATTTGCTGGTAACTACACATTAAAAAGTCTCTAGGATGCATTGGAAAAACGATGTGAAGGCAATGACCAATATAAGAAAAGTCGACAAAAGGTTTTGAAGAAAGAGTTTGATAGTTTTAAGCATTATCAAAATGAAACGATTCCCAATCTGATTGCAAGATTTGCTCATCTGATGAGTGAAATGCGTTTGGTGAATCTTACTAAAGAAGAGGTTGATATGAAAGAAAATATCTTGGAAGCTTTGCCTGAAAAATGGGAGAATTATGTGATGATGATTACTCGCGATAAGGATTTTTCAGGATTGGCTTTCAATGATTTGGTTCAAAGAATTCAGGCTCGGGATATGGAATTAATGGTGAATAAATCACTTCCTACACAAATTCAGAATCCTGCAGTGTATCATGATGAAAATGACTCTACAATGAATGCTGGGAAGTCTAATATTCTTAGTTCTGCTCCTCCTACAGCATTTCTGGCAGGTAAATCTGAAATTCCAAGTTATTCCTCTGCTGGTTGTACTGTGTCAATTCCTAGTTCTTCGATTCAAAGTGCCTTGTCTGTTCAAACTGTCGATGATTATAATGCGTTGATGTCTGCATTGGTATCTTCATATTTTGGTGTTATCACTGGTTCTGTGAGTAATGATGAGTTAGCAAATGAAGATTACGATCAGATTGATTATGATCATTTGGAGGAAATGGATCTAAATTGGCAATATGCTATGTTGGTTCGTAGAACAAAGAAATTTCTCAATAGAACTGGTAAGAAGAGACTGAATCAGGAAGAAAAGATTAGATTGGACAAATCTAAGGTGAAATGTTATAAGTGTTCCGTTTATGGTCACTTTGCTCGTGAATGTCCAAGTTCTACGGAAAGTAAATTGAAGACTGGTTAGCATGCACATTTAGTTTTTCATACATCAGATAAAGCTGAAAAGGTTGAACAGAAATCTGCTACTCTTGCTCATGATTGGACTGATACATTTATGCATCCAGATGAATTTGCCTGGAATGCTGATTCAGTAGTTAAAAAGAATCATACTCCAATCTCAATTGCTTTAACTGTTCAACATGCTGATGATGACAGTTTTTTAACTGAGTCTGATTCCTCTTCCAATATATCTTTGGTTCAAGAAGAATTACATAAGATTTCTGAGAATTCAAAAGATGATGAATTTAAATGTAATAAATGTGAGAATTTGCTCAAGGAAATTGCAAGTTTTGCACAACATCGTCAAATTTCAACTGAAGAAATTGTGGTATTAAAGAAAGAGTTGGAGGATTTTCAAAAGAAATATTATGAGTTTGTGTATACATATGTTCATTTTGCAAAGATTTAAACTTGTTTGATTTTCTTTATATTATCAAACGATCGGACTTTCTCTGCGTGTCGAAAGACCGACCTGATCGTTGTTCGTTTGACGTTCTGGTGTATTTTCTTTGGTGTTTCGTATAACTCATCGGACTTTCTCTGCGTGTAAGAGAGTACCGACCTGATTGTTGTTGAGTTATACAATTTCAACTTGTTTTATTTTCTTATTTTGTTAAATCCGAGGCCTTATCTGCGTATCGAAAGATCGACCTTAAGGTAGACAATTTAACGTTCATATTTCTATTTGCATGGAACACAGTTGACTATATCATGGTTACAATCATTATGTGATTAAAATCGCAAATGAGATCACAAAATGTGATAAGCAAAAGCATATCTGAGTATGTCTGATAGTGTGGGGTACACTAGTCAATGCAAACTTAATCAATACTTTAACATATCCAGATGTTATGAGTATGATTGTGCCAGAGTTTGAAGTTGGAAAAATTATATCTGCAATCGGCATGGCTTATGTGTCTATTTCGGTATTGTTTTACTTTTCTTATCAGAAAATACTAAAAAGATTTTAGGTGTGTTTTAATATAAAGTTCCTAAAAGCCAAAAAGATTTTGTCTCTGATTTGTTTTCGATTGATCAACACGAAATACAAAATCAATTTTTTTTTCAAAATCAAAATATCTTGGAGTCTCGAAGAGACATTTTGCACCAAGGTTATTTATGTTGGCAGGTTTCTAAGTGGGAAGAGTACATCACAACTTCAAGTTTTCTGAAGATTGTTGATAAAGAGATTATTCACAATGTAATATCAAGTATTCAAGACTGAACTCATCATTAAAGAAGAGGAAGAGTTTGATTGAAGATACATGATACAAGTTTGAATAGAGAAGATGATACTGAACATGCCGAGGGGGAGTTTGTTGATACATGGTCCTTGATCGTCATGTGAAGTATCGAATACAAGACGGATCACACTTTATAGCTGAGGTCCGAACTCCCAGCGAACCTGGAGTTCAGATGGCTCCGAATGTGTGGCCGAACCTCAGGTTCGGCCGGTCGTATTTCAGTCCTATAAATATGTGTATCTTGTGTTGTATTCGGTAATAGTCTGAGCTTCCGTGTCATATTCTCAGATTGTACTCTGAGGTTCTCTGTGGTTAATACAAGTCTTTTGTATTTACTCTTCGTGTTTCATCTCGTATTACATTGATCTCATTATGACTAAGTAGAAGATTCACATGCTCACGCACTTTCATCATGTGATCCGAATATGGAATCAGAATCGCACTCCTAACGGTATGGATCACTGAAACCCTTGTCAATAATCAAAATATTACCTGGGTAAACGAAAACCAGAATAGACAGAATTAGCATTAAATTGTCCACCAATGCAGTGCCATCAATCGGCATTAGCTAATTTGGGGATGAAATTCTTCCAACAGGGGGAGAATGTGACAATCCGTCAAAAATCCAAGGTCAAACTTGATACTTTGACCATATATATATATACGTATATACATGTGCATCACTTGATTTGATAGTATTATTAGTAAACACTATGCAGAAAACGTCCAGCCATGACAATTCCTACGTTTGTACTGGAAAAACATGCCCATAAAAAAAGGAAAATAAATCAAATGACTTATAGAATTTCTACAATAAGAAAATTTAATATAAAATGATTTTATATTTTTCTTAAAACGATGTCGTAGGACATCATACCGACACCCGACGAACACTTTAAGCGAATACTTTATTTAAAACTTTAGTTAGTTTTAACTACGTAAAATATCCGAGCTTAAAACATATTAAGCAAATAATTTTTTTCTATACACGGTACGCGAGCAAATAAAGTAAATAAGACCGCAACCTCTACATAATGAAATTTGTGACTAAAAAATAGTCGTTCATCAATAAGTAAGACTCGTAAATTATTTTGAAGCCCGACTCGAACAAAACGCCAAAAAAATTTGGTGTAATTCATTCGTAACCCAAATTGGGCCCAACAAGGCCCAATAACTCCAAAACGTATAAACCGATACCAGAACCCGACCTATTGATCTAACCCGACACCCCTAGTGGACCGACCCAACTTCTCGGCCCAACAAACCCGGCCCGACAGCCTTGGGCTCATGTAGGCACAAAAACCGGCCCAAATACCTATTTTCTTTTTATAAAATACGTCTCACGTTGACCGGCCCACTCCTTTATCCTTTTTATATAAATTTTGGCCCATACCTTATATATATATTTTTTTTAATTTTGGCCCACCTAAAAAATATAAAGCCCATTTATATATATATATATATATATATATATATATATATATATATTTATAAAAGAGTCCATGATAGAACACTTCTCCATGTGTTATTTTTATAAAAACTAATAAAAGACATAAGGAGATTTTATAAAGTTATGAAAAACTCCTTGGAATTTTTATAAAATTGGAAGACTAGATATTTTTGAGATTAAAACGCATGTTTATTAGTTGGCATACGTACCAACACTCAACCTACACCATACTCCCTAACCCATAGTCAAACTCCACCTCCCATACTTTTGAAAACCACTACACACTCAACCCATCTTATAAATACAAAGTACACAACACCACAACACCACAACTCTTTCTCTTCTCAAAACCTCTCGGTCGAACCCCCCTCACTCCCTCTCTTTTTTTTTCTTCTTTTCCTGTTGGCATCGAAACTCACACCCAAAAGAAATAAAAAGTATACACACAGCAACTCGAATATCTCAAACCCCCCCCCCTCCTCTTAAATAATTTGATTTCGCATGAAAATATTGTTACCATCCCGATATTTTCTTTAATTTGTGTTCAAACAGCCTCAAACGAGCTCCAAAACGCCACCTTTCGGGTTAACACTTTTAAAGTTCGAAATTTTTCGATCGAGTCTACGAAAATATTCTCGCCTCTTTCAGCTCATCACCTAGCCTAGTGCTAGAGGTAATAGTCTAAACTTTTCGATATAATCATTTTTGTTGTTCATTTTTTTTAAATATTTTTATTCACCCAGAACGAGTCTTGACGTTCCACTCTTAAATATATAATATGGACGAATCATCCTAAATATTAAACTAGTGTTGAATATTTGAAGACTTAAATCATGTCACATTATATAATTATACACTTCGAAAACTAAAAGATTATAAAGCGGTGTAAAAACCGACACGAGAACCATTAAAGTGTCATCTCGGACTTAAAAATATAAACGGATATAATTTTGGACATAAAAGTATGAGGAATATATTTTGACTATGTTATTATAATAAAGGTTATTTTTAACATAATTATTTATAAGATGTTAAGAAATACCGATCATTTTGACTCGTACTTAAATATTTATATTTTTTAGATTTCATCTATAAATATAACTTAAAATACTAATTTTACTTTAACACAACCCGGTGATATTTAAGGACATAAATATTAGTTTTCGTATCGTTTTTCTTGTCGGAATACTTATATATATATATAGGGTTAGGTTCAAATGAGAACTTTTTCTTTTGAGAACTAAATCTCAACCACAAATTTCAGGGGGGGCCACTACAATTCATGGGAGGGGGGATACATGTAAATAAACTTGTGGCTCAAATTAGTTCTCTTTAGTTCTCAAACCAAATTGGTTCTCAAATGATCCTCTCCCTATATATATATATATATATATATATATATATATATATATATATATATTTTTATATATATATATAGGGGAAGGATCCTGCGAAAACACCATTTTTTTTTGAGAACTGCGTAAACAAATCTTAAAACCTACATAACTTTTTCATACGTTAATATTTTTTTTTAAAAATTTGCACCAAAAGTCTTAAAATTATATTATCTTTAATCCTATAAAAGTTTTAAAAAACTTAATGTTTTTTTTTATTTTTTTAAATATTTTTTGTGTGGTGCACATGTGCATCACAAAAAAAACTCATAGTTTTAGTATGAGTTAATATTTTTTTTTCTTAGTCGCACCATATGTCATATATTTTTCATCATTTTTTTTGTGTTTTTATTGAATGATGCACATGTGCATCATACAAAAAAAAGCTCATACATGTGCTATACATTAATAGTTTAAAAAGAAATTGCACCCTAAATCTTATAGTTGTGTTATCTTTAGATTTAAAAAAAAATAGCATTTTATAACTTTTTTTAATTATATGATGCACATGTGCATCACACGGGAAAAAAAATGTTCAGTTTTTTTTTTTAAAATATTTTGCTCCAGATTTAAAGATAACGTAATTCTAAGACTTTTGGCGCAAATTTTATGAAAAATCGTTAACGTATGAAAAAATTACGTGAGTTTTAATATGTGTTTTCGCAGTTTTCACAAAAAGATGTGTTTTCACAGGATCCTAACCCTATATATATATATATATATATATATATATATATATATATATATATATATATTAAGGACCCTGGACCTAAAAATAGGTGTTATATTTCGGACTTACATGACATGAAATGTATATATTGTGACAAATATATTTTCCTAGGAGTGTTGACAACACTTCACATAAGTATCTCGTTTTAATATCTTATTGTTTAAATATTATTTTCTAAATATAATTTAGAAAAACTATCTGAGATATCATAAACATAATAATATTTAAGGGAGTTAAATATTAATTATCATAACGGTAATTTGTCAGAAGACTTGTATCTATATATCCAGACAAAAAACGATTTATCTCGTGTGTCTATGCGTAGTTGAAAATATACATATTTACGAACGATTAAATAATAAACATGCCTTATTGTTTTCAAATGTTCAAGACTTGATTGAATATATATTTACATGACTTTAAATTATTATTTGCTTTTAATAATTATTTTCACTGGTTATATATTTATTTGACTATAAATATAATCACAAATCTAAATATTTCTTTGAATAATAAATATTACGAACGAGTTTTCCAAACATCATAAACGAGAATAAGTTGTCAAGACTCGACCAAGATCATTTGGGTAACTGAACGTTATCCAACTGAAACAGAACCTTAAAACTGTCTTATTATTTATTACAAGGTGGAGATTACCCGCCGCGCGTTGCGGCGACACTAGTCTTCGCTTTAGTAACCGGTTTTGGATTGTGATTCTTCCGTTCTTCGTCATGGAAAGCTACCAAGTTACTGTTGAAGCTTGAGTCCCACCAACACAAAACATAGACTATGAAAATAAGACCGTAAACCATATTTCACCGTCCTAAAGAAAGCTACATAAATGTACATTCAAAAATCATAAACCATCACAATCACAATAAACAGAACACGATTGCAACTACATACATAGTTACAAAGAAAGTAACATAAAAAACCACAAATCCACCACAACAACAAAATGTAGGTGTAAAACACATAATAAAGCACTAGCAAAATGGTCTAAACATTAAAGAGCAAACACATATAAAGAGAAAGGGTGCATAAAGAACCATGTCTAATATAAACATGCTCCTTTAGACCCAAAATAAATTCCCAAAAAATATTCTATAAATAGGTTAGAAAACACATTGCAACGAAAAGTTGTAGAGGTGGTATGAAAATCTTAGACATAATAAAGCAACCAAACATTAAAAGTATATAAACCATATTAGAAGTATAAGGCTCCACATGTTTAAAGAAGACAACATTAAATCCTTAAACACTATTACAATCACAAAACATCAGCTCCATTTCTTCTCAAACACCATATCATATTTTGAAAGTGAGCGGGACAGTCGGATCTTGCTAAACTTAAGTAATTTGAATACGAAAACGAGACAAACGGTGTAAATAATACTCAATCCTTTGAGTAATCGGACTAACCAGATTACAAACAGGACTTAGAGCATACAATGATTTTCACACTGGAAAACACACACATAAGAAACTCTCTTACAAAATTCTAAACAAGATAACTATTTATACTAAAGATCGACCAACCAAACTGGACTTCACCCGAACTGGCACTTCGGCTGCCAGTTCGGCTGACCATAGTTACTTCTTGTTCTCTTCACGGTTTTTCTTCAGCCTGATCCAGCATTCTGCCATTTCATGTATCAACAAACTCCCACTTGGCAAATGATGGTTAGTGTCTTTCATCCTTGAGCTTCAGTTTCCATCTCGGTCTATGTCTTCTCGTTATTCCATCCGGCATAGATATTGAAAGCAAATCATATCCGAATAACCCTTTGAAACTATAACGCTTGTTCCATGTAGTCAGGATGAAACACAATCTGACTATGATACAGCTCATCGATATTAGCCTTTGATAAGTTATCAACCACATGGGATTAAATATCCTAACCACCTTGTTATTTTCTTCCAACACAATCACAGGTTCACAAGTCTTTTCGTCATAGTACCACCATCTCAGATTCTTAATGAAATCCAATTCCATCTTCTTTAACGGTATCTTCTTCATCACTTTCGGCTTTTTCTTGAACGTCAAAACAATCAAAGCTTTGCCTGTTACATGATGTTTCTTTGTTGGATGCTCACTTCGTTTAGGATTCTGTGGCCTCGGAAATTGAAATACTTTTTGGTATTCTTTATCCACAATTTTCTTGAAGTGTAACCCTTTCCATCCATTTCCATAATTACAGAATGATTTTCTTGTTAGCTCATGAACATCCTATACTGGAAATGAGTTGAAATCCAAAGCCTTCTTGAAATAGTGGATACCAAACTGCTGTTTGACTCGAGAGCAATCAAGATCATCAGCATACATCCAACTCACAATTTCTCCTGACGCCTGACCCTTGAATCTAACATGCCTACATTGTCTGATTGGTTTTGGAGGAGGAACGTAATTCGCATAAAAGATCTTCATATATTCGTCATAGACCTTTCTTTGTTTCTGTTCCTTGGCCTCTTTAACAATTAGGTCATCAGGAATTTCAACTTCTTTTCTTTTTAATTTTGACTTAGCTTCATGACCCTTATCCTTCGGAAATACCTCAAGTTCATCATCATCTTGATTGTTGTTGTTGTTGAAATTTGAGTACAAATCAGGATACTCCTTTTCGGTTATATCTTCAACTTCAACCTCATCATTCAAATTCTCATCATCTTCAGTTTCAGTTTTTGATGACTCATAAACCTCGGGTTCAGCTTCGATCAGCGGCTTTCTTCATCTCCTCGTCATTGAGATCAAAGATGGATTGAATTTGTGCATGGGTGAGTTCACATACAAATTCCCCGTCTTCTAAAATTGTGCCGATCTCATGAATGATCTTAGTAGCTTGATTTGACGGAACTGATGAAATTGGCATCACATATCTTGAATCTTACTCCCGCTTAGATGCTGAGGTAACAGCACACGAACCAGATGTTCTTGCTGGGTCTGAACCTCCACCAGTTGCACCTTCAGAGTCATCATTATTTGGAATATCATTCAAATACCAAAGCATATCATCTTTACACCCAATCTCCTCCTGAGCAGTAAATTTTCCAAGCAAGAATTCAATATGCTCATTCATTTGTGTAATCTATGCTTCTTGAGAAGAAGTGGTCCTTTTTAACCTTAGAATCTCTTGAGTCTTGGCCTCATTTCCACTTCTCAGTTGTTGAAAATCTCGTTTCAATTCAACTATTTGTTTCGACTGAGCTTCATCTTTTGCTTTCAATTCCTCAATCAACTTCGACTTTTCATCATCTTTTTCTTTTAATTCATTGATCTGAGCTTGACAATTTGTAAGCATACTATTGAGCAAATCCATCTGAGAAAATGATACAGAATCTTGAGAAACATTGATATTGACATCTATTGAAGCTAGTGTTGAAGTTGTGGTCGAAGTAGCAACTATTGGAATACGAGAAGTTCCCATTGGCTGATTAACAAATTGAGCACCAACACTTGCTGAAGGTTTTGTGCTTTTGGACAGATACTTGTTCTAGATACCTGATTGAGTCTATTCAGTCAGAATAGTCTGCACATTAGTAGTTGATGAGATTGGAGCTGTTGAAATTGATGTTAACAGGTGAAGACAAAACAGGACCACCAGATGAAGACTCACTGGCTTGTCTTTGTAAAATTTCTGGTTGTTTCAACATCTTTGGATGAATCTTACCACCAGTAGCAACCGATTTCCTCCTTTTAGATGAAATCTGTTTAGACGAAGAGGTAGTTGGTTGTTTACCCTTGCCCTTTCCGGTATCAGCTTCAGGGTCATAGTCTTCATCGATATCTGATGGAGCTTTATCTTCATACACACGACTAATGTAACGTTCATTACTTTTGTTCTTTGTGGTCTGGTACTCAAAATGTTCTTTACTCCCTTTCCTGACTGGGACTTGTTGTGATCCCACCGATATCAAAGCAATCGGATTATTTGTATCAGAATTATCCTTGGAGTTCACTTCTATATCACTTTGCTCATCATCTGTCTCATCTTCATCTATTAGGGTGTTTACTGCAATTGTTTTAGACACAGTGACAGTCGCTTGGACTTCTGGTGCTGAGACAACAGGTTCAGTCACAGTTGGTTCAATGACTATAGGTTCAGATACGATTGGAGGTATTTGCGTTTGTTGTCGTCTATGTCTTTTCTTTGTCGGTTGTGATTGTTTTTGTTGATTTCGTTCTTCTAACCAGGTATAATCCAGTTCATTAGCAGAACTACCTTTGTCATGACACGGTGCACTATTAGCTGGTGCTACATAATTAGCATTCGTTAAATGACCAATCAACCGCTTCATTCGTGGATATTCATTGGGCTTTTTCTTCTGGTAAGTTGTCAAAGTACCATCTTCTTAGTTTCAGTCTTGATCAAATTCGGATATAGATCATTCAGGATCATTTGAGTGAACCTTGGATATAATAATGCCCTCTTGTGTCTTGTCGTCAGATTATCCCTCATGTAGTGAAATATTAGCCCAACACAGTTGTAAGGAAGGTTAAGAATCAGGGCATTCAACAATGACAACATCATTGGACCTATCTCATCGTGTCCTACAATTCTGTTCCATAAGCAGTGTAATAATACATGAATCAAGAACTTGTATGGGATACAGAACTCGGACTTATATATCCAGTCTTTGTGTGGATCTTCAACATGCCAAATTCTTTTCAACAACGCAACATTATTAGCTTTATCGAACTCTAACGGAGCTTTCAAAACATCACCCTCAAATTTTAATATCCGTCTGACATCAGCTTTAGTGAATTCCACTTTCGTGTTCTGAACCCTGCCAGATATTCAGATGGGATCGTCAGTGATTGTGCGTGCTGTCGTCCAAATTCGGTAAGAATATCATGATAAGGATCACAATCTTCAGTAATCACGTAATGAATCCTTGATCATCTGAGAAAATTGAATATTACAGTTCCACCAAATTTAATAGCCTTCGATCTGTTGACACCGATATGAGCACACAAATTGTGTCTATCACCAACCTTTAACTCGATCGCCATTTATGAATACACATAAAATAAAAAGTTCATTAAATTCAATGTGATAATAAAAAACGTTCACCAAATTCGTCAATTATTATCCATTCGCGTAAACGATTAACTTTATGTTCAAAAATTGGATTGACACGAAGTGGACCCGAACTAGAAAATTCAGACGAACTGGACTGAACCCAAAGCGAACTTGTTCTGAACTAGATTACTCTAGTCAACATCCGAAGTTAACTTAGTCATCATCTGAAGTGGACACGAAGTGGATTAGTTTGACCGAAGTGAGCCGAACTGAAAAATGTACCCGAAGTGATACGAAGTGGGATCCGAAGTCCCACTTCGGCTGAAGAACAACCACTTTGGTTCTGTGCAGAAACCGAAGGGTTTCTTTGATCTAAACTCAAATCCAGCCAGTGTTAATCAAAACCCTTACACCCCTAGACTCGGTTTGATCATAGGAATACAATGAAAGTGTTTGAATTTTTGAATTTTTTTTATACCAAAACAATCGACAACCTTTTGACAAAACCGGACTGATTTTCTAGACAAAAACAGACACACGACACACCATTAGACTCGTAAACAAAGTATCTACCTGATTTTGGTTACCACAATCGTTAAAACACAGTATATTGAACTTTTGGTCACGAAAAATGTGGTTTGGCTAGGGTTTTCACGAAGTGAGGCGAAGTGAAAAGTGATAACCAAACTAATGGTTTGACATTTTATAGGCATTCCACTTCGGTTACCCGAACTACGACTTCGGGTGCAACCGAAGTGGCACTTTACTTCACTTTGGACACAACCGAACTCTTCCGAACTATAACTTCGGATCAGCCGAAGTCACACTTTGTTTATCCGAACTCCCACTTTGGTAATTAAAAAAAATTCATTTTCAACCCTAAACTTTGAGATATTTACATAATTGATCCAAATGTTTCTAACTTTATCAATTACCGACAAACTTTTAATCAATTATTGATGAGCTTGATGATTTTAAGACCGTTTGGTTTTCCCGACATATTTGTGATAAAATACATTATCAGTTGATCGAAAATAAAATCAGAAATAAAATCTTTTTGATTTTTATAAAATTTTCAAACACACCGAAAAGCTTTTTGAATTTTCACAAGGTTATGCTAAAACACGCCGAAAATCTCTTTGGATTTTTCAACTATCAAGCAATTAACCAAACAGAAATGAAATACAAATAACTTAAATTTTTGCGAGAAAGATCCAGACGCGAGATCATATCAGACAATATGTATCAGACACACTTCAATTTCAAAATTAATCAGCATGCAAGCCAAATCAGTCGAGAATACAGCTTTTCAGTTTATTTTCGCTTAGGCAAATCACTTTTTCTAGCTTCCTGCTATGTTATCGGTATGATTTCATAGATAATGTGAAAACCCACACAATCAGGAATACTGGCAAAATGACTTATTCATATTTTTGTATTTTTCACAGAATCTGATTTTCAACAGATATTTATCATTCATGGTGTTTCATGCAAAAATAACTCAAAACCCTAAACAAACAACAGTCATGTTGGCCTTGTGAGCACGCAGAGAAAGTCCGATTGTTTAGAAAAACAAAAAATTAGAAAATAACGCAGAAACTGTATAACCTAACAACAATTAGGTCGGTACTTCCGTACACGCAGAGAAAGTCTGATGGATTATACGAAACACCAAAGAAAATAAAGCAGAACCTCAAGTGAACACCAATCAGGTCGATATTTCGATACGTAGAGAAATGCCGATCACTTGAGAAAATAAAGAAAATCAAACAAGTTTAAATCTTTGCAAAATTAAAAGATGCATACACCAAAAAATCTCTTATTATGTTTTTGTTGTTTTCAGTTTTTAATTACCAAAGTCACACAGTACCCTTCATGATGTAACATCACAGTTATCAAGCAGAGACATTATGTTTATATCTTACTTGCATATATCAGATTTGCCTAATTTCATTCAACTAGCCAAACAAGAACCTACAACCTTTATCTCTATTTTATCCATGGTTGATAACATATGCTGATGTAATATCATTTCTCACTAGGTCGGATAAATTTCTCATTTTGATTTTTCAAATTTTTTATTTTTGCGTTTTTAATTTTTTTTATGCTTTACTGATTTTCTCCCCCAAAAACAATACAAAACACTATTTTTTGATTTTTTTAATAAAAAGAAGCAAAAACAAAAACTAAAATGTAACAAAAAGTAAAAACTGATCAACCGATAATTACTCAGCTTGAGATTGTTGTATGCCGTTGATTTGCAAAAGATATTTGAAGCGGATTTTACCAAAAGCCTTTGTAAATAGATCCGTTCTTTGAAAATCGGTATGGATCTTTTACAAATCAATGAGGTGTTTCTCATAACAATCACGTATAAAGTGATAGCGGATGTCAATATGTTTGGTCTTAGAGTGATGGACGAGATTCTCAGTAATACAGATTGTGGCAGAATTGTCTATGTTTATGGGAGTAGTAAAAAATTGCAAACCGTAGTCTCTCATTTGTTGTTGTATCCACAAAACCTGAGAGAAATAGCTCGTGGCTGCTACGTACTCGGCATCTGCAGTGGACGTTGCAACTGAGGTCTGCTTCTTACACTACCAAGACACCAACCGTTCACCCAAAAACTGAAAACCAACTGTTGTAGATTTGAAATTGATCTTACAGCCTTCATAGTCAGAATCTGAATAGGCAGACAATTCAAACTTATTATCATAAGGATACCAAATCCTGAGATTATCATCATGAGGATACCTAATCCTGAGATCCGTATTACACTACAGATAAGCCAAAATCCTTTTGACCGCATTGAGATGTGAAAGTCTTGGACTTGCCTGGTACCTGGCACATAAACAAACATCAAACATGATATCCGATCTACTAGTAGTTAAATACATTAAAGACCCAATCATGGCCCGGTAAAGAGTTGCATCAACTTCTTCACCCTCCTCATCTGGTAAGAGGCCATGATTAACCTGTATCGGAGTTCCTGGAACGCGAACATTGGCAATCTTGAATCTGTTGATAACTGCTAAAAATTATGTCATCGACGTAAATCTGTACCAACAGCAAGTCTTCTCCCGTCTTCTTGTAGAACAAGGTACAATCTACCAACTCGCGCTTGAATCCGGTTTTAAGTAAATAAGTCGACAAGGTCTCGTACCATACTCAAGGAGCTTGGTGTAAACCATATAGTGCTTTTTCGAGCTTATAAACCTTATCTGGATAATCAAGATCATAGAATCCCGGAGGTTGTTTAATGTAAGACTTCTTCCTTCACCTTTCTGTACAATAAAGCACTCTTTACATCCATCTGGTATACTTTAAAGCCCCGGTGTGCCGTGAATGCTAAGAAAATTCGAATTGCTTCAATTCGTGCAACTGGCGCGTACACCTCGTTAAAGTCAATACCTTCTTCTTGAGAAAACCCCTGGACTACTAAACGAGCCTTGTCTTGGACAATGACTCCTCGGTCGTCTCTTTTGCATTTAAATACCCAACGGGTACCACATTGCTCTTTGCTATTTTCAGGTAAGTCAACCAAGTGCCAAACACCGAGTTTTTCAAATTGTTGAAGTTCTTCCTGCATTGCTTCCACCCAAACACCGAGTTTTTCAAATTTTTGGTTCAATCTGGGACAGAAAACATGAGTGACCACTTCATCTTGAATCCCAGATTCCCTGATAGCGAGTAATGCACTACTTTCAGTCTGTCTTCTGGTGAACACTCCTTCATCCAAACCACCAATGATAATATCTTGAGGATGATAAGTGTTTATTCGGAGCGTCTGATGAGTCAGAACAATAGTATTTTCATCAAAGTTATTGACATGATCGTCCTCCACCACACTGGTATCATTTGTAGTAGACACAGCTTGTGGGACAGGAACATCAACAGGTTCCAAATTGGCTTCATAAAATTTATGCTCATCATCAGAAGACATATCTGAAACTGCTTCAATCGTGTCAACTGTGGTTTCGGTCAAATAATCTTCTGCAGTCACATTAGGAGTAATCGGAGTAGTAGTATTCATAACCGGAGCATTATCTTGTAAATTAATGTAGATGGTTGCAAGTTGCTCGTCAGTTAAACCTCCTCTTCAATCAAATGAAACAAATAAGCTTTTGTAATCGAACATCCAATCTGGACCGACACCTTTGGGTGGTAATGCGTAAGATTGAAAATCAACATGTAGACATTCTTCCACTACACCGGTCGTATGGTTAAAAACACGTTTCTTCTGATTTGAATATCCAACAAAGAATCATTCACAGCTTCTCATTGAGTTTTCCAACAGACCGTAATATCGTGTAGAGACATCCAAATGGTTCCAGATATTTGAGATTTGGCTTGCGATTCTTCAACATCTCATAACACATTTTTCCAAGTCGTTTAACTGTTAGAACCTGATTAAGCACATAACATGCCGTGTTAACTGCCTTCATCCAGAAATTCACTGGAAGTCGAGAATAAGCTAACATGGTTCTCGCCGTCTCAATTATCGTTCGATTCTTTCGCTCTGCGACACCGTTCTGTTAAGGCGTATATGGTGTACTAAATTCATGTACAATATGCTTGTCTAAACAAAACAGCCTAACTTCGGTGTTCTTAAACTCCATGCCATTATCATTACGAATTCTTCTGACCTTCAGCTTGTAGTAAGATTCTAACGTATTGATCAAGTTGATAAGAAATCTTGACATTTCATTCTTTGTCACTAGAAAATCCACCCAAAAGAATCGAGAGTATTCATCCGTAACTAATGAGCAATACCAATGTCCTGAAATGCTTTGTTTGTTAACAGGACCAAACAAGTCCATGTGAAGCAATTCAAGTGGAACATTAATTGAATGATACTTCTTCAAGGGATGTGACTTTCTTTGTGTCTTCCCCTTCTTGCAACTGACACATACGTCACTGAAAATGAATTGATGTTTTGAAACTCCTTCAACAAGATCCTTCCGCACCAACTTGTTCATCTTTCTGTAATGAATGTGACCCATGCGTCTATGCCAGAGAACTGAATCTCTTTTAGAAGCTTTCGACATGAAACGTTGACATACCACATTGGCTTTCGCTAAATTCATATCTAACACGTACAGATTTGACAGTCCGTAAATAGCTTATCACAAATTTGGGAAACACTCAACAGGATGTACTCCAACTCTTGAACATACTCCACCCGGTCGAATGTTATCGCAACGTTGCTCAATTTGCCAATACCCGTTATTTTTCCACCTTTATCTCCTGCGAAAGTAACATTTCCACCGTTGAATGGTTGTACATCATGGAGTAAGGAAATGTCACTAGTCATGTGCCTGGATGCTCCGCTTTCGACGACCCATAGATTATTCACGGGCTGTCTCGAAGCTCCCTGCACACATCACAAGAAATTAATTAGGTCGAGAATGATCCAAGCTTGAAGCTTTGGGCCGTCCGTCATCTTCAACGAAATCATGACCTATAGTGGAAGCACCTTTCGGTATCCACTTATCTCTCTATTGATTGGACAATGATGCTTCAGAATTCTTTAAGATTGATTTTATCTTTTCAGAATCACCTTCTTATTTCTTATCATGTTTTGATTTTTGTAAATAGAAACAGATGGTTTTAAATCATTAAGAAGCAATCCTTTATCATCAACAAATTTAACTCGTTTTTAGGGCCAACATAGGCAAGTTTGTCTGATTGATAACCAGCTGATACAAAACCAGATTTTTCAAACTTTTCTTTCATCAAGGGACAACTTTTGTACATGTATCCCTTTTCTTGCACTTAAAACAACGCGTCTGTCGGTAATGATAATAGAGACCTGGTTACCCAATTCATCGACTGTTGCATCATTATAAATGGTTTCAATGACAGGTTTTGGTTTCTAAGATTTTGAAAACTTCTTTTGGGTGTAAGAAACTTGATGATCACTACAATCATCATAAAAACCCTAGTCATAACCATTTCAGTTTCTGGGTAAAAATCATCACAATATGCATTTCCCACATAATATCCATTATCAAAATTATGATAATTCTGATAAGCACCCCATCTACCACCATATCCCGATGGACCAGCTGTCACACCCCCAATTTACCA
The DNA here is from genome assembly GCA_039602395.1 of Deinandra increscens subsp. villosa. Lineage (NCBI taxonomy): Eukaryota > Viridiplantae > Streptophyta > Magnoliopsida > Asterales > Asteraceae > Deinandra > Deinandra increscens. The sequence continues at coordinate 36,153,937 of JBCNJP010000007.1, read as the reverse complement.
CTAACGGAGTTTATACCGTCGAGGGGTGCGACTAGACCAGGATCCACAACCATAGTTACATATACTAAACGAATCAGGGTTAGTTCAAACACAAGTTATAAATCAGAGTCTTAAATACACGCAGCGGAATAAAATATTGTCTTAGCACTAACCACGTGCTTTACATAAACAATGTTTTAAAATTCCCAAGTTTAGTTTAAACAGAAATAAATATCTTCTCGTGCCATGCCAACCTCCAGCGGATACTCCTTAGCGATCTGCAAAAGTTTAAACCACGCAAGTGTCAACCTAACGGTTGGTGAGTTCACAGTGGGCTTGTCATGCATTGGCCCGGTCTCATAATCATGATTCGTGTCAAGATGTACTTACAAAATATTTATTTGTGAAAAGCAATGCTCGTAATTAAATCTCAGTTTATAAATGGTTTGTCCGTGACCTACGTCATCGGGTATGTACTAGTTCCGTAAAGTTAAAGGACTCAACCGATATCGCGGGTAGCTAATCCGTTGTTCCATGCTCTAAGGAAGTTTGTACCAAAGCTGACTTATTTTGTGGGGGCCGAGCCATCCCGTACGGTGCGGACCTACGTCATCGCGGTTTTTGCCTCCCCCGTGTCCTCCCCGGGACTACGGTCAAATAGGCTGATATTGTTCCTCCGTGCACTCCCCGTGCCACGGGGCGGAGTTTGTCAAACTCCAGTAGATCTACCCAACATCCCCTCGCTTTACAATTAATGGTACAATTTTAGTTGAGGACTTTTAAGTTATAAGGCATCCTTAGAAAACATGTGATATCATATGGTTCAGACTTTAACCTACACTAGCCATATTAAAACGTTTTCAGTTTTGTTTCAAAAATAGTTTGTTTAAGTCCACAAGTGTTTCCCATAAAACACTTCAGTTCATCAAGTGGGTGCCGAGCATTCCCGAGTTCTCTTGTTCATTAGTAGGTGCCTAGCACTCTAGAGTTTATTCAGCATTGTTTTTTTTTTTCGTTAAGTTATTCGGTGTGGCCCAAACAGGCTCACGGTAAACAAGTTAGTGACACTCACCTTTGGTTGCACTGCTACACTTCAAGTAATCCAAATTATTGTTGTTTAACGAAGACCTATGAACACGTTTAGGTCTTAAGTATTAGTTTCGTGTCTAATCTTTACTTAACGTCACTATGGCCCATAACATAGCACGTTGCAACTATGACTCGACATACCGACACACGACACCAATGGTTGATCATAAACAAGGGTTCATATAAATCAGATATCAAGCATGTTTCATCATGGCATAATCATGTAAGTCATGGCATAACACTTAAGCAAATTTCACAAGTTTGGTTTTTAGGTCAGGTCTTAGTTTCGCTAGCACAGTTTCGCTAGGCAGTTTCGCTAGGTGCACGGGCAGCACTTTCGCTAGGCAATGCCCGGTGACACAGTTTCGCTAGGCTAGTTTCGCCCGAAACTGCTGACGCAGTTTCGCTAGCCTAGTTTCGCAGGGAAACTGGTTTGAACTTTCGTTCAGGTATTTCGCTCGGTAGTTTCGTTCGAGCAGGTCTGGTCAGTTTCGCTAGCGACACTATAGTTTCGCTCGGCAGTGTCGCTGAATGAAGGCCTAATTTCGCCACATAGTTTCGCCCAGAGAACACTCAGTTTCGCTGGTCGCGAAAAACATACGGATTTGCCTAAAAATCAACCTAACGGCTTCTGATCTTACATGCAATTCATTATTTAGCATACATAGGCATTTACCAACATAAATCAAGCAACTTTAACACGTTTAACATGCAGTTTCATCATCAAATCACCAAAATAAGTTCAAAACCCTAAAATGACCAAAATGATCTAGATCCCTAACATGGTTGGATTCTAAACGTAAAGTCATCAACTTTATGATAGATCTAGCATCCTAAAGCATATTTACAGAAGATCAAGCAATATCATGAAGGTTTGGTCATGCTTTTTAAGAAAAACACATATAAAACACAAAATGGAGGTTTTTGGGACTCACGGTTCGATCTCCTAGCTTGGTAGATGATGGTTTGGGGCTGAGATCTCGACAACTCGGTGTGAACCTCGACTGACCAGAATCTCCAGGAGAAAAGAGTGTGTGTGTGTTTGTTGTGAAATGAGGCAAATGAGGCTACTAGGGTTTATTAAGTTTATTTATATCAGAGGCTAGTTTCGCTGGCAGTTTCGCTGGCCAGGCGAAACTAGCTCTGGTCACGAGTTAACGGGTAGCTTAACTGGCTACCGGGCGACACTATAGTTTCGCCCGTTAGTTTCGCTGGCTACCAAAACAGGTCAATTTTCACATAATCAAGTATTTACAATTAATCGCGCTATTCACAATATTAAATCATGCATTTAAATCACATTGCACATAATGACATCAATAAATGAGTACATAACGCATATGGGCGGGTTCGGTGATCAACCAAAGGACGTGGACGTATTCGGCCTAGTTAAGCATTGGTTACTAAGTTAACACTTATAATCGTAACTAACGGACTTGTCTAACGGAAGTTAACCTTGAAATTCTCGGGTGTCACATCATTCCCCTGAAATTGGAATTTTCGTCCCGAAAATTATTCTTGTGTCGTAGCGTTCGCAGCATCAGCTGTCGTCGTTGCTGTCGTTGCTGGGGAAAGAAAGCAAAAAGTTTTAGGGTTGTCACATCCTCCTCCTGTTAAGGAATTTTGGTCCCCAAAATTAAATTATACCTTGAGTTTCTGTGGACGTTTGCTCAAACAAGTGAGGATACTTTTTCTTCATCTGATCCTCACGTTCCCAAGTATATTCAGGTCCACGCCTTGAGTTCCATCGCACCTTGACAATCGGAATCTTGCTACGTTTGAGGGCCTTCTCCTCGCGTCCCATGATTTCTACTGGTTGCTCAATGAATCTCAGATGTTCGTCAATTTCCAATTCCTCCAAGGGAATTATTTCAGTGTCTTCAGCCAGACATTTCTTTAGATTGGAAACGTGAAACACGTTGTGAATTCCATCGAGTTCAGCAGGGAGTTGAAGTCGGTAGGCCACCGGGCCTACTTCCCCAATAATTTCAAACAGACCGATGTAGCGAGGATTTAACTTTCCACGCTTCCCGAAGCGTATCACTCCCTTCCAGGGAGATACCTTCAACAATACTTTGTCACCCACCTCAAACTTTAGAGGTTTTTGGCGTTTGTCGGCATAACTCTTTTGTCGATCACGTGCTGCAGCTAGCCGTTGCCTGATTTGAATAATTCGCTCGGTCATATCATGGATAACTTCCGGTCCAGTGAGCCCTTTCTCACCCGTTTCAGCCCAACACACGGGCGATCTACATTTTCTGCCATACAGTGCTTCGAAAGGTGCAGCACCTATACTTGAATGATAACTATTGTTGTAAGAGAACTCCACCAGTGGAAGGTGAGTCTCCCAATCTTTCCCAAAGTCAAGAACGCAAGCTCGGAGCATATCTTCTAAGGTTTGAATGGTTCGTTCCGATTGACCGTCCGTTTGTGGGTGATAGGCTGTACTCATATCTAGTCGGGTTCCCAATGCTTCCTGCATTGATTGCCATAATCGGGAAGTAAATCGAGGATCTCGATCGGAAATGATAGTCTTAGGCACACCGTGAAGCTTCACAATTTTGTCGATGTACAGCTTTGTCAATTTATCCATATTATCACTTTCCTTCATCGGGATAAAATGTGCAGATTTGGTTAACCGATCGATGACAACCCAAATCGCATCCGGTTGATTTGATCGATGAGGTAGTCCCGTTACAAAATCCATGGAGATGTCCTCCCATTTCCATTCTGGGATCTTTGGTTGTTGTAGTAAACCAGAAGGCTTTTGGTATTCAATCTTGACTCTTGAGCAGGTTAAACACTTAGCCACATATCGAGCGATGTCGGCTTTCATATTCGGCCACCAATAAAGATTTTTCAAGTCCTGATACATTTTATCTGATCCGGGGTGTACCGAGTATCTTGACTTGTGAGCCTCGTCCATCACGAGCTCACGGAGATTTCCAAACAAAGGAATCCAGATTCTGTCATTATAGTACGTGAGTCCATCGGACTTAACTTCAGAATGGCCATCTACACCACGCAGTGCTTCAGCTGCGAAGTTTTCTGCTTTCAAAGCTTCTCGTTGGCAGTCACGGATTCGATCCGGTAGTCCTGAATGAATAGTAAGTTGTAGCGCTCGTACCCTTCGAGGCTTTTCGTGCTCTTTTCGACTCAAGGCATCAGCCACAACATTGGCTTTTCTAGGATGATACTTAATTGCCAAATCATAGTCATTTAGTAACTCGACCCACCGTCGTTGTCGCATGTTGAGATCCTTTTGATCAAAGATGTGTTGTAAGCTCTTGTGGTCGGTAAATATTGTGCATTTCGTTCCATAGAGGTAATGTCTCCAAATCTTAAGTGCATGGACAACGGCTCCTAATTCCAAATCATGAGTCGTGTAGTTCTTTTCAGTATCCTTTAGTTGCCTGGACCCGTAGGCTATTACCTTGTCTCGTTGCATCAACACACATCCAAGTCCTTGAATGGATGCGTCGCAATATACCACAAAATCGTCTATCCCATCTGGTAATGCGAGAATTGGAGCTGAACATAACATGTCTTTAAGCGTTTGGAACGCGTGTTCTTCTTTTTCACCCCATCTATATTGCACTCCTTTGTGCGTTAAAGCTGTTAAGGGTTGAGCTATTTGTGAGAAACCCTTAATAAACCTTCGGTAATATCCGGCAAGTCCCAAAAATTGTCGGATTTCAGTCGGCGCTCTTGGGGTAGACCAATTCTTGATTGCTTCCACTTTAGAAGGGTCGACATGAATCCCATTCTTGTCGACAATGTGTCCAAGAAACTGGACTTCGCGAATCCAAAAATCGCATTTCGAAAACTTAGCATAAAGCTGTTCCTTGCGAAGCAATTCCAAAATAAGACGCAGATGCTCCTCGTGTTCTTCCTTTGTCTTGGAGTAGATTAAAATATCGTCGATGAAGACTATCACAAACTTATCGAGGTACGGCTTGCACACTCGATTCATCAGATCCATAAATACAGCAGGTGCATTAGTTAGCCCAAATGGCATAACTAAGAACTCGTAATGACCATATCGAGTTCTGAAAGCAGTCTTAGGAACATCCTCTTCACGAACACGAAGTTGGTGATAACCAGACCGTAGATCGATCTTTGAGTAGTAGCTTGAACCTTGCAGTTGATCGAAGAGATCGTCGATTCGAGGAAGTGGATACCGATTCTTGATCGTAACTTTGTTAAGCTCTCGGTAGTCAATGCACATGCGGAACGTTCCATCCTTCTTCTTAACAAACAGTACCGGAGCTCCCCATGGAGACGAACTTGGACGAATAAACCCCTTGTCGAGTAGCTCTTGTAGTTGCGCGGAGAGTTCGTTGAGTTCGCTTACAGCCAAACGATACGGAGCGCGTGCAATCGGAGCGGCACCTGGAGCCAAATCAATCCCAAACTCAACTTGTCGAAATGGAGGCAAGCCAGGCAGATCTTCAGGAAATACATCTTGGAAGTCGCGAACTATCGGGTAATCATCAATTTTGCGCTCGGGATGTGTCGTGTCAGTGACGTTTGCAAGAATCGCGAAGTGACCCTTACGGAGGCATTTCTGAGCTTTAAGGAATGAAATAATGCCGGTGACTGTTCCACCTTTCTCACCTTGAACCGTTAATACTTTACCGTCTTCGAGTGGGATACGAACCACTTTTTCTTGGCATAAAATTTCAGCTCGGTTTTCGGATAACCAATCCATTCCTACTATGACGTCGAAACTACCAATCGGGAAAGGCATAAGGTCAATTCCTAGGTTATGGCCAGCTAGTTCTAACTTACAGCCCTTAACTATCTGAGTCGTATCATGAAGTTTACCATTTGCTAGTTCTACCACATATTTAGCATCTAAGTCGATCGGTTTAGCATTAATTAGTCTAGCAAATTTAGTGGAAATAAAGCTTCTTTCAGCACCAGAATCAAATAAAACAGTAGCAAAGAAACCGTTCAAAATAAATTTACCATTAATCACGTTGGCGTCATTGCGAGCTTCACCCTGGCCCATGACGAAAGCTCGACCTCTACCATTTCCACCATTCCCGTTATTACCATTTCCGTTGCCATTCCCATTACCATTACCTCCACCGTTACCATTCCCACCGTTATTTCCCTGATTTCCGTTCCCTTGTCTTCTCAGCTGAGGGCAGTCTCTTTTAATGTGACCTTGAGCACCACACTCAAAGCAGCCACGGGCTCCCCCATTGTTGTTGTTCTGGTTCTGACCGTTGTTGTTCCCATTGCCCCGACTGTTCCCATAGTTGTTGTTTCCATGACTGTTGTTGTTCCTCCTGGGGCGGTTTTGCTGCTCGGGTAAAATTGCCCAACAGTCCTTCGCTTCGTGGCCTCCCTTACCACACCTTTCACAGCTCAGACTCTTTCTGCAAATCCCAGCATGATGTTTCCCGCATTTGTTGCACATGGGTAGGTTACCCTTGTAGTTGCTTTGACCATTTCCGCCCTGGCGGTAGTTGCCACTGTTATTCCCGGACCTCTTGCTTTGACCTTGGGAGTTATAAGACCTCCCAGTGCTGTTTCCAACACTCTGAACATTCATCGAGTTTTCAGGAGCTTCATCATCAGCCTTTCTCTTGCCACTCAAGGCAGTCTTTTCAGTGACTCTTGCAGGAAGTGTACCTTTCTCAACTTCCTGATCAGTGAGCTTGTGAGCCAAACGGATGGCTTGTTGCACGTTCGCAGGGTTGCTGGCAGTCACCAATCCTTTGATTTGAGGCGCGAGGCCTTCCAGATAACGCTCAATGCGTTTGAACTCAGCATCGACCATTGTGGGGCATAGGACCTCATACTCATGATATCGTGCAGTGTACTGTTCGATTTCAGACCCAGACATCTTCAAATTCAGGAATTCACCCTCAAGCTTCTTGACTTGGTCACGTGGACAGTATTCTTCCATGATCAGCTCCTTAAACGCTGCCCACTGCATGTTATTAGCCGCGTCTAGCCCAACCATCTGAATTTCAGCATTCCACCAGGAGAGTGCAGCTCCTTCGAAGGTACCAGTAGCAAACTTCACCTTGCTTTCAGCTGGGCAGTTACACATGGAGAAAACCTTTTCGGACTTCTCAATCCACCTGAGGAGTCCTACAGCTCCTTCTTCGCCGGAAAATGTCATCGGCTTACAGTCCATGAAGGACTTGAACGTGCAGTGATGGTGGTTTCCTGATGCATAAATAGTTCGGATTTTAAAATTAAACAGGTCAAGATATAATTGCTTTGTGCCTTAACCGGCATAATAGTTACCCTGTGCGGCATATGCAGCTTGGACGGCTGCCACCGCGGCTTGCACATGTTCATTAATCATCGCTTGCAGCTGTGCAGGCGTCATGTTTATGTTGCCTCTTCCGTTTCCTCTTCCAGACATCTTGCTGAACAGTTAAAGTAGCCAATGTTCAGTCATAATTATACCTTATACATATCCCATAATATGTATATTAACCATTTTCCCGTTATCCCACTATTAGTCCAGAAAAATTTTGTGCATAATGGAGGCGTCGTCGAGGAACGTCGAAAGTCGTAGGTAGCTATCGTCGAAAGTCGGCTTTCCCAATAAAGTCACCGTCGGCGTAGTCGTCGTAGTAGAAATCAGGACGTAGCGTGTAGCATCGTTTCGTTGTCGCTTTCCCCAGAGTAGTGTGCGTATTCGCGGTCGCATTTCGTATTCGTGTGTGAAAATTTCCTAAGGTCTTCCGTTAGACTACTTAGACACGGTCTATACATATATATTTATATATATATATATACATATACATACGTATTAAGCTTTTACTTACACAGCAGAGCGAGTATCCCAGGTTGGCACGTAAAAATTTTGTCTTTGGGAATTTGTTTGTTCGTTTTGTAACCAAGGTTTTCAAGTTGCAGTTTCCAAATCGTTTTCAAAAATGATTCCAGTTCTCTGCAACTTATGGCTCTGATACCAATCTGTCACACCCCCAATTTACCACTAACGGAGTTTATACCGTCGAGGGGTGCGACTAGACCAGGATCCACAACCATAGTTACATATACTAAACGAATCAGGGTTAGTTCAAACACAAGTTATAAATCAGAGTCTTAAATACACGCAGCGGAATAAAATATTGTCTTAGCACTAACCACGTGCTTTACATAAACAATGTTTTAAAATTCCCAAGTTTAGTTTAAACAGAAATAAATATCTTCTCGTGCCATGCCAACCTCCAGCGGATACTCCTTAGCGATCTGCAAAAGTTTAAACCACGCAAGTGTCAACCTAACGGTTGGTGAGTTCACAGTGGGCTTGTCATGCATTGGCCCGGTCTCATAATCATGATTCGTGTCAAGATGTACTTACAAAATATTTATTTGTGAAAAGCAATGCTCGTAATTAAATCTCAGTTTATAAATGGTTTGTCCGTGACCTACGTCATCGGGTATGTACTAGTTCCGTAAAGTTAAAGGACTCAACCGATATCGCGGGTAGCTAATCCGTTGTTCCATGCTCTAAGGAAGTTTGTACCAAAGCTGACTTATTTTGTGGGGGCCGAGCCATCCCGTACGGTGCGGACCTACGTCATCGCGGTTTTTGCCTCCCCCGTGTCCTCCCCGGGACTACGGTCAAATAGGCTGATATTGTTCCTCCGTGCACTCCCCGTGCCACGGGGCGGAGTTTGTCAAACTCCAGTAGATCTACCCAACATCCCCTCGCTTTACAATTAATGGTACAATTTTAGTTGAGGACTTTTAAGTTATAAGGCATCCTTAGAAAACATGTGATATCATATGGTTCAGACTTTAACCTACACTAGCCATATTAAAACGTTTTCAGTTTTGTTTCAAAAATAGTTTGTTTAAGTCCACAAGTGTTTCCCATAAAACACTTCAGTTCATCAAGTGGGTGCCGAGCATTCCCGAGTTCTCTTGTTCATTAGTAGGTGCCTAGCACTCTAGAGTTTATTCAGCATTGTTTTTTTTTTCGTTAAGTTATTCGGTGTGGCCCAAACAGGCTCACGGTAAACAAGTTAGTGACACTCACCTTTGGTTGCACTGCTACACTTCAAGTAATCCAAATTATTGTTGTTTAACGAAGACCTATGAACACGTTTAGGTCTTAAGTATTAGTTTCGTGTCTAATCTTTACTTAACGTCACTATGGCCCATAACATAGCACGTTGCAACTATGACTCGACATACCGACACACGACACCAATGGTTGATCATAAACAAGGGTTCATATAAATCAGATATCAAGCATGTTTCATCATGGCATAATCATGTAAGTCATGGCATAACACTTAAGCAAATTTCACAAGTTTGGTTTTTAGGTCAGGTCTTAGTTTCGCTAGCACAGTTTCGCTAGGCAGTTTCGCTAGGTGCACGGGCAGCACTTTCGCTAGGCAATGCCCGGTGACACAGTTTCGCTAGGCTAGTTTCGCCCGAAACTGCTGACGCAGTTTCGCTAGCCTAGTTTCGCATGGAAACTGGTTTGAACTTTCGTTCAGGTATTTCGCTCGGTAGTTTCGTTCGAGCAGGTCTGGTCAGTTTCGCTAGCGACACTATAGTTTCGCTCGGCAGTGTCGCTGAATGAAGGCCTAATTTCGCCACATAGTTTCGCCCAGAGAACACTCAGTTTCGCTGGTCGCGAAAAACATACGGATTTGCCTAAAAATCAACCTAACGGCTTCTGATCTTACATGCAATTCATTATTTAGCATACATAGGCATTTACCAACATAAATCAAGCAACTTTAACACGTTTAACATGCAGTTTCATCATCAAATCACCAAAATAAGTTCAAAACCCTAAAATGACCAAAATGATCTAGATCCCTAACATGGTTGGATTCTAAACGTAAAGTCATCAACTTTATGATAGATCTAGCATCCTAAAGCATATTTACAGAAGATCAAGCAATATCATGAAGGTTTGGTCATGCTTTTTAAGAAAAACACATATAAAACACAAAATGGAGGTTTTTGGGACTCACGGTTCGATCTCCTAGCTTGGTAGATGATGGTTTGGGGCTGAGATCTCGACAACTCGGTGTGAACCTCGACTGACCAGAATCTCCAGGAGAAAAGAGTGTGTGTGTGTTTGTTGTGAAATGAGGCAAATGAGGCTACTAGGGTTTATTAAGTTTATTTATATCAGAGGCTAGTTTCGCTGGCAGTTTCGCTGGCCAGGCGAAACTAGCTCTGGTCACGAGTTAACGGGTAGCTTAACTGGCTACCGGGCGACACTATAGTTTCGCCCGTTAGTTTCGCTGGCTACCAAAACAGGTCAATTTTCACATAATCAAGTATTTACAATTAATCGCGCTATTCACAATATTAAATCATGCATTTAAATCACATTGCACATAATGACATCAATAAATGAGTACATAACGCATATGGGCGGGTTCGGTGATCAACCAAAGGACGTGGACGTATTCGGCCTAGTTAAGCATTGGTTACTAAGTTAACACTTATAATCGTAACTAACGGACTTGTCTAACGGAAGTTAACCTTGAAATTCTCGGGTGTCACATCATTCCCCTGAAATTGGAATTTTCGTCCCGAAAATTATTCTTGTGTCGTAGCGTTCGCAGCATCAGCTGTCGTCGTTGCTGGGGAAAGAAAGCAAAAAGTTTTAGGGTTGTCACACCAGCACCATCCCTTAATCCATTATCAAACCAACTTGGACCCCTACCATACAATGATGGATTCGGTCCATAGCCAAAATGATCATAAAACCCATCATCATTGAATTGAGTTTTCTGGAAAAATTGATTTGGCTTTCTAAAATTATATTTTGCATTTTCAGGAAACATTGGTTAGTGAGCCTTTGATGGTTGGGTAACTGTTGGTTTCTTAACAGATTTTTGAACTTGATTAACCAAACTATTATGAGAATTATGATCTGATTTTTTAGAAACAGATTGCTCAGAATCTAGTGTGTTCATTGGAATAATGATCTTTCCATTTCCCCTCTTAGTTGACACACTAGGAGCATTCGGATAATATTAAGGACCATAGCCCCTTTGAAAACTTTTTCAATTAGATCAGGATTTACCAATTTTAATGGAAAGTCCTTATCGCTATACATTTTGTTAGATCCTTTCAAGCGATAAGTAATCCATTTAGCATCTTTATCAAATTGGCTAACATACTTCCCTTTTTGACACTATTTTTGTCAACCTGACCATGTGGTGATTTGGAACTTGAACCCTGTTAAAAAACTTAAGGTGTAGAGTTCAAAGGTTGGGGTTCATATCCAATCCCACCATTTTTCACTTTCTTTCCACCAACAGATTTTGATCTGGCAATGGTTTTCTGCTCAAACTCACTCAACTTTTTGAGTTTTGTTTTCATTTGATCAAAATTATATATAGAAATTATTTCATCCTGAGTTTGTTTTGAAACATTCTTTGTAATCTTGTTCAGTTTAAGCAACTAAATCATCAATTTTATCAATATCTGAGAAGTTACAAAACAACTCGTCAACTTCAGAGTCTAAAGCAGATTTCTCATTTGATTTCTTTTCAGTGGTTTGTGAATGTGATTGAGCAGACACCTCTCTTTTGAAAGAAGTGTAATCATATTTTTCAGTAGATTGATCAGAAGATGGATTATTGGTAATAATGACAGGGGCAGGAACCTGGTTAAACTTGTCAGACACTTGGTCTTGATCACAATTGTTCAGAAAATTTGTAAATGACAAGCGTATTTGAAAGTGTCAATTTTGTTAGTTAACTCAAGAATTTCAATTTTTAAATCTGAAACTGTCTTTTGAGTATTAACCAGTTCGTTCTGGGCAGACACGAGCATGTCAGATTGCTTGCTAAATTCATATTTTTTGAATTCGCAAAAGCTCGCGCAAAGACATTAACTCTTTTGTGGTGCCCTCCCATCTCTTTTTATAAATATCAATGTCTGCTTTTGCCACAGACAATTGATCAACCATCTTGTTTTTCTCATCTAAGATTTCACCATTTTCCTTAGAAAATTGGTTACACATATCACATTGAAGCGGATTTGATACCTTTGGAGTGTCAGTCATCAAAGCAACGACTGATTCTTTTAAGTTCTTCCTTTTAATGGCTCCATTCTCCAACTTTAGACTATTATTCTCATCTGCAAGTTTCAGCTCCTCTTGCAATGCAATGATCTTTTCATTTGCTTCCACAATACTTTTATGAGCCTTTTCATACTTTTGCTGTACTAGATAACTTTTCTGAAGTAATGCCTCAAAATCATTTGCTGCATCTTGGGCTTCTTCCTTGGCGGCTTCACAATCTTCAATCAAAGCTTCTTTCTCCTTCATTAACACTTCCAATTCTTTCTTCTGCAAAAAGACTTCATCAGGATCAGAAGATTCAGGCATGGAATTTGTCATAAAGGCAAATTGATCATTAGAAAATGTCTGAATTTTCTTCAACTGAGTCTGAACAATCATTAGCTTCACTATCATCAGAAGTTGATTTAGTTAACATGTCTTCATCCTACACATGATTTGTAATTAAAGCAGATGAATCAGCAAACTGACTACCCCAGTTATATGTTTTATCCTCTTGTGAAACAAGTACTGTTGTGGAATAAGACGTAGGATTAGAAGTACTCCCTGAATTTGTTATATTGAACTTAGCGTTGTTAGACGAAGATTCAGCTTTCGGAGTAAACTTCTGATATTCTTGTTTCTTCGGTTGTGAACACTCTCTTGCAAAGTGACCGAAGTTTGAACAATTGTAGTATTAGACTTTTGACTTGTCAAAACCTATTCTTCCACCAGAATTCAAGTCCTTCCTACCAGTCTTCTTTAGGAATCTCTTTAAACTTCTTGCCAACATAGCAAATTGCCAAAATAATGTCCATCAATTCTAGGTCATCACGGTCCACCTGGTCATAATCTTCCTCTGTAAGCTGAGCATTGCTCACTTTACCAGTGATAACCCTGTAATACGATGACACTAAAACAAACACTAATGCCATGTAATCTTCGGTTGTATTAACAGATAAAGCAAGTTTGCTTGCATTTATCGTATTGCTTGCACGCATAGAGACAATGCATCCTCTTGACTCGTAATTTTCAGAATCTGACATATTCCCAGCATTAGATACACCTCCTGCTACGAAAGCTGTCGCCGGTGCTGAATTGACATGTTTACCAGATTTTCCGGAAATTGTCGCTGCATTCGGACCATAATAAACTTCTGGATTTTGCACTTCTGCAGGCGTAGTATTAACATTCTTCATTTTCAGATCTCTCTCTTGTAACTTTCCTAGTAGTTATAAGAAAGTAAACTTTGAAAATTCTTTGTCATTCGTTATCATAAGAACATACGATTCCACTTTGATGGCAGTGCTTCAAGCAAATTCTCCTTTAAATAATCATCATCTTTCTTAATACTAACAGTATCCATTTCCGCTTGTAGATGGCAGAATCGAGAAATCAACTCAGGCACTCCCTCATCAACAAAATGTTTAAAATTGTCGAATTCTTTTTGCAAAACCTTTTTCTTGCACTTTTTGTATTGTTCGTTTCCTTCACATCTCTTCTTCAAGGAATTCCACAATTCTTTCGAGTTTATACATGTCTTGAATAGATGTAACAATTCTTTTGGTAACGCTTAAGTAAGCGCACCGTAAACTTTCTGCTCTCGAGTATAATCAGCCTTCTGTTCAACATTCAAATTTCTTTGCATAATCAAAACATTATTGTTATCCACCAGATAAGTATATCCATCATCGGTCGCAATCTAGAGGTCACAATCTGAAGTACCGATGTATGACTCAAACCTCTTTCTCCAATTATGATAATCTTCGAGTTTGAACAATTTAGGAACCTTCTGACTCATTCCTATATCATTATCATAATTTAGAAGTGTTTGCATTTGAGATTGAATCGCTGCAAATGCTTGATATTCCGACATCTTGACAAATGAAAGTTCTGATTAGTCGAACTCAGCCGAAGTAGAAAAAGCTTATCCGAAGTTGTCCGAAATGGAACCGAACTGAGCAACTGTAAGCGAACTTATCCGAACTGAAGGCAAAGTGATAATCTCCCAAACCTATCCGAACTCAATCCGAGTTGAACAAAGTAACACTACGTCAAAATTCACCTTTGGCCATGGAAAAAAGCCGTGAGCCTTTGTTTGGTCACGTTTTTCTTTTCCATTTCAATCGACACCAAAGGTCCCGTCACCTTATGTATCCCACGACCACATTACAATATCAATGGCTGAAGCCACCTAGAAGCGTGGCTAAAGGTTACCAATATTTGTTGATGTAATCAAACAATTCTTTCGGAAAGCGTGGCCAAAGGATCCTAACAACCACATGGGTTTATTTAACGTGGCCTTTGGTATTATATGTCACATATACTTGTGTTTTAGCCACATACGTTATAAAAATACATGGCTAAAGGGTTGCTGAAATCATACATTTTGTCCCAATATGCGTGGCCAAAGGGTGGCAACGTCCATGTTAAAATATCAAAAGCGTGGCCTTTGGTATATATGGTCACATATATTTGTGTTTTAGCCACACATGTTTAAAAAAAAGTGGCCAAATGGGTTGCTGAAATTATAATTTTTGTCCCAATATGCGTGGCCAAAGGGTGGCAACGGCCACCCTAAAATATAAATAGTGTGACCTTTGGTATTATATGGTCACGTATATTTGTGTTTTAGCCACATATGTTATAAAAAACGTGTCCAAATGAGTTGCTGAAATCATACATTTTGTCCCAATACGCGTGGCCAAAGTGTGGCAACGGCCACATTAAAATATAAAAACGTGGCCTTTGGTATTATAAGGTCACGCATATTTGTGTTTTAGCCACATATATTAGGAAAAAAAAGTGGCCAAAGGGTAGTTGAAACCAGATAATTTATCCCAATACACGTGGCCAAATGGTGGCAACGGCCATGTTAAAATATAAAAGGTGTGGCATTTGGTATTATATTGTCACGTATATTTGTGTTTTAGCCACATATATTTGGAAAAAAATGGCCAAGGGTAGTTGAAATCAGATATTTTGTCCCAAGACGTGTGGCCAAAGGGTGGAAACAGCCAACGACCACGTTAAAATATAAAAATTGTGGCCTTTGGTTTTATATATATGGTCACATATATTTTCTTAATTACAATTAATTATAGTGCATATTAATTAATATAGGGAAACCTTAAATCATATTATAATTGAAAATTAATGTACATACACTAATCAAATGCTGTTAAAAAAAATAACATACACTAATCAAAGTTTAATTTCTATAATAAATTAATTATAATTTCTTGTCCATGCACATCAGCTGCTTCTGCTGGATCCATGTACTAAATTTTCTGATTATCAGATCTTGACTCAGCTGGTTTGGTGTTAAGTACACTTTTGACATCTTTTTCCGATCATTATTTACCGGGTAACATGACAAATAAAACCGATCAGATCGATATATATATATCGATATATATATATAGTTAATTAATTAGCGGATACGATTAATTAATGTGGTAATTACCTGTGGTTGTTCCAGTACTTTTTGAACCGTAGAATGATCAACCACCTGTGATTTATCTGATGTGTTATTAGAATGAAGGATCATTCGGTTCATCGGCCATGCAATAATATATTTTTTTTTCAACCTCCAAAAGCATTGTTTTATCATCTAATGGGAATGGTAAATATGTTGCACCCTTATTGACCTGATAAGCTGTAATTATACGGCAACCAGGAGGTAATGGACTTCCATGAATCTTCTCATCTTTTTCTTTTGGTAATAATTTAGCCATTCCCACGACGCTCAGTGGATTCCCTTCCATGTGCAACGTCACAGTTTGGCACCCCTGATTAGAAGTAACATAATAATAATATTAATTATAGCATGTATATATTAACAATTAATTAATTAAAGTCAAAAATAGAATAAAAATTTATGGTATATACAAATATATATACCTCTGGGATTACTGGCTGATCGATAGGAGCTGCAATGGCATCATAATTATTTGGGTTTTCCAACTGATCACTCTTCTTAGGAGGTACTTTACGAGCTGCAGGTTTTACTGATTTTGCATGTCTCTTATTGTTTTCCTAAATTGACACCATGTAATTAACTGATTAGTAACATATATATTAATTAACAATAACGTCAAAGCCATTTGTCAAATCCTTAATTATATATACCACTTCCTGTTCTGATGCCATAGTTGCTGCTTCAGTACTTCTTTGTCTCTTTTCCCCTAAAGACAACATGATCAATATTTAATTAAATGATCATATAGCAATTAGTTATAAGGGAATTGAAGTACACAATTGTGTAAAATATATAGTTACCCTTACGTTTTGCCCGGACGCTTTTGATGTAGATGGAGGAGTGTCTTGTGATCCGGTCGTAGAACAGACCTACAATTGAATTAAATATTTAGCTAGTGAGCTAGTTTAATTATCTAATTAAATCAAATCATAACCGGCTAAACATTAATTAACTATTCCGATAACCATCCGGATAAAGTACAAACTTGTCATAGCCGGAACAATTATTAATTATATTCCTTAAGAACTCTAACTATCCTGATGAAGTTTAACTATCCGGATAAACTACAACCATCCGGATGAAGTATAAACTTATCATAGCCGAAACAGTTATTATTTATATTCCGGAAGAACTCTAACTATCTTGATGAACTATAACTATCCGGATGAACTACAACCATCCGGATGAAGTACAAACTTATCATAGCCGGAACAGTTATTATTTTTATTCCAGAAGAACTCTAACTATCCCGATGAACTGTAACTATCCGGATGGACTATAACTAGAAAAGCATGTTCGTCTAGGTGAACAAGAATTTTCCGTATCAACTCAATTTCAGAACTGTTTCAGATATGTACCTTATCTTTCGACCTCTTAGATGAGTTTGATTGAAGAGATTGTTTCCCCGATGTATTGTGTGCAGAATTGATCATGTTCTACGTACAATTCAATAATTACCTAGTTAATTAATTAATTAATCATGGGTATGTATATATATATATACTAGCCGTGTGCCCGCGCGTTGCGGCGGCGACAGTGTATAGCGTGTTATTCGTTTTCTGTTCGCTTGTTATGGCAGCACGACAATTTACATCGAGGTATTCGTTGCGGCGTGCGACCGTTTATAGCATTTTATTTGTCTTATGTTCCCGTGTTAGGCGTCATAGACAATTTATAACGCGATATTTGATTCCGTTAGCGCGATGTGACGCGACGACAATTTATAATGCGGTACATGAGCGTTCGGCGGTGATAGTTTATAGTGTGTTATTCGTCATTTGTTCAAGCTTTACGGCGGCACGACAATTTACATCGCCGTATTCCTTTCTGTTAGCATGATGCGACCCTATGACAATTTATAATGTGGTACATGCGCATTCAGCGACGACAACAATTTACAAGACTCGTGACATAGGGTGCAACATAGCATTCCAAAATATTTAAAATACTAACTTGGATACATAAAATCATGTTTAAAAGCAATGGGCATGTTAACAAAGATTTTGTTCACCTTAGTTATTTAAATTGTAACTTCGCATGTTTGTCCAACCTCATGTCATTATGCCCATGATCGGATGGATTGGGTCTATGAAATCAATAAAGCATAATATTCGACTCTAAAAAGCCAACTATACAATATTGTGTATTTACAAAAGCAGCAAGGATATTAAAGTGAAATCAGTCTATATCTAGGGTTACAATTTGTGATTTAAATCCCAAAAAGAGTTCTTAAAATTTTCACAAATTTCCAAACCTAGCAAGAACGAAAGAGAATTATATAACAATTTCAAAAACCTAGTCATAACCCCAATCCAATGCAAGCTTGCATGTTTTGTTACTTTTCCAGAATAGGTTTGATTAATCTTAGGAGCAGAAATTAAGTACTATGGTTGTATGGATGTTGTTGCCATCCAATGGCCAACCTATGCTCTGATGTCACAAACCATGTATTTCTAGATTAGAGTTATACTGCTATCAGATCCATGAATTTCAATGATAATATGATTTTAAATAAAATGATTTAATATGTTTTATGTACCAAAAATTCATTCTAAATCAACCTTTTGACAACCTTTCAAGTTGAGTTTACAACGTTTGACTTACAAGAAAAGTGTCATAGAAAAGAAAGTAAGAAATTGAATTGACATGTCAATAAGTAAATGAATCAAAACGGTGGCATCTAAAACTGTTGATTCTCATAAAAACTGAAACTCAAAACCCAAAATGTTTCAATTGAAATAGAAATACTAACCTCTTTACCTCCCATGTGAATCTAGTTCGCTATGTAGTTGATCAAATTTGGACTCTAGTCTTTGTTTCCATGTTCTTCAGACAACAAGATGGAACAAATCAGAAACCAAATACGAAAAAATGTTATCATAGACACCAAGGGTAACTAAAATGGGACACAAAATGATACTCAAATTCAATAACATGTTGTATGCATTTAAATAATCGTTTGGTGACTTTCGCCCAGCTTCCTTTTATGTGGTCCTTTTTGTACAATCCAAATCAGTACATTTTTAGGTGAACATGTCAAAACCGTTACCTATACTGGGTTTAGCTTTTTTAAATGAATCTTTTAAGAGAATGAATAACTTCTTGCACAGATTGTATGAACTCAAGCTCATTGGCATCCGTTTTTGACATGAGAGATGCCACAAAAGTCAAACCATAGAGAAATAAACAATAATGCTTTAGGTACAAAGACATAAGACGTAAATTGAACATTTTGATAATAAAAATCAGCACTATCCTTTAACTTATATGGAGTTATCAGCAATGATCTTATCTTTAGAGGCCAATTGGAGACAAACCTCTTTATGAAACAAAATGTTGTTATGTTCTTCTAATACCTTCATTTGCATAATCATGTTCCCTTCATTTACATAAGGATTCGTCTATGCTTTCAGCCATATTCCCTGCAAATTGAGAAAAATCCACGTACGCCAATAAATCATAGCTAAGATATGCATTATAAAACCAAGAAAAGTTAAAGAAAAATTTCCGAATAAATATCAAGTAAAGATTT
Source organism: Deinandra increscens subsp. villosa (assembly GCA_039602395.1). Lineage (NCBI taxonomy): Eukaryota > Viridiplantae > Streptophyta > Magnoliopsida > Asterales > Asteraceae > Deinandra > Deinandra increscens. Next base: position 36,134,836 of record JBCNJP010000007.1, on the reverse strand, counting down.
TATTTCATAAGTATCAACAATGATCACGATTTAAGAAATAATCGTACCTCACAATTGAAGACCTGAGCTTCAGGCACACCGACGTTAAGAAAGCTAAAATGAGGCATCCCATCAGGTATCTTTGATAAAATACTCTATAAGAGATTTAATAAAAATAAAATATCAAGCACAGAAACTAAATGGTACACAATCTAGGCCAAATTTACACGATTCAGTATAATAAAGCTGATCCTTTTGACCCATCTAATGAAGCTGTCCCGTTTGATAAAAATGATCCGTTTTGGTGTCAAATCGTTTTTGTTGCAATAATATAGTTTCAACGAAATAGAATCTGGAGTGAAGTAAATACAAAAACACAATAAATATTACAATTACCACTTGCTGATGAGGATCTTGGACCTACAAAAGAGAGAAAATTATTTAGTAAGGTTAAGCCACAGAAGTCAGAACTATAAATAGGCCTGCAAATAGGTTAAGTCATGGAAGTTGGAGAGTAACTTCTTTAAAATTTAAAGTGAAAGGGATCACAAATTGGGAACCGTACATGCGTTTTCAAATTGATGAACATGGGATAAACTTGAGATTTCAAACACTTGTATTTATATTGTGTCTATGACTTCACAGGGTGTATGCACTAAAAATACACTTTGAACATAAGGTTTTTACCTGACCATTTAATTTTAAAACAACATCAGTTAAGAATTGCAATTATCATGAAAGCTCAATTGATTAATAAATTTCTACTGGAAAAGCTTTAAATCGTAACATATCAGAGGCGCCCACCGGGCTGCATAAGACCCCCATTTAATGCAGTCCTTATTACCTGAAGCTATGAGATGAACTACAATAGAGATACAAACATTCTCAATAACATCCCACTCATAAAATAGGGATAACTTCATCTACAATAGATAAAATTATTACATCATAACCATCTATAAAAAGTGGCAGTGCTATTAGTTGCTCACCATCTCCATAGCTACACAACTAATATCATACAATGAATTAGTTACGGAAGATTAAACCCACACCCACTTGGTTCATCACAGAACCCACAAAATAGTTGCAGTCAAAGCTGATACAATAGAATAAACTATTTATAATAAATCACATGATATATTTAATGGATTATGTTAAACAAAAATTTGAGAAAAAAAACAAGTTTCTTTATCCGGATAGCAATTGCAGGACCAAATTATAAATCAAATTAAGGCAAAATAATTTTGATTCACAGTTTCTATATTTGAAGAATTCATACTCAATAGCATGGTTGATTCACAGTTTGTATATTTGAAGAATTCATACTCAAATCTATCTTGTTTCCACTTTTTTGGAACAGTTAATATATCCCTAAAAGTCATGAACTTCATAGGTATGATGAAAATAAGCATCAATATAACTTACAATTCATACTCAAATCTATCAAATGTTAGTGGCCATTTTTTCCCACCATTGTTACTAAATTTGGCACGCCACTTTACCAACCGCGATAACCCCCTCTTGCAATTTGTAGTTTCGGAAGCAGAGGTTGTGGGTTCCTCCTTCTCATTCTCAGTATGAGCCTCATCCTCGACTTGGGCTTCATCGTTTATCATTTCCTCTTCTTCTGATTCCTCATTACGTTCCCCTTCACTGTCAGAGGTTGTGGCTTCTGAATATTCATTATAATGATCCTCCTCACTATCCCTTGAATAATCATGAATGTCCTTCAGTGTTTCACCATCACGCTCCATTGTAAATGAGATGAATCCTGAAATGAAATAAATAGGGAATGAAATAAATGCAATGGAATATTTGAGATGAAAAAACGATCTACTGAAAATGACACTAAAATTAATACTGACCGAAATTTGGTAGTGATCTCCTAAAGATTTTAGAGGGAAGAAGAGAGTGATGAATCGTTTTGGAGAGAGGGAATAGGAACTGATCAATAATTTTTGGGGAAATTTGAAAAATGATGGGAAGTAATTTGGGGATTAATATGATCCATCCGGGTGAAAGCATCTCACCTGACGTGACAACATTTATTGGATTTAATATAAACTCAATTAATTCCAAACATAGATATAATAGTATTTTAAACATAATTTTATAATGATCTTTAAGTGTAAAATGGAATATTAAACAATAAATTGAATGATAATTGTAACTCTTGATCTAATGGTTGTGATTAATTTCTTTTTTTTTCTTTTTTTTTCTTTTGTCTTAATATTCAGAATATTTCACATGTGAACACATATGAAAAAAACTCTATATATTTCACATAACCTCACCCTATATAGTCTATATATATATATATATATATATATATATATATATATATATATATATATATATATGGAGATGATCATTTGAGAACCAATTTGATTTGAGAACTAAAAGAACTAATTTGAGTCACAAGTTTATTTACAGGTATCCCCCCTCCCATGAATTGTAGTGGTCCCACCCTGAAATTTGTGGTTGAGATTTAGTTCTCAAAAGTTCTCAAAATAAAAAGTTCTCATTTGAACCTAACCCTTATATATATATATATATATATATATATATATATATATATATATATATATATATAGGGGAGGGATATAATGAAAACCTCTCCGAGTTTGCAAAACCGTGAAAACCAAGATAAAAATTTCGTTTTTTATTTGGATTTTTTTTATGGTGACTCTCTAAGTTAAAAAACCCCCCTTTATGCAAAAAAGTAAAAAAATCGCCTAGTAAATTTAAAAAAATATATATTTTATAACCGATGTTACATATGTAACATTACCCTGTTACATATGTAACATCGGTTATAAAATATCTAAAAAAAAATTACTAGGCGTTGTTTTTTTACTTTTTTGCATAAAGGGGTTTTTTTTTTAACTTAGAGAGTCACTATAAAAAAATTGAAACAAAAAACGGATTTTTTAGCTTGGTTTTCATGGTTTTCCAAACTCAAAGAGGTTTTCATTTTATCCTTCCTCTCTCTCTCTCTCTCTGTATATATATATATATATATATATATATATATATATATATTTATATATATGTATATATATCTTTCAATGTGTTGTAATATATACATTATCGTATACACCTTATTGGGACACATTGGTCCCAACTGACCTTCGTTGCCCCTAAACACACCTTATTGGTCCTATGCACAACTTATTGGTTATATATACACCTTATTAGGACGCATTGGTCCCAACTGACCCTCATTGCCCTAAACACACTTTATTGGGCCATCATTGGTCCTAAACCAAACTTATTGGCCATTATTGGTCTTAAACACAACTTAATGGTTATATACACACCTTATTGGGACTCATTGGTCCCAACTGACCCTCGTTGCCCCTAAACACACTTTATTAGGCCATCATTGGTCCTAAACACAACTTATTGGCCATCATTGGTCCTAAACACAACATATTGGTTATATACACACCTTATTGGGCCATCATTGTGTTGAATTTAGGTGTCCAGACCCGACTAAATCAAGTACCCGACCCGGTCAAGATCCGTAAGAGTTACACCGGAGGCAACGGGTTCTAAAGTCCGCTTACCTGTATAACAGGCAAATTCGCAGAAGAATTAATTATTTGTTTATTAACTAGTTTAATAAATAAATAAATTAATTAATTAGTTAATTAATCGTTATGATTAATTAAGCGAAAAAAGACGTTAAATATTATTTACGTCTTAGACGACAATTAACGAATTAGTGATTTAACTGATATTCGTTAAGTCTCGGCAAGCGACAAATGTTTTAATGAGTTAATACGTTAGTCATGCAATTAAAAGGATTGATTAAGGATTAAATAAAAACGAGGGACTAATCGGAAACTTAATTAGTTATATATAACTGATTAAGGGAGGCGCGAAACCCTAATCCTCCATTTAGAAATTTTGGCCCCCCTCCTCTCCCCCTCTCCTTGCGATTTTTGGCCTAAGCCCTAGCTCGCCGTCGCCGCCACTTTTTCCGATGGTTTATCCGATCGCTCGTGAGAACAACAAATCCTCGATCACCACCGAGTCGCAGCCGCCGTGACATCCAGTCTTCTGCCGCTGCCCGTCGTCTGCCACCGCCGTCCAGTGCTCTCCAAGCCGCCATCGCCGCCTGCCCCTCTGCCGCCGTCGCAGCCCCTCGCTGTGCCGCAGCAGCCACCGCGACCACCGCTACTGCTCCCGTCGCACTGCCGTCGCCGCCCAAGCCGGATGCCACCTCCGTCTCCGTCGCCTGCTCACCGGCCGACCTCACCGCCTCGATCCGACGTATGTAATTTTATCGGTGATCGAGTTACCGTGTGGTAAATCCGTAACCGCGAGGATAGTTCGATTTCCCCGTCGAATCGTAACCTGCAAAACCCTAGCGTCACCCGTTGACTTTCGGTGTCTCGAACGTGTGTTTGAATCACCGCTCAGGTATATCTAAACTCGTCATTAGTTTAGATTTATTTATTTTATTATTTATTGCATCGCGTTCTTGTTTTCAACGCGATAGGTGTTTGCGCGTTTTGGTGGTTGTCGAATCCTGTTGATTATGGTTTACGTACAATAAACTGGTTTTCGCTTTGTAAATTAAATCGTTTTTCCGTTGCGTATTAAATTAACTGTTAATTTGATTATCTCGAGTTTAATTTACTAACTACTCGGTAATTGATTTAAGAATTATTTGTTACAAAATAATTATTAAAAAAAAGAATTGTCGTTACCGGTAACACGAATACCAGTGTCGTATCCCAACACGTTGGTCCTAGCCACAACTTATTGGCCATCATTGGTCCTAAACACAACTTATTGGTTATATACACACCTTATTAGGACTCATTTGTTGCCCCTAAACACACCTTTTTGATCCTATTGGTTATATACACACATTATTGGGCCATCATTGGTCCTAAACACAACTTATTTGTTATATATACACCTTATTAGGACTCATTGGTCCCAATTGACCCTTGTTGCCCCTAAACACACCTTTTTTGGTCCTATTGGTTATATACACACCTTATTAGGCCATCATTGGTCCTAAACACAACCTATTGGTTATATACATAACTTATTGGTTATATAGACACCTTATTGGGACTCATTGGTCCCAACAGACCCTTGTTGCGCCTAAACACACCTTTTTGGTCCTACTAGTTATATGCACACCTTATTGGGCCATCATTGGTCCTAAACACAACTTATTAGCCATCATTGGTCCTAAACACAACCTATTGGTTATATACACACCTTATTGGGCCATCATTGGTCCTAAACACAACTTATTGGTTATATACACACCTTATTGGGACTCATTGGTCCCAACTGACCCTTGTTGCCCCTAAACAAACCTTTTTGTTCCTATTGGTTATATACACACCTTATTGGGCCATCATTGGTCCTAAACACAACTTATTTGTCACACCCCCAATTAACCACTAACGGAGTTTATACCGTTATGGGGCGCGACTAGACCAGGACCACAACCATTAGTTACAAATACTAAACGAATCAGAGTAAAGTCCAACGTTCATAAATAAAAGCAGTTTCAAAAGATACGCAGCGGAAAAATATTTGTCTTAGCACTAACCACGTGCTTTACATAAACAAATCATTGTATATAAATTCCCAAGTTAAGTTTAATAAAATTTAAGTCTTCACGTGCCATGCCAACCTTCAGCGGATACTCTTCAACGATCTGCAAAAGTGAAAACCACACAAGTGTCAACCTAACGGTTGGTGAGTTCACGGTGGGCATGACATGCATTGGCCCGGTCTCAATAATCGTATGTATCAACATATATAAGTAGTATGGTTTTGCAAAACTTTGCCAAGAGTTTGATTACTGAATATGCACTAGCTAAGTAAAAGTTAAAGCAGTCAACCGATATCGCGGGTAGCTAATCCGGTTTCCATGCACTAAGGAAGTCGTACTAGGGCTGAAAGCTGACGTAACAGAGTTCGGCATTTGCCGATGGTTCGTGCCTCCAGTTGTGTCCCAATAGGGAGGCCCACAACTAACAACAGGCTGATATTGTACTCCGTTCGGCCCCCGGCCGGTTGGTTACACATTTGTGTACCGCGGAGCAGGGTTTGTCAAACCCTCAGTAGATCTACCCAACATCCCCTCGCTTTCCAGATCATCAGTACTAAGTTGAGGTCTTTAAGTTTTTAAGCATCCTTAGAAATCATGTGATATCATTTGGTTTAGACTTTAACCTACACTAGTCATATTAAAATGTTTACTCCGGATTTCATCTGAAATCCCAAAAAGAGTTTAAGTGTCATAATAGTTGGTTCCGGAATTCATTTGAAACCCCAAGGATGGACAGTGCAAGTGTTCCCCATAAAACACTCCAACTTCCATAACAGGTATCCCATTAGGCAATACCTCAAATTGTCAGCGTTGTTTTCCGTTTAGTATGTTCGTTGTGACCCAAACGGGCTCACAAGTAAAGGGTTTGTGAAACTCACCTTAGGTTGCTCAGCTACACTTGTTAATCCAATTTATGTTTGCTAACGAAGACCTAGTAATCACATTAAGGTCTTAAGTGTTAGGTTGTGTCTAAACTTTAACTTAACGTCACTAGGACTCGACATACCGACACACGATACCGATGGTTGATCATGATCAAGGGTTCACATATTACAGAAATCAAACATGTATCATCCTAGCATAATCATGTAAGTCATGGCATAACATTCAAGCAAATTGCACAAGTTTGGGTTCTGGTCATAGTTTCGCTAGCAGTTTCGCTAGGTAATTTCGCTAGGTGCACGGGCAGCACTTTCGCTAGGCTGTACCCGATAACACAGTTTCGCTAGGCTAGTTTCGCCCGAAACTGTTGACACAGTTTCGCTAGCCTAGTTTCGCCCGAAACTGGTTTGAACTTTCGTTCAGGGAATTTCGCTCGGTAATTTCGCTCGAGCTGGTCTGGTTTGGTTTACCCGGCGAAACTATAATTTCGCTAGGCAGTGTCGCTCGGAGGAACTATACAGTTTCGCGGGATAGTTTCGCCCTATGAACATACAGTTTCGCTAGTCGCAAGAAAAACCCGAAAAACTAACAAAAATCTTTCTAACAGCCCCTATACTTTGTGTAAATCATTTCTAAGCACATATAAGCATTTAGGAACATCAAAGAAGCATTTTTATCATCAATAACACAGATTTACATCATCAAATCGCCAAATATGCATTTTTAACCTAAAATGACCTAATAAGCATGAATCTTCATTATGGTTGGATTTTGAACGTAAAGTTGGAGACTTTATAACAGATCTAGCATCCCTAATCATAAATACAGAAGATCTAACAAGTTCATGAAGGATTGGGCATGCTTTATGAAGAAACACATAGAAGATGCATGTAAATGGGTTTTGGAGACTCACGGTTTGATCGAGGATCGATGGATGCTCTCTACCAACAGTGATGATAGCAGCAAACGGTGATATCTCAGCTGGTCCAGAAATCTCAGAGAGTGTGTGTGTGTGTTTTTGGAGAAAAGGTTGCAAATGGGAGGGCTAGGGTTTATTAAGATATTATATATCAGGGCCCAGTTTCGCTGGCAGTTTCGCTAGCTAGCGAAACTGGCTCTGATCTCGTGTAAGTCAGGCAGCTTAGCTAGCTACCGGGCGAAACTATAGTTTCGCTCGGTAGTTTCGCTGGAAACTAAAATCATACAAATTTATCACATAATCCATAATTCACAATTCGTCATGCTATTCATAATATTAAATCCTGCCTTTAAATCACATTGCACATAATGACAATAAACAATCGAACACCTATCAAGTATGGACGGGTTCGGTGATCAGCCAAAGGACGTGGACGTATTCGGCCTAGTTAAGCATTAGTTACTAAGTTAGCACTTATAACGTAACTAACGGGGTTTGTCTAACGGAAGTTAACCTTGAAATTCCCGGATGTCACATTATTGGCCATCATTGGTCCTAAACACAACCTATTGGTTATATACACACCTTATTGGGCCATCATTGGTCCTAAACACAACTTATTGGTTATATACACACCTTATTGGGACTCATTGGTCCCAATTGACCCTTGTTGCCCCTAAACACATCTTTTTGGTCCTATTGGTTATATACATACCTTATTGGGCCATCATTGGTCCTAAACACAACTTATTGGCCATCATTGGTCCTAAACACAACTTATTGGTTATATACACACCTTATTGGGCCATCATTGGTCCTAAACACGACTTATTGGTTATATACACACCTTATTGGGACTCATTGGTCCCAACTGACCCTTGTTGCCCCTAAACACACCTTTTTGGTCCTATTGGTTATATACACACCTTATTGGGCCATCATTGGTCCTAAACACAACTTATTGGCCATCACTGGTCCTAAACACAACCTATTGGTTATATACACACCTTATTGGGCCATCATTGGTCCTAAACACAACTTATTGGTTATATACACACCTTATTGGGACTCATTGTTCCCAATTGACCCTTGTTGCCCCTAAACACATCTTTTTGGTCCTATTGGTTATATACACACCTTATTGGGCCATCATTGGTCCTAAACACAACTTATTGACCATCATTGGTCCTAAACACAACTTATTGGTTATATACACACCTTATTGGGCTATCATTGGTCCTAAACACGACGTATTGGTTCTATACACATCTTATTGGGACTCATTGGTCCCAACTGACCCTTGTTGCCCCTAAACACACCTTTTTGGTCCTACTGGTAATTATATACACAATTGGGTCATCATTGGTCCTAAGCACAACTTATTGGCCATCATTGGTCCTAAACACAACTTATTGGTTATATACACACCTTATTGAGCCATCATTGGTCCTAAACACAACTTATTGTCCATCATTGGTCCTAAACACAACTTATTGGTTATATACACACCTTATTGGGACTCATTGGTCCTAACTGACCCGTGTTGCCCCTAAACACACCTTTTTGGTCCTATGCACAACTTATTGGTTATATATACACCTTATTGGGACTTATTGGTCCCAACTGACCCTCATTGCCCCTAAACACACCTTATCGGGCCATCATTGGTCCTAAACACAACTTATTGATCAAATAATAAAATGAGGGTTTGTAGGCAACACATAGTCCCTATACTTTACGTCCAACCAAGCTCGGTACAACCCTAGTTCTTCATGTTGGGTCCATTCTTCTGCAATCTTGGAAGAGTATAAATTGGATGGGGAGAAAGAAGAGTGTGTGAAAGGGGTGGTCTAGTTTAATGGTTAGTTGATTAACTTGTTTATATAGCGTGGTTGAAGGTTTTGAAATTTAAAAACAAACAACGGAAAAGTGAAATTAGTCGCTACTAGTTACATGACCTGTTTGGTTAAACGATAAAAAGGTAACGCAATAAGGATTCGAACACGAAACATGGTATGTGAATCTAAAGCGCTTCTACCACCTGAGCAGCATCCTGAGTTAGAAGCTACTTTTCATTATAATTTATTTAAATATGATTCTAACTGGGCCCGCTAAATTCTAAAAGAGGCGAGATAAATTAATGAGCAAATTCAATTGAAAATTTCACACATCTCTCTCGATCGATTTCCCGAATTCCCCGCTCCCCATTTCTCTATTGCTCATTAATTGACAGAATTTTCCCTCCGTCAAATTACTTCTCCAATAAACAGGTTCACAGTAAAGATTATTGAAAAGGGTTTTCAGTATTAGCAAAACAACCGTTTTTAATAATCTTTGTTGTTGTATCTGTTAGCAAAACAAACATGGATAAGTCTTGGATGGTAACTAGTAGAACCATGAAATCATATACCAATGGAGTTAAATCATTCTTAAAGTTTGCAGTTACAAATTTCAAAAAGACGGAAATTCCATGTCCCTGTGTTAAATGTCTAAACCATTACTCTTATCCTGTTGATGATGTAGATTATCATTTGTTTTCAAAGGGATTCGATCTGACTTATACAAGATGGACTAAACACGAAGAGAAACACGAGCCCGCAGGAGAGGAGCTTCACACATAATCACTTTTTGATTCCGGGATGCCATTCGATGCATCAGAAACAATAGAAATTGTCAGAGCTACTGAAGATTTCACTGAGGACCATGAGAAATTTCAAGAACGACTCATGGATGCTGAGAAGCCCATGTATGAAGGAAGTCTTACCTTCACAAAGTTACCTGCCTTGGTTCAACTACTGAACTTGAAGACTAAGCATGGAGAATCAAATAAGTTTTTTTACTGAAATTTTAGCTTTGCTGAAACAGATGCTACGTGAAGGTAATGAATCTGTGAAAAGTACATATGAGGCCAAGAAGATTGTGAAGTCAATGGGTGTAGGGTATACCAAGATACATGTGTGTATCAATGATTGTATTCTTTACAGGAAGGAGAACAAGGACCTAACTGTATGTCCAACTTGTGGTGAGTCCAGGTGGAAGGTGGATGAGAGGACTAAGAAACTATACGACAATACTCCTGCAAATGTAATGTGGTATTTCCCCATCATTCAAAGATTGAAACGACTGTTTCAAGTGAAAACCACAACGGAATATCTAAGATGGCATGCCACCAGTTCCAAAATACCCGGTGTGTTACGCCACCCATCCGATTCACTGGCATGGAAAGCTATAGATGGCAGATATCCCGAAATCGCTAACGATCCTAGAAGTCTTCGTCTTGGCATTTTAACTGATGGGGTCGACGTGAATAGAGGCAACAAGAAATCACAGTGTGTAGCCAGTTCTATCTGTCATTTACAACCTTCCACCATGGTTGTGTATGAAAAGAAAGTTCATCATGCTTTCGTTATTAATATTGGGAGCGCCTGGAAACGATATTGATGTGTTTTTGGAACCATTACTTGATGACTTAGAGCTGTTATTTGAGGCAGGTGTGGAAGCATATGATGCGTATGTGCAAGAACTGTTTACTATGCGTGCAATTTTTTTTATGGACGATTAATGATTACCCTGCACTTGGTACACTTTGTGGTTGCCCGTACAGTTGATTCAATGGTTGTGTGGTATGTCGGGAACAAACTAAATGCATTAGGCTTCCTTTCTCAGCCAAGCAGTGTTATGTTGGTCACATAAGATATCTACCACATACGCATGCCTTTCGAAAGCAAACAGAGGCCTTCGATGGTAAACAAGAGTTCAAAGATGATGCAGTTCCTATGACCGGGGAACAAATATACAACGAAGTTCAACATATCAGGAACAAATGGGGAAAGGGATCAAGGTGTACTGATTCAGAAATCCCAGAGACCTCAACCGGAAGAGGAGGAAGATTGATAAGAGAAAAAGAAAGAACAAAGAGAAGCCACCATATTGGAAGAAATTCAATATATGGTTTCGAAGACTTAGATATTGGAGGCATAATAGTGTCCAACATTGCATTGATTTCATGCATATTGAAAAGAATGTGGCTGAGAGTCTTGTTGGAACTCTGCTCAACCTTCCCAGAAAAATAAAGGATGGACTGAATGCTAGAAAGGATCTGAACTTTTTGCAGTTAAGACCAGAGTTGCAGCCTAAACAGAACAAGAACAACATAGTACTTCCTGCAGCGTGTTACACGTTACAAAAAGATGAAAAAAAAGTTTTGTGACGCGTTGTATAACTTGAAGGTTCCACAAGGCTATTGTTCTAACTTTCTAGTTTGGTTAGTCTAAAGGATAAGAAACTTGTGGGGCTCATGTCACGTGACTATCATATGCTAATGCAACTTCTGCCAATTGCAATTCGGCCAGTCATGCTTAAACCGACAAGATATGCTATTATCAGGCCTGTTTTTTTTTCAAATCAATATGCAGCAAAGAGATCAACATCGAAGAGCTAGATAAATTGCAAGCGGATCTTCGTGTCACACTATGCCTGCTTGAGAAATATGTCCCGCCATCATTTTTTGATGTTATGCTTCATTTGACGGTACACCTTACTAGGGAGGTAAAATTATGTGGCTTAATATGCTTTTGATGGATGTATCCATTTGAAAGGTGTATGAAGGTAATTAAGGGCCACGTGAGAAACAAAACTTATCCAGAAGGGTGCATTGCTGAGGAGAACATTGTAGAAGAAACAATTGAGTTTCTCAGCGAATACCAAAAAACATCACAACTATTGGTGTTCCAACTAAAAAGCATAGCAGTGCAGATGGAAGTCCTGGGTCAGCTGGTAGATCAGTTGAAGTCTCTCCAGAGCTCCTATCGAAAGCGCATTTATTTTTGTTGCTAAATACGCCTGAAATTGAGCATTATATCGAGTAAGTAGTTTAGATTATTAACCTTTTTTGATCTGTTTAATTAATCATAAACTTTTATAGATAACTTCATTTCATGTAATTGCAGAGAACACATGAAATTTTTAGAAAATGAACATCCTGGTTGATAAGGATAGGTCAAAAATGGACATGCAAGTGCCTCAGAGATGACACTTCCAAAGGCAAGCATCACATGTGGGGCAAGGTGGAAGTGATGCAGTTGCGGATGAATAAGACGCAAAAGCATCTGTCCATCTTACGAAGAAGCGTTTTCGAGAATAGTATAAATAGTTCATTTTATTTTTTTTGTAAGAGAGGACTGGAAAATGACAATGTACACCATTAACTATGTGTTTTTCCAAATGCACTTTGTTTAATACCAAATCAATATAAAATTCCTTCCTTCCAATACTTTTCCATCTATTTGCTTAATTCCTAGTTGAGTCATCGAATCAAACCTATAAGCGGTGAGATTTTGAGGTTCATCAATTGGCGCCATCCGTATTCTCTGGAATTGGTGAACAATGGAGAAGAATTTGGACGATTCAACGAAGAAGTCGATTTTTGAATCGATGAGTTCAGCGAAAAACATTTTCAGCTCAGTAGGTTTAGCTGGAAAGTTTAGTAAGAAGGATTTAATGTTTCCGTTGTAGGATCAAACAATGGATGATACGCATTTGGATCGAGATGATTTGGACGAGAATGTTGTCCGGAGTGATGATTCTGATGTATTGAAAGATTTCAGTCGAGATTTCCTGCTAAGGAATGTTGAAGTGTTAAAACAATTACAGGATAAAGAAAAATGAGATTCATGGTTGCAGGAAGTCCGTGCAACACTCAAGTTCACTCCGGAAGGTGATTCTGGAAAAATTGAAGCTACGCAGAATCTAAAGGAGATTCTAAATGATGAGCGCACATCTGATAAGCGTGCAAAAACATCAGGTAACAAATTTGATTTTGAATTCTCGGAGTAAAATGTTTTAGAGTTTTGGTTTGATAAGGCTTAATCATGAAGATTTATTCCTCATTTTGGAACTTATGGGTAAATGTTATCTCATAAGAGTTGATCATCAAAGCAAATTGGATTAGTTACAATGATACTTTGTGAATGGATCATGAGTTGATTAGTCATGATTAAATCTCGTAATGCTTTAATGATTTTATGATTTTGCTTACTTATTGTTAACGATGTTGTTTGAAATTTGTTGAATACAAATGGAAACTAGAGATCTTTTGAATGCTCATTGGATGAATACTTGAAGATTCAAATACAATTCTTATGAGTTTTACCTTTCAGTCCTGGAAGTTTTCAGCGTCCAAATGGAGCGGGAAAAATATTTTTCAAATTTTCCCATGATAGGCTTACACCAATGAATTATTCATATGTTGAGTGTTTCGTCTAAAATGAGAGAGAGTATGAATATGAAAATATTCATGCATCTGATTATTTGAAGTGAAGTATGTCCGTCGACATATACACATGCATTTACATTGTATATAAGAAAAGTATGAGCACCTACTTGTGCACATGCATATGCTTAAAAGAATAAAACGAGTATGTATATAAATGTGTATACATGCATCGGGTTGAGAAGAGTTCATATGCATTCGCTAAAACCTATGAAGAGGCCTCCGGGATAAATTGCTTCCAAGTAAGTTGAACTTTACATCGGAGGTGTCATTATAAAGCTCTCAGAAGAGGCTTAACACATTCATTCCCGAGTAAGTTATGCTTGCATCGGCCGTATAGTGACAATAAGATCTTTTTTTAGAAAAAGACATTGGTAATTTCATTTTGATTTATGATCCTCATGTTTTTAGAAACACCGGACGTGCTTGTACCCTATTTTCCTGTTTCCATGCATGAGCATTCCAAATTTGAAGATTGGATTGCAAATGCCAAATTCCCATCAAAGTTGAAGATGCCAACCTCTGTTAAGAAGTATGGTGGTTTATCAGATCCTGATGATCACATTTTTGACTTCATCACTGCTGGAAGATTAGAGCGTTGGTCAAAAGAAACTTGGTGTCATATGCTGGTACAAACCTTTACAGGATCTGCTATAATTTGGTTTGATATGCTTCCGAACGCGCAAATTAGCAGCTTTGAAGACTTAAGAATCAAGTTCTTAAGATAGTTCAGCCAACAACGGAAGTGTCCCAAGGAAGTAACGGAAGTGCACAATATCCAAAGAAGAGGTGATGAAAGTCTTGAAAACTTCGTAATGAGATTCAATAATGAAACCATGAAGATAGCTGGAGCTCAAGATCAATTGCGAATATCGGGGTTTTGCCATGGTGTTCGTCATACACACCTTGTTGAAAAATTACATGAAGATTTACCGAAAACAATGGAAGTGCTCATGGATCGTGTGAGAACATATGTCAAGGGAAAAAGCGCATCAGGAAATATACAAGGTGTCAATACCCAAAAACCATCCAAAAAAGGAGCCAATCCTAGAAATGTAAACGCAAGTGTGCATTATGCTCTGACAAGAAATCAAGCCTGGAAAAGAAATCGATTTCAGCCTTATAATAGAAGAAGGGAAGGAAACTTTGGGGGCTATAAAAAGACTTGGGAACCTAGAACTGAGGAATATATATCACTCACTAAAACCCCAAGTGAGATATTGATCACCGAAAACATGCAATTCGCAAAGCCGCAAAGATCTCAGAATACCTTAGGGATGGATGTGAGCAAATATTGTGACTTTCACAAAGACAGAGGCCATGATACCGATAACTGTCGACACCTGCGAAGTGAAATTGAAAGAGCCATTAAATCTGGCAAGTTATCTCATATGGTAAAGCACATTAAAGAAGGACAACCCCCAAAGAAGGTCATTGGCATAATCAGAAGGAGTTCAAATGTTTGGCTTCAAAGCGTCAAAACTAAAATTAAGGAAAAACAATGGAAAAGTCGAGAAATCACATTTCTGCCTTTATCCGGAAAAGAATCAAGGGAAGATCCTGTGGTGGTCACAATTGGAAGTTCCGGCTTCTTAGTGAAGCAAACCTACCTTGACACCGAAAGTGCATCTGAAATTATGTATGAATCTTGCTTCAGGAAGATGGGTTTAGAAGTGTAACAACTACTAAAGCCTCATACTTCCACACTTATAGGCTTCTTAGGGGAGGTAGTACATCCGATGGGAGAAATTACTCTCCCGGTGATCTTTGGAGATGACAAACTCTTCCGAGAAGAAATGATGACGTTCATCGTAATTCCAACCCCGTCTCCTCATAACGTAATTTTTGGAAGGCCTGGACTTAGGGTTTTAGGGGCCATTGTTTCAACCGCACATGGTATGGTTCGATTTCCGACCCCAAGGGAAATCACAACTGTAAAAACTGATGTAGATTCGCAAGTTGCATTGGTTGATATACCAATAACATCAAAAGAAGACCCAGACAAGCTCAAGGATAATACCCTTAATAAAAATAAATGGGTGATTAATGAAAAATTCCTAGATCAAACCATTGAAATAGGCTCGCAACTGCAAGGGGAGCCAAGAAAGAAACTGTTCCAGTTGTTAAAAAATAGCATTGATGTCTTTGCATGGGAGCCGGCAGATATGACCAGAGTTCCAAAGCATTTTGCTTAACACAAGCTTAATGTTTATCCAGGAGTAAAGCCTATTCAACAGAAGCAGTGAATCTATGATAAAGTTAGAAATGATGTGGTTAAAGAGGAAGTCGATAAACTTGTGGATGCAGGGATCCTTCGAGAGGTATTATATCAAGCATGGGTCACAAATCCTGTTTTGGTTAAAAAAACCTGACAACACATGGCGCATATGCATTGATTTTAAGGATCTCAACAAAGCTTGTCCTAAAGTGTCAGGACCAAATTTGAGCCTTTACTCATCCAATACACAGATTCAAGTGTGGAAATCATGAATCCATGATCAAATCATGTGATTTGCTTGTTGAAATCCTTAGATTTCATGTCTGAAACTCAAAAACACGAGGGTATTTCACACACAAGTGCTCTCTCTCTTCAAACAGCCGTCCAGAGTCTTCTTTAAGGTTATTCTAGTGTTGCTATTTCTCCTGGAGAGAGCACAGGACGTGATTGCACTGAAATCAAGAAAATGTTATTGAAGTTAGTGAAATTTATGACATCAGACTGACGAGATCGCCAAGAACAACTCCGAAGTCGCCAAGAACAAATCTGAAGTCGCCAAGACTTGTTGGTGACCTCGCCAAGGCTTGGTGAGGTCGCCAACCTTGGTGAGGTCGCCAAGGGTTGGCGAGGTTGCCAAGCAGGCCTGCCCAGATTGCCAAGAATTACTTGGTGAGGTCGCCAGCCTGATGAGATCGCCAAGGGTTAATCCCAAATAGCCAAGACAAATTCCAGATTGCCAAGACACATTCCACATCGCCAACATTCTTGGTGAGGTCGCCAAGAATGTTGGTGAGGTCGCCAAGAAAGTTCAGAAATCACTAAGTACACTCCGGAAATGTCAATTATCATTATTGAATCACTAAGGGTTGTTATTGCAAAGACACATTCAATTACTAACATTTGCCAAGTAGATTATCATGAAATGACCCAGAATTTGGATTCAGACATTCACACTGCAATTGAAATGTACAATGGCAATTTCTTCAATATCAATAATCAACACAAGTTAAGACATTTAAACATGAAATACAAAACATCAAATACTTGAGTGATTAATACAAACATCAAGATAATTGTCCAAGTATAAAATACAAGCAAAGTGAAAGATATACAATTGAGCACAAAAGCAAAGGATGCTATGTTTGAGTTGCCACCAACCCTATAAAGTTCTTACAAATTCCCCCTTTGGTGGTAATACAAACATAAAATGAAAACTAGACGACTATCTGAGTTGGCCAAGCAGCTTCAGCAAGAATCTCCAGTACTTGCGCGCAAGGTACCTGTAACGATCATCTAAGCAGACGATCTGTGCATCATACAGTATCCATAGATCTTCTCGCGAAAACTTCTTCAAGTCAGAATAGTGCCACATTTCTATCATCCTTTCATTACCACGAGAGAGATAACAGATCCCGCGACCACCCATGGCTTAGTATTTTAAGGTACTCAGGCTTTCCGTTGTCATCTTCTTGGCAGCAATGCACTCCCAGCACCACCATCTTAGAAACAAACCGAAGTAGTTTGCATCCACTATCTCGTATGGCCTAAGCCTTCGAGGGATGGTATCCAGGCGACTGTAGAATAACCATTTAAGGTAACTTCTATGCTGCAGTCTTAGTTCAATTTCCGCGAAGAGCCTTATTGTA
Source organism: Deinandra increscens subsp. villosa (assembly GCA_039602395.1). Lineage (NCBI taxonomy): Eukaryota > Viridiplantae > Streptophyta > Magnoliopsida > Asterales > Asteraceae > Deinandra > Deinandra increscens. The sequence goes on along the minus strand of JBCNJP010000007.1, from coordinate 36,117,331 downwards.
TCGCAATTCTCCCTTTCAATTACTAGTTCATGAGTGTCCCCACTGTAATACCAACACCTTATTGGGTTGCTTTTTTGATCTCCCGTTATTTTCTTGGTAACTAAATCCTTGCTGATACTTTTGTACATAACCTTGTGAGGGACTTCAGCTCTTTGCCTTCTGAAAGTTTTGTATTTCTTCTTATTTGTTTTGATGGGACGAGTAGAGCTTACATTGTAGATGGATCTTATTTGTTCTTCAGCATCTCTACCCACTGGATCATTTGAGTGATTGATCAGTGGTCACCATCTGAGCTGCTTCAATACCCAAGATAACAGATTTAGAAGATCCTTTATTTTGGCAAAGAATTGAACGAAACCGTTTCTGCGCTTGACAATGAATGCCTTGAATTCGTGATCATATTTCCACCCAAGGATTTTCATCCCATCATCTGATTCGACGTTTGGAGGCATGTCTTTAAGCTTTTTAGCAGTAAACTACACCAAGGCTTTTCGATATGGTTTCATTTCCTTCCATTCGTCAACCAAGGTAGGGGCGTCTTTCCTTCGGTGTTCCTCTACCCGTATTGCTTCACGTTCGTCCTGCTGACGCTTGACTTTCTTGTTTTCTTCAATTATATGATTTTTGACCATAGTTCGTAGACCGGGAATCTGCTTTCTACTGTAGCTTTTGCGAGCATATCCTCTTAAGTCCAGAAAGTCTTGTAATTCTCTCTTGGTCATTTTACTTACTCCAAGCATAGGTGTAGTTGGACTGGGTGGAGGTGAAAACCGATAAAAAATCTCTGGAGGGGGAGGCATATACTGTGCATGCATCTCTCGGATATTTTCCCGCAGATTTTCGTTGAATTTCACATATTCAAACTTCTTGTCGGTATCAGCAAATGGATTTGTACGTGGATCAGTAAGCTTTTCTGCAAGTTTGTAGTTGTAAAGATGTTTTTCCATATCTTGCTCATCAGTATACAGTTCAACTAGCTGTGCATCCATGAGATTCATCAAGTAGGATAAGGGAATCCCACGAGAGATTAACTCTCTGACATACTTTGCAATTTCTGACATGTCGGATGGATCAACATTGTCTCCAGCTAGGTTAGGGATTATTCTTATTTTGGGTTCTCTCCCTTTAGAGTTCTGATCTTCTGGCTCAAAGTATTCTGATCCAAGGCCAATTTTTGATGGAGGACGGCTGGATTCTTCCAACTGTTTGATAGCCTCTTGCCTGGCAATCTCATCCAGCGTCCTTTCAATAATTATTTCTTCCTTAGCAGCCCTGATGGATTCTTCCTTCTTTCTTTGTTTTTCCATTTCCTGCTCATAAACCTCTTCAGGAGTCAGTTTTCTTTTGCCTTTGTCAGGTCTAACTGAAGGACCAGCTTCTTGTGATGTGACTGAATCATTTGCACCTTGACCACTATTTGCACTTGTTATTGGATGAGTCTGAACATTTTTCAGTAGCTGTGCCAGTGGTGGTTGCAGTAGACTTTGGCATTAAAGGTTGGGTTGGAACTCCTTCTAGGTTTACATGTTCTCCTGAGTGATGGACTGATGAAGGAATTGATGATCTATTAACATCATTTACCGTTTGAGGCTCGCTTTCCACTGGCCTATATCTAAGAGGAGTTGGGGAAGTAATCTCAACTGGTTCATCTTTGATCTCATAAATGTGACGCCCACTTCCAGACTTGGCTCCAGAAGGGATCACTAATCGGATTTACTCATGAACACAAGGTAATAACAGAGATTACTAAGCAGCGGAAATTTTAAACTTTTATTTAATTGCCAAGTACTACAAAGTAAGAGATAATTTACATAAGGAAATACTAACTATCATTACGTTTTATTGCTATAACTATATCTATGCCAGCTTGCCATAACATTCCTTCCTTTCGATAGCTTGCCCGTCTAATCCCTTATCACCAGGGCCTTCTCGTAACTAGTCGAAGTCTCACCCTGACCTGACATACATACATTTTTGGAAAAGGTCAGCTTATGCTGGTGAGTTCTATATTTTAAAAGCTTTACCTCGGCGTGAGGTTTAAAACCCTTGGACCTGCAAGATCCCTTTTTCACAGACATTTATCAAGTATAATATATATCATAATTATACAACACATAATATTCCTTAACAGGAAATATTCCCTATAAAACCATTTATCCCACTATCCCTTTTCTACAACTCCGACATCTATTACTAGTGTAACCCTGCTAATGTGTAAGCAGAGAAACCATCTTTGCGGACTGCCGAGTTTACCCCTTTAGGGTATTCCCTATTACGGTCAGTTGTCTCGCTTTCCCGTATTTGCTAACTGCCGAGTTTACCCTTCTAGGGCATTCCCTGTAACGAACAGTTGCACCGCCTTCCCCTATTTGCTAACTGACGAGTTTACCCTTCTAAAGCATTCCCTATAACGGACAGTAGCTTTTTCCCCCTTCTATTTGTAGTGGTCTCTAATCCCTTCAAAGCAACACTACCTCCTAACTTCCCCCCTGTACTACTACATGCCCCTAGTTAAATATCCAAGTGACTTAAGATTATTAGTAAACAGTGATAAGGTCTTCATATACTGCAACAAGTGGACATCCCCCAATTTACCGTTGGTGTATGTATACAGGGCGTATCCTCCACACTTCTGATATACCGGGTAACTAATATTATTATGCTTATATATAGGAAGTACCAGCGGCGTATCCACCACATAATAATAAAGCGAATGCATCACCTGTTCTCATATAATCATACATATTCACTATAACGTTTACTAATAAATCCTTTATCACTTGACTATCTAATTTTTGAAGTAAATATAACACATATCACATCACAGTCATTATAATTATGTTATAACACATACAATGATTTAATATCATTTTCATAACACATCATATATATATATTTCTATATATATTATCCCAAAGCCTTTTAACAATTTATCAATTCAAGATATTTCACGTATATGCATTTCCACAACAGTCCACATATATATATATATATATATATATATATATATATATATATATATATATCAATTCAATAACAATTTAATAGTTCAATATACCCATTAACAATTAGCACCTAGCAGTTTGATATATATATATATATATTCATTCAAAGGTAATTCAACAGTTTAACACTTCAATAGTTCAGATAGGCAACATTTCAGTTATAAATCATTTAAATGCATTTTATAACATTTGTATGTATATCAGCCCGAAAACATTTAAAACATTTAAAATATTTAGGAGTGGGCTCATAGAACTCACCTTATGTCTTTAACTTGTTTACTCGGACAGAACTTCCGCAACGATTCCTTTTTGACCTAATTTGCGTATCGTATGGCGTTAACGCAAGGTTTACATAATAAACACTTCCTATGTTTATTTCTATCTCTTATTATCTTAATATTATATATTTATTAAGATTATCCTTTTAATAGGTCAAAATTACCAAAATGCCCTTATAGGCAATTATCATTTTCTTTTAATGATAATACGAAGACACGCATTCCTATAAGTAAACGCTCACTCCGGGATCGCCCAGTGTTGGGATGCCATTGCCCAGATGGGATGGCGACACCCCCGCTATGCCAGAAACCCCAGTGTACAGGCGTTTACTCTTCCGGTCCGCACGAACTTCTAAATATTCGATTAACTTGGTATTTTCAATACTTCATTATTTATCCATTTTAACTTCATATATACTTATTATATGTATAAACATGTTACCATACCAAAATTCAAGTCCCCAAACCCTCCGGATTATTTTATATTAAATAACCTTATTTCGAAACCCTAATTTCATAAAATTCCCATTTTATTATCAAAACTCATTTTTATTCAAAACCGTCTTAGGGTATTATCCATTATAACATTTTATAATATCCTTTAAAATGGCAAAGCTTATTTCAAAACCATTTACTCGATTTGGGCAGAATAACGACATAAAAACCCTAATTTTTGACACGTTTACAAAACCCATACCAAACCTTTACCATGTCTGAAAAAAACTTAGGGCTTTCTTATATAACATCATTTTAAGAGTACCTACAAAAATTCAGAGCCTAACTCTCACCCGATCACCCGAATTTGACAATTTATGCTCAAGAACCCTAATTTTAACCTAGATTTAGAACTCGATCATAACAACAATATTAACTGAAATTGATTGAGGGCTATTGTAGAGCATACCAACTTTAGTAGAACTGCAGAAGATGGCCTTCTAACTCCTCACCGATTGCTCGAATTTTGCAGAAGAAGGAACTGGGTTCGTTTTAGGGTTTTTCGGACTTGTTTGAGTGAATTGGCGAATGATTAAGGCCGATCTAAGGCGCCTTTTATAGCAGTCGAGGTCGCCCCAGGGTGTAGACACGTCTAGGGGTGATAAAGCAAGAAAAACGACACGTTAGATGGCCGAATCGTGCTCCCCAAGTTTGAAAAACGCGACCTGTCACGTTTTCTGCACTGTTCCGGCTCGCGTATCGCGCCGAACCGAGGACCAACCCTCGCGATACGCCGGCCAACTTTCGGCAATTGGCAGTTTTAGTCCTTGTGCTTTTTATTCACATTTTGACCCCCTAATTGCTACCAAACCGTTATTTTATGTACCGAACTATTATAAAACATGTTAAATAAAGTTTCTAAGGCTCGGGATACTCTCGATGATATACGTATACGTATATATTTTTTTTATATATATTTATATATATTTTTCATTATTTGCACTTTTGGCCCCTCAAACTTTATAATACACATCATTTTATGTACCGAATCACTTTAGGACATTATTATAATATATTATAAGCCTCGGGGTACTTATAAAAGTTATAGATATGTATAATATCCGTAAGTATTCATAACTTTAAATAAATTACACTTTTAGCCCTTTAACTTTTATCTTATGCATATTAAACCCTAATCTTTTGATGTAACTATCATTTTACATCTTATAACCTTCCTAAACATGTTTCTAACATTCTTGAAGGTTCGGGTCATGTATGTATATATATATATTTGTGTATTTCCATAATTTACACTTTCTACCCTTCTATTTTCTTGTTAACTATTAAACATGCATTTTTCCACACTTATAACTATCCAAACATGTATTTCCACATATATATTCATCAAATGAATATTTCACATGCATTCATACTATTAGACATATATCTATACATGATTTCAATATCATGTAATCGTGTAACCCTATTTTCTTCCGGTTATCATTTATTTCCATCATATAAACGTTTAACTACGTTTTTCATGCTAACATCATATATATCAATTATCTTTGATATAAAACACATATAATTTCATTTTATTTCCTCATGTTATCAATTAACACATAAATCATTCATGCAATACTGTTATTTATCAGTTTATTACTCGGTAATGGGTAAACATGCATTTTTTAAACGTTTTAACACGTTTAGCTTTCTAACACATATATCATGTGTATTAATCATATTAATCACGTATTTCTCAAATTTTGGGATGTTACAACTCTACCCCCCTTAAATAAGGTTTTGTCCCGAAACCTGCTCCGTTTACGAATATCTCATCAGCGAGATATCCTTAACTTACCCCTTTCTTTTCTAGGTTGATTTAAGAATCTAACCTAGGCATTCATAACACTTTACTATAGGAACTATCTTGCTCCTAATCCTTCCTTCTAATTGCGATGTAGAACCGCAATACGTAATTCTATATACGTAACCCGTCATTTAGTACGCTTCTATCGAAAGACGTTATTTCTAACTCGTTTGCTTCAAAACCGCAACGATTCTTCAGATGACATTTCAGCTAACTCTTGGAAGAACGCATCTCCGTGAGTCTTCTAATGCTCCATTCTCGCCCTTTGCATATGTTGAACGTTTTATCTATACTTGCATGACTTGATCTTCATTCTTGGATTCCAACAGTCTTTCATTTGCTTACTAATAAGTGATCTATATTCATAAATTCTACAGATTTGTTTTCCAAAGTGGCCCGTACTATCTACTTACACGAGACTAACTCTAGTCCACTTCTCGTCGTATCTCAGGTGTATATATATAAGATGTACCAGCGGCGTATCTACCACACCCTTGATACAACCAGAGGTGTACTAGTCCTAGACTAGTGTAAGATGACATTACTATTCTAACCACAACAAAGTCAGTATAATTTATGACTATCTATCCCTTACTTTCAATAAACTAGTTGCACATCTTGATTAATGCTCCCATTTCCTGAGTGTAAACACTACTGTTGCAAGCCTCAACATTCTCGGATGATTTCTAACGTTTAACGTCCGTTATCTAAGGCCGTCTCATTCTAGAGAATTCCTCAGAAAATTTTCTAACATATGACGTTCATTTTTTTAAGGCAGTCATAATCTAAAGGATTCACAATCTTAACTAACGGCCTATCAAGCAATTCGTAAAACCATTCGATAGAACTCATAATAACGTTAAAGTCATAACACGTATTCAAGCAACCTATTTATCGAGAAATGTACCTGAGGTCACATCAGGTCCTTCGATAGCAGTTAGGTTGTAAACTTTATTCTTGGCTCCTGAAGCTGGAACTGATCTCAATGGCATCGGGTTTCTCACTATCTTAGGGCAATTTGCTTTAACATGCCTCGGGCTTCCACATTCATAGCATTTCTTAGCTTCCGGAAAATTGTTAGCGTAGTGTCCTTCTTTTCCACACCTAAAGCAACTCGTTGGTTTTACCCAACACTCTCCATGATGATACTTGTCACACTTACGACACTTAGGCTTGTCGTCTTTGTATTCTTTCTTCAGCTTCTTGTGAAGTTCTCGGTTATTCTTCTTTGAACTTTCTCCGGTCTCTGAAACTTTCCTCTTAGGTTCTCCCGGTCTTCCTTCGTCGCCATATTCTTCTTCGTAAACCATAGCACTAATGTCAATTGCTTCTTGGTATGTCTTTGGAACATGAGGCCTGACTATCTTCCTCACAGCAGCAGGAAGGGTCTGAACGTATCTCTTCACTTTTTCTTTCTCGGGTGTTACCAACCTTGGCACTAACCTTGCCATCTCATCAAACTTGCTCGTGAACTCTTGATGGGTCATAGTACCCGCTTCTAACTTTAGAAAGTTAATCTCGATCCTCTCCAGCTCGTGTCTCGGGCAAAACTTGCTCATTACTAGCGTCTTTAAGTCATTCCACCTCATAGCAGCAACAACTTGCTCGTCTCGGGATTGTAGAATCGAGTCCCACCAGAATAGTGCTTCCCCTTTGAAGGAATGGGCTGCGTACTTCACCGCTTGGTCTGGACGACACTCACTAATACCTATCACAGCTTCCATCTCTCGAATCCAACGAACAGTCGAACCTGCATCTCTCTTCCCTTCAAATGACGGAGGCCTACATCCACTAAACGATTTGAAGGAACATCCATGATTGGCATTTCCCGCACCTTCGGCAGCATCACCATTGGCTCCTCCGGCTCCAGCTCCGTTTGCACCTCTACCAGCAGATCCATAAAGTTGAGCGATCAAATTAGGCAACGCCGCCTGAAACATTTGATTTACTTCTGCCGCCATAGCTGCTCGTTGTTCGTTAGTAAAGACGTTAGCTCTCGCGTTATTCTCTCGTTCGGGATTCGCACGCGCACGCCTTCCTGTAACGGTTGCTCTACCGGCACCCCTACCTCTACCACGTCCGGCTCTTATCATCATCCTACATTCCAGGTGAGTGACATTTCAGAATTTACGTGACGTAAAGTCCCCAAACTTTTGAATACATGATAACCAGATAAGTACCGGTACCAAAGCAATTATATAGTTATGATGTGTTCAAAAACCCAGTTACTTTCATCACAATCCTTCCAAGTGTCTACTCTTCTTTATCCGTCTACCGGTAACTCTAAGTTAAAACCGGTTCTTTAAGTCATCTCGCTCCCTAATTATACCGTCTCATAATTTCTCTGCACTTGGACATACAATAGTTAGGACCTAGGGTTTGTTTATATGGCTAATACCAAATTGCAGTAGCTAATTGCAATCCGGTCTTTTCCACACTTCACATACTCTAGATGCTACTTACTATTTCCCTAATGCATTCTCGTTTCTACGGGCACAAGCTATCCTGGCTGGCATCTATATTCTTTATCTCATCCTACTTTGTTTTCCCAGAGTCCTAGTTTAAGTCTAGATACTGCATTAGTACCTAAATCTCTTAAACCAAGGCTCTGATACCAACTTGTGACGCCCACTTCCAGACTTGGCTCCAGAAGGGGTCACTAATCGGATTTACTCATGAACACAAGGTAATAACAGAGATTACTAAGCAGCGGAAATTTTAAACTTTTATTTAATTGCCAAGTACTACAAAGTAAGAGATAATTTACATAAGGAAATACTAACTATCATTACGTTTTATTGCTATAACTATATCTATGCCAGCTTGCCATAACATTCCTTCCTTCCGATAGTTTGTCCATCTAATCCCTTATCACCAGGGCCTTCTCGTAACTAGTCGAAGTCTCACCCTGACCTGACATACATACATTTTTGGAAAAGGTCAGCTTACGCTGGTGAGTTCTATATTTTAAGAGCTTTACCTCGGCGTGAGGTTTAAAACCCTTGGACCTGCAAGATCCCTTTTTCACAGACATTTATCAAGTATAATATATATCATAATTATACAACACATAGTATTCCTTAACAGGAAATATTCCCTATAAAACCATTTATCCCACTATCCCTTTTCTACAACTCCGACATCTATTACTAGTGTAACCCTGCTAATGTGTAAGCAGAGAAACCATCTTTGCGGACTGCCGAGTTTACCCCTTTAGGGTATTCCCTATAACGGTCAGTTTTCTCGCTTTCCCGTATTTGCTAACTGCCAGGTTTACCCTTCTAGGGCATTCCCTGTAACGAACAGTTGCACCGCCTTCCCCTATTTGCTAACTGCCGAGTTTACCCTTCTAGAGCATTCCCTATAACGGACAGTAGCTTTTTCCCCCTTCTATTTGTAGTGGTCTCTAATCCCTTCAAGCAACACTACCTCCTAACTTCCCCCCTGTACTACTACATGCCCCTAGTTAAATATCCATGTGACTTAAGATTATTAGTAAACAGTGATAAGGTCTTCATATACTGCAACAAGTGGACATCCCCCAATTTACCATTGGTGTATGTATACAGGGCGTATCCTCCACACTTCTGATATACCGGGTAACTAATATTATTATGCTTATATATAGGAAGTACCAGCGGCGTATCCACCACATAATAATAAAGCGAATGCATCACTTGTTCTCATATAATCATACATATTCACTATAACGTTTACTAATAAATCCTTTATCACTTGACTATCTAATTTTTGAAGTAAATATAACACATATCACATCACAGTCATTATAATTATGTTATAATACATACAATGATTTAATATCATTTTCATAACACATCATATATATATTTCTATATATGTTATCCCAAAGCCTTTTAACAATTTATCAATTCAAGATATTTCACGTATATGCATTTCCACAACAGTCCACATATATATATATCAATTCAATAACAATTTAATAGTTCAATATACCCATTAACAATTAGCACCTAGCAGTTTGATATATATATATTCATTCAAAGGTAATTTAACAGTTTAACACTTCAATAGTTCAGATAGGCAACATTTCAGTTATAAATCATTTAAATGCATTTTATAACATTTGTATGTATATCAGCCCGAAAACATTTAAAACATTTAAAATATTTAGGAGTGGGCTCATAGAACTCACCTTATGTCTTTAACTTGTTTACTCGGACAGAACTTCCGCAACGATTCCTTTTTGACCTAATTTGCGTATCGTATGGCGTTAACGCAAGGTTTACATAATAAACACTTCCTATGTTTATTTCTATCTCTTATTATCTTAATATTATATATTTATTAAGATTATCCTTTTAATAGGTCAAAATGACCAAAATGCCCTTATAGGCAATTATCCTTTTCTTTTAATGATAATACGAAGACGCGCATTCCTATAAGTAAACGCTCACTCCGGGATCGCCCAGTGTTGGGATGCCATTGCCCAGATGGGATGGCGACACCCCCGCTATGCCAGAAACCTCAGTGTACAGGCGTTTACTCTTCCAGTCCGCACGAACTTCTAAATATTCGATTAACTTGGTATTTTCAATACTTCATTATTTATCCATTTTAACTTCATATATACTTATTATATGTATAAACATGTTACCATACCAAAATTCAAGTCCCCAAACCCTCCGGATTATTTTATATTAAATAACCTTATTTCGAAACCCTAATTTCATAAAATTCTCATTTTATTATCAAAACTCATTTTTATTCAAAACCGTCTTAGGGTATTATCCATTATAACATTTTATAATATCCTTTAAAATGGCAAAGCTTATTTCAAAACCATTTACTCGATTTGGGCAGAATAACGACATGAAAACCCTAATTTTTGACACGTTTACAAAACCCATACCAAACCTTTACCATGTCTGAAAAAAACTTAGGGCTTTCTTATATAACATCATTTTAAGAGTACCTACAAAAATTCAGAGCCTAACTCCCACCCGATCACCCGAATTTGACAATTTATGCTCAAGAACCCTAATTTTAACCTAGATTTAGAACTCGATCATAACAACAATATTAACTGAAATTGATTGAGGGCTATTGTAGAGCATACCAACTTTAGTAGAACTGCAGAAGATGGCCTTCTAACTCCTCACCGATTGCTCGAATTTTGCAGAAGAAGGAACTGGGTTCGTTTTAGGGTTTTTCGGACTTGTTTGAGTGAATTGGCGAATGATTAAGGCCGATCTAAGGCGCCTTTTATAGCAGTCGAGGTCGCCCCAGGGTGTAGACACGTCTAGGGGTGATAAAGCAAGAAAAACGACACGTTAGATGGCCGAATCGTGCTCCCCAAGTTCCAAAAACGCGACCTGTCACGTTTTCTGCACTGTTCCGGCTCGCGTATCGCGCCGGACCGAGGACCAACCCTCGCGCCGGACCGAGGACCAACCCTCGCGATACGCCGGCCAACTTTCGGCAATTGGCAGTTTTAGTCCTTGTGCTTTTTATTTACATTTTGACCCCCTAATTGCTACCAAACCGTTATTTTATGTACCGAACTATTATAAAACATGTTAAATAAAGTTTCTAAGGCTCGGGATACTCTCGATGATATACGTATACGTATATATATTTTTTTATATATATTTATATATATTTTTCATTATTTGCACTTTTGGCCCCTCAAACTTTATAATACACATCATTTTATGTACCGAATCACTTTAGGACATTATTATAATATATTATAAGCCTCGGGGTACTTATAAAAGTTATAGATATGTATAATATCCGTAAGTATTCATAACTTTAAATAAATTACACTTTTAGCCCTTTAACTTTTATCTTATGCATATTAAACCCTAATCTTTTGATGTAACTATCATTTTACATCTTATAACCTTCCTAAACATGTTTCTAACATTCTTGAAGGTTCGGGTCATGTATGTATATATATATATTTGTGTATTTCCATAATTTACACTTTCTACCCTTCTATTTTCTTGTTAACTATTAAACATGCATTTTTCCACACTTATAACTATCCAAACACGTATTTCCACATATATATTCATCAAATGAATATTTCACATGCATTCATACTATTAGACATATATCTATACATGATTTCAATATCATGTAATCGTGTAACCCTATTTTCTTTCGGTTATCATTTATTTCCATCATATAAACGTTTAACTACGTTTTTCATGCTAACATCATATATATCAATTATCTTTGATATAAAACACATATAATTTCATTTCATTTCCTCATGTTATCAATTAACACATAAATCATTCATGCAATACTGTTATTACCCGGTAATGGGTAAACATGCATTTTTCAAACGTTTTAACACGTTTAGCTTTCTAACACATATATCATGTGTATTAATCATATTAATCACGTATTTCTCAAATTTTGGGATGTTACAATAAATGATCTCTTCGTCATACTCATCGTCAGTTGTGAATTCCAAGTTTATGAAGTTTGTAGCACTGGAGTCATAAATAAGGTTATTTAGACGCTCAGCCAAACTTATATCGTTGAAGATCTCATCTGGAATCATGCTGAGAGGTTGAATTTCCAAGGCTTCTCTGGCTTCAATATTTTCCTCAGTAACAACCACACCGCTTCTGCTACTAGGATCAGTAGCCAGGGTGTTTGCATAAAATTCTCGAAATGCGGTTCTTCCGAGATCTAGGAACTCACTTTTAACGTGTAAGTGTATCAGTTGTTCAGAAATCTCAGATACAGCAGTTTCAGGCATAACAATGCTTATTTGCTGTTGCACTGGAGGAGCCAAGTGGAGTTGCAATGAAACTTCAGGTATGACAGGAGGTTCATCTGGTTCTCCCATAGTTAGAGCAAGTACCTCTCCTGAAGACGATTTGTTTGCTTCAAGTGCAGCCCTTAAGAATCTTGGAAGTTTGAGATTCTCAGGAGGTGGCACTAAGCTTATTACAGATTGATAAATTTCATCTTCCTCTTCATCATTCGGTTCATCATTCAGAAAGGTGTCTCCATAGGAAATGTCAACTTCAGGTTCGGAAGATTCATTGTCATCAGATGGGAAATCATCAGGATGAGTGTCATCCTCATCTTGTTCTGTGACAACGGTAAGAGTTATTGCATCAGAAGCTTTGCCAGCCTGGCTAGGACTTGGTTTTTTATTTTGTTGAGTGTCTTCAGCTGAGGGAGGTTGATCTAGCATCCGATCATCACCTTGATTACCACTTCCATTACCACTTGCATCACCATCATTGGTTCTGGTAGTTTGATTATTTTGGAGAGCTTCAGCCAATAACTTTTTCAGTCTTTCAATTTCTTCTGCTTGCTCTCTTATTTTCTCATTGGCTTTAATAAGTTCTTGATCTTGTTCTTTGATCCTGTCATTAGCTTCTTTAAGCTTGTCAGCAGCAGAAGTGTTAGAGACCTCAAGATTTTGTTCCAAGAAAACCTCTTGATTAATCAAGGAAGTATCTGGCCTGGACACAATTTCTTGAGCAGGAGCAGTTGTAATAAGCTGAGTCTCAACTTGAGTTACCGGATCCAAACTTGTGATGTTGATTTCAGCAGAGGCGTCCAACGGTGGTTATTGGAGCAGATTGAGCCTTTTGTTTCTCAATGTCTTCTGGTTCATGTTGTGCTGATAATTGTAAAGCAGTAGCAGTTCCAGATCCAGAGACTGGCCCTCTTCTTATTTCCAGTTTCTTTCTTTCTTGAGCATACTTGGATCTTGACTCTCTATTTTAGTGAGGCACCACAGTTCCTCCTTCGTATACCAATGAGGCTGATACAGGTGGAGGTGACTCAGGTTTTGAGGAGGCAGAAGAGATGTCGTCTTGAGTTTGCCTTGACTTTATTTTCTTTGGTTTCTTATTGCTTGAACCTTCAGATTTCTCACTAACTTTTGTTATTTCTCTTGTTTTAAGTTTCTTCTTTTTGGGACCCCTAGTATCTGAACTAGTAGAGTCGGAGCCTGATTCTGATCCAGGTTGGAACCTTGACCCTGATTCAGGTTTGGATACAGAAGCATTTGAATTACTTTCTTCATTATTTCCAGAAGCAACATCTTCACTATCAGACCCTTCATCTTTATCTCCTGACTTGTCTGATTCGAATGCACCTTTGGATGAGGCTCTGTCTTCAAGCTCACATGGCATAGGGTCATCATGAATTGGAGAATTGATTGGTTGATTATCTTGGAGATTAGCTGCATTATTATCAGGTTCAGCAGCATTAACATCTACCATATCAGCATCAGGATGATCATCTTGAAGATTTTCTGCATTATTGTCAGGTTCAATAGCATTGACATTTGCCATTTCAGCATTAGCATCAACATTTTCTTGATCTTCATCCATGTCTTCATCAACCTCAATACCTTCAATCATGTTTGGGAAAAATGGGACTTCGGGTCCATTATAACAACCAATCTGGTACCGTGTGTAAGAACCGGGTATCATCCTCCTAGGAACCAAGTATGGTTCAGTCTTCAGTAAGTTCGGGTAGTAGTGATCAAGGATGGCCTGTATGAATCTGGGATACATCAGAAATTTCTCAGACTTTCTAGTGGGATGAAGGTTGTAGTCCATCCATTCGATTATTTGTCTTGAAAGGTTGAAACCGGCACCGGACGCTAGACCATGCAGTTCCTACGCTGTTTCTTCCACGAAGTCATCAGTCCCTGACTTTCTTGGAGCAAAAGCAGATATAAAAAAGGTGATGATACATCTCCAGTTATCTGTGAACAGTGTCTTCTTTATCTTTTCATTTGTATTCACTGAAAGATCTCCTTGATATCCCATCATGAGAATTGTATCTTGCCATTCTTCTTTTGGAAAAGAGACAGGGTCATTTGCATCATTAAGTTGTAGCACTTCTCTGACTCTTTCTTCATTTATTTCAACATACTGCCTTTGAATCAATGATCTGATAGACTTGGAACCATTATCAGCCACAAAAGTGTGTGTGTTGTTCCAGAAATCATTTATTATACCCGAGCTTATGACAAGCTCCAACTGGATACTTGTGATCCAATTTGAGTTTTCTAGGATTCTGAAAGCTTGTTCATAACGTCCGGCATCAGTCCAGCTTCTGTTGATTTCACAGTATTGATTGTGAGATTTTGAGAAATCCAGAGGGGCATTGGTTGCTCTTTCCTGTCTGGGAGCCATTTGCACATAAGAAATAACATGATTACATCAAATTTGACGAGTCAAATGAATGTCATGTCACACTAAATTCGTGATAGTAATAGAGCTTTTCAAATTAACCTACAAAGATATAAAAGAAATTTGCTCAAGGCATAGGCTCAAATTTCTTCAAAAATTCAATCAATTTAGTTCAACAGAGTTCATTAGTGAAATTTAGCCAAAATCCTGTAATTTCCCTTGAAATAGTAACTTTGTTGTAGATGTTGACTTTGGCGAAGCAGAAGGTGAATTTTGACTCAAGAATGTCGTTTGACATTTATTTGATGAAAAACACAAGTAATGACGAATTATGATAGAATTTGAGAAATTTGTGCAAAATTTTCACTCAGATGAGTGGACTCTTGTTGAAAAGTCAACATTTTGACTCAAATGAATCAAAAGTTTTAGAAGGAATCAAGAAGTGATTCCCACTAAACTTGAGTTTTTCACAATTTGATTTATTGATTTTGGGGTCAAACAAGATTCTTGAACCAAGTATTCCTAATCCAACATGATTTGAGCAATTTGAGACACTTACAGACACGTATATTCTATTTAACTACTTGTACGGGAGTAATATGAAAATTTTTCACTTATGCATATACAAGATGTCAAATGATGAATCAGAATACATGTATGAAGTTCTGACATGCTTAAATTACATAACCAAAGTCAAATAAAGTCAAGTAAAAGAACAAGAAGCATTCAATATCTGACATGAGCATCAACATCAAGATCAGAGACAAATAGGATCAATCAGTCCTAAATTCTAACCTTGCTAGCATTTATTTTCTTAATAGATGTGATATGAGCTTTAATAGTTCCTAACCTAACAATTTATTTAGAATAGAAGATAAAGACTCATAAGACAATGACTAATATGCATGTCACTTAATTTAGCATGCTAAGTCATATTTTATGAGATTTATTGTGTTTATTGCATAATCGGTAAGTAGAACAATCCACTTGAAAGGACAGAAGTCAAATATCCAATAAATTATTAGAGATCAGAAGACATACCTCAAAGAAGATCTAAAGTTTGTTAAGATCTAATTGAGAAATTTCTAGAAATCATCAGGTTCAAAGCTTGATCCTGATTGTAAGAGTGTAATGAATTGCTTCCGTGTAGCTCAATAATTGTATATCATAAGTTGCCAAGAATTCATGAAACATACATCTTTGATGATCTAATTTGAGCTAAGATCAATGTAAGAGAAAAGAAGATCTTGTAGTGTTTCTGGACGGAATCTGTTATTAAATCAGGAAAAATTTGTTAAACAATTGATTGATAGCCACACACAGCCAAAATAGAGTCAGATTCATTAAACAAGAATGAATTGCACCAGATTTGACTTAAAAAATCAACTATGCAAGCATTTGTCAAAAACCAAGTCAAGACAAGTTAAACATTGCAGATTTGACCTAAATTAAGTTCAAAACTATGTTAGACAACTTAAAGTCCAGAACTTGACTTATTTTATTAGTTTGAGTTGCATATCCAGTGAAATTCAGTTGAAGGAATAGATCCGACAAAATGGTCAACGGTAGCCTTCATGTTGTAATACTTGGTCGATTTTATTCTTAAGCAACATAAAAGCAACAATTATTACCATTTCACATCAAGAATTTCATTCCTCAAGTTGTTTGAGTCAAAAGACTTTTATTGGATTGAGTTTATAACATTTAAAGTACAATTTTGGTCTTACGGATAAATTTGAGAAAAATTTACCATGTGAACCAATATGATGAGATTTGCATTCAAGATTATCTCATTTAGGACTTAAACCATTTACTAAAACTCATTAATTTTGTTTCTTTTCAAAAATTTTGCATTCCGACATGGATTGTTCCAAAATTCTTCTTATTACTTTAATGGGTCAAACTAAGACAAAATCTAGTTTAGCATCAATTTTGAGGCTTTTGAAACCCGGATTGCATTTAGAAACATCCTAAATGCAACTCATCTGTGTTTTGGAACAACCATCATCAAAACATCTCATTCATAGTTCAGAATTCAACCAGTTTGAGAAATAAAGCAGTGAATTATTCAAAACAAAGCTTCAAGATCAAATACAACCTACATAGCATAAACCAAGCAACAGGTTTCAATCAATCTACGAGTTTGTATCAAAGTTAAGATTCTCAAACAGTATAGATTCCAAACAAACACATATTTAGAAAATAAAACTCTCAATTTATTAAGGATCTTCGGCCCTGTTTAAGACTAAAAAACTCAAAGTGAGGTTCAATTTCTTTGAATGAAATCTGATTGCTTGGGAATGATTCATTCACAATGAGTTATCCTAAGCAAAACAATTTCTTTATTTAGATGTCAAGAACCCATAAACAATAACCGTAACCAACCCCCTTCTTACGGTTCACCATCGAGTGGGAATGAAGAATTCAATTACCTTAATCAGCTTAGAGGTATTGTTAGACACGAGATTGATGAACGAATCTGTGTAACCAACAACCAAAAACAAGCAGTAAGAACCCTAATTCGAATTCGGAACCATCGGCCTCAAAATTTTACACCCGAAATAAAAACTCTAAATTAACCTAGAAATCGACTTGGTGACTAACCTGATGGTGCTTAGAGGGTGTGTGAATCAACCCTAGAGGCACGAATGTCAGATTTCGGTTGACATAGGGAAGAAGATCGGAGGTTCGGCGGGGAAGGGGCGGTAGACGGAGGTTCACCGAGAGTGAGGAGAGCGGGTATGTGTTTGTTCGAATGAGAGGAGTGAATGAAAAAAGAAACCTCTTTTATTTATGAAGGCGAGGTCGTTTAACACTTAGGGTTTTATTTTCTGGTAACCGAGATCGCCAAGTATACCCTGAGATCGCCAAGTATCCCTGAGATCGCCAAGTATACCCTGAGATCGCCAAGGCGAGATCTTTTGGCGAGATCGCCAAGGACCGAAAGGGACGAGGTCGCCAAGTCTTAACTCTCTGTTTGTTTCATGAAAAACACTTAAGTGTGCTTTGAGATCGCCATCAAGAGGGTTTATTAGGCGTGATCGCCAAGTGAAACACTAGGTTTTGTGAAATCGCCAAGGGGATATCTCCTTTATGCGAGATCGCCAAAAGGAGGTTCGGTCAAGGTGAGATCGCCAAAGGCAATTAGGCGAGGTCGCCAAGACCGAAAACTTGATTTTTCGGAATTTGCCTAAGGAAAGTCTCGAGATCGCCAAGAGTGTTTAGGCGAAATCGCCAAGACCAAAATCATGGTCTTATGAAGTCGCCAAAAGGTGATCCCGAGATCGCTAACAGGAAAATGTTTTAACAGCA